>JANUYF010000001.1:291509850-292202350 GCA_026167975.1 Phrynosoma blainvillii | reverse complement strand
TCCTCCTGACAAGAGCATGTTCACTGTCCTTAAACCTGACTTAAAATTAATTTCTGACAAACTACGTGCCACTCCATGGAACTTGAGCAATTTTGTCTGCTATGTTATGTTGACCAAGATGATGGTGCTGTAAGGCTGGGAGAGGGATTAGCTATGGGTCAAATGTTTAACCATCTGGATTTTCCATGAGTGAACCTGAATTTTTGACACCTCTCTTTAGGCTAAATCTGAGGCAAAGTGACTTACAAATTATTCTTCCAAGAGAGTTACTTTTCTCCCCCCACCTTCCTTTTTTGCCTCTGAAAGCTTACCCTAGTGTACATGAGGAACTGCACTGCTTCCACCACCCTGTGGCAATTTTATGCCATGACATACATTCTGTTTCACATGGCCTACTTCTTGAAAGGCTTTGGCTTTTACAAGTGCTTTGTAGTTACACACACACACACACACACATTCTCCATTCATTACACGTAACATGCAAACACAGACTGAGTGAATGCAGGCAAATCTGTCATAGAGTAGAGGAATGCTATTAAATATTTTGAATAGCTTGAACTCATTAAAATACATTTGAGTCTTCTCTCCATTTCTTTTTCTTTCTTTCTTTTGCTTAGGATTTCTTTTAATATACTTTGTGAACCAGATGTTGAGCACAATCAAGTTGCTTAGAAAGGCAGCTTTAAAAACAACTCAAGAAATGTGAGATGGAAGTTGTTTGTACTCTATATGCCATTGGAGTAGTACTTTGGAAAACAAAAAGCCACCCCCCCCCAACTTGTTTCAAACATCCACCAAAGCCATGCATAAAATTATTGACATTTTCTCACTGCAAGCATTTTTTTAAACAGCTCCTCCACTTGTTATATATAGCAGATGGTGTTCAAACAAATCAAGAAGAAGAAGAAGAAGAAGAAGAAGAAGAAGAAGAAGAAGAAGAAGAAGAAGAAGAAGGTGAGCCAGAAGTGGAGAGGTTGGAGGCAGGGATGAAGCCTGTAGAGAAACTCATATATTTTTTCAAATGATAAGATGAACTGCAGATGGTGAAGGACAGGAGAAAAGCAGACTACAGAAGAAGCAGCTGCTTCAAGACAAGTCCACTTGCTGGCAAGATTGGACCATTACAAGAGCTGTCGCTACATGATTTATGAAGGTTATTTTCTATGTGATATGGTGCTGAAGGAAGTGCATTTCTGCCCAAGCAAACTTGGTTTGCCTTGCTTGTACTAATTGGGAATTTTTGAGGATGTTCATCAAAGTGCTCCACCTATCTGTCTGTTGCCCATCTTGTGCCTTAAGCTTTTTCAGGAGGAACAAAGATATTCAAGTAGCATCAATCTTTCAAAGTCTGGACCCACATATTGTCATGCCTTTGTATTTTACCCACCTGGTTCTTAGCAGGGCTGGTAGAACACTGTCTTTGTCTGACACCTGCAGTCAAATTAATCCCAAGTTATGCATGACAAAGTCATTTTAAAACACACACATATACACATGTTGCCTGTTAAAAAGCTTTAAGTCATATACAAAGCAGCTGGGTTCAAAAGTACTAGGCCAAAGGGGGGAAAAAAGCTAATCTATTACAGTGCATTTAAAAAAGTATTTCAAGAATATACTTGATAATGCTCCCAGAAACCTATAATTAGCAGCATTTATCTGAAGAAAGTTGCACCCTGATGCATAAAGTATTCTGTATTTTTTAGAAAATAATAATAATAAAAACACCAACCAAGAAGCAGATTTTTAGGACAGGTTGAAACTTGGCTGTAAATATTTACTCTGCACTGACGCTTGGTATACAAGGTTACAGCCTGAAAGAAAATATTTCTTTCAAATACATGGACTTTCCCATTTGTAACTCATTCAGACAGCTTGACTCCTTCAGTCAAACAACAGCTGATACTATCTTATAAACACGCATAGGATCACAGATGGAAGAGCATAGGGACTGCACAGTTGTACTAATGGTTCTGTCAAAAGGTTGACTCTGCAGACAGTTTAGTGAATTTTATAAGGAGCAGATTGCCAGAGTTGTATGATGTGACCAATAGTGATTATACTGGTGTAGCAAACAAGATACACTGGGTCTGCCTTGTGAGTCACATTGACACTGGGTCATGGAAGTGATTCGTACTGATGCGTAGTTCCCACTATGGAAGCAAATTATTACAAGAATTTCATGCATTTGTGTCTTTTTTTGACACGTTTGTTGTTCACACTATTTTTAAAAATGTCAATCAGATGATGTGCATAGGTGTGTCATCAGTGCCAACCTGGGCAGTATCCCTGGGGTTCCAAGCTCCCAAGCCTCCTGGGGAGCAGGCAATCCCGGGGCTCCGGGATTGGGGGAGGGCCATGCCCAACAGTCCTAGTGGAGAGGAAGCTGAGGGAGGGACTGGCGGATCCTGCTGAGCAGCCTTTGGGGAGAGAAGGAGGGATGGAGGGGGAGGGAGGCAGTGACTGGCGGTGCTTTAGGATCACCATAAGTCTGAAACAACTTGAAGGCACACAACCCACCCACCCACAAGGCGAACCCTATCATGGGGGAATGTTACTCAAATAAGTGCAGAGGAGGCTCCAGCATAAAAACCCACTGGCTGGCCTTCAGCAAGTCAAACTCTCCCATCCTCAGAGATGGCAAAGGTAATCGCCCTATGAACAAATCTGCCAAGCGATCCTCATGTATTCTTAGGGTGGCCATAAGTTGGAAAGGACATGAAGGCACACAACAATAACAAAGAGGGAGAACTAGCCCACTTGAAAACAAGCCAGCTAGCTCTGCTGCAGGGGAGAGAAACCCGGTCCTGGCTCTTCCAAGAGGCTGAGAGAGCAACCCTTCCTCCTCCTCCACTGCCACCCCTATCGTCCCCTGCTGCCCATCCTCCCTGGGTATACCAGGAGGTGCTAGAGTGATTGGAAGGGAAGGAGCCCCTCTGCCTGAGGCTGCAGAGGAAAGAGGAGGAGGAGGAGGAAAAGTGAAGGAGGCGAGGAAAGAATGGCTGGGCCAAGGCAGGCTCAGCCCTCCAGAAAGCCAGGGCCACTCTGGCCAGGGAGGGCTCCTGGGGGGTCTAGGTGGCAAACACCCGAGCCCAGGGCCAAAGGAGGAGGAAAGGTGCCCTCCTTTCTCTCTCCTTCCCCTGTGGAGACAGGGTGAGCAGCAGGCATCCTCCTTTTTCAGGACCTCTCCTCCTCTGGGGGACCAGGTGTGTTCTCATTCCGAAGGAGGACAAGGGCTGAGCAGCTGAGCAGCCCCAACTTCTCTGAAGTGGCCACCGGGCTTGGAGAGCTCAGCTGCTTGGCCTCGCCCACTCCTCTGGGGGTCTCTCCAGTCCCTGGAGCTGGGAGGGCGGTGGGGTGGTGGAAAGTCCTTTCTTGGGTCATGTCCTCCCTTTTTCTTGAAAGTCCTCCATTCTGAGCATGACTAAGATGCCTGCATTTACATTTCTATATGAGTGCTTTTAGCTTTTCTTCAGTGTCATGTCCTCCCTTTCTTTTGTTTTCTTCTGGAATGCCCTCCCTTTTGAGGAATGCCTTGTCCTCTTTTGCCAGAGGGAGCCCCAACCTTCTGCCTTTAGTCTCCCCCTCCAATGTGATGAAAATCAGATCCTTCATTCACACTTGTTGAACAAGCTTCCAAATTGCTTTTTCCCCCAAAAGAACCACCAAAAAACTAGTGTCTGAAAAGAGTGATTTTTATTTATTTATTTATTTATTTATTGCATTTGCCTCACTTCAAAGCAACTCCGACCGATCACAGTTGGGTCAGAAACCATTTTCCCAATGTGAATGAGGCACATATAAAGTGATCATCAGATTACTTTAAATCATAGTGAGAATGAGCCTTGTGTTTAGGGAGAGGATATCTAAGAAAACTGTGTAAGCTCAGCTTGGGAATGTTACATTTTGGATTATAGCTCCCAGAAGCTCTCAGCCAGCATGGTCATGTGAAGGATTCTGGAAGATGTCATCAAAACATGTAACTTCTCCAAGCTCTGGGCAGAAGTTATGCTTGGACAGGTCATTGCTATTTTAATGTTATGCTACCCTAAGTACTGCTGCTCACAACCATGCCTATGAGAATTAATCTTTTACCTAATATAATGATGCAGTTATTATGGCTGGAAAAAACATATGAATTATGCTGTAATTTGCCCACTTTTCTAAGCAGTGGGAAGTTGCCTGAACTCAGGCAACTTTCTTTCAAAGGAGAGCCAGCCATTGGGGGCATTGTTCTCTTGTAATATTTGAGTTTATTTACATGCAAATATATCTCATCCAAAGGGTTGCCATGAATCAAGGTCAACTCGAGAGCAGTTAGCAACAACAATGTTGATCATAGCTTAAACACATACCAACAAATAGTCAAATCCACTTCTCCACATCATTCATTCAGAAAGGCAACCAGCATCCTCAAATACTTTCAGAACTTGTAAAAGAAACTTAGCTGTCTCTGTTTCAGCATCCTACTAACTAAACAGAGTGACCAGATATCTTCCTTTTCCAGGACATATCTGACATTTCTGTCCAGGAGGAATTCCTAAGAAGAAGCATTAATTTATATTTCTGTGAGTGTTTTCACTTTTATTTTATAATTTCCTACATTTTTCTTGAATGTCCTGCATTTTGCAGTGCCTTGCCTTCCTTTGCGGTTATGACATCTGGTTACCCTGTACTTAAGTGAAGATTCTTCTTGTTCTCTAGGTCCCTCACAGACACCTATTTTGTATCAGAGAATTTATTTTTCTGCTGTGGGAGATGGGATGCAGTGGCATTCACCCCATCCAGAAGGCACAATGAAGACTTAGCAATTTCTGAAACATTAGATGTGTTTGATGACTATCAAAGGACATTTGTCATCTTTCTGACTTCATCAGTCCTTTGATGGCCAGGTCTAATTGCACAACATTCAGCTGAAACTGTGTGTAGATGCTATTTTATGGTGGTGAGGGGGCACCTATTCCTTTCTCTGTCCAATTCAAACTGTTGTGCTTACTTATACATTTTTGGATGTCTTCCAAAGCCTAAATAGCTAGCAATATCTGCCATTTTGTAACATCTTCAGGGGAAGTTGTTTTCTGGATTTCCTAAGCAAGGGAACTTTATTGTGCACCACTAAGCTCTGTGGAATGTCTTCCCCACTGAACCATAACTAGTGGTACTGCTACTGCAATTGTTATGGCACCACAGTTAAAAGGCACTTACCGTACTTGCCCAAGATTTCAAAAGTATGATGTTGGTTTGAACTTAGACTGTTCTGCTTTTTCCACTTCTGAATTGTTTATATTGTAATGTTGTGGTGATGATGATGATGATGATGATGATGAAGATGAAATTTGGAGCCCTTGTATCTTGCAATGAAAAATAGATTAAACAAACTTGAAATAAACAAATGCATAAATAAATATCACATTCAAACAGGAGGGGTACTGTCTGTGTCTTGTGTTTCTTACTGTGTGTGTGTGTGAGGGAGAGAGAAATTCACAAATCTGTAGTGCAGATGCAGCCTGTGATGGTCTGTGACCTGCTTTTAGGGCAGGGCTCCCAGTTGCCTCTGGCTCTGATTGGAGCCTGTTATCTGGCCTTGTCACCCCTGCTGGGTGAGAATACAGTATATACTATTGAAGACAGAAAATCAGCTTCTCCTCTGGGCACACTGATATCTTCTTTTCATTTATCACCCTAGTTTTGTCCTTTTAAGACTATAACAGGTTCTTAAACTCCATCTGCACTGCAGAAGTAATTCAGTTTGAAACCACTTTAACTGCCATGGCTCAGTGCTATGGAATTCTTGGAAATATAGTTTGTTGTGGCAAAAGAGCTCTCTGACAGATAAGACTATATATCGCACAGAACTACAATTCCCAGAATTCCATAGCACTGAGCCAAGGCAGTTGAAGTGAATTGTTTCTGCAGTGTGGATGTAGCCTTAGGCTCCTGAACTCAGTGATACTTTTGGGAATGGAAGGGACAACATCTTGCTAGGATATACTCAGCTGGGCTGGTGTTTTTTTTTTTTTTTTAACTTTGTTCAGTTTTGCTGTGAATATATGGAAAAAATTAAATTCACATACGATATGTATATCATATATATTTAGCAACAAAGTATTTGAATGACAAGAAGAGTAATAAAGTAAACAGAGAAGCTAAGCAGTAAAAATAGATCAAATAACATACAGCCATAATTTTATATACATTGAATCATTTTAAACTGTCAAAACTGAATTTTTGTGATGATAGTGGCAGTGAGGGGCCTCTTTTAAAGATCAAAAAAGAGTGAATGGCCACAATATTCTCTCAAATGTGTCCTTTTCTTTGTGCCCACATGCTTTTAAAAATATTTATTTTGAATGTCAATTTTTCAAAAAGTGCCAAGGATCACACTCTGTCCATCTGCATTGTTGTCTCCAAACACCCTTCTCCTAGTACTCCTTGTCTAATGAAGCATTGCTATGGCAAAGGAACAGCAATTTCTCTTCCTTTCAGAAACACCAGTCTGCTCACTCTGGTGTCTTGTAAGGAAGAGGAGGGATAATTTGTGAAGTGTCTCCCCTCGTCTATCTGTCCGTCTGTGTTACATCAGCTTTTTCTTTTGATTAGTGGCAGATGGTGGCTCCCATACTGTCAGATGGTGAATCCATTTGGCATTTTACTTTAAACTAAACTTTAAACTTTAAAGAAGCTCTCCAAATTGATGAAGCTGTTTTAGAATTTGCTTTCATCCCTTTGGAGAGCTCCTTTAAAGTTTAGCACTGAAAACCAGATTCATTGGTAAGGATTTCAGATACATTGGTAGAGATTCCAAAATGTTCAAAAATTGGTGGAAAAATATGTTTCTCAAGTTACAGGAAACTCCAGAATCCTGGATCTTCCCATTTGGGACTTATTCAGCACAAAATTCACACATGGCATTTTTCTTTGAGCAGATAACAAAAATAAAAACAAAAACATTTGCACAAAATGTTTCCTGCACAGACAATACTGTTTTCTGTGCCAAAACCAAAACAAACAAACAGACAGGCAGACAAACAAACAAAAAGCTCCACACCTATGTGTAAATTTGGCAAAGAATAAGTCCAAAACTGTGAATCGTCTTTGAAAACGGTACAATTTTTGAAGACTTTCTCACAATGGGAAGAAAATTACTCAAATTCCTTGTAGCTTCCTTTGTAAATAAAATTAGCAATGAGTTCAATCCCTAGTCACTACCTCACTGGTACTGAAATCATCAGGGGCTACTGCTTTTGGCTAGCTCAACTCACCTCTTTTATTCTAAAACAGCTAAGGATTACAGCAAAGTCATTCTATCATACCTCATCTTCCTCCCTTTCTAAATCTTCACCATCCCTTCTGAGACAAGCCTTCAGTTTCTAGCCTTGTAATATGCCTTTAAAAACTTTTTTTCAATTAATTTTTCTTTTTCTACTTCCAGAAAACTTCACAGTTCCAGAGTGACTTTAATTTCTATAACTCTTTTAGGTAGCTCAAATTCCTACAGTTGCATAGGTCGTAATCCTGGGTATTTTGATAAATATGCTAGTTCCTGGGCTAGCTTTATCAGACTCCCAGCAGCCTAACCACCATAAAATGGAGTCAGGGCTATGGACAGGAAAGGTCCCCCTAATGTAAGATTAGAGTTCTCTAAACCTTTTTGTTCTGAAGAATTTCTACCCTGAGGAAATGGGCAGATAGGTTTCAGACATATAGAGAGTCATATGTCCCATGCGAGTACGGTAACAGTTGTTTGGTCTGTTTCTGGATATTCCTTTCATGCAATAGGATTTATACATGATCAGGACGAGATTAGTGCAGACATTAGAAACAATATTTTTGGATTACAGCTCTCAGAATCCCCCAGCCAGCATGTTTTCATGATGTAAAAGGTTATCTTGTATTTTGGCACTCTTTGTTCAGGAGATGCTACAAATATGAACAGAACAGTGAAGGAAAGTATCTCTTCCTGCTTTTACAAGCAGATAAATATGAGTCTGCCACTTTCTCCCCTCTGACTTTAAAATCCAGCCTGTCTACTCTGCTTCTAAAGCTGCCATGGAATGCAAAATTTAGACAAGAAATCCAGAGTTTGGAAATATTACTTGTTTGACTACAAAAAGAACTCAGGTGGGTTTGCTGCTTGTTATTCTGGGTCTCAAAGTCTGAAGAAACCAAGCGATTGTCTATAGCAGGGGTCCTCAAACTTTTTGAGCCGGGGGCCGGTTTGCCGTCCCTCAGCTCATTGGAGGGCCAAAGTTAAAAAAAAATGGTGGCTGGAGGAGCGCATGCGCATGTGCATGCACACCCCTTCCTTTCTCTTCCCGTCCTGCCCTGTGACTGGGGGCAGGGCTTTGTGGGCAACGAAGAGAAAGGCCACTTGCGCGCACCTCCGGGCGCCATTTTTTGTTCCAAAATGGCAGCCAGGGTCACACGTGTGCTAGAAAGGCGGCGTCGGTGTTGGCAGGACTGTCCACGGGCCGGATACAAGGCTTCAACAGGCCGGGTTTAGCCCGCAGGCCGTAGTTTGGGGACCCCTAGGCTATAGTATCTCTCAAAGGCAATTTTAGCAGAGTGGGAAAGTAGTCACTAGCAATTCATTCACCCCTACATGTGGAAAAAGTTTGATGCCTATTGGGAAGTGTGGTAGTGGTAGGGAAATTTTGGCCTGCCAGATGGTTTGGATGGCCCCTTTACCTTGCCATTGTTTGGCTGAAGAGAATTATTTACCAAAATACCCGGAGGGCTGAATATGAATTGTGAAGTAAGGTTCACGCAACTGTAGAAAATGGAGTAAAGATCTCTTCTAGAATCAGCATTGGTTCTCCCATTTGAATGGACTGTATTTTGGGATTAAAAAATAGGACAAAAACCTACTGAGTTAAAATCAATTTAGTTATGAATTAAGTTTTAAATTTGTCGCAAAAAGGAACAACTTAATAAAACTACATTTTTCACTAAAGTGATTGGCTTACTTTGGAATTTTAGCACTAATGTTTCTCCACAATTGTTGTTGCTTAAGATATTAATTGAGCATTTTATAGCATACAGTTGCTTCTTTCAGCCAAGCCTACCTCCATTGAATTTGTGCAGAACTAGTTCTCACTTTAAAAACAACTCATCCTCTTCATGGAGTTGTAAGATTTTGGTCACAAATAATAGGGGCAGTTTAAAAGTGTTGTTGGTATTCTTTGCACCTCGATGGTCCTCCAGTATTTTGCTCTGAACACTGCAAGAGATACCACATCTGTCTCATGAAAGTGAATGTTGAACCCAGGAACTTTTACTGAGACCCATGTGTAAATCAGTAAGTTAAAGAAAGTGGGAGAGTAAGGAAATGAAATTATATGGGAGGTAGAAAGCTAGAAGAAGGTTTTTGGTGAAGTGGATGGGAAACAGTTTTGGAAAAACTGTGCAGCTGTTTCCCTTTCTTCAGATCTCAAAACAGAGAGAGGGGTACAGGGAGTAAAATAATGGATGGATAGGTGTGGATTCTACCAAGAGTTTTATTGACACCATTAACACTTCTATGTGAAGATTCATAGTGACTTTTAAACCATCTTCTATTCTCCTTTTCCCATTTGCCTATGCAGAAGGCATCAATGTATCTTTTATATCCTATATTTCAGAAAGGCTTTAAGCTCAATCTACCCGTTTCCTTTCAACAAAATGCTGTCTAGTAGAAACCATCCTTCCTTATCCTGGCTGCGTGTGTGATTTTCAGGCTGGCCAACAGAGAATGACTTTCTATACATATATTACAGTGTGACATCCTGACATGTCACTTTTTTGGTGATTGTTTCCATTATAAATGAGACTGGCATTAACTGATCCCAGCAGTATCTGTTTCTGTAATTTGAAACTCTGTCCAGCTTTGGAAAATACATCACAGCCAATAGAACTTCCCAAGGTTTCTATGTGGTGATGGCATTATCTAGCACCTTTCAGAGTTCCTGTTTTTTGTAACCAAGAATGATTTTCTGCTAGACTTTTCTTTGCTATTGAAAGCAATGATTTATGATTAGTTTTAACTAGCATATGGCTTTCATAAATGGATATAGGGAATTAGTATTGATGTTTGTAATTTTCCTATTCAAAATAGAAACCTCAGAAACTCACAGTGCAAGCAAAACCCATAATGCAAGTAAAAAGAAATAGTAATAGGTTAGAAGTAATGTTGGTAGTTTTGATTCCCGGATGTGCCTTTACTCTCCAAATCAAATACTTCAAATACTTTCTGCTGGCTAATGGAAGTTCTCCTGAAATTTCTTGATGATACCAATGAAAATCACATGTATAAATCCCTCAGTCAGGGGACCTTTAAACCTTTTGATGTTTTGGTTTTCTGCTCTCAGAAATGCCAGTGAGCTTGGCCCATGGAAAGCCCATGGACTATGGCATATGAAATTATATGGAGGAGTCACCTTCTTTAAAATATAAAATCCCCGTATGCAATTATGGGCCTTTACACACTGCTAGAAATAATGCAGCTTGAGTCCACTTTAACTGCTCTGGCTCAGTGCTAGGGAATAATGGGAACTGTAGTTTTTTTGAGACATTGAGCCTTCTCTGTCAGCGAGCTCTGGTGCCACAATAAACTACAATTCCCATGATTCCCTAGCACTGAGCCATGGCAGTTAAAGTGGACTCAAGCTGCATTATTTCTGGCAGATTGTAAAGGTCCCATCTTGGCATTTTTTTTTGGGGGGGGGGGGGAAGAACCTGTAAAAGAGCCCTACTTTCTCCACAAATTGCAAACATGCTTAGGTATATTTGAGAAAAAAGCAAACATCAATTTACTGCTGATGAATTTTCAAATGATAACATTGGAATCAATTATGCAGGTGCATGCATACACAGATTTCATTTGTTTAAGTTGTCCTGAGTGTATTTTTTTATTTATACAAAGCATCTGAGATACTTTGATTTAATATGGGATGCTGGAGGGTGTAGAAAGAACTGGTTTGGGGGCCCTTTCACACTGCACAATTAGAGCTTTATATTTCCACTTCAACTGCCTTGGCAACATCCTATAGAATACTATGATTTACAATTTAGTGAATGACATTTAGAATTCTCAAGCAGAGAGCTCCAGTGCCTCATCAAACTATGATAAGATTAGATAGGATGTTGTAATCACAGTTAAATCGGAATTATTGTGCTATAAATATGCAGTGTGAAAGAGCCACTGGGATGCAATGCAAAGATGGTATGTGAACTTAACTTCACAGAAGTAAGTGCTAGATTGTTCTCATGGATATTGATTTTCACAATATTGAAATACACATGTTTTTCAAATTGTATTTGTGGGCTCCAAAGTAAGGGCGACTAGCAAACCACTCTTGGCAATGAATATCTGTCTCATCAAATCAAGCTTTGTCAGTCCCACTTCTCATTTATTTGCCAGTATTTTCAATGTTTGCAATTTTTTTCCTTTGCATATTTATCTGCAATGAAGGCTGACCCTGCCACTGGACAGAAAAAAGTAATTGACTGAGAGTATTTGCATGGTATGAAGGAGTAGCAAATTATTTTTTAATATAGAATGGTTGTATTTTTGTCCCCAGGAAGAGGTACTTCTGTAATTTTCTTTCTGTAATGTGAAAATAACTTGGTTAGCCTTGGGTATTATGCACCTTATCCTGGGGAAGAGGGCTAACTTGCTGTTCCACTTCATACTGAAATATATGGGGCAAGAACTGTTTGCACCATTCACAACTCAGCACTCTACAATGACAAACCAGAGAAAATGTAATTATTACTCTAGATTCCTTGTGCATCTCTATCCAGAAAATTGTTTACAGAATCACCCAAGTAGCACAATTAATGGCCATGACAGTTGTGGATTCTCAGAGTTTCAGTCCAAAAATTAACATTTTGAAACTGGTCATCTATTACCTACAAAAATGATGTCCATAAGAGAATGAGATGCATTATGAAACTTCAGTAAAAATGCTAGACTGTAGAATGGAACAGTTGGCTTCATCCTGGAATTTAAAAAAAAATTAAAATAAAAAAGCGATCTTTCTTAGTCTCACATATAAATGTTGGATATGGGTGGATATAAACCACACACCACAGAGGAGCTAAATATAACTTTCCCAGGCTCTGGGTTTTAATGGGAAGTGGCAGTGCTTTAGCTAGCCAATACTTTTAGAGTTATCAAGATCTCCAGTAGCCTTATAGATTTGGCTTGGAAATCAAGTAGCAACCCATTATGATGGGACAATATTATGGTGATTTGAGCAGTGCAATACAAGCAATTCACCTCCTGAATGCTGCATTTCCAATAACAGTATTGGTATAGATGGGAGAAAGAGAGAAATGGACGGTGTGGAGGGAAGGAGATAGGTAGGTCCAATTTCATTGTTGTTGTGTTTCTTCAAGTTGTTTCTGACTTATGGTGACCTTACGGTGACCCTGTCACAGGGTTTTCTTGGTGAGATTTGTTTTGAGAGAGTTTGCCTTTGCCTTCCTCTGAGGCTGAGAGAATGTGATGTGCCCAAGATCACCCAGTAGGTTTTCATGGCCAAATAGGGCTTCAAATCCTGGTCTCAGTGTCTAGTCCAAACACTGAAATCACTAGACCATACCAAAAGAGTTTGCAATCTGACAGATTGCTAGAAATTAGACTACATCATCTTTGAATGTAGGTACAGTATTTTCTGGCATATAAGACTACTTTTTAACCCAGGAAAATCTTCTCCAAAGTTGGGAGTCGTCGTATACACTGGATAGAGGAGGAGGAAGAAGGGGTGGCACATCGCAAGGCGGGAGGAGGAGAAAGGGAGGAAGGCCAAGATAGAGGAGGAGGACAGGAGCAAGGAGTGGCGTGGTGTGGTGTGAGGCAGGAGGAGGAAGCAGCAGCGGATAAGAAGTGAACCCCTATCCTGAGGTTTTCTTGGCAGGACTGGTTCAGAGGAGGTTTGCCATTGCCTTCCTCTGAGGCTGAGAGTGTGTGACTTGTCCAAGTTCATCCAGTGGGTTTCATGGCAGAGTAGGGAATCAAACCCAGGTCTCCAGAGTGGTAGTCCAACACTCAAACCACTACACCATGCTGGGTCCTAATCCCATGTACTACCTATGAAACAACTGCAGACTTTTTTGTTGTTCTTGTGTGTCTTCAAGTCCTTTCCGAATTATGGCAACCCTAAGGCAATCTTATCATGGGGCTTTCTTGGCATGTTTCTTCAAATGGGGGTTGCCATTTCCATCCTCTGAGGCTGAGAGTGTGTGACATGCCCAGGGTAACTTACTTGGCCGCAAATTATACATACTGCAGAATGCATCACCTAGTATATTGGCAGTCCTTCCCCCCAACACTTTCTCATTTTCCCTGGTTGGAAGAGGGGTCATCTTATACAGTGAGTATATCCCAAACTCTATATTTTAACTGGAAAAGTTGGGGGTCGTCTTATACGCCCAGTCATCTTATACGCTGGAAAATACGGGTAATAAAGTTTTAGAATGTTCCCCTAAACTAAAAGTTCTAGGAAGTTAGTAAAGCAGTACAACTTGGATGCAGAATCTTTCTCCCTGATGTGCAATTTTTCCACTTGGACGAGTGATAGAATGGAATAATAATAATAATAATAATAATAATAATAATAATAATTTTTATTTATATTCCACCCCTCTGCAATGCAATCGGGGTGGCGTACAACAAATAAAAAACACCACAAAAGGTTAAAATCAGTCCAAATCCAAAGCCCCATTCCCAAACCCGACCACCCCTTAAAAATAAATTAAACTAATACAGAGTTAAAATGGCAATGGCTAAAATATACAATACAGACAAAATACAGCCAAAAATTTGCAGCGCTAATGAACAAGGTGGTAGGAAGGCAATGGCCAGATCTTTTGTCTTCTGTCTTCTGGGCTGGGATGTTACTCAGGGAAGGCCTGCCAGAAAAGATCCATCTTAGCTGCTTCTTTAAAGCAGTCAAGAGTAGAAATGAGACGGATCTCATCTGGCAGGCCGTTCCATAATCTGGGAGCGGAGGCAGAGAAAGTCCTCTGGGAAGTCATCAACAACCTGGTTTTCATAGGCTGTAACTAGTTCCTCCCAGAGGACCAAAGTGCACGGGGAGGATCGTAAGGAAGGAGGCAGTCCCAGAGAAAAGTTGGACCCAAGCCATGTAGGTCATAACCAACACCTTGTTCTGTGCCCGGAAACTAATAGGCAGCCAGTGGAGAGATTTCAGCACAGGTGTAATGTGCTCTCTCCTGGATGTTCCAGTAACTAACCTGCTGCCATGTTTTGAACTAATTGAAGTTTCCGAGTTAGGCACAAGGGTAGCCCTATGTAGAGCGCAGTACAGAAATCGAGACGGGAGGTTGCCAGGGCATGTACCACAGTTTCATGATCCCTACTTTCCAGGAAAGGGCGCAGCTGGTGTATCAGCCGAAGCTGACAGGCACTCCTGACCATCGCATTCACCTGATTTGTTATATGAAGCGACGAATCTAGGAGTAGCCCCAGACTGTGAACACAGTCCTTGGAGGAGAGTGTGACTCCATCCAGGACTGGAAGTTGTATTCCTAGACCTGGTTTCAGGTCCACGACTGTTAGTACCCCCGTTTTGTCTGGGTTCAGTCTCAATTTGTTTTTCCTCATCCAGTCCATTACTGCTTGTTCCACCCTGGATTACATATGAAGAACATCTGTTCTTCACCCATAATCCAAGGTGGAACAATTCATTCTACCATTTCAACATCCTACCAGCTCATATCCATTTTATTATGTTGCCTACTTCATAGTGTAGTCCCAGCTGGGTGGGCTGGAAGATGGAACAGGGGGATGTAGTGATTAAAAGGTCAGCTTACAATGTCACCACAAATATCTTTGCTTTTACTTCTGCTGCCTGATCCAAAATATTTTTTTACACAGAAGTAAATTTTATTCTCAAGTAAATGTGAAGAGAATTGTATCTTCCTATGAGTTTTATCCATGTTTACTCAGAAGGAAGTCCTACTGCCTTTAGAAATGTTTACAGGGTTTTCTACAGGTGTGTAGTTAGTAAGCGTGTTTAGGTCTTGAACCTTATAACATTTACCAACAGTATCCTTCATTTGTTGGTAAGCCTGAGGCCATGCACTTGAAATCTGTTTTGTGTGAACATTTCCTTAAGAAGCATCAAAAATACAAATAAGTAATTTTCCTGCTTCTAAAATTATCCTGGGAAATGCTCCCATTAATAAACATTGTTGAGCTAATATTGCTGGGGAACTTGCTTTCTGCATCTTTTTGAAGAGTGTGCCACTGAATTAAGCTTGCTCTTCTACTGCAAATGATTATTGAAGTAAAAAAGAAGTTTCAAGTTAACAGTTGTAACAATGTGTTAAGCAACTTTCAATTAAAGTTTTCTATATATGTAGAAAATGTGTAATGAATAAATCAGTAAAGACCACATAATGAAAGCCTATTAGAAGGGTGAATATATTCTTGTAACTCAAATTTCTATACCACTTTGCTATTATCTACCATCAAAAGAGACTGTACAATTACCAATTTTATCTTATCTTGGACTTATTATTAAAGAGTAGTAAAGGAAACTTCATTCCAGAAGCTGTAATGTGATTTTTGATTAATAGTGGGATTTTTATGTGACAAGAATATTTCTCTTAGGCAAAGTATGCACATGTATCTTGGCCTGAACTGACTTGTTCCTGGCAGAGATTTTGACCGACAGTAAGCAGTTGTATTATTGTATACACTGGTGTATTTCCATACTGAAAACAGATAATCTATCTAGTAAATCATATTGCACTATAATGTTCTGTTAGTTACAGAAGGCAGCAGATTCTAATCAATGTGGACTCTGGTGGTGGGAGGGAGGAACATGGCTAAGAAACCAATTTGGCAATTGTCATGGCTTCTTCATTGAATTTGCTAAAACCCATCCAAATTACTCATTGTTTGAAATGATCCAAAGGAGTCAATACTGTGAGAGCTAGGCAAGTTTTAATAAAATATCTGGTAATGGGAAGTAAGTACATTTGTGAGGTGGTGGAATCCTTGGAGTAATTTTCTGAAGAGCACTATCAAAATGTGGATTTAAAAAAAATCTTTAGGCTGATATCCTAACTGGCAAAGAGATATAATTTTTAATCTAAGCCAAAATGTCCTGGATCATTTTTATGCCAATAAGTAAGTAAGAAAAACTCGATATACATTCCAATCTGCCAGAAAAGAGACACCAGGGACTGCGGTAACCACAGGACCACTGCAATAATTTCCCATACAAGCAAAATGATGCTCAAAATTCTACAATGGAGAGTTTTACCATATATGGAGTAAGAAATGCCAGAAGATCAAGCTGGATTCAGGAAAGGAAGAAGCAATAGGGATCATATTACAAACATATGTTGGTTAATAGAACATAATTTCAGAAGAAAATCAGCCTGTTTTATAGACTATAAGAAAGCCTTTGGTTGCGTAGATCGTGAAAACTATGGACCAGTCTTAAAGAAATGAGTGTGCCAGAACATCAGAATATGGAGAAAAAGAATGATTTCAAATTGACAAGGGAATTAGGCAAGGCTGCATTTTATCAACCTATCTGTTTAATTTGTATGCTAAATATATCATACATAAAGCAGATTAGACTTGGAGGGAGGAAACATGGAAATTGGAGATATGTAGATGATACCATACTACTAGCAGAAATTTAAGATATGTAGATTACACCATACTGCTAGCAAAAAATAACAAAGATTGCTAAAAAGACAAATAAATGGTTCATAGAACAAATCAAGCCTGAACTCTCCTTAAAAGCCAAAATGACTTAGACTGTCACACTTTGGCAATATGATGAGAAGTCAGAACTCATGAGAAAAGACAATAATGCTTGGTAAAGTAGAAGGCAGTAGGAAAAAAGGAAGACCATAACCAGAACTGGTTTTGCTACAAACGAAGTGGTCTGTTGTGATGGCATGAAACAAGAAGGGTGCTAGGAGCCAATACACAGATCTCTTAATGCTGCATAGAGTTGTGAGAAGATGTGAAACCGGCAACTATTGACCTACATGTGCTCTTTTCCATTCATTACATTTTGGCTACTATTGAACCTGCCATGAAAAATCATATTAGAGCTCAGGATAGTTATTTTCCTGGGCTACTGTTCCAGCAGACTACAAGTACCCATGAACAGTCAGATTGAAGGGTTTGGGAAGTTATAGTCTAAAAAGTAACATTTCCAGCTCTGGTTCAAACTGATGTATGTAGTAGTGGGTCAACCTTATATCATTCTAGTGCATGTTGAATTTCCCTTATCCAAAACTCTGGGGACCAGAAGTGCGATTTCAGTTTTTTCCAGATTTTAGAATATTTGTATATACATAATGAGATATTTTGGAGATGGGAATCAAGTATAAACACGAAATTTACTTATGTTTCATATTATTTTTAATAATGTTATGCACAATATATGCAAAGTTTTGTATATTGAACCATCAGAAAGCAAAGGTGTCACTATCTCAAAGCTTAGCTTTCTTAGCAAAATATATAATGTAGCATTACTTACAATACTTGTCCATAATCAAATACCTAGCCTAATGGAGGAGAGAAAGGGAAAAAATGGGGGAGGGGAATGCCTGCAGGTTAGACTGATGCAGGAAAAGAATGGGTATGGAAAAGCAAACAAACATTAAATCTGCAAACATTCAGACTAGCAAACATGCAAAGTAGCATGCAAATGCTGCTAATTCTAACTAAATTCAAAATACAGTATCATAAATCTACCCTTTTGGTTTGTCTTTTCTCACTATGAAACTACCAACTAGACAGATCCTTTGCTATTCAAGGTACTAAGGTCCAAAACACACTGCAGAAATAATCCAGTTTGAGACTGCTTTAACTGCCCTGGCTCAATGCCAGGGAATTCTGGGAACTGCAGTTTTGTGAGACGTTTAGCCTTCTCTGTCAGAGAGCTCTGGTGCCAAAATAAACTACAATTCCCAGGATTCCCTAGCACTAAGCCAAGGCAATTAAAGCAGTCTCAAACTGGATTATTTCTGTAGTGTGTTTTGGACCTAAATCAGAACAAATGGAATCTAATAGATAGAATATTATACTTAGAGTGGGCAAATTTGTTGTGTATAACATCTTTGCATTCAAGTGCAAATACCCAAGTGCAACATACATTTGTTCCATGCTAATTTTGAATTACATATGCATATAAAAATCATAATGGGTTTTGGCAAAGCAGAAGCAGAAGCCTGAATGGTTCTTGATCACCATTGTCTATTTCACAAAGAAAGCGAGTAACTAAAAATATGCATGCATCATTCACAATTGACAGGTGGTATGTTTATTTTCTTCTTGTCTGTCAGTACCCGATTAGAAAAGGTTTTGAAGGAAGCATCCAAGAATGGGCACACGTGGACTTGTAAGCAGCATCCTGCCTCAGTTTGGCTCCAGTGAAACAGTAACAGTCTCATTGGGCCGTTTGATGCATGACAAAGATAAAAATCATTATGCAATTTGTTAAGTGAGAATGCAATATGAATGATTCAGGAGAAATGATTTAATGTTGCAATAACTGTATTAAGATGTTATTTAGTTATCCAGATACACAGCGAATAATGTTACAGCTAGGAGACCTAGCCCAGTATTCTCTACATTAGCTTAAGTATACCCAGTAGTGAGTATGAATACAGAACACTTGCAAATGAGTGATGATTGTGACACTATTGTAGCAAAATCTAGCTCTAGTTCTGGCTCTAGCTACTAGACTTACAGAAAGACCACATACGTCACAGGGTTCTTATAGTGAACTGTTAGATAAGGATTCTACAGAACTTTTTTTCATTGAAAATCCTGTATTAGTTATGACTATGATCTCAAAATGGTGCCATGTTGCAGAGCCACTTATAAAGTGAACAACTTTGTTCATTTCACATAAACTGTCACCATTCTTTTCCATCCAAATGCTTACACTTTGAACAACAAAGTAGTTTCTCTCAGGTTCACTGCAGTTTCACCTTTATTCATTTATCTTCTCTTTCAATCAAGTATTTATCTGTAAATTTCATTTCTGTCAGAAAAACCCATGAGATCTTCCATCTCACTTTCAACAGGGTCTCCTGGGAAGGGCTGATGGCAGTGGCTGAACTCTAGCTTCCCTTCCAAAAGCTCAAAAACCAATGATGGCTTCTTCAAATGACTGTTTGTGTGGGGGTGAGCAGAAAGGGAGTGATGAACTCATTTCCTTTTCAAAGTGCCATGAGGAAAAACAAACCCAGTGCAGTCATAAGACCTTGGTGTTTATTGGTTTGTTCTGGTTGCTCTGTTTTCTTTGGGGTGCATTCTCCCCATTGTCTTACAGCACTTCTACCCAGAGCAAACAAGGGTCTCCTAGCAGAGCGAATAATCCAGGCCAGTGAATTTTAGCCCCTGCAAATTGCATGAAAGAGTGGCATGCCCTATATTTCCCCTATAAACCATAAAAAAGGTGCAAGTACAGATTGCCCTGCTTGTCTTAGAATTTCACTAGGAAAGCCATCTAATGATTAGAATCTTTTAATTAATGCAACATTTTATATTCATGTGAAATAAAACTGCCTTAAAGTTATCAAAATAGACTTGTTTTAAAGGAAGGGGAGCCATGTTTATTAAAGTGAACAGATTTTTATTTCTGGGATACAAGGGGCATATAGTCAGTGGGTTGGAGAGTGAGGATCTATTGTCCAAACACACTCAGTACACCTTTGAAGCAGAGAATTGCAGATGGCTACCTATTTTGATGGAATATCTCTGCATGCAGAGCCTTCACTTGATGGGTGTGCAGAGTACAGACTGTACCAGCTGACACCCTAAGGAGAGGTGACACCACTGCCTTTTGGCAGAAATGGGTTGTGGCATTTGCCTGCATCCCTTTAAAATGCTAAAGAGATACTGTGAGTGGGGCAAGGCTCAGTGGGAAGAGAAAATGAGAGGCCCCAGATTTTTTTAAAAAAAATTTTTTTTTTAAATTTTCTTTAAAAATAATCACATCTTTTTTTTTCCATTGTAAGCACATAAAACAATTTACATGTAAATACATTTAGGCAATGTGTATGATATTGTAATTTAAATGTATAATTTTAATTTGGCTGGTTGTTTATGTCCGAACTACTGCCATTACATTCAGTGATATGCAGGAATTACAGTTTATGAGCAACATTAGTACAGAAAACATTACTACAGATTCTGTATGGGTATGGCAGGAGATCAAGGGAGGTGACACCATGAGTTACTGCACTGGGTAATGCCAACCCTAGTGATGTCACTGGCTGCTTGTAGAATGAACAGAGACCCAGAATTATTTTCAGGCTACATGAAACAAGCAAACAACATATACACAAACAAATGTATCTGTGAGAATTCAAAACAAAGAAAAGATTGAAGTCCATGATGTTGAGATAAAAATATTTTCAATGTCAATATCACATTAACAGTAAAAACAAACCAACCGTAACAATGAATAGTTATGCCGGCTTTTTAAATTGTAGGCAAATTTATCCGTACAGTCACTCCTCAGTATCAGCAAGAATCCATTCCAGACCATCTCATGTATACCAAAATCCGTGGATGCTCAAGTTCTGGGACTTCAATGGTGGCACATGTTCATGGCTGTACCATCATTATGGACAGACCCCATTGTCCCCAGTAGTGCTGCGTGCATCCGGCCACATCACCATTAGGGACAACAGGACTCATCCCTAATGATGGCGTGGCTCGGTGCATGCACTGCCACTGGAGACAATGGGGGTTTCCCTAATGGTGGCACAGCCATGTGCATGTCTGCCATTGGGGACAAAATAGATTTGCCATCTGCAGATGGCTGAATCTGTGGATGGCAAGTCTGAAAATAGCAAGGGCCAACTGTATTTCCTAAAATGATAATCTTTGTAAATTGTACCAGGTATTCATTGATTTACATATTATTTGATTGACTGATTGATTGAGATCCCACCTTTGCCCACAACAGTTCTGAGTGGCTATCAATCTTACCTAAAAATACATAGTTGGAACCACAAATTACCTTAAAATGTCTAAATTTCCTAAAGTCACAAGTCTAAAATTCACAAATTTCATGTCTAAAATTACAAATATTTAAAGTTGTATATTAAAAATATTTGTTAAAATACCACAAAAGTAACACAAGCACCATTCAAAGGCAAATTAATCACACCATTAAAATAATTTGAGGTTATTATATAATTTGAGGTACTTTGTCTCTATGAACCCCTGCACTACTGGCAGTTGATGGTGATCATTTCTAACATTCTCCCTTCTAGAGGAAGTTCTGGGACTGATCCTCAGCCACTACCATATTTCATGATGATAACAGGAGATAAACAGAAGTGGAAGCATTTCTACAGTAATGGAGAATTAGTTTTAGGTATCTCTTCATAACGATCATTCCAGATTAAGCATCCCTCTAACTAAAGCAGGGGTAGGCAACCTTTCCCCTTTAAGGGCCGAGGGACTTCAGCTCCCAGAAGCCTCAGCCATGTTGGCCAATAGTCCCATGTTGGCCAATAGCTCCTGGGATTTTGGGAGCTGAAGTCCCTCGGCCCTTAAAGGGGAAAGGTTGCCTACCCGTGAACTAAAGTGTTCAAGGGGCAATGAAAAGGAGCAGCTGATATTTTCTTATAAGTCTGTGTTTATGTCTGGAGAGACAAAGGAGGAAAAACAGAGTGAGCTACATAATGCTGTGTAGGAGAATGAAGGGCCTTTATGGAAGACATTTGAGCTTGTCTGAGGGAAATATTACAGGGCCCCATAAACACTGTAACCTACAAAGTTTGCTTCCTTCCTCTTATTGCGTGTTTCTGTGTTGTGGTCATCACTATGCAATGAACTACAGCCAGCCCTTCTTATCCACAGATTCTGCATCCATGTATTCAACAATCTACAGCTTGATTTTTTTAAAAAAATAAATAAATCCAAAAAGCAAACTGTGATTTTACCATTTTATATAAAGGATATCATTTTACTGTATATAATGGAAGCTGAGCATCCATGAACTTTGGTATCCACAGGGAGTGGGGTTGGGGGCTTGGAACCAACGTCTAGATTTTCAGGGCCTACTGTACAAAGTTGCAAACCTAATGTAACATATTTATCTTCAATTTCAATATTTATCTTTCTGGTGATATTCAGGAAAAGAGTATAAGAATAAAGAGACAATAGGGTAAAATGCTTACTGGGGACAGAGAGAGGATGTAACTGTTCAGCACCTTCTTCACTTCAGACTTCTTCCATAAGGAAAACAGTGCTCTAACTGGTAAAAGCAGAACAAATGCTGCAAACCAAAATAGGTAAAGTGTTAATAAAGGAACATCTAGCTACTTGAAATGACTTCAGGTTTCCAGGGCCAGAGAACCTCACCCAACAGTGGCATCCCTACCACTGGTGTCACCCAGTGCTGGAGGGGGGCTGCTGAGGAGGCAGTGTTGGTTAAAAAGTTGAGCTTGGCCTTCTCTGCCACTACAGCAGATATGACAGTGACGCCTCTGTCATACAATAGTACTAGAAGAACTTGCAAATGTAATCTCAGAAATGTTGACAATAATGTCTGGAATTCTTAGGGCCTAAGCAGACTGCCAGAAATAGTGCACATTAAATTGAGGCACTGCCCTGGCTCAGTGCTAGGGAATCATGGGAACTGTAATTTATTGTGGCACCAGAGCTCTCTGACAGAGAAGGCTCAATGTCCCAGAAAAAAAATACAATTCCCATGACTCCCTAGCACTGAGCCAGGGCAGTGCCTCAATTTAATGTGCACTATTTCTGGCAGTCTGCTTAGGCCTTTAGAGAATAAGAAAGGTCCCAACAGATTGGAAGAGAGCAAAAATTGTCCCTCTCTTTAAAAAAAGGAGGAAGGGCAAAAAAGAGAATCCAAGCAACTGCCAACCAGTCAGCTTGATATCGACACCAGAAAAGGACGTGTTGATTTCACTGAACGTTTCAATAAATCCCCCATGACATTCTTGCAGACAAGCTGGTAAAATATAGACCAGGGGTAGGCAACCTTTCCCCTTTAAGGGCCGAGGGACTTCAGCTCCCAGAAGCCTCAGTCATGTGGGCCAATAGTCCCATGTTGGCCAATAGCTTCTGGGATTCTGGGAGCTGAAGTCCCTCGGCCCTTAAAGGGGAAAGTTGCTTACCTCTGATATAGACAGTTACTGTTAGGTGGATTTGTAACTCATTGGTGGACTAAACCCAAAGATAGCTTTTCTTCATCCTGGGGAGAAGTTTCTAGTGGGGCCCCAGTGTTGATCAATATTTGTAAATGGCTGAAATGATGGACTAAACTGAGTACACTTATCAAATGTGCTTATTACACTAAAACTGGAAGAATAGTGAATACGACAGAAGATAGGATCAGAATTAAAAATGGCATTGATAGATTGGAGAGCTGGGCCAAAATTAACAAAATGAATTTCAACAGGGTTAAATGTAATGTACTACAGTTAGGAAGGATAAATGAAAGGTACAAATATAGGATTGGTGACATCTGACTTGACAGCACTAGAGATCTTAGTAGACCACATGGTAAACATGAATCAGCAATGTGATGTAACAGCCAAAAATGCCAATGCAATTCTAGACCACATCAACACATATCCAGCCTGAGGGAACTCATAGTGCCACTGTATTCTCCTTTGACCAGATTTCACTGTTGGAATTTAGTATTTGATAATGTATGCATTAGGCAGAGCATCCGTGTGTCCCAGTATATCTGAGCCTCTGGTAATAAACAGGTTACTCTGGTAAGGTAAAAACAAGACTTTCTTTATTGTCACAAAGAATCCATCTAATAACTAGGAGAGCAGGCAACTAATAGAAAAATCTATACTTTGGTAGAAGAGTCCCTAAAAGCTGACTCTTATGAGTGAATATAAGCAGGGGAAAGCATTTTGAGGAAGAGCCTCATGCCTGCATTCTCTTGGACTTAAGGACAGGAAAAAGAGGAAACAAAGAGCCATAAAATCCAACTTTTAACCTTTAGGAGAGAAGGAGAGGAGATAGGAAGTGACCTCTTCAGAAAATTACCCTGACGAAAGGAGCATATAGAAATAAACAAGATAGGCAATTAAGGAAGTTCTCTCTCTCTCTCTCTAGTCCTAATTATCATAGAGACAAGCATTGATGCATCTCCACTTCCAACACTCACCTGGAATGCTGTCTGCAGTTCTGGCATCTGGGTTGACAGCACTACCCATGAAAAGGATCTAGAGATCTTAGTATACAATAATGCGATGTAACAGCCAAAATGCCAATGCAATTCTAGACCATATCAACACATGGAGGATAGTGTCCAGACTGAGGGAAGTCATAGTACCACTCTATTTTTCTTTGACCAGACCTTACCTTGAATACTGTCTCTAGTTCTGGACACCACAGTTCAAAAAGGATGTTGACATGTTGGAATGTGTCCAGAGGGAGGAGACCAACATAGTAAAAACTCTAGTAACCAGGCTCTGTGAGGAACCACCGAGGGATCTGAGTATGCTCAGTTTGGAAAAGTGAAGATGAGGTGATATGATAGTTATCTTTAAATATTTGGAGGAAAATCATTTGGAAGATGGGGTGAGCTTGTTTACTACTGCTCCAGATACTGGAACACAAAACAGATTCAAATTACAATAGATTCCACCTGAACATTAGGAAGAACCTCTTAGATGGTGCAGTGGTTAAATGCCTGTACTGCAGCCACTCATTCATAAACCACAAGGTTGCGAGTTCAATACTAGCCAGGGCTCAGGCTTGACTCAGGCCTGCATCCTTCTGAGGTCACTAACATGAGTACCGAGCTGTTGGGGGCAATGAGCTTACAGTTGTAAACTGCTTAGACACTCCATTGCATGGTATGAAGCGGTATATAAATGAAATGAAGCTAGATGTAAGTGCTGTTCAACAGTGAAATAGACTGCTTTGGAAGGGTTGGCTTTCCTTTGGAATTTTTAAACCAGAGATTGGATGACCATTTCTCAGGAGTCCTTTAATTGTGCATTCCTATGTGGCAGGGGTTTGGACTAAACAGCTGGGGTTTAGACCATGTAGTCCTTGTGGTCCTTTCCAACTCTACAATTCTGTGATAATATGATTCTATTAAGTCCTGGAGATTATGACCTCCCCCCCCCCCCCCCCCAGTTTGAGGATGCTCTTGGAAAAATGTCATCTAACATACTTTCTTTTTTGCTAAGCCAGGACAGTAAAGCAGTTTTGAGAATGCTCTAAGCATCAGCAGTGGACCGTGGGATCAAGGGGCACCAACATTAGTTTCTGTGTGTGAGAGGGAGGGAGGGAGGGAGAGAGAGAGAAGTAGAAAAATAGATCTTATAGATAAGAGAAACTGACATACGTGATAAGAAAAATAAACACAAGTCACACATTTCAAGCTAAAGTTAAACTTGGGACCAAAACTTTACTGTGAAGATCACAGAGAAAATGTATGGAGCTCACTCCTGTGGATTTCTTCCCCTCACCTAGAAGTTTTATTAGAAAATTTTATAGGAATGTATGGAGGACTTTACAGCCTAGTTCTGAAACTTTTTAAGTCCTACCATTTGGTTTTTAAACTGATTCAGTCCTTATCAAGTGAATGGGACTTAAACCAGATTAAATAAAAATATTCTTGACTTTTTAACAGGCTTACAGATCAATCTGTCCAAGATAACATAAGTTCAAGGATAAAGCCTCTGTTGATGTGCCTGTCAGATAGTCTGTTATATATATATATATATCCCACTTAACCCTAAAGTTCATAGGTCTTCCAAGTCAATGCGAAGGGGTTTAATCTGTGCTATTGTTGCAGAAGAGGCTTACATGAATTACTCCTTTTAATATTTGCAAATCTCCCTTCTTTTGATACTTACACCTACCCTCTATTACAAAAAGGTGGCTTATAAATATCACTACAGGTCTCACAAAATATCCAAGAGTTCCTCCATGTTAGTAGAGAACCTAGATGTGCACAGCATTCTCAATACCAAGCAATTCATTTCTTTCTTTGTTTTCCCATTTTAGTTTAGGGCTAGAAGCATCTGACATTTGAACCATTTAAAAAATACTGAATGCTTTGTTATATTCAGTACTCCCTGTTTTCTCAATAATAGGTCAGGCTGATGACCTGCTTAATATTAATTCACATATAATGAAACACAGCATAAATTCATGCACTTGTGTTGTATTAAATATCTGAAATAGATGTAACTGGGACATTTAGTAAAGCTGTGTTGGAGGATTAAGGTTAAAATTTACAGAGTTAAAGATTGCACAGCATTCTGTGCAGTCATGCTGGCCACATGATCACAGAGTAGTCTCTGATAGTGCTGGCTCTTCAGCTTAGTAACATAGATGAGCACTGGTCGGACACGACTTGACCACCTGTCAATGGGGAATACCTTTACCTTTACCTTCACTTGCAGAGTGGTATGTGAAAAACCCCTACCCCACCCTGAAGAGTTCTTGGCTGAATATTTCTAGAGAAGGAAAGAAAAAAGATACAAGATAAAATAAAAAATAAGAAAAATAAAAACCTCTCTTAATTCTAAGTGTTGGGCAACTTTGAAAATAATGGTAGGCATCTGTCTTTCTTTTCCTCACAACTCTCTGCATGTGAAATGCACAGACAGCCAAGTCAGTTAACCTGTAATTAAAAGCAGAATATATATATATATATATATATATATGCATAATCATATCTTTCTGTGATAAAATGAAGACATCTGATGTCTCCACAAATCAGAGTTGAACTCATAATTTTATCTCTGGCTTTATCTTGTCACTAGTTATTTACTGCACCTTCTTTCTCCAAGAGCACACCTGCACATACCCTGAATTTCCCTAGATAGCAAGGAGACAGTATCAAGACACTCCACTCTTAAATTAAGGCATTAAAAGCTTGCCGGTTCAACCCTGACATACTTCAGGAATCCATTGATTGGCATTAACAGAGTTTGTTAGATCAAGCTGCAGTATGCACCTGTATATTAACCCTCTATCAACAGAACAATGGATTCTTTTGAAAAGAATGTCATCTACACCGTTCAAGCTAGTTTGCCAGCAGGATATATAGACTGATTTGTGCATCTATTTTCTTTAAAAAAAAATGAACTCAAACTAAGTTATTTTTTCTTTCTTTTCTTTTTTTAGATAATGCTTTTGGGCATCTATTCAACTTATTTTATGAATATTTTAATTCTGATTTCCCCAATACCAACAGACCTGTGCTAGAGCTGTGTTAGAGTTCTACCCATGTAATGAAGGGGGTAGCCTTGCTGAGGAAGGTGGGGATATCATGGTCTTTACCCTGTGTTCCCACTTGTGCTGGGAAGGAAAATGACAGAGTCCTTGATGACCCATTTTAAAACAAGAAAAATAGAAACCAGGGGCTATTCCAGGTGGGGAAAATTTGTCAGAGAGTTGCACAATTTGTTGCTATAGTTCTCAGAGCTGTTTTTTTAAAAATCCAAATGCCATTTCTGCTGTCCTAGTCTGCATCTGCACTGCAGAAATAATCCAGGTTGACATCATGTTAACTGTCATGGCTGATTGCTATGGAATTCTAAGAATTATAGTTTTGTGAGACATTTACCCATCTCTGTCAGATAGCTCTGGTGCCACAACAAACTACAATTTTACGACAAATGGTAAATGATTAATGCAAATCTTAGCTATCTACTATGCATAGTTGAAAAAAATACACAGAGAAACAAAAACTCAAGCTCAATGTTCCAGTAGTATCACTGATTCTTGTCACTGAAATTCTTTTTAATATCAACAATATAACATATTGGAACAAACAACTGATCAAATGAATGAGTGACTGAGGGAGCTAGCTGACAACTATTTTCCCCCGCACCATGATTTTAAGAAGCAGAAATGATAAGTTCTGGCTGACAATAGATTAGTCTGTTGGACTAGGGTGGGCAATTTCAATGGGAGCGAGGCCATTTCCTCCCATTTCCTCCCCCGTTGGACTGCACTGTCACATGCTGAAAGTGTTGCAATGTCATTTCTGGCTGCCATTCAGATGGATTTTTGGCCTTTTTGAAAAATTTAAGGGATTTTGTAAGGGTTACGAGGAAGAGGATCATGGGTAGGCCCAGAAGATAAACTGTTGTTGTTTTGTTCTTCAAGTTGTTTCCAACTTATGGTGACCCTAAGGTGAACCTATCATGGGGTTTCCTGGGGCTGAGAGTGTGTGACTTGCTGAAGGTCACCCAATGGATTTCCATTGCTGAGTGGGAAATCAAACCCTGGTCTCCAGCTGTAGTCCAACACTCAGACCATTACACATACACTGGTTCCCAATATTTGTGGCTAATTTTGGGTGATTTGGGCCAGTTTTTGAGTTAAAAAAACACCCCAAAGTGGTCAGTTTTTTTAAAAAATGTCTAGGGCTTTTGGTGGTCTTCAGGGGCTTAACTTTGGGGTTCCATGGGCCACACCCCTATATTGAGAGGATACCTAAGGAGTCATCAGTGTACATTATTCATGGTCCCTAACTCTGGCCCTCATTCTCAATACTCTTGAATTCTAATAGTGATCAGAAATATTCCACATTTCACTCACTACAAGTTTTTTTTTAAAAAATCTCATTCATGAGGATTAAGCAAAATCCCTGCTTGACATTTTACAAGTTTGTGTTCGTTTCATGTATATATTTATATATACACACTCAAACATACACACAAATTTGTTCTGCTTGGTAAACTAAAACATGACTGAATTATGTTCCACTATACTTTTAGGGAAACAGTGTTAGAGCCACTATAGTAATGGTACTTTTATATTACAGACAGATTTTCCTCCGGGCTGATAACATATTAAATTAGACATACCAATAATGGCTATGGAATATGCCAGAGTATCTTTACTTTATACTGCACAATGGAATATTTGTATGAAATAGAATTTCATATTCTGTTGGAGCTGAATATTCTAGATTGTTTCAGAATTTTTAAAAAAGATTTTTTGTTGTACTCTGGTTCACAGGATAACTATCAACACAGCCCACAGATTTTTTTTGGAAAAATAAAATAAAATGAATTTTTGATCATTTGTAAGAACAGAAGCTATCATTAAGATATGACTCTCATTAAAATCCATAATACATTTGATTAGAAAGCAAGTTGAGATATTCAGTTCTCAAGGTACATGGCGAAGTTAACCAGGGAAAAGAACAGACAATGATACAATATGGGAAATACCACTGTATCAAAGGGCTTACAGTTGGTGATCATAAACTTCAGGATGGAATTTGGGTCTGATTTATAGTCCTTGCAAACTCACTGAAGTAAATGAATATTTGTCTATCTACTCTTCACGTTCAGCTGGTGCTTCATATATGCCAGCTCTTCCAGTTTTGATGAGAAATACCTTGGGGTGATTTCTGTTGTTCATCCCCCCTTCATCATCTGATCATAACCAGATGGTAAAATATTATTTTCCTTAGGTTAAAGATACTTAAAGGCACCAGTTCATACTGACTTAATCTGAGGCTGACAAAGTGGTTTTTATCTTTGGAGACATCTAGATTGAATTATTACAGTGCATTATTTTATGCGGTCTCTTGCATCAAATTCCTTGGATAGTATTAAACTCTATAATAACCAACACACTACAAAGCAAGTCCCATTGCTGATCTAGATACACCCTCAGATTGTAGCCACTGATACCACACCTAAAGCAAAGCAAAGCAAAGCAATGCAAAGCAAAGTAAAGCAGCTTCATTTATATACTGCTTCATACTGCGCTATGCGGTTTACAATTGTAAGCTCATTGCCCCCCAACAAGCTGGGTACTCATTTTAAAGACCTTGCAAGGATGCAGGCCTGAGTCAAGCCTGAGCCTTGATTAGTATTGAACTCACAACCTTGTGGTTTTATGAGTGAGTGGCTGCAGTACGGGCATTTAACCACTGCGCCACCAGGGCTCCTGAAACAGGTTATAAAATTAGCAGTGTCAAACTGGAATAAAATTTGCTATCAAGCAGTCTTGCAGGGAAGTCTCTTCTTCCCCATTCATTAGTGTAACTGTGTTTTGTATGTGTGTATTAAAAAGGCTCTAACTTTTCTACACATATAATAATCAGCTTTAAGGGCCTGTAGCTATACACCCAAGAGCATAAGATGTGCCCTTTCACACATTCAATCCAAGCATGGAGGGTAGTGTGGAACTACTCCTATTTCTTCTCCTTGTCCTTCTCCTCCTCCTTTCATCACATTTACACCCCACTACATCTTTAATGGGAGAACCAGCATGGTGTAGCCATAGAAACTCACTGAGTAGCCTTTCAGCATCAGGTGATGGCAAAGGCAAATTATGTATTCCTGCATGGCAGGGAATTGGACTGGATGGCCCTTCTGGCCTCTTCCAACCCTAAAGATTTGAACAAATCTTATCAAGAAAAGTAATAGGTTTGGCTTAGGTCACCATAAGTCAGAAACACACAACAACCATTCCTTTCATGAGTGCACAATGATAAACATTTGTTCTTCTTGCTGCTTTATCACTTCAATCCCCACCAGCAAGTCACAGTCAAACACTTTAGCAGCTACATATCACTAGCTCTCTATGCCTATTTTTGATACCTTCATTCCCATTAACTCTATTCCTCATACCAGCATGTATTTGGCTGAATATGTGAAAAGTGCTGCAGTGTTGATGCTGTTCATGCCTTTGACGTGGTTGGCTGAGCACAAAGATGTGTGGTAGTGAAGCCATGGATGCACAAACAAACATTAGAGGTTGTAACAAATGGTTCCAGTCTCATATAACCTACAATTGTCCCAACTTGACAGGGCCAGCCACAATTAATCCTACATTTCTACATCCCACATTTTCAATTGCTTTTAAAATGTCCATGTTTGTCTTTCTTCCTCCCACTTTCCCCTTCATGAGGAGCTTATTCTAGTACCTGTAAACTGAGTCCAAAGTGCAAAAGGAGTATGCAGTCAACCAACTCCGCAGGAGAGAGAAGAGAGGAGTAGGCAAATCATGCCTTTCTCTATAGCTTCAGGTAAAAGCAAATTGTTGAAGCCATGCCTAACTTGTGTATTCTTCCTCATTAATAACTTTTTTCCATCTTGAACACATGCTGGTGCTGCTTGGACACATGCTCCAGTTTTCATCAATGAAATTATGGAGGGAAGGATCCACTCTGTATGTTGGCAGGATTTGCAGGATCCCTAGATATTGTCCCTGGTTGACTACAAGGCCTGCACCTTTCTTCTAACTCTTGCAATTGTTGCCTAGTTGAATAACAATATGTGCAAATCAAAGTCAAGTGTGTAATCCCCTCTGCTGATACACAAACTAGCAAAATGACTAGAGATTCAAGAAATCTGTGTCTTTTGTTTCTCGGAATGAGAATTACAAATCTTCAGCCACAAAAAAATACTGCAAACGTAGCAAGAGGCTAACATAAAGGTTGTGTGGTTCTTGATATTGTACAACGAAATTCAAAATCCATAAAGCAGTGATATATTTATCGGGCTAACTAAAAAGTACAAAACACACCATGAAAGTTTCCAAAGCTTTACTGGCTTCTTCATCAGGTAAAAACATTAAAAAATGACAAAGGAGAAGAAAAGTGATAATGTTAGAGCAATAGGCCTTCATTTTTTTTTTCTCAGATGCTAATTTTGTTGTCAGTTAAGGTAGTCTAGACTCTAGAGGGATCTCCATGCAGGGAAAGGCCACCTCTTGGCCATGGGGGACCAAGGACAATGGACAGTAAACAACAAGCAATAAAATTTCAAATTCATTAGCAACAGTCAAGAACCTGGAAAAATGAGAGAGTTGAGAAATTCAATATTCTTTACCTAAGAAAGGGCAGTTAGTATTTTGCTGCATGGTCAACATGGCTATCTCTGAATATATTTTGTTGATATTATATTATAAATTGAAAAAAATGTTTTACACCTTGGCTAAGTGCTCACAGTAAGCTAGGATGTGAGCTGGCAAAGCTGACATTTGACACCACTGAATATGACACCCTTTGGAAAAGCAAGCAAATTGATGAAGGATGGAGTTTAACACTGTTTAGATAGATGGATGCACATGAACTGGTCAGTCTTTCCTTCAATGGGTATAATGATGAGCACAAGATTGATCACATATGGGTGAACAATAGCCTGTTCATTTTTGTCTATCATTGGGAATCATGGTCAGGTGACCCATATCTCTGTTCCTTTAAGTGAGTAACAAAGTAAAATAATGCTAGCTTGCAAACTAACAGATGCACAAGTAAATGTTTTTAATCTAGTTTTGTAACATATGTTGGCATTTTTTAAATTTTTGCTGAGCCAGATATCTTTTGAAATAATAAGGAAGGTAGAGTCCAACCCAAGTTCAAAAGGATTTCCCTGGTAATGGCTATAATTCAGAGGAATGCTCAGGATGTAATATACCACACACTTTTATATCTCTTTCCCCTGTAGCTGAATAGCTTTGCTTCAGCAATTTTGTGTGGGTTCTTCATTGCCAAACCACTCTTTTGGAACTAGAGGGAGTTTAAAAATTGTTTTGTGGTTTGGCTACAGGAGTTGCTATAGCAAAATCAGAGATTAAACAAGCAAAGTGTGTAGATTGTATGCCCTTATCTGATTTACTTGACCAAGTGACTCTTCGAAAATGTAACTACCAGGTGAAATCCATAACACTATTATGCCTATGTGAACCCTGCAGATATCTTTGGAACCTGTGTATTTCTGGGATATCCATGAATGCACTTGTCTGTTTATTTTAGTTATTAAGGATTCTCACAAACGTTGCCTTCCTCAATATAATATTCTAATATTCAATCCATAATTTATGTGAGTAACATTTTCTTTTAACGGGGGAAATTCTAATCACTGGGCAATATTAATAGAACTAAGATGTCTTTCCATGGAATCTCTTCCTAACACTCCTGATTTCAGATTTTGGAAGGTTTTTGAAAATTAAATATTAGAAACAGCTTTGCTCCAGCATGAGGAAATGAGACACTCAACACCACTAGATTTAAAATTTATCTCGTCTCTCCTTGGCTGCAGTTCTTATACATGGTTGGTCAAAAAGTACAACTCATTCTGAATTACTACTGAGGAATAAAAAAATTTGGAAACAACAAACATGATGAAAATATGGGGGACATTTGAAGCAATTCCCTCAGAGAAGGAAATGAAATTTCTGAAGGGATTTTAGAACACTGATCAAAAACACTGGGAATACAAATGTAATTTGTAGGGAACCAGGAAAACCATTTGGATTTTATTTAGACACTACATCACTTATCACAACATGTACATCAGCCAACTTTTTATTTTGTTAGTTCTTCACAATAATCTTTCTCTGGAGCACTGGCAATATTCTAATTTACCCACACATTTTTTTCTTCTGCTGGGGAGGCCTCATTTGAAAATTTTAAGGCAAGGAATGCCTTATGGCATGATGAATGATATCATATTTAAGATAGGCTAATGTAATGTGCCTGAAGTCAAACCATAATTCATATGCAGATATTTCTAATCTGCTTTGATGCTAAGGTCCCCTTCAAAACTAGCAGTAAGTACAAGGCAGTTACCACTGTTCTAATGCAAGGTATTTTAAAATGTGTGGCACTGCCTCAAAGCAATGGTTAACTGAATTTCAACCAGTTTTCAATAAAGTTTTTGATAAATTCAGTGTGTGTTGTGATTTCCATGTTAGGCTGGGGCTTGGAAGATTCAGATAAATAATAATAATAATAATAATAATAATAATAAAATTTATTTATACCCTGCCCCACTGTCAAGCAATTGGAACGGCTTACAATTAAAATTCTGTATCATATAATACAGAATAATAAAGTCCTCACAGTACAATGTTGACCTTGGCCCAATCACTCTCTTTCATCCTTACCTACCTTACAAGGTTGTTATGATGAAACAATATGGAGGACAGCCATGTATGCTGCCTTGAGTTCATATGGAAGAAAGGCACGGCACAGACATAACTAATGGGGGAAAATTAAATAAACTAATTATCCTCAAATAACAGGACATGAAATCCAAAGGTTATGAAGTTTTAAGCAATGCTTTGCACTTTAATTGTCTACCCATTGTCTTAAGCCAATGGATACTCATCCAATATTATTCAGTGATTTAATCTTGGGCAGAAGTCAGTGATCTTACACTAGTATTTCTTGAACTTGATTATAACTGAACAGACCCTTTAAACAGGTGAGCTCACATTAAAGTAATTTATGATCTCAGTTTATTGTATTTATTGTATTTATTTATTTATTTTCTATGCCACCTTTCTCTCAGAAGGGATCCAAGGTGGCTCACAAACAACACATTAAAAACTTGTTACAATTAAACAATTAAAACTTCACATAAACACAATATAAAATTACAAACATTAAAACCACAATAAAAGCATGATACTCACCCCATATAAGAAGCACCCCATATAAAAAGCCATCCCATGATCACACATTGAAAGGTTGCCTGAATAAATCTGTTTTTTCTTGCCAACAGAAGGCAAGCAGGGAGGGGGCCAGCCTTGCTTCCCATGGAAGGGCATTCCAGAGGGCAAATCAGCCACGAGAAGGCTCTCTCTTGTGCCCTCAACAGAAGAACCTGTGATGGTGGCGGGACCAAGAGAAAGCCTTCTCCTGAAGATCTTAGGGCTCTGGTAGGTTCATATAGGGACATACAGTTTCTCAAATAGTCTGGACCTAAGCCATGTAGGGCTTTACAGTTCAGGACCAGCACTTTGAATTGTGCCCAGAAATGAACCGGTAGCTAGTGAAGTTGTTTCAACAAGGGAGTTACATGCTCCCTATAATTGGTCCTGGTCAGTATTCTGGCTGCAGTGTTTTGAATCTGCTGAAGTTTCTGAACAGTTTCCAAAGGTAGCCCCACATAGAGTGCATTACAGTAGTCCAAATGGGATGTAATCAAGGCATGTGTCACCATAGCCAGAACTGATGTCTCAAGGAATGGATGCAGCTGGCGCACTAGTTTTAACTGTGCAAATGCACTCTTGGCCATTGCTGAAACCTGGCCATCCAGACTCAGAGTGGAGTCCAGGAGCATACCCAAGCTGTGAGCCTGAGATTTCAGGGAGAGTGTAACCCCATCCAGCACGGGCTGAATCCCTATTCCCTGATCTGCCTTATGACCGACCAGGAACACTTCTGTCTTGTCTGGGTTAAGCTTCAATTTGTTTGCCCTCAGTCCATTACTGATAGCAGACACTGGTTCAGCACAGAGACAGCTTCCTTGGAATCAGATGGGAAGGAGAGATAGAGTTGGGTGTCATCAGCATGCTGGTGATACCTCACCTCAAAACTCTGGATGACCTCTCCCAGAAGTTTCATACAGATGTTAAGTAACATGGGGGACAGAACAACCCTGAGGAACTCCACAGGCCAATGGTCAGGGGGTTGAACAGGAGTCCCCCAATACCACCTTCTGAGTTTGTCCCTCCAAGAAAGACCAGAACCACTCGAGAGAGATTATAGATTAAAGTCAAGAGATAGGCAGACGATTTTTTATATTTGGGAACTGTGAAACATCTTTTTTGTTTAGTCCTGAAAGCAAGTAACAACCTAGGAAGTTAAAACATTAAAGCAAATTTGTTATAATTAAATGCATTTAATAATGGAAATGAAGAGAAATACTTATTGTAAATATTTTGTAATTTTAAATCAATAAAAATTAATTTAAAAAGAAAGAAAGAAAGAAAGAAAGACCAGAACCACTGCATAACAGTGCCCCCAAGTCCCATCCCAGAAAGACAGCCCAGAAGGATACCATGGTTGATGGTATCAAAAGCCGCTGAGAGGTCTAGTAGGACCAACAGGGACACACTCCCCCTCTCCAGTTTCATTCATTCACACACACACAAACACTCTCTCACATAGGCAGTGTTCCCAGATCATAGGGCCTGATATTAGACCCTGGACCCAGTCCACTGGACAAGGGGGAGGAATCTCAGAGCAAGAGCCCAATCTTGAAAAATGCCTGTGTATATTATCTTTTGTTAGATTGCCTTTTTCAAAAAAACAAAAAACAACTGTGAATAGTGTACTATGTGTAGTTGTGGCTGAAGCTTATGGTATTGTGCTTAAGGAAATCACCAGGGCCTATCCTTTGTGACATCACCTGCAGCTTCTCTCTGTGACAATAGAGGGGTCATTCCTAAGTCTCATGTGTTGACACTGATAGCTAAAGATATGGAATAGTTCTGATCTGGCAACCCTACACACACATACAGAATTGCAAACTCTATGAACTAACTGGTTTTTTATAAAAGTGAAGCCATTTCAGTACACTAGCATATTCCCATTGTGATATGTAAGAGGTCACAGAAACCTTGATCCATTTGGGAACTGTATTTCCAGCAATCACTTTCCATTCAGTCGCTGTCATGTTGTTCAATGGTGCAACATCATTCTGAGGGGATCCTTCACCACAGGACTTGCCACAGTGCTTTCAAAGGCAACTTGACTTTAGCTTGAACATTGGAAGCTAAGTGTTTTTCATTAATTTTATTACTGCCTGACTAATGAAGACAGATGTCAGATGGCAACCAGTTTATCCAGATAGTCTAAGGTGTTATTTGACTACCCAATTTATTAGTGATGATGATTCATTGTGATGACAATAGAGAAAAACAGATGACTTAGAATTTATGATGAGGTAATTCTGTATCTATCAGCCTTGGTAATGAATCACTATTTTCCCACCCTCTCTTGACCTAATTTTCAAAAATACATACTTGTGTTAAATATTATGATGAGGATACTGTCTATTAATCTTCTAAATTCCCTACCCATTTCTAGGTAGGCATCAATTGCTGAGTGAAGAAAATAAGTTGCAGGTGAGCTGCTGAGGTTCAGATGAATTATTATTGTGCAAAATTCAACAAGGGATTTTCTCTGAAATGTATTACTTTGGATTTGTTTAGATTGATTTCTTTTTCTTTTTTAAAAATAGAACCAAAGGCATAATATCTTCACAGCATTTCATTCTATTATTATTTTTAATGCTCAGACTTATTTATGCTTACTCAGACAGTTTCACCAAATTAAGTAGAACAATCCTAAGTAAGTATACGACTCTTCTAAATATCACATATATAATTCAACATAGTTATAGCACTGTGATTCCACTTTAGTTGCTATGGCCTCATCTGATGGAATCCTGGGATTTGTAGTTTGATCTGAGGCAGTAGAGGAACTCTCTGGATGAGAAATCTAAATGCCTCTCTCTCAATTACAAATCCCAGGATTCCATAGGCTGTGGCCATAGTAGTTGAAGTGCTGTAATGGTATCACATGAAAGAGACAGGTGTTAACAATGAATAAATATTCAGTTACCTTATATCTTTCATATACCACCACTTGGCATATTTAAATCATTAAAATATGATATCCTATTTGTAACCACTCAGAGGTAAGCTCCATTGATTTAAATGGGGCCTATTCCCAGATAGGACCATAGCTGGGAAGCATAATCCTCAAGATATCTACTCAGAATTATGCCCCACTGAATTTAACAGAACTTACTCCTGGGAGAGAGGTATATACGTGTGTGTGAGAGTATGACTGCAGCCTTATTATGTCAATTAATTTAATTAATTTTAAGGAAGGCAACCAATTTTGTTTTTGCCATGCAAACCGCAGAGGAGATGTTACTGAGACATGTAAAAGTGAATTCGAGGGTGGTTCTGTCAGTATTGGATTAAGGGTGGTTCACAATAATATGTAACCAATAAAAAACAACCGAAATGCCACAACAAAAGCTAAAGATAAAACCAGTAGACATATGTGTATGGACAGCTTATATTTAAAAAGACTGGGTGAATGAGTGTCCCAGTCAGGCCTTCCTGGGAAGAAACCAACAGCCAAAGAATCTGTCTTCCTGCATAACATCCAGAGGGAGATGGTATCTGTTTCGAAGCATTAGCTTTTTTTGTCTGCTGCATCACACTGTTGACTCATATCTAGCTTGTGATCTTGTGGCAGCTTTGGAAGTGTGGAGTACAGATCCTTCTTGGTTCCTCATTCCTGAAGCTTGAGACTTTTGTGTCAATGGCATACAAGAGTCTGCGGCTTCAGAAGTGTAGAGTAGCATCCTTTGTACTCCTCACTTTTAAAGCTGGAGACTCTTGTATGGCAATTCACACAAAAGTTTCCAGCTTTGGGAGGAGGCTGCTGTGTGCTTAGGAGAAGGGTTGATGACATCCATTTTTTGTGGTCCCCACTCTCAAAACTGAGGGCTTCTATGTGAACATTCATACTGTATAGACTCTAGCTTCATTTGGGAGCAGGAAGAATTGCCAAGTGGTGATGACAGCAAACTCATAAATGTGGAAGGCTGACTGTACCTAAATAGGTGAAAACAAACTTTATTTTACTCTGTCTAGGAATCCTGGAATATAGGGTGGGGTCTTGTGCTGGATTTATTTTATTTAAAATATTTACACATTATCCTTCCTCCAGTAAGACAAGAGCAAGACAAGGATAAAAATATGAAATAGCCATTGATAATTGCTTTGAAAGGTGATGGGCTCTCCATCTTTTCTCACTCTGAGGCTTACCAGCAAGGCGAGTAACCACTATCAGCAATTCCTCTAAGCAACAGCAGATGTGTCAATTCCTCACATTCTGAGGGTAAGAACACCCCACCAACATTTCTGAAGAAGACATCACTGCCACTTGCCAGCAATGGTAGAAAGCCACCAAAAGGCACCACTGAAAGCAAGGTAAGGGCAGGCATGGATGTTGGCACCAAGCACCATGGAGAGCTGCCCTCTCCCATCCTCCTTTTGCTTCCTCTCTCCCATCCATCCATCACTCTGCCAATCAGTGCCATTATACCCACTCCATCTGTAAGGGGGGAAAAGGTGGCAAGAACATGGAGGAAGGAATGGAAAGGTGGGCTCAGAGGAGGTGATCACCCAGTTAATGGCACTGCATTAAGCCAGTGCTCCATCCCACACTCTCCTGCTCCATCATCAGTTCTTGATTCTTTGTTTTCTCACATGTATGCCCAACACAAGCAGCAGCTCCTGCTCCTCAAACCTCCTCCATTATTGATTATTTTACCATTACTAAAAATATTTTGTATACCCCTTAATGTCCTGCTGTGTAACCTTGGGGGAACACATACCCTAGGTTGGGAACCACTGGCTTAGAGAGACAAGCTTTAGTATTTCTCTCTGTGTGTGCATGCCAGACATAGGTCATAGAATCATAGAATCATAGAGTTGGAAGAGACCACAAGGGCCATCCAGTCCAACCCCCTGCCATGCAGGAACTCCCAATCAAAGCATCCCTGACAGATGGCCATCCAGCCTCTGCTTAAAGACCTCCAAGGAAGGAGACTCCACTACTCTCCGAGGGAGTGTGTTCCACTGTCAAACCGCCCTTACTGTCAGGAAGTTCCTCCTAATGTTGAGGTGGAATCTCTTTTCTTGCAGCTTGCATCCATTGTTTCGGGTCCTAGCCTCTGGAGCAGCAGAAAACAAGCTTGTTCCCTCCTCGATATGACATCCCTTCAAATATTTAAACACTGCTATCATATCACCTCTCAGCCTTCTCTTCTCCAGGCTAAACATCCCCAGCTCCCTAAGTCGTTCCTCATAGGACTTGGTTTTCAGACTCTTCACCATTTTAGTTGCCCTCCTTTGGACACACTCCAGTTTCTCCAGGTCTTCTTAATTTCTCAGCCTTTTAAAAGTTGTTTATAGTTTTATACTGTTTTAGCTCCATTCTTCTGCCCTCAAAATTAAACTGATTTATTGCTTCAGCATTTCTTTTCTTATGTTTTCTGGATTATGTTTTCTGCAGTTTTTATAATGGTGATTATACCTTGCTGCTTGGTTGTAATTTTGTTCCTAAGCCGCCTGCAGAACTTTAGTTACAGGGCAGCCTATGCAAACAGCAAAAACAAAGAAATAAAAAAATATGTTGCCCACCCAACGTACTTGAGAAAGGTTTGGCAATGGGAATGCAATCAGTGAGGCAGACAGCAATCTAATTTTTGTATCTGGCATTTGGTACGAAGCAACTCTAAGGGGCTTCAGGGAGACATTACTTTTTCTTTGGAAGTTAAAAACTTCCACAGCCAGTCCGCATGGCTGTCTGATTCTTTCTTTCAACAAAACTTTTCTGTGTGAATACTATGAGAATGATATAAAATCTCAGTACTCTGTTCTCACAAGACTTGGCTCTATAAAAGTTTGTCCATGAGGCCCAGATTACATGCAGCGCTGACTCAAATGTACCTTTTCTCTGATTTGCTGTGGATGATTATAAAACAGCTAGAAACTGAAACAGAAGAGCCATGCCAGAAAGCAAAGTTTGCTTAACTCTTTCAGCTTGGGTAGATTTTTTGCTGAAAGGTAGAACTGTCCTTACCTGTATCTTCTTACAAATTCTTCTGCAGAAAGAAAAAAATTTCTAGGAGAGCATGTTCCAGGGAAAAACTGTCAAAGGAAAGAAGAATAAAGAGTGCTCCCTAGTTTTGGGTCCTTGTTGCAATGTGTGTATGTGTGTCTGTGGTTGCATTTTTTTTTTTTTAGGAAGGTGAGTGCATTTGCTCTCAGGCATGGGGTGTGCCAACCTAATATATTTAATAGCATTCGTTTTTAAGCCAACTCTCTAAATGTATCATTAATTGTATGTCTCATGAATTTGCAAAGTACCTGTGACTGCAACTTAGGTGCCCTGTTTACTTTTACAGCACTGTTTAGTTGCCTGGACATCACAAACTGTATCAAAACTCATGAATATGCTGGGTTCATTCAGGTGGCCTGTGTGATTTTATATTAGTTTACTTTAGAATGTAGTCATGACTTGCCCAAATGGCCAGGAGCCATCTAAGCTAACAATGGGCTACCTGAAGTTGTGCTGAATTTAAACCCATTTCACAAAACATTCAGGGGTAGCTGTGTTGGCCAGTTAGCAAATTCAAACAAAAATCCAGCAAACAGTGATACCTTTATTGGCCAACTGAAATGCACAATATATTTGTTGCAAGCTTTCGAAACTCCACTGGCTTCTTCATCAGGTAAGATATTACAAACCAAACAGGAGAAAAATTGGAGATGTTAGTAAGATGCCTGCATTTTGTTGTTTCTGTCCTTAGTTAAGATGGTATGGGGAGGGCATCTCTTTCAGTTTAGGGATGTTAGAAATTACTTAGGATTACCCTGTCCCTGACTTAGACTTGTGTTGTCATTGTAGTCATACCTCAGCTCCTCCCTCATGCTGCTCTTTCACCACCACTTTCTTGGCATTTTTGCCAGCAAATCTGTTAAGAAAATGTAAGAGATTCAAGCAGAATAATTTAAAGGAACTAACTGAACAACAACCAGTTCCATGCCCACCCACTCAGTGGATCTAGTAGGGGAGGAAACAAGCTTAGTCTTCTTTGGCATGAAGCAGATGGGCCCATTTGTTGGCGTGACCTTGCCACAGCTTCAGGCCACATTTGTTGTGTAACTGGCACACCCGCAACACAGCCTGAAGGTGCATCATCTTGCCCATGTGTTTTGGGCCCTAGTAAAACATATACAAGAGCTTTACTTATTTGCACATAGTTAAATGCATGCTCTAATGGAGGAGAGAAAAAGATAAGAAAAAATGGCTGTAGATAATAAAGATGGAGGAAGACAGTGGTTCTGGTAAAAGCAAACAAAATTAGCAAGGATACAAACTAGCAATTAATAAATATATGCATGCAAAAAATTATTAACACAAGATCTTAGCCAACAGAGTAGTTCTTCTGGCAGATGATTTTGTCAGCAGACCTTTGAGATCAACCAGAAGAAGATGGTTCTGCCAGCAGAAGAGTATTTCTGTTAGAAGTTGTGGGGATTTCTGTTAGCAGAAGTCTGTGCCTAATAAGATACAGCCAGAGTATCATTGTTAGGACTGCCCTGTCTGTTTCATATATTGCAGTTTCATAAAGCAACCTAAAACAAACGTGGTTTACATTTATTTTTCAGTTTTCAGAAATACTTCTACCCATGCCCTATTTGTCTGTCTGTCTGTATTTATTTATCTATTTTATACTCTATCGTTCTCCTTGTACAGGATCCAAGGCAGCATTCAAGCAAGTAAAAGTTGGATACAGCTAAACATTTATTTGTACAAAAGTTAAAAAAAAACAAACCAATTAAACAACAGTTCATTTTAAAACACAAAGTTGAAACTATATAAAAAACAATTAAAATATAGCACCACCTCATTAAAAGGCCTGTCTGCCACATGCATTATCTTTGAGTAACTGAGCCTTTCCTGTGAAGCTTACACTGGCACTAATCTGGTCACAGAAGTGAAATAGCTTGGTCCATCAGGATGGATGAGGGTATATTCTCCTTAGAGGAAATCTTGTTACAGGCAGGGTTAACCAGATAAATAGGATGAAATAATCAGCTTCAGGCACCACCACAGTCAAAAGCAGAGGTATGCCATCCTGACCCCTTACTAGCAGCAGTAGTTGACAAGGTAGGGTAAACACTGGTGAGCATTGATCAAGCTTCTCATAGGATGTTATCACACCAGGGGTCTCAAAGCAGCAAGAAAAGCAGCATGGAATCAATCCAGAACCATACCGGAACGATTCTGGTCGCGCAGCCGTAATTCCTCTTTGGACGTTATCACACTAGCAGCAAGAAAAGCGGCAAGGAATCAATCCAGAGCCATACCGGAATGATTCTGGTCGCGCAGGCCATAATTCCTCTTTGAAAGAGGAATTCAAAAGAGCTGGAATGATGCAGCGATGTCGCAAGGATGATGCAGGGATGGGCGGGGTTTGCTGCGACGTCGTCTGATCACAGGGGCAAAGGATCCAGAATGATGCAGCGATGGTGCAGGCATGGGGCTGCTTTAGACCCCGTGTGATAACGTCCATAGTATATGCACACATGCAGGGGGAAAAAAGAGAGAGAAAGGGGGGGGGGGGGAAGAGAGAAAATGGATATGCATCACAATTCTATACAGGTCTGTTCAGAAGTCTCACTGAGGTCAGTGGTAAATATGTATGGGATTGCAGTCTTAGATTGGAGGAGGGAAAGGAGAATGCAGGAAGTGGTGTTTGATTGCAGATGATAGAAGATGCCAGGAACTGGTGACTGAATGCCTTAGCAAGACTTTTGGAAGAGTTGCCTCCCCCCCCCCCCCCCCGAAGGGCAAAATTTGGACAAGGTGAAAAGTGTCCTGGCCTGATGGTGTCTGCACAGAATTAAGATTACTGAAAGGAGATGTAGGAGGAGACACTGCTTACCAACACTGGAAAAAACAGCTTGAATTTCTTAACCTGATATTGTTTTTTTTTTTTTTTGAGATATGTAGTTTTCCAAGTCATCTTGAACACCACATAGAACACACAAAAAGTACATACCAGTGATGAAAAGTTTTCACCAACATCTTAGGATTCAATTAGTGTCAAAGTTAGTATTAATTGGCAGATCATCCCAAGAATCCATCTGTCACATGAGTCCAGAAACATGAGCTGTAAGCCTTTCTCTTCACTTTGACTTTGAACTTGGCCCTCCTTCTCATCTAAAAAAGACAATGTCTGTAAAATGTCATGAGTAATACTATGACGATAGTAAAGATTGTTGTATACACAAAATGCTATAGAAATGATAACAGTTTGTGCAAAGACTCAAACTAATGCTCCACTATATAAGTAGTAGGAATAATTATAACTGTCACCCACACTATCAAATCCTCATTGCTAATTAATAAATACTATAATACTAACATAATGCTTTTCTTTTAAAACAAAGCCTCCTTTCCCATAAATGCAGCCAACCAAAATTTTGCTCTCTTGCTTCTTAAGATTTGCCTCCTTTTCTCGTTAGCATATCTGCTATGACTTGTTCTTTCTATATTAGGTGACCAAATTAAATGCAGCTTTTGAAAAGAGTTTGCGCCATTGATTTGTATAATGGAATCATATTTTCTGCACTATATCCATTCCCCTCTTCATGTAGCCTAACATCTAATTTACAGTCTTGGCTGCCTCTCTCTATTGAATCTAAAGAGATGTCTTCATTGAGCTGCCTGTCCACAATGACACCAAGATCAGAGAAGTTTACAACTAATTCACATCTCATCAGTGTGCAAGAGCAGTTTAATGTGCACATTCAAAAATGAATTACTTTATAGGAAACAGAATTCAGTCTGCCAATATACTATCTAGTGTTATAATTTTGCTATGTATTTCCTAAGAATATGGAAACTAGATTTCGTTAATTTTTATCCTCTACAAATTAATAACATCAGCCATAGCATTTATCCTATTGGGCACTTCATTATATTGCTGTTTCACAGAGTAAGCTAGTCATTTATTCTTGTTTTGTGTTTGGTCTTTATCTCTTAATTTTAATCCATGACAGAATTTAAGCTCTTAATTTACCATTTACCATTTTTCTTAATAGATATTTTTGTGCAACATTATCAAGCCTTAGGGAGTCTAAATAAATTATATTAATCAGTTCTCAGCAATCCATGAGAGAAAGAGGGAGAGAAAGAATGAATGTATTCCTTGCACAGTCAGTCATGTGGCTTCCTTTCTCACATGAATTGAAACACAGAGTCTGGGAAGATGCTTTTAAAAAGTAAATGTATGTCTTTATAGTTTTGTGAATAAGGCTGCTGTTTAGACATTGATGCCACATCACAGCTCATGGTGGTCTTGAAGCCATTTTTGGAAGCTACCAAAAGTTTCATTCCTATCTCTGCTCTCCTCAGCTGGATGATCTTTGTGGTTCAGGACTGATCATGCCTGGATCCATTTTGAGGATCTCAGCTCAAGTTGCCAACTTCAGGCTAGAGATGCATGTGTCAATCCAATTCATCACCAAATTGGCACTGGCATAGGCAGTCAGTTTAAGTTGTTGTACTAGGAAAAAACATACATGTTGGCCACCATGTGTAACACTAGGGTGAAGCAGCCTCAACACTATCATGAAGTTGGTAGGAAAAAATAAAGGAAACTCATGAGAAGAAGCCTCAGTTGATATAGAAAACGGAGACTGCATGAGCAGAACATTGATCGCTGCGTGCAATAAAATCAATAATAAGAAAGAAGAGATTGTGAAACACACAGTTGAAGGGGAAGGAGTAAGAACTGAATTCCAAATAATAACTTTTAGCGTGGTGTAGTGGTTTGAGTGTTGGATTGTGGCTCTGGAGACCAAGGTTCAATTCCTGCTTGGTCACGTAAACCCGTTGGGTGACCTTGTGTGAGTCACATGTTATCAGACTTAGAAGATGGTAATGGCAAATGCGCTCTGAACAAATCCTGCCAAGAAAACCCCATGATAGTTTTGTCTTAGGGTCACCGTAAGTTGGAAATGCCTTGAAGGCACACATCTCTCTCTCTCTCTCTCTCTCTCTCTCACACACACACACACAGATAATGTTATCTGTCTGCCTCAGAGTTTATTATTTTACAAAAGAAAAAGCAGAAAAAGGAGAATGGAACTTAACCAATATAAACTATAAATCAAATATATATCTTAAAATATCTAAGTAGAAAAAGTTGAGTTGGATTAAATTGCTTGCCTCACATTAAACCCCAAAAAACCAAGAAAATGCAAGCATGACTTTCTAACAAACAGTACACTGATTGTGATGATGATGATGATGTAGTAAAATGATTATGGCTGATGAAGTACATACAGGGGAAAGAGAGAGAGAGAGAGAGAGAGCAAACTTAACTGAAATTAATAAATTGTCATATCCAGAGAAAGGGAGCTTGGATTCACTACCTAAGCTATACAAAAAGAACTGAACATTTGAACAGACTATGACTAAGAAAGTAAAAATATGCAACAGAAGAAAGAACTCACAAATGAAGGAAAGATTTTCCTTGGCATGAAAAAAGTCAAAACAATTTAAAAAAATACTTTAGAAGAAGAAAATAAAGTATTTCAAAATAAAGAAGAAATAGAAGTTCAGGCTACCTCATTCCACAACTGAAAAACTTACTTCTTTCAGCAACTGATCAAATGAAGAAAGAAGCCATCATTTATATGAGTATCTATCATCTATCTATCTATCTATCTATCTATCTATCTATCTATCTATCTATCTATCTATCATCCCTTCTGTAATTTGAAAGCTTCTGACAAAACATTGCTAGGTGTCAGAACTAGTTGAATCCCCCCCCACCCCCCGACACAGTCAATCAGGCTTCTGTGGATGATCAGTGTCATAGAGGATTAGAAGTTACCACTGAGGCATCTTTGGACAGAACTGAAAAAAACAAGGGAACACACACATCTGATAAAAGCATTTGAAAGGCATTAACCCAGAAAATTGACGAGCTAAACATTACATCATTCTCAAAACAATTGCTTCCTTGGTTGAATGTTCTTCTTTCCCAAGAAAACTTAGCTTAGTTGTGCTAACTGCCATCATTAGTGACAACAGAGTCCTTCAAGCTTTTAGAAGCTGAAAAAGAAAAAACACTCCCTCACATTCCTCTACCAGGCATTCAGCAGGCCCAATTAATATAAGTCTCTCTGAAGCTGTCTTGCAGTTAACATATTTTTAAACATTTAAAATATCACATATATAGTGTAGTAATAATAATAATAATAATAATTCATTAGTTTTTAATATAAACAATCTAATTTACATTCAAAGTAATATACTTTCAGAAAACAAACAGAAAGAAGAAGGTGGGAGAGAAAAAAGATATATAATTAATACACAACAATGCTGACTGAAATGAAAGCAAATAAACAAACATTCTATTACTTATCTATAGAAACATCTATTCTGGTCAACAGGATTATGCTTACAATGAGTCTCAGACAGGTTCATTCAAACATTTTCACATTTCCACCAACAAGACTTGCACACATTTTGAAGATGCCTTCCAAACTGATTTCTCCCCACAAGATTTGTTCGGGGTAGTGATGGTTGCTTTTGCCTTCCTCTGTCCCTTGGGCATTTTCACACGGCATAGTTATAGCATTAGGATTTCACTTTATCTATCATGGCTTCATCCTGTGGGATCCTGGGATCTGCAGTTTCTGAGGGCCTAGATATCTTTAGCTGAGAATTCCAATTATTACTCCCTAAACAGCAAAAGCCAGGATTGCATAGGATGCAGCCATGGCAGCTAAAATAGTATCATAACACTATAGTGTAGGGTGAAAGGGCCCCTTGTGTCTTAGCAGAAGCTGGAATTTGGAAGAATTGTTGATTTAGACCAGGGGTAAAGGCCGAGAGACTTCAGCTTCCAGAATCCCAGGAGCTATTGGCCAACATGGGACTATTGGCCAACATGGCTGAGGCTTCTGGGAGCTGAAGTCCCTCGGCCCTTAAACGGGAAAGGTTGCCTACCCCTGATTTAGACCAAAATTATCAGAATCCTCCAGCCACCATGGTCAAGGACTATGCTGGTTGGAAGATTTTGGGAGATGCAGTCAAAATAAACATACAAACAATCTTCAAGTTTTACCAGAAAAACATTATTTTGACTGATGGGAAACAAACAAACAAACAACAACCCTGCTTGTAGCACATGATACTGGAGAGAATGCTCTTCTCTGTCTGGTTTGCTAATCTTCAGTGCATACTTAATCCTTTCTAATGTGTACTCATGTATGTGGCTGCTGCATACAGTCCCTTGCAGCCCACAATGAGCTGATTTTACACTATAACTTACCGCAGCACTATGGCTGCATGCTGAGCAGTGGGCTGACTGTGATCCATACTGCAGTGAGTTGTACTGGGAAATGGTTTGACTCTTACATAGCTGACTGTTCAGCACACAATGCTGAAATAAATAAATAAATAAATAAATAAATAAATAAATAAATAAATAAACCCAATCTTATTCATATGTTTCCACAGTAGTGGTAGTTGCTTCCTTGCAATACCTCTTAGGCTGCTCTGGTAATGGTAACGCTTGGCTGCAGAGAATGCCTAGAAATGGAATGAGGCCGTTCTTCTGTGACTGGATGTTCTTCAGGTGACCAGGTGGGCAGAGAGTGGAGCTTGGAAAAGTGGCCCTGCTGCGTGGAAGAAGCTGAGAAACATAGTCCAAAAAGTAACATTTCCAAGGGCTAGACTGGAGAGCAATATTTTGATTAAAAGGAAGCACCTCATGATATCCCTGTATCCAGACTTTGGAGAATGCAATGGCATGTACAATGATGCAATGGCAACACAGGAAGATGGGGACCATCGGGGTGTGTGAATAATTCCTTATGGACTGAAGGATATTTGTGAGTACACTAACAGGGACAAAAACTCCAGCTTGCATTTCAGCTTGTTCCATGTTCCCTGCAGTCATGTGAACTAGTCCTGCTCAAGATTTTTTTGAAGGGCCAAACAAAAACTCATTTTGAGATGTTTTTGCTTATGTATTTTAAATAATATTTCATTTAATTTTTAAAAACCCCAAAACTATAGATTAAAACATGTCATATGCATTAAAATGTACATATGCATATCACATGCTACTGATCTTATAGCAGTCTAGACATATGGTGTGTGTGTGTGTGTATTGTTAACAAAGTATTTTAAAACCCAGATTTCATAGGAAAAATATTATACAAAATTTTCTCTTCCACTTAGACATAAAAGAACTTAATTTCAGCTGTCCATATTCATGTCTGAATATCTTGTAAACTTGCTCACAATTTTGCACTTTTTTTGATTGACCCTAGTAAAGATCCAGGATTAAGATTTTTTTTCTTATGGACTATGAAGCTTAAATGGTTTTATGTGTAAGGCTTCAGTTACCCAATTTTGCTATTCAGGAGTGGGATCTTACAACAGGAGAAAGATGGATTTCTACCACCTGAAGGTGTAATCTTATCCTTTGTGGAAAACTTTTCCTCCAGCCAAAATGTAATTCTATATGATATGGCTTACATTTTTTGAACTAGTGCACCATTCAGAATGAATGTGCAGCTTCGTTTTGCTGAGGAGGAGGAGGAGGAAGAAGAAGAAGAGGTGCTTGTTCACTTGTTCTTTACTTACCAAGCAACCTAGGTGTTTCACCTGGGGTTGGAAACAAATCTGAGTAACAACTGGATTTTATATTTTCCAAAATGAGGAAAAGGACTATGATGCAGAGCTCTAGCAGAATCTAAGTGTGCACATAAGAATAACTGCCAGGCTCTGCATCCAGGCAAAATATCTAACATCTTTGTTTTCATTGTTTTAATTTCAAAATTTCATTATCTAATAACTTAACAAAAATGGTATCCACTTTTATTGTTGGTGTTCTTGAAGATACCACAATTTTGAGGTGTTTTGGTGGGTTGAAGAGCAAGCTACATGTATTAATCTTGTAGACATGGATTCAAATTCCAGCTCATGCATAGGGATAGTTGGCTGGCTTTAAGCAGATTGTTTTATTTCAGCCTTATCAGATATCTAGAAATCACTGGTACCAACTTCATAGCGCTATTCCAAGGGTGAAGGCTACAACTCAAACACACACATACAGGGCAGTACCTTCTTATACATGACTAATAACTGGGGATTTTGCATTGCCCAGTTCAGTGTGCTGTGGAGGGAACTCTCTGGTTAGGATGCTCATCTGCATCATGTCAGCTGTGACCATTTGTTGGGTGCTGTGTGAGGAGTTCCAGACCCAGTGTCAGGAAACGTGGGAGCATCCCTCAGTCGATGGATGCAGGCAGCCAGCCAATGTATCTGTCACACAGCACTTTCATGCATGTGTAGCTTCTGATCCTGCAAGCAGAATGCATCTTGTGGGGGTCTCCATTGCTCTCAACAAGCTGAAATAGGAGGTAAATAACATCCTGTATAAGCAAACATTACTTACATGGGCCATCTCTGTTTTTGGCACAGATGGGTACAGAAAAGGATGGACAAAGGTTTTGCTGGAGCTTTACCCTCTCTCTTTCCCCTTTCAGCTAATGCCTAAGAGAGTACTCGCTGTTGTTTTTAAAACAGGACCTCCATGTGAACTTTCCATGCAGCTGTACCTCTTTGTCCCCTAGAATCCTAGACTGACAGAGCTAAAGCAGGCATCAAACTTTTTGAAGCAAAATTTGGACATTATAGAACTATAATATTGGATCCCAAGTTTACTGCTCCTCACTTAAAATCCAACTGTAATGCATATCTACAGTCTAAATAAGAACAAATATAGGGTGTATTCACACAGCATGATTATAGTAGTTTGATAGCACTTTGTGGGACATAGCTCCATCCTATAGAAACCTGGAATTTATAATTTGGTGAAGTCCTTAGCATACTCTACTAGAGTCTTCTAAACTTCAGCATGAGAGCTCTGTGACAGTGGATTCTAAGTACCTCACTAAACTACAAATCCTAGGATTCCCATGGATGAAGCCATTGCAGTTAAAGTGGTATCAAAATTTGTAGTGGTGGATACCCCCAGGGTTTCCATTCTGAAGGAAGAGATATGCTTCTACTGATGGTGTCGTTTTTGTATTTATGCATTCTAGCAGTGGAGCTAGTTAGGAATGCTTTGTTGCTCAACATTGTCAGATCCTTTAGCAAAGGTAAGCATGATCAGTTGCTACTCCTGTTTTACTATTCAAATAACATGCTCAGTGCATTTTTTCATCTTCCATCTATCTGTTACTTTTCTTTGTCAAAAGCCCTTGGTCCAAAACACGCTACAAAAATAATCCAGTTTGAGACGACTTTAACTGCCCTGGCATAGTGCTAGGGAATCTTGGGCATTGTAGTTTATTGTGGTACCAGAGCTCTCTGACAGAGTAGGCTAAATATTTCACAAAACTACAGTTCCAAGAATTTCCTAGCATTGAGCCAGGGCTGAATAATTCCCACCCATGGCATAGACTCATTACTTTAATCTATGGCACTTAAAGCAGTCTCAAACTGGATTATTTCTGTGGTGTGTTTTGGACCCTTGTTTCAAAACCTGTAGGTTGCTAGGATTTTTCTTTAAAGAAAGATGTCCAACAAATTCTTTCCCCAACAAATAAACCAACAGTTTTTTTTTTTTATAGACACTGGGATAAAGATTAGAAAATTGACATTTAGACTGTTGTTAACTGCCTTCAAGTCAACTTTGATTTATGGAGACCCCATGAATGTGAGATCCTACCATCAACAGCTCTACTCAGGTCTTGTTGACTCAGGGCTGTGGCTTCCTTGATTGAGTGTATTCTCTTTTCCTACTGCCTTCTACCTTACCAAACATTAGTCTCTTTTCTTGTGAGTTGTGTCTTCTCATGTTCTGGCCAAATGACAGCTTCAATTTTGTCATCTTGGCTTCTAGGGAAAGTTCAGTCTTGATTTGCTCTAGGATCCATTTATTTGTCTAGCAGTCCATGGTATCCATAGAACTCTTCTCCAGCATCTCTCAAATGAGATGATTTTCTTCCTACCTGCTTTCTTGATGGTCCAGCTTTCATATCCACAGATAGAAATGAGGAATACCCTGGCATATACCTTCCTAACTAGTATTAAGTGATATGATTTGACACTTCAGGATCTTGTCTAGTTCCTTCCTTTAGACTGTAACTCCTAGAATTCTCCAGCCAATATGGTCAAAAAACAACTTTTCCAAATGCATCCTGGGGCAGAGTTTCAGGATTTTCAGGTCTAATTGTAGTATTTGTGTTCATTCTCTCCTCTAAGAGAGAATTTTTCTCTGCCATTACTCACTTTGGTCTTTTTGTCCTGAAGCACTTTGAGGAATTGGGTAGGAAGGGCCAAGTATCCTTAAAGGCAAATTGAGAAGACCAAATCCAATTTTAGCAAAGGCTCCATTACTTGCTATAGAGGAGAACCCCTGCTCCTGGGAGCCCCCCACCTCTCTTTTTAGCAGGGATAAGGAGACTTAGGTGAGGGGTCCATGAGGGTTCTGGGAGTATAAAAATTGCATTGGGGGCTGAATAATTCCCACCCATGGCATAGACTCATTACTTTAATCTATGGCACTTACAAGAAAAGTGCTTCTTTGAAACTACAGACTTCAGGTCACAAAACTCAGGGAAAAAGTAACTCAAGAAGGTTTCCCTCACAACCTGAGTCCTATTATTTTTATTTATTATATTTATATGGGGAAGGAAAAGGCCATAGGTGGATAAAGGGAAGGCAAAATAAGTTCATTGGTCCCTCCAAATAAGAGTGCCTCTTATTTCTAGCCTTCCAATAATTTAAAACTTCACTTGAGTATTTAGCAATACAGTTTAGGTAGCCAAGGAATAGGCACAGGCAAAATGACCAGGGGAATTTGTACATAGCAAATATAATAGTTCTAGACAGTAATAAATTTCAATGTCTCTGCGAATTTCATAGGGGAGGCAGAATTCTTATTTGGTGTGTAAAGTCCTCCTATTGCCCTCCCACAGTCACACCTTTGAAAAAGGCAATACACAACCTTCTGCATTGGTCAGGGTGAGAAAAGGGCAGCTCTCCAAATGTTGCCAGATTGCAACTCTCAGCAGCACTAGCCAGCATAGCCAATGATAAGGGATTCTGGGAGTTGCAATCAAACAACATCTGGGGCACTCCACCTTGTCCATCCAACTTAAAGTCCAGACAGGCACACTCCATGTTAATATAAAGAGAGTCATGTGGGCAGTGCCTTTGTTACCACAGTGTCCAGCATAGGCACAAAGACTGTTGCAGGTGACTGATGTCCTTAATGTTAATAAAGTTATGGCCACAACTAAATTTATTAACAAGTGTCTCTCCCATTTATTCTAGGGTGTGGATGCAAACACACTCATGTCACCATGTATAAAGTTTAAATAAACAAAAAGAAGAAGAACAAAGAGGCAAAATCTATTTTCAGTAAAGTCTGGGCTATGAGGCCCCAAACAGCTCAAACCAGCGGTATGCAAACATGTGAAATCAGCTTCTGTTACAGGGCAGAAACATCTGTTGGAAGCCTGGTGTCACTCATAATTCACAAGTTTCATACTGTATTTACTGACATTCACAGTTTATTTGCAATCTCTGGCCACCCACCCTCTAAAATTAAAGGGCTGCAATCAATGAAATGCCATTTCAGTTGTATGGTTGTCAGAACAGTCATTTCTGTGGGCCCAAAGTGTGACCATTAACAGACATGTCACCTAAATTGCTTAGTACAGGAGACATGAGAGCGCGTGGTGGAATCAGCTCCTTTATATCTAATCCTTGAGTGACATAGAGGCCTTGTTCCTGCCATTGAAATTCCCAGTTCACACCCAGTGGTGTGACATGAGCAGCATGGCACTCTTCTCTAAGGAAGGCAGCAAACAGAGACGGTAGTAATCATCAACTGTTTATAATCAGTTACATCATGGAGTAGATTGGAAATCTGCCAAAAGAGGCAACATAATTGCATTTATCTTTAATCGATTTAAGTTGGAATGTAATTTTCCCCTAAATTAATTAAGTAATTAAATGAGTTACAGGATAAGAGAGTCAACAATTTTTACAGTAAGAACCAGTTGGTTCTTTGCCCAAACAATGGTTCTCTGAGATTAAAACTATTTCTTTATTTTTGTAAGAAAAATCCATGTCTAGTGATGAATCCAAGAGCCAGTGTGGTGTAGTGGTTTGAGTATTGGATCACAGCTCTGGGTTCACAACATAACTAGGCTTCAAATCCCTGCTCAGCTATAAAACCCACTTGCTGACCTTGGGCAAATCACATGCTCTCAGCCTCAGGGGAAGGCAAAGGCAAACCTCCTCTGAACAAATTTTGCCAAGAAAACCCTATGATAGGTTGGCCTTGGGATTGTCATACCTTGGAAATGACATGAAGGCACACAACAACCAGGAGTGTTATTAGGGGAGCACAGGGAGTGCAGACTGCACCAGGTGACATCCTAAGGGGGTTAGTACCACTGCTCCCCATACATGTGCCTTTTGGTAGAAATGGGTTGTGGCATTTGCCTGCATCCCTTTAAAATGCTGAAGAGATGGTGTGAGTGGGGCTAGGCTCAGTGGGAGAAGAAAGGAGATTTATTTTGAAAAAAAATTTTTTTTCTTAAATATTTATTTTTTTTAAAAAAATCTTGAAAAACATCATATCTTGCTAACTGTTCACTTCAACCACATGAAACCATATAAATGTAAATACATTTAGGCTGTGCATATGATATAACTTAAAGGTATAAATTTAATTTTGCCAGTTTATGTCACAACTACCGAGATTATGTTCAGTGATATATGGGAATTACAATTCATGAGTAACATTACTGAAGATTCTGTATGGCATATTATGGGAGGAGGTCAAAGGGGGGAAGTGACATCATGGGTTACTGCACCAGATGACACCAACCCTAGTGATGCCACTGACAACAACAAAGTGATGGATCCACTCTGGTTTTCACCTGAACTTTAACCCAAACTCAAGTATCAGTTCAGTACCTTGGATAGCTCCGGATCCACCCCCACTGACATGGTAACCACTTGTTCCTACTGTCCCTCAGGATTGTCAAATGACATGTTCTTGGTCACAAAAATCAACACATTTAAGAGTAGTTCCACTGGGGTACATCAGGTGAAGAGCTTTTGAGGTCAGTAATTTCAGTAACTGATCTTCTCCCTACTTCACCAAAGGTGAGGTTGGTGGCTATGCATGACAAGACTTTATAAAAGCACCTCAGCTGTGGAACTGTTTTATCTTTCTAGTTTTAAATTATTTTTAAGAAATGTTTTTATTCTATGTCTGTCTTTAAAAGTCTTTTATTTATGAATAGAGTATTTAATTGCTTTTGTCCATTGCCTTGGGGACCCTTGTGATTGAGAGGTGATACATAAATACTATGGGTAGAACTAAGGTCCAAAACACACTGCAGAAATAATCTCATTTGAGACCGTTTTAACTGCCCTGGCTCAGTGCTAGGGAATCCTGGGCATTGTAGTTTATTGTGGTGTCAGAGCTCTCTGACAGAGGTGGCTAAATGTCTCACAAAACTACAGTTCCCAGAATTTCCTAGCACTGACCCAGGGCAGTTAAAATGGTCTCAAACAGGATTATTTCTGCAGTGTGTTTTGGACCTAAGTTACATACATATGTACATATTATTGAAACTAATATTTCTTTGTATCTATAAAATCTGGAAGACGTGAGAAAGTTATACAAACCATAGAAATTCATGTGAAATAAAGATCACAAAAGAAAACAAATTTATTAAGAATACAACTTTCTCTGCTATACAAAACTTTTTTGTCTAAAACTTTTTTTTAGACATATCTATCCAAACTTCCTGCTTCATTAACAATCAATTCTAAAAACAAGAGACTGTATTTAATTTAAGTTTGTCTGAACCCAGATTGAATTTCTATGGTATTAAGAAATAAAAAACCAACTAGGAAGTAAACCTGAAGATATAAATAAAAATGGTCTCGTACATCACATATTGGTGGCAGCAGTGGGATGAAAAAACAACGCTCAGGACTGCCATCTTAAGAAAAAGTAGTAAGGTGAAGGAGTGGCTCTTCACAGTCCCATCCAAATACTAGCTAGAACTGACCCTGCTTAGCTTCCAAGATCAGACAGGATGTGGTACCTTTAGAGTATTTAGGCCCTCAGACTAGATGTCTGTTTGTTTTATGGAGACATTATTGAGAGACCTTCACAAAATGCTACCCTGTACTATTAGTAGGGAGAAAAAAAGGTTAGCTTCAGATTTCTTTGTATCTCACTTCTCCATCAATTTGACTTGGCTAACTACATTAACACAAAGAACCGTGGCCAATATCAAAAGAGTCCCCACACAGCAGTAAACTTTTCTTCATACACTTCACATTCCTTCCTCAGATTTTCTTTGACCCTCTACCAGGGGTAATTCTCCAGAGATCCCTACCATTGTAGAGTAATTGCCAGACACCTTATTGATTTCATGCAGAGATCAGAAAACAGTATGGCCTTTCTTTGAGAATCCAGTCATGCTACTTGCAGTAACGTTTTCAGATTAAGTCAATAGCTTTGACCATATTGTTTCTAAGTAGTTTTTTTCATACACATCAGAGCAGGTGGTTGAATAGAATCTTGCAGGATTAGCAAGTGATAAAGCAGTGAACACAATCTGAATCAAGGAAGCTGGAGTTTCCAAGGCCTGAACAAGACTGTTCATAACAAGGTTACATGGAGACCATAAGTCAAAGTTGACTTGATAGAAATTAACAATAAATCTGTAACCTAATTTTATATTAGGGCTCATCCAATCTGACTAAAAACTCCGAGATTTTCTTTCTGTTGTTTCTGGGGTTTTTTTTATACTGGGTTAACATAAATCTATCTAGGGAACTAATAGTACCAGGAGCTGAGGAAAATATACATACATTCTGGGATGAACAAAATGTGTAGGGATCTCCAAAATAAAACAGGAAAGAACAGGAACAAAATTTGGGACTTCCTGGTCTTTTTCATCCGTCTTGATGCTCCCTTAATGACTGGTCATACTAGACTTTTGCATTGAGAAAGGAAGCCTTTACATGGCTTTTAAGATATAATTATAGCAAATGCATAGAAGCAAGTGGGATTAATGGCAGAGGGTATCATTTGGGAAGTGTGATTAGACACAGATGAAGTAGGAGTAAAGATAATAAATGGCAATGCCTAACAATGCAATTTAATCCCCAGATATATCACACAAGACAAAATGAGCTCACATGCCAACACATGTTGTATAATTGGAGAGCCCTGCGTATAGATTCATGGTAATATAGCCATATATTTATGCTCAGATCACACTGGAAGCAGCCATTGTAAAAATCCATTTCTTTCATTCTGTTTTCTTAATTTTGCACAGGGCTATTAAGCATATATTGGAAAACGGAGAAAAGAACTCAAAAGTCATTTATAGCCAGCCAATCAAGTAAATAAAATATTTTTTAAAAGGAACAGAGGATACAAACTAGAGCTGGTGTTACCACGAAAAAGTTTCGAACATGATAAGATATCATGCAGTGTAAGTGCCAAGTTTTGTTTTTTATTTTTTAAAAACCTGTTTTAATGATGATTCCCAGCAGGTTGCTATACTCTGCTGGTGTTCTCTGCAAATCATCTGGACAGCTGAGACCGTGAAATTGATCCAGACGGTGACCCTTGAGAAAACCTTGGTGCCCTTAATGACCATATGTGCAGACCACTTCAAATTCTGTCTTTGTTTTGCTACTGTGGAATGACAAAAATGCCCCTGTCGGATGAAGTGGACATGAGGTTTTCAGGTGTTCCTAATATATGAAAGCAAGAGGTTCTACTTTCAACTGCTTTATCAAGCTTTTTCAAATTTTGATTTCATCAATTGCTCAGTGGCACATAAAAGCAATGACAGCAAAACAAAAACAAAGCAGCAAATATCCTCCACAAAAATCAAGGTTGGACTGTAAAGAAAACCCACCAAGAATTCTGTCAGTAATCTGTAAATCCACCCAGAATCCACCTCTTTCATTCCATCAGTCAGGTGTCTGAATAATACAATGCAGGTGTCTTTGGGTGCTAACAGTAGGACTTCCAGTGGGAAAGTGGGTGCAAAGTTAAACCACATGTACTACGTAAAAAACAAGTGAGGTGTGATTTGGCAAGTCTTTTGTCCCCCCCCCCCTTCCCACAGTTTAAAGGGAAAGTGTACTGTTAGACTGTATTCTGTGGCTGTGTGATCTGCAGTTAACCCTTGGCCACACAGAACCCTTTGTAGAAATCTAATGGGGCAAAAGGTTACATGGAGCTCATTGCTATTGGCAGCTTCTAGATCAAAACGATAATATGGCCATTCCACATGGCAATATGTTCTACTAATATCTCAGATCTAATATATAAGATGTGCTAGCAAGCTTACTCATCATCATCCCCTACCTTTTCCCCAAAACTGAAACTTAAAGGAAGCTTAAGACAAACCATATACAATTTTTGAAACTGTAAAGTGGAGAATTCATTCATGAAGACTCAAACCTACTTTAACAGAGGCTGCATTCTATCTACACTGCAGAATTAATGCAGTTTGATGCCACTTTAACTGCTATGGCTCCATGCTTTGGAATACTAGAATTTGTAGTTTGTTGTGGTCCCAGTGCTCTCTGACAGAGAAGGCTAAATACCTCACAAAATGACGAATCCAAGAATTTCACAGCATTGAGCCATGACAGTTAAAGCAGTGTCAAACTGCATTAATTCTACAGTGTAGATGCAGCTAGAGACTATATGCTGGTAAGAAGCTAGAATAGTGCCAGAATCATTCCAGGTGTGCACATCATGTAGTTTTGCTTCCTTTCACTGAGAAAGAAAAACTAGCTGAAACTAATATCACCACTTTTAGAAACTGCTTTTCAGCTTCCTTGAGAGATGAAAGAGGGAATAAAGGTTGCAATTCATAGCACAGCTATTTAGTATTATGTCACACAGGAATTGGTGGGAATTCCTCTTAAATATAAATAGTCCAAGGGTATAGCTATGGGAAGTGAAAAGTAAGAGCAATTCTCCCAAAATAAGTATTTTGTACCTCCTTCTTCAAATTTCCTTTCAGTCCTAAATTTCTAAGCATTGTAGTTACTTAAATCTCATATGTATATTTAGAAATACAGTCTAGGACTTCAAAGAAAGGGGCAAGCAAAGATCTCGAAACCTAACCCTAAGTCTTTAGTTTTCATGGATCATCTCCAGATAGAAGAGCATGGTGCAAATTGTCCACTTTTTGGGGACTTAGCTCTGGGCAAGAGGAAAAGCCTCTGTGGCCCCATTCACACTTGCATTTTTGTGCTGGGTAGATCTGGGCAGATTCATTGAGGCAATACTGAATCTGACCCGAATAGAGGTTCACACTACGTTTACCCCAATCGAATCTCTCTGGTGCAATTTAACCCTGTCAAGTTCACACTGACCAAAGTACCAATTAAAAATGGAGCCTCCTTATCGATTGCATTCAATCATTTTTGGTTTTTTTTTTGTTCTGTCAATCAAATGATACACATTTACGTCACACTGTTTGGGCGAACTCCCCTCATCCTTGGAGGATGGGGAGGACAAGCCTTTTGGAGGACTCCTTGCCATGAAACTATCATGAGAGCATCTCCTTGGCGGGATCCCCCCCCCCCCCCCGCCCCCAGCCTCAGACTGGAGAATTAAATCACCATGTGTTGAAGCCATGGAAATGCAAAGATTTGCACTTTCTGTCAAATAATAATAATAATAATAATAATAATAATAATAATAAACCCTCCAAAGACCCTCCTTCACTGGCTTGGGCAACATCTGAACATTTGGGCTATGGCATCATCGGGGGAGGGGGGAGAACCAGGAAAGAGGGAAACAGCTGAGTGGTTGCTTAAAAGTCCTGTTAGCGGGAAATTTGAAATCATCAGAGCCGGCAACTAGGCGCAAGCATAAAAATGGTGCTTGCCATGCACTCTGACCTGTGAGAGGGAATAGACATGTTCCGCCCCTCTGCCCACCCTCTGGCCATTAGTCCCTCCCTTCAGAAAGCCCTGAATAGGATTGAGGGCAAGTTCACATTGGCAGCACTCTGACAAAACCCATTTTCCCCAAAAGACATGGGGGAAATTCGATATCACCAAACCCGCAATGAGGAGGATTTGCCCTGAGTCCACCCTGGGTGTGCAAAAACCAGTGCCAGTGTGAACTACCCACTTTTAAACTGCTTTTCAAACCAGTTTATAATGTAGTGTGAACAGCCCCTGTATAAACCTCCAGCTCAGCTAGGAGAGCAAAGGCTTACTACAAAGTAGATTATTTATTGCTGCAACTTGCAGAAACTCTCAGTGTCCATGTGTTTACTTTCTCCATACTTTACTTCTGCCTTCCTTCCCAGCTTTCTCCTTCTCTCCAAGATATTATAGCATCGGGGTTCACACTGCATTCACCTTTTGTTTAGAAACAAGAAGGCTAGATTAAATATGTCTTATCCCATCTCCCTAAATAGGTGAGAAGGAATAATCTCTCCTTCATTTCACCTTGATCTGGGAACAAACCCTAAGGTTTCTCTCTTAATTTCCAAACAGGCAATATGTTCTCCTTCTCTCTCTCTCTCCTTGAATGACAAGCTGCGAGGAACTGTGGTAAGTATTTAACAAAGGTAAAGGTAAAAGTATTCCCCATTGACAAGTCATGTCTAAGCATAGGGGGCGGTGCTCATCTCCATTACTAAGCTAGCATTGTCAAAGATTACTTTGTGATCATGTGGCCAGCATGATTGCACAGAACGCTGTTTATCTTCCCACCGAAGTGGTACCTATTTATCTACTTGCATTTGCATGTTTTTGAATTGCTAGGTTGGCAGAAGCTGGGACTAGGAACAGGAGCTACCCCATCATGCAGCCCTTGGGCCTTGAACTGCCAACCTGCTGATTTTGCAATCAACAGAGTCAGCATCTTAACCACTTGAGCCACTGCATCCCTAAGATATTTAATAGATAATGTTTAATCTTAACACCATCAGGGGTCATCCCTAGGTCTGAGGTATTTATCCAAACACTTCAGGGCCTGGAACAATCCTGAATAGACAATCCTATCACTCAGTGGGTTTCCATGGCTGATTCAAACTTTTGTCTCTCAGACTCCAGTCCAACTCTCAGACTCCAGTCCAACACTTACATTATGCTGACTTTCTCTTTTTCTTTTTAATATTTTTATTCAAACAGTTTTACATCACAGTCAACAATACACAGTTTACATGGAAATCCCTCCTCCCTACCCAGGGTCTCACAGTATATATATATACCCACTCTCTTCCACTCCAGCATTCTCTGAAGATGCCAGCCACAGATGCTGGCAAAACATCAGAAAGAAACTGTTCTAGAGCATGGCCACATAGGCCGAAAAACCCACAAAAACTATGGATGCTGGCCATGAAAGCCTACGACTTCACAGTTTTACATCAGTTTTCTCCAGTATAACATTATATAAATGTTTTTTATAACATCAAATAAAAATAATAACAGTAAATTCAATATTTGTATATCTATAATAAAATTCTGCTTCCCTCTAGTTTAAGTTTTTTAAAATAAATAAATCAATAAATTTGCTGCTGCTATTTTTATGGTTTTGCATAGTCTGTATAGTTGGTTTTGTCTTTTACCCATCTTTACATTGCCTTTCCACAGTTATGGGGCTGCATGCATGCACCTGTGAGGCAAGAGGCTATGCTGACAATAGCAGAGCTGCTGGTAGGGTCTCCTGTGTCAACAGGCTTTTGTTGGGGAGCCAGATATGCCAGACACCTATTGGGCTGCAGCAGTCATGGGGTTAACACTGGCGGAGGATTGCTCAGAAATAATGGCAGTGGCATAGCAATGCTTGTTAGTACTGTTCCCAGAGGCCCTGCTTGTTGACCATGTTGGTTATGAGACCTGGGAGTTGAAATGAAAAATATCTGGATGACTAAAGAGCTGAGAACTTTTGTGCTAGGTAATCTCTGCCTAATATCAAGATGGATTAAATAGGGAGCAGGGCTTGTAAGAGGCAAGGGGTATGTATAATTCTCTTGAAATCTTCTTGCCACCTGCTGAGAGCTCTTTCTGAGCCCAGAAATGTTGAGCTTTCTGTCTCCTTTCTGCTTCTGGTTTCATGTCTACCTAGTAGGCTGCATAGCCCTTGTGGTTATGTATCTTGATATCCAGCAAACCATCTTTGGTTTTGATGGTTCAGTCCACTAGAATGCCTCCACAAAAAGTCTTTTCAGACAAGCTTCCTCATACACTCTCATCAGATAATGGGTTCACACCCTTGGTAGTCCAAGTCTAAAAGGCCCATGGGTGTCCACCTAGTTAGTTTTAGTGTGAGCACACTACACACATACTTGGGGCCCTTTCACAATATTGCTGAATGTGAAACTGTCAGAGGGTGGGGTCATGAGGGAGCTTTATGTGAACAAGACCCTGAGATATACATGATGGTGGCAAACCTGTTAAACACACAGGCCAATCCACAGAGTACAGTCAACCTTTTGTGTCCATGGATTCCACCATCCACAGCTTGAAAATATTTTATTAAAAAAATCCAAAAAGCAAACCTTGATTTTGCCATTTTATACAAGGGGCCAGCTTATAATGTAGTGCGAACAGTTGTATATAATGGGACTTGAGTATCAATGGAATTTGGTATCCAGCAGGGTGGTGGTGATGGTCCTAGAACCAAACCCCAGCAGATGACAAGACTGACTGTATGTACAATTGAGTCATACATGTGGTAAAGAGAACTGAATACTCCAAATGCCATCTATTTACCTCCTCTTGATTGCTTCCTGTTCCCAAGTATTTGTATCCTGGTGAGCTCACTTCACTTGAGGAGAAAAATGAGTGTGCTTGGGGGAGAGGAGGACCTGGGCAATGTTATCACATGTTCTTAGATACCTCTTTCTCTGTACAAATCATGCTTGAACAAATAAACAGGACTACTGTGATAATATCTAGCTTGACTCGCAAGTGCAAAACAAATGAGAAATTCATAGACTCTATTTTGTCCTACAAAGCACATACCATGGACTTTTTTTTATAACTGGGAGAATGCATCCACTTCATTGTTTACCCGTGTACTACTGTTGGTTGCTAAACTGGAGTACCTGCATATTAATTAGATCAGGCTGATTTTTAAAGGCTGTGCCATGCCAGGTTAACCCCATTCTCCCCTAGCAAACAAGGCAAAGAGGAGCCTGATCATAGAATCACAGAACAGTGATGGCTCTGTACTGTTCCTGCACTGTCCGCCTGATCTAGTTATATAAATACTTTGGTTTTGTATTGCCATTATCCAAACATGTTTTAATATGCCACTGATGACATGCTGATCTCTTATCCTTTGTGATTGGCATTTGCATCTCTGTAATATAGCTGGCATGCATCCTCCATTGATACAGATTTGTCAAGCAGTGGTATTATCTTCAGTTGTTCAGTAGTGGAGAAACATTTCTGGAAAATTTGAGGAATAGATTTCTTCTTGCAGAGGCCTATCTATACTCTTTTTTTCAATAGAAATGGTCTTGTTGGTTTTAACTGAGCTACACAAATGTTGTTGTCAGATTATGTACTGGCTGCCAATCAGCTTCCGGGCCCAGTACAAGGTGTTGGTCATCACCTTTAAAGCCCTAAATGGCTTGGGTCCAAGTTATCTCAGGGACCGCCTCCTTCCATACAATCCTCCCCGTGCTCTCCAGTCCTCTGGGAGGAACCTGCTGCAGCCCCAAAAATCGAGGCTTGCGGCGACCTTTCAGAGGGCTTTCTCTGTTGGGGGGGGCCGAAGCACCAAAAATAAATAAATAAATAAGTAAATATAAGAATTTTTTTAAAAAATTAAAAAATTAAAAAAATATGCATGCACACTCTCTCAGCCCTATAAAAGCCATGGCAACCCCCCCCCCCCGTGGAGATTTTGCCAAGAAAACCCCAAGAACAAGTAATAACAATAATCAATATCATCATGGTGGGCAGCAGCGGCGGCGGCGGCAGGAAGGCCTCGGGACCCTGTATCTGGCCCCCGGGCCTTAGGTTGCCTACCCCTGCTTTAATATTCTAAACCAGAGTTTGATTGCAGTAAGCCCAAATGAAAGGCACCACCTTTTACTCTTTTAAGGGAAGAAATGTGGGCATGGGTGGTAGAGAGTCTGTTTGCCAGAAGTCTGCTTATCAATAAAGAGGAAACACATCAATAAGGAGGAAACACAATCTCCAAATAGAATTTGCACACAAAGCTGCAAATGTAGAACTCATTCCTATATAGATCCTGGAGTTCTGTGTGACTGTTCCATTTGCCATCTAGGTGCTGCCATCATAGGCAGCTTGATTCCCTTCTTCTCCTTTCTTATGGTGGTTTTCTTCTTTAAACCAGACTTTGACTGGACAGTCTTTCAGATAGCAGACATCTCCAAAGATAAGACCCTGGAGGTTCCTGTAAAGTAGGACACCTACCCACCTCAGTATATAGGCCATTTATTAAGTGACTTCTCAATTGCATTTCCATTTAACATGCTGACACAAAGCTGTGATAATAGGCAGGCATAAGCTCAGTTGTCAGAAGCCCAGAACCAGGGAATCATACCTTTTAAATGTTGTTCCTGCATAAAGATCACATTACTTTATCCCTCTCTTTTTCTTTCTCACTCTTTCTATTTCCCAAATGCCACTGATTGTGAAAGAAAGTTCCCCGAGGTTCTGTAATAATTTAAGCCATAAATTCATTTGTCATAAACTTATGTAGTACAAGGTTTCTTAGGAACAATATTAAATTGTGATTCATTGTTTTGAAACACAAGCAAATGTATGTATAATTACATGAAATGAAACGGTTATGGCAAATTAGGGACAAATGTTACATGTCCTTACAGTGGTTAAATAATCAATCTTGGTAGAATTTACCAGAGTACAAAAGAATTGTAATGCCGTGAGCCAGATTTTTCTTCTTGCATGTTAGTGTTTCAGTTTTCGCACTCTGTGAGTTTGTGATTGAAACAGATAGAGCAGACATTACGTAATTACAGAGAGATAAACTGCATTCAGGTCAGATGTGTCTGAGGGTGTGTCTTTTCTCTTCCTTCCCGTGGTTAGGATCCAGACTGAACTTACCATAACTCAGGTCTACAGAAAAAGTCTATAGAGAGAACAAGGCCTGTTGGTGCAGATATCTTGATTGAGGACATTGGTTCAGATACGTTGATGTTTTTCAATATTCTGAGCTGAGCTGTGCTGACTCTACCATTAGGCAATATACAGAATGAAGTTCCCATCTTAGAAGGCAGATATTGGACATCAACAGGGTAAAGTGGAAGTACAGCTAATACTGAGGCATACTGCATAATCTCCAGTGAGGTAGTATTAAATTATGAAGGTCCCTATAGTAATTCCCTGACCCAAATTGCAGTCAGATGAGTTAATCTATATCAGAAAACCATGTCTTACCATTTTCATCTCCACAAGAGCAGGTCTTTGTAAAGCCAATGGGTCTTAATTGCCTGTTCAAAACCAACCCACCTCCAAATATTTTGGATTACAACATGGATCATAACAATATATTGTTTCTGGAAAATCCGTGCCTCACCACACAATTCACTGTGAGGGTTGCAGCTAAGCTCAAAGCAAAGAAAAACCCTAGTGCTCTAGGCCAAAGATTCTTGATTTCACTGACAATTCTGACATATAATATCTATCTCTTGCAGGTACAGCTTCCCTGAAATACCACCTAAATTTTTGCAGAGTAGGTCTAACAGTTCTGCACAGACTTGTGTGGTAGAAGAATGTGTCTAGCCTATCTAAGGAGATTATCGCAGCACTAATAAAACTGGCTTACCTGAGCCAGTTTAAAATTTAAAATGGGTGGCATCCTGATCTTATCACAAGGATTTAGCTGCCTAAATCACTGCCTGGGTCCATCCCAGGTCCATCCCTGCTCCCAGGGGTGCTCTGGCAGCCATTTCTTTAAGCTGGAAAACTCTCGGCTTTGAAAAGAGGTGAACTGAGCATCCCTGGGAGCAGGGATTTTGGTGGCTAAATCCTTGTGATTAAATCAGGATGCTACCTGTTTTAAATTTTAAGCCAGCTCAGGTAAACCGGTTTTATTAGTGTTGCAATAATCTCCTAATATAGACTACATGCATTCATAACATCTAATGACCCTTAACTGAGCATAGTGACGAGACCATGTTAAAACAACATTAAATCTGAGTTGCCTGATGGACAATATGAATTTCTATATGCTGAATAACTGGTGGTTACCCTGCAGTGGTTAGTTTATTATATGTTTGTTTATTGATTTATTGTACTTCTGTCCTGCCTTTCTCCCAGGGGATTCAAGGCAGATAGACAAGTTATCATTTGATGTGACAAGTGATCATGCGAGTGTTGGTAACACATATATGAAACACCAATGTAACTTTTTAATTATCTATCCAGGTTGTAGGTCTCTTTCCAAAGAATTTGCTTCCCTCTTTCTTAAGGCTCAGACAAGGTGCTAAGATCTTTATATTTTCCTGAGTTTTTCATATGATCAAGTGTTCTGTTTGCCTGTATTTATGTCAAATTGTTTTATACTCCCTTTGGTTTTACAATAGGACATTGGTTTTAGTTATCCAAAATGTTTTTGTCTGAAGCATTTTTCTTGTGTTTGATATGTGCATTTGATTAACTTTTATACTGTGATTTTACTTTAAAAATGAAAGTAGTGTATAAATATTTAAATAAATATGTATTTAGCTTTTTCATTATGTTGCAATGCCATTGAAATGTATATATAATAGAAATACAGTTTGAGATTACTTCCCATTATATAAGTTCTTGTCTTTGGAAAGGGAGGGTCTGAAGTATATTTTGGCAACTCAGACTTACAAAGAACACCAAATGGCCTTTGTGTTGACAACAAACAGTTTTTTTTTTTTAAAAAATAGTAACCATCAATAACTCATGGGGGGAGGTTTCAATTGAATTTATGTAGGATAATGATCACATCAAGTTCTACTTTCTTGAAATGCTGTTTTGTCTTTCTTTTCTTCATCTTTCAAGAAATTCCCTACTGCAGAGGGTTTCATCCATGAAGCAGAAAAATACAGATCATCTTTGGGCGAGGGAGATGAACTCTAAAATTCAAACAGCTGTGCCAATTTTATCATATTCTGAAACATATTCATCTGGTTGCAGTAGAGGCAATTCAATGTTCTTTGACAATTTAAGTCATTTTCAGTGCAACTATGCATTCCTTTCTCCTGGGTCATTTGGGGTACAGCTAATCAAGAGTTCAGTGCAGGGAAAAACAGTCCCTAGCAGCCTAATTGTAAAGTACTTTACAGAGCAAGACACTTGGAAGTGAACCTTTTTGGCAACACAGTGGTAGGGTTGGAGACTTCCATTTGAAAACAATCAAATGTAAATAGCTTTTCAAAAGTGTCAGACCTTTCCATTTGACGATGATATAGTGAACAGGACCGTACAGCCAAATTACTCTTCCTTACAGTGTGGATCACAAACAAACAGCCTCCTTTTACTGTCAGGGCATTGTTAAGCCCCAAGGTATGATGAACATAGGGGGGTTGCAGACTGCCAGAAATAGTGCAAATTGAGTCCACTTTAAGGGTTAGGGTTAGGGAATCATGGGAACTGTATTTTATTGTGGCACCAGAACTCTCTGACAGAGAAGGCTCAATATCTCAGGAAAAAAAATTTCCCATGATTCTCTAGCACTAACCCTAACCCTAAAAGTGGACTCAATTTGCACTATTTCTGGCAGTCTGCAACCCCCCTAAGAGGTCACAGCCATGTTGTTGGCACACTTATGAGGTTTATTCCACCTGTTTGCTAAACCAGGAATTGCTGGGTGGCTGATAAACCATGTTACAATGTCCATCTCTGTCTGGCTCCTTCTCTGTCTATCATCTATTTGCCTGCCTACCTGCCTACCTACCTACCTACCTAAATGTAATGTTACACAGATTTGATTGTTGCAGCTGTATTCCTTATGTCTGTGTTAAAAGTTAAAAGTAGATGGCAAGATGGCAGATGAGCATGAAAGGAAATAATTATCAGCTATCTGCATAAAGTCTGCAACAAATTACTTGTAAAACCCTAACTATCCAAACAGGATGACACTTACTTTTATAGGTTCATGGCTTTCTTTCTTTAAAGTTTGGTAAGAAAAGGGTAAAGTAATTACAGCCCTCTTTTTTGATTGATTAAACATGACATATATGCTAATATGAAAGCAACTTCTGTCCTTTGTTATCCAAGCTTCTGGCTTAAAGCAATTTTGAAGATAACAGATACAATTTTATCAATGCCACTATTCTTCACTTAGACGCCAAGAAGGCAATTTCTTTTCCTCCAGCAAAGAAGGTATAGTCTATCCTTTGCGTTTTAAGTTCTGGGTACAGAAGTCAGATGATATTACAACCACAAATCCCTTATTTCTTTATACCATTATGTATCTGGAAACATATGTATCACCAGTGGGAGGAATATTTCTCCTATACATGCTGTTACAAGTTCACAGGGGCAACTGGAATGTGTAATGGCAAACAGAATGTTGGACCAAGAGGTAGGAAAGAAATACCACTTCTAAGCTCAATTTGTGCAGCCCTGGCTCTGTGGATCTTTTCCTACTGACTTCAGAAGGAATAGATTATGATCCCTATTAGGTATGGATGATAAATGTATGCCAAACCCAGATAATATTATGCTGGGGGTGGAAAGTGATGTAGATAACAGACTAGGAGGCTACAATTCCATTGAGACCATCAGTATTTTGATGGTGTTTTCACATGGAAAATCTTCCTATATGAAGTAAATGAGTACCACAAAGGCAGTGTTTTAGACTTGCCTCTCCTGATGTACTAATTTGGTAAACGCAAGGGCCTTTCTACTATGGGAGAAACCACACATGACATTGTGACTTGTCAATGGTGGCTGAGGTTTTTCTGTCAGTAGGGCAGGGAATCTCCTCTGGGTTTTAGTCCAGACTGTAAAGGAGTTATCAGAGTATTGAAAACTATCTGCAACATAGACTTATCAGATAGGTCCTTTAAAATGTAGATTCATACAACATCTCAGTATGGAAGCCACCAACCACCCCTGGTTAGTCATAATGTCATGACTGCTCATCTATGTAGAAAATTCTGTCCATTTACTAAACTATACCCCAGGGATACGATTTTAAAAAAAAACGATGCCTTGGTTCTAGTCACTTTTTTATGCAGGGAGATTCATGTGTGGAAAACTGACTAGCAATGGAAAAGATATTTGTTTTAATGGAGATGTTTCACAAATTGATTCAATTTGTAGCCTGTGAGGCTACTAATGAAAGCAAGCCCACATATTTCTGTTTGCCATCAGGAAGAAACTGCCAGAAACAGATACTTTTTTCTTTTTCAAATTATGTGCATGTAAACAAAAGGAACTAAAAATGCACATATTTGAAGAAGGTTCATAAACATGGTTTTAGTCAACGCAGCATGTAAAAACTTGTAAATATGTATATGCTAAGAAAAATGTGTACCAAAATGCATGAATTACCCTGTAGAAAGGCCTGTTGCATGTATCAATACTTGGTGAAGTTAGGTTGATGGTTACACATTACAGGGCTTTCTCTGTAACAGCATCCCAACTGTGGAACTCTCTACCCGAGGAAGTTAGGCTGGAGCCATCTCTTTTAAGTTTCTAGTGGGCAACTGTTCTGCATAGGCTTTAATGTCTGTAACTGCTCTGTTTTAACTGTTTTAAATTTGTCTTTTCATCACCTCAGGAGCCCTTGTGGGCCGGGAGGTAATATGGTAAAATTTTAAACACAGTAAGTAAATAAGTAAGTGGAAAGATGATGGGATTTGGTGAAAGGAGACAAAAATAGGGACAGATTTTCATATTCTTAAACCCTAAATTCTAAAGTGGGCCATTCACACATCTATTATAATCTCACTCTAACACTCCATTTGGTGAAATTTGTAACACAGATCATGGAACTGAACACAGAAGAGCCAGAATCTGATCCTTTACTTCTACTCAATTACACTGTTCCATCAGAAATGGCAATCCCTGCTCACTCCAGCTCCCCCACCCCATGTGCATCTTGAAAACCTATTCTGGAAAGCTGCAGAGAACCCTGTATAACAGAGTCCTTTCATCTGAATGGAGTGCTGCAGCAGGAGAGAGAAAAGAATGACATTTGCAATGCTGTTGGGTATTGGATACCAAAATACATTAATGGATCTTAGCCAAGGTTGGTTCTGTATGTATGAACATCTGTGAAAGTACATTTGTCCTTTTTCTATGTGATAAAGTTGCACACAAGCAGAGGGCAGGGGTACTTCCAGATCAAGGGCTCCCAGCACTCAAAGTCAAAGTGTGCAGTGCACTTATGTCAACAAAAACAGAGAAAGTGATGGGAAAATACTGGAGGGCTAAAAACCAAATACATCATTGCCTCCTTTAAAATTCCATGGAATGGTCAGGGCAACTGGAGAATAAAAATGCATCATCTAAAAACATCTACAGAAGTCAGTAATGACTCTGGAACCAATAATGGGATAGCAGAGATTACTGCAAGACTGTTTGAGAAGTTGGGGGAAAAAATCAGCATTTCTTTGGTTCATCCATCAAGTATAAGATGCTGAATTAGCCAGTTCAGAGAATAAGCGGGCCCCTTTCCTTAGTTTCTCTAATCTTAGAAATTGATCTGTGAGTTCTGCCAAACTCTGTTAGTGAGGCTAAAGTTTAAAATCAGTGCTGTGCAAAAATAACCACTCTAAGGAAAGCATCTCTAAGCATTAAATCTGTTTTCTGTTTTACTTTTCACAAAGATCATTCAGTTTCTTTGAGTCTTCCAATAATGATGGTTTTGGAAATGTTAAGGAACTTTCCTCAACAACACACAAAGGGACCTGACAAAAACTTATTGGAGATCCTTCTTCTGTGCTTATGCAAATGCTTAATGGTATTTAATTGCTGCTTCAGTAGTAACCCACATTGGTGGGTGCTGGTTTCCAGGTCAGCTGAATCCAGGTCCCACATTAATATGAACATTAAAGTAACTATTCAAGATGCTGAAGCTCTGTGTATGTGTGTGTTATTTGTGGGTGTGGGAGGGTAGGCTTCAGCTTCTTGGATAGTACCTTTGAGGTTCAAATTGAAACTATGGGAAGATATTCACACACTCCCACCGACATGGAAGGCGCCAGCTGCTACTGGTCTCCCAGTTAAAGTCAGAAAGTGTTCAGTTTATCAGACCCATAATTCCTATAAATTAAACTCATGAGACTTTCCCACTGGAGGGATGTGGGTAAAAGGAAGACAATTTCCTTGATGTCTCCTTTTTTTGAAGCTGCTGAAAAGCACCTCCAAGAGTTGTGTGACATTTGGAACATCATGGAACATGATACCTGGCTTTCAGCTTCCTTCAGGTGAAATTTCTATTGGAGCACACTCCCTCTACAAAAATGAAAGGGTTATTCTGGATCCAACTCATTTTTCGTTTTTTTCTTTTTGGGGAGGGGACTTTCTCATGATCATCAGACATTGTAGTGATTAAATATATCTCATTTGTTGAGGTGAAATCAACCAGAGAAATGTATTGAATGTACTTTGTTGAGAAGACCTAGGGTGCATTTACACTGTAGAAATAATGCAGCTTGACACTACTTTAACTGCCATGGCAAAATCGTGGGATTTGTAGTTTGGTTATGCTCCTGCACTTTTTGGCAGAGATGGATAAAAGACTATGGAAATCAACAAATCCTAGGACTCTATAGGATGGAGCTAGAGCACTCAAAGTGGTGACAAACTGCACTATTTGTACAGTGCAGTTGTACCCTCAGTGGATACATTTGGCTTCATGCTTAGAATCATATTGCATATTTGAGGGTTCAGCTAGTGACTCTGGATTTTTTTTAAAAAATCTCTAGCAGGCAATTTTGTTTTGTCTCATTGCTAATTTGAGCCATTATTTGAGCCATTTAGGTCACCACACCCAGCTGTTCCAAGAATTAGGCAGCCATTTATTCTCAGTTTAGGGGGTGGGGTAGGCAGAAAGGAGCACAGTGTGCTGGAAGATGTATAAGTCTCTTCCCTTAGGATGAACAGATCATGGGAAAAATGTTGCTGCCCAGGCATGACTAGAAAGGCAAGAAAACTGTAGAACAGGCAGGAAACGGGGATGCATATAGGGATGGTACAGGCATGGCACGGATGTGATTGTTGGTTGGACAAAGATTGAAGTGGCAACAAGGTAGGTGGAATCAATGGGTTACACAGGTTATGACAGAATAGACTAAATAATGCCACAGGAAAGTCTTCTCTTTTTAAAGTGTCAGGCTCCATGTAGATGTTATTCAGACCTTGGTTATTCTTAACAGCTGCACTTTTTCATCAGGATCAAGGCAAGCGACAAGGCAAATTGTACCTATGCTATGTGATTTAATGTGAGCTGGATCCTATCTCATGTCTGGGAGATAGTAGACAGTCAAACTACTACTGTGTACTTCAACTACTGTTACTATGGAGCATCTATGAAAATATTCTAACGTGTTTTTATATTACTAAGAGTACACATCTCATGTTCCCAAGAGAGCACATATTCTAGAATACATATTCTAAACCGAAAGAATAAAAGCCATCAGAGCTTCTCTCACATTATTTGTGCTTGAAGAGAGCTTTTCTGAATATATATATATATATATATATATATATATATATATTAGAGAAATCAAAGGTATAGTTCAGCTAATCTAGGTTTCATTATATCGGCATTATAGATCTATTTCAGTACGTACCAATGTAAATCTTAGGCATAAAATGTCTTTTAGGTTTTCTGGACAATTTGAGCAAAAGGAATCATAGTACCTTCGTTTGACCTTTCCAAACCCTCTAAATAATTCTATTTTACTGTTACTACACTGAGATTTATAGGCTGTAGTCAAATACTGTCGCAGTCACCTCTTGGGTAAATGATAGCTATTCAGTTTCCCAAGTTCTTTGTGTTTCTTCTTACAGGACACCCTCCCTCCCCATCTCTTTCCGAACTCACATTTCATGTCTGCTTTAGAATCTCCCAGCATTTCTAAAGATTTATCCTGTGTTCCTGTGACCAAAATGGAGTATGCCATTCAAGCCCTGACCTTACTGGAGCTCAATAAAGATGTATTGCAACCTCCATGGATATGTTGAGAAAGCTTTCCAAATATTTCTTAAAATAGAGGCCCTCCTCCCATGTTACCACTATGCAACTATGTCATACCCCAGGCTTTCTAAATTCTTCTAGGCCAAATTTATCCTGGCAATAATGCAACTGATAGTTACTGATTCCACCAGGCATATTATGTGTCACCTTAGCTGTGAACATCTTTTTCAGTTCTGTCCAGTTCAGTTCTGTGGATAATTATGTCCTTATAGCATTTATACTCCCCACCTCTCAGAATCTAGGCTTGCAGGCTGTTTTTTTCTTGCTGCCGGTGGTACATTTCCTATTGCTTCAGTCCATCTCCTATTCAACCGAAAGTAGATTCATTGAAATTATATGAAGCAAAGATGTTCTTTCCTAAAGATTATTTAAAGAAGAGAAGATATAAGACATTATCACATGAGCCTCAGTTTCATTGCAATAACATTAGTATAAGAAAATAGAAACACACAGGTTTGGGAGAATTCAATTATTGCATGTATCTGCAATAGTACGAAAGTGTTGCTTTTGCCATTGACGATCCCTTGCACTCTTTTCTGTACTCCTCTTCAATCCCACCTTCCTGACCTATGTCCTATATTATTATTATTATTATTATTATTATTATTATTATCCCGCCCTTTCCCCCAAACTGGGACTCAGAGTGGCTTGCAAAATTAAAAACATTACAATTAAAAACATTAAAAAGTGTTCCATTAAAACAGAATTAAATTATTACAATAATAAAACAGATTGCATATACAAGACTAAAATATAGTTAAAAAGATAAAAGTGTTTAAAATACTTTAAAAGAATAAAACACCCAGCCTGTTCTTTAAAAACCTCCTGTTTTAAATGCCTGTCTGAACAGAAAGGTCTTAGCCTGCTGGCGGAAGGACATCAAAGAGGGGGGCATTCTGGTCTCCCTGGGCAGGGAGTTGCAGAGTCTAGGGGCAGCCATAGAAAATGCCCTCTCTAGCATCCCCACCAACTGTGCTTGTGATGGGGATGTGGTGGGGAGAGAAGGGCCCCTCCTGAAGATCTCAGAGCCCAGGCCAGCTCATACTGGGAGATATGATCTGTCAAATAGTCTGGACCTAAGCCATTTACTCGGTATGCCTTTTGTTTTTTTGTTTTTTGTTTTTTGTTTTTTTTACATTTTTATTTTCAACACAATTCTGAAATTATGCTCATACAATTTAATCTTAAAAAGAAAAGGAATGGGGTGGGGGAGGGAAAGCAGCCTGCTTGGGAATAGCAAGAGGAAGAGTGGACAGCAGTAGAAAAGGAGACACTGCCATGTGACTGCTAATATTGGAACTACTGCAGCAGTGATATTTTGCACCTGGTGAGATAATGGAAAAGCCCCATGACTGGGATTTTATTGACAGGTTTTCCTTGTCAGTGAAAAGGGACATTCTAACAATGCTTCACAGGCACATCACCGAAGAGACAGGGACAACGTTGTGCAATAAGTATTTTCAAAAACACTATTCTCCAACTTTAATTGCAGTTTGAAAACCTCAGGTGATAATGTCCATAGGCTAACATCTTATTAATGCATTATGACATAAGTCGCACTTGCACCATTGTAACTCACTTTTTTGGTTGTTGCAGAGGTCAGAATCTACTGCTGCACACAAACACCCAGTTCTTTTCCTATAGCTGGACATAGAACAATGACACCATCTTCAGGGACCCCTGGTGATCCCTGTGGATGCTTATTATTGTGCATCCAACTACCAGAAAACAGGTGGGCAATTATTTGCTACTCTTCCTGCTTTCCAGAAACCAGAAAATAGCTGGGTTCAGGGGACTGCTGCTGAGAAAAGGTGGGTTTGAGGTGATATTGAATAGGAGACTATTACAGCTGTTTCTTGTAGCTACATATACCACTGTAGGATCATGACCGTTCCACCCACATGCACCAAATCCATCCTATTGTCTAGTACAGCCAAGGAAAGTGCTCAAGATCCTATCAGAGTCTAAACCACTGTTGGATTAAATTTAACAGTACTGTAATATATTTCTGCTAGTGCAATGGATTTCTCTCTGTTTTGCTCCCCCTGGCAGATTTCTTGCTGCCACGTCAAAAATCTACTCCTGAAGACTTCTTAGTCCTCCAGAACATATTTTGAGGCTACTTAGGAAGATTTTAGGGAGAATGGAAAATCACCTCCTTTCTGGTTGTAATAGATCAGCTTCTGTTAGGGGAACTTTTGTGCAATAAGAACAGGATTTTTCCTCTTGTCCTACCCCACTGTAACACCCATGGGATCCCCAGCTCTTCTCTGGAAGATTCCTGACGTCTCTTAAACAAGTTTCTTTTTTGGGGGGAGGGGGGCTGCTGGAGGGTGGGGGAATCTGTTCTTCCAGACATTAGTATCCATTCCAAATGGTTAAATTTTACTTGGTGGATTTGCTTCCAACTTGTAATGCTCAGACTGTGCTGTACCTCACCCTACCACTTATTTCCTTTTAATCATGGATAAATATGTTGAATTTCAGTCTCATGGAAGAGCTTTTACTCTGATGAGAGGATAATCTGAAGCACATGATTTACCTTTTAAAAATTCCATTAATTATTCCAGAGTCCATCATCATGTTCTCTACTATGCAACACCTCTGTACACAAAACAGACCTAGCCTTTCTCATCTTCCCTCATATATCTCTGATCATTTTTATCATCTGTCTCTGACTGCCCAAACTTTGTTCTGTTGTATCTCACAAATAGTCAGATAAAGACTGAAGCCTGTAGTCCAAAGTAGTGGGAGTAAGTAATGCTCTTGTCCTCTTTTGTGACCTTACAATAACATCTGTGCACTAATTACAGGTGTTTACAGTATTTTGCATGGAGGATGTAGTTAGTTTTGCTATTAGATTGCAAGAAGAATTGTTTTAAAAATAGAAAGGACCTGCCTTTCAAAATGTGAATATTGCTTCCCAAAAAAACCTTTTTTGTTTTCCCCAAGGACTGTTTTATTTTACAGATGCTTTTACAGATTCCACAGTTGTTTCCTTTAAGTAAATTAAATCCTTTTTCTTCTTTAATATAAAACAATTTTTGTAAGCTCTTATTATCAATGTATACTTTATTATAGCATTTTAAGAGGAGCCAAGGTTGAAATGGCTGAGAGTCACAATAGTCAATGCACTATGTGGCTAGGGCAGCAGTAGGGACCTGTAGTCCTCCAATTGTTATTGGATTACAACTCCCACCATCCTCAAACATTAGTCATGCTGGCTGGAGCTGATGAGACTTCATCCAATTGCATCTGGAGAGCCAAATGTTTCCCCAATCCCATGCATGAGTGTTAGATTTATACTGGGAGGAGGGCTCAAATGCCCTCTCAGCCTCAAAGTTTACTCAGTAACCATAGATTATTCAACATCTTTCAGCCTAATTGATATCATAAGACTGTTGTGAAGATTTAAAAAGTAAAAAAGTGAGGTACATTAAATCCTCCAAGCTTTTTGGAAGAATGGTGGTATAAACAAATACTAAATTCAGGAACAGAATTATTCAATTTACTAGGGATAGGAATCTAGGAAGAAGGATACAGACTAGAAAAACCTGGAGGCTTTTACACAATATATTCTAAACAAACTTCTCTGAATTGTACCAGCCACCTTTGATTGTTTCTTGCGGGGACTGGGAAATATTTGCATGCTTGTTTACTGTAAGTCACTGAAAGAATATTATACTGTGAGACCATGTATAAATAAAAGATGGATAGATGTTACCAACCTAGTGGTATCATACCATGTGTTAACTTTTATTAGATGTTATTGGGAAAAATGAAATGAGGACTTTCTCACAGCACTTTTCTCTATGTTTAATCACATTTACACAATTTCCCATAGTAGATCAGCAGGATTTCCCTGAAGAGAGTGAATGAAAGTGAGTAAGAAATATACACAGTGACTTCTTCTTTCTTTGACAGTGAGATTTCTCTTTCCTTCTGTACAAAGGAGGTGTTTTTAAAGTTCAAATAAATAAATAATTTTACATACTGCCCAATAGTTCACAGATGAAAACTGTGACAGATGTAGCTAAGCAACATCAGAATGTGGTCAAGATTGTAAAAGCTATTAATGAAGCACAAGCTGCTGAAGAGATAGTGTGAATGGGGTGAAGCTCAGTGGGAAGAGAAAGGGGATAAATGTTTAATTTTTTATTCTATTTAAATTTTCTTTAAAAATATCACATCTTACCAAATTTTCACTTTAGCCACATGAAACTATGTACATTTAGGCTGTGCGTATGATATTATAATTTAAGGGTATATTTTATTCAGGAATTTAAAGGTATAATTTTATGCCATGCAGGAACATAGAAGCAAAGCGCCCCTGATAGATGGCCATCCATGCTCTGTTTAAAGACCTCCAAAGAAGGGAGTGTATTCCGAGGGAGTGTATTCCACAGCTGAACAGGTCTTAATGTCAGGAAGTTCTTCCTAATGTTGAGGTGGAATCTATTTTCCTGTAGTTTGAATCCATAGCAGTAGAAAACAAACTTGCTTCATCTTCAGTATGACATCCTTTCAAATATTTAAACAGGGCTATCATATCACATCTTAACCTATATTAACCTGGGACAGTTGGAGATTAAGATATTATTGGCATGATTCAATTAGGAAATTGGGTAGATATATCTGGGATCTAACAATTGCTTACCTTTGAGTCTTGTAAAGGTGGCCAGTACATGTTCTCTGAGCCATCAGTGCCTGCTGCCATTGAAATATTGCCTCCATCACCAGAATTATACTGCTGAAAATCAAGAGTGGCACCAAAAGCAAGCAAGCTACCTAGAAAGCAAGCAAACAAAAATACCCCTCAGATTGTTATTAACCTTCTGGAATGAAAAGGAAGGGAATATTAGAAAGTGTTAGTGTCATATGCAGGTATACATTGTCTTTCACAGGTTTCACAGAGCAGGGCATGAAAGCTTATTGTCTCTATGCACAGCCTTGTAATTACACATTTGGTTGTCAGCCCTGAACACTGATGATTGATCCACACATATTGTGCTGTTTTGGTATTCTGTATAGAAGTTGCATAACAGAACTCAACAGGTGGATAGGATCTGGGATTTTGGCCACTCTGTCTTGCAAGGTGGCAGGACTGTATGGTATGGGAGCATGCTCTCGAATGTTGGTGGCAATAACAACAACAAAAGGGCAAAAATTGTATGGCTTCCCTATCAGCATACTTTTGGTATCATGGCTGACAAGTTCAGCTTTTGGATTTGAATACAATAGTTTCCTTTGTAAAGATTTTGTCTGCCTCAACTTCCCAATCTTTGACTGTAAAGCTCCATCAGAACTCCCACACAGTCTGCTTTTTTGGTGACTTGTTACTCTTTACCTCCTTCAATCAATAAAGAGAAACCCTTCTGACACCTGAAGGTCTGACAGCACATCATCTTTATTACCAGATAAGAGTAATTGAGTCCCTGACATGCAGTGAAGAGCGATGCAAATAAGTCATTTAGCTCCCTTTGCAATGTCTTTATCTGTCTTAATTGTTCCCATTAATCCCTAGTAGCAGAAGCAGATGCACCAATTTTCTCCCAACTTTCCTACACAATTTGTCAAAATCATGCTTTGTATATTGGTGTTCATAAAATTCAGGTTATTATTTGAGACAGATTGTCCGGTTTTCCATGAATGTGTTGTATGCACCTTCAAGTTGCCTGCTGACATGGTGATCCCATACATTTTCATAAAGTTTTCTTAGGCAAAGAATCCTCAGAGGTGGTTTTGCAAGGTCCTTCGTCTGAAATATAGCCTACAGCACCTAGTACTCTTTGGTGATCTCCCATTCATGTAGTAACCAGGGCTGATCCTGCTTAGCTTCCAAGATCAGACAAGACATGTTACCTTTAGGGTATCTAGGCATTTCCATGAATAGTTAACCATAATCTGAAAAAGTCATATTGCATTAACATTTTACAGGTCATCTTATTCCTTCAATAGATTCACCAGGGCAGACTATCACAAATACCAGTTTAACAGTCCTGCTGTATACAGCATGGTAGCTGAAGTACTGGAGTTTGTATCTCTTTGGAACCACAAAGTATTTTTGGCATTGTTTTATACATCACAGCCCTGTAAAATAATCTGCCTCACAGGATTGTTGGGATATATGCAATAAGAACTGCACACTGAAAATAGAAAGATTAACAGAAAGATTATATGATGTATTAATTATTAATTATTGCTGTATGCTTTCAAGTTGTTTCTGACTTATGACACCCCAAGGCAAATCTATCATAGGATTTTCTTGGCCATTGACTTCATCTGAGGCTGAGGAATAATTAATTAATTAATTGTAATGATGTCTTAGGGGCTTGTCTACATGCGTTATTTACTTCAAATTCCCCTCGGGCTATCTGCATCCTGTTTACATGACACAGCCTGGCATTTAAAGTGGGATCAAACTGTTATAATATATATTGTTGATATACCCCTGGTGCTCCATACAACTACAGCAGTTTGATTCCATAATGGCTCTGTGCGAAGGAATCTTGGGATTTATAGTCCAGTTATTCCACTGTAATCCCATAGTACTAGAGCTCTCTAGTATAGAATTCTGACACCTCATCCAACATGAAGTTCCAGGATTCATCAGGCTGGGTCCTAAGTGTCAAAATAAAATGGTGTCAGACTGATATAACCCCTACGTAGTGCAGATGAAACTTACATGATGACAGAGTGAAACTTTCTCTTTTCACTTCCTTTTAAATTCCAACTTAAACACCTTGTTGTAGACTAGGGGTGCATCTACACTATAGAAATAATGCAGTTTGACATCACTTTAAATATCGACATACTATGGAATCCTGGGATTTGTAGTTTTAGCCTTCTCTGACAAAATGTGCTGGTGCCTCACAAAACTACAAATCCCAGGATTCTGTAGGGTGGTGTCAAACTATTATTTCTACAATGTAGATGTAACTAGAGGCTTCATAACATTGAAATCTTTTCTACTGAATTTCATTTGTTTAACCAACACTTTCTTAGCAGGTGCTTGTATTCTCTCCAAGTTTTTTTTTTTTTTTAAAGAATGTGAATTGTATTGTTACTTAATAACTAGTATGGGATATACGAGACCATTATTAAGAATTCTTAGACTTGGAGGAAACTGGGGAGGGAGTGGGAAGAGAGACAGCTCACTGACTATCTATCTAGTCATAAATTACCCAAACTACATTTCATTATTTGTCTGGCTCTTTATGCATTCTTTCCATTCACCCGAAGGGGCTATAATGTAAACTGACATCTTACTTTTGGAATTTTTGTGGACAAAAGGTGAGCAACATATTGCCTAGTGGAAATAAGCAAATAAAAACAATGGTACACCCAAAAAGAGCAGACTCTTCTTGGCCATGAAAAGTAACACTGCAGAGGATCATATCCTGGATTGCAGTGTCTGTGGGATAGTACTTGGAAGGGCTGCTAGAATATGGAGGCCCTTTCTATGTTTCAGTCTTTCTACCAACCACTTAACTGCAACTAACACTAAATGCATGCCTAGTATTGGTAGTAATACTGATAGTAATACCTAGCCTTATTCTTGATATTTCTTATGATTGAAAATGAAATGTAAGACTCATGTACCTATCCAGATATTATTGGGCCACAATTTCCATCACTGGAGCTTATTGCACTGCTTATAAACTGTCTTACCTTTCCTGACTTAAATTTTAATTCAGGCAGCATCCTGATACTACTGCAGGGATTTTACCACTGAATCCGCCACTGGGGTCCATCCTAGGTCCATCCATTGAGCCATATATCACTCCCTCACATACTGTAAAACAGGGGTCGGCAACCTTTTTTGGGGTGAGGCCGGTCCCCCTGTCCCCTGATGCCCCCCAGGCTGTGGTGGTGTGCACGTGCATGCGCATGCACACTACCACCGTTGTAGTGCACTCATGCACACATACGCACAACAGCAGGCACCATTTTGGAAGGCATGCGTTTGCTTTGGAAAAGCAAAATGGCACCTCGCGTCACACATGGTGCGGCGGCAGTGGCAGGACCGGCCATGGGCCGGTTCCAAGGCTTCGTGGGCCGGATCTGGCTCACGGGTCGTAGGTTGCTGACCCCTGCTGTAAAACCCCAAAACCACCTCACACAGGTATTTCATGAAAGTTGAGCAGGCAGGATTGGAGAAGGTCAGGCTTTCCCCCTGCATGTAGCTGGAAGCACCATGATGACATGAGCAATGAGATCCCTGGGGATCTTCCACAGGTCCCAGTGCTTCTGTAGTCATTGTGCATTTGGCAGGGAGAGGAGGTTTGTCAGATGCTTCTCTGATCTTGCCTGCTTATATTGAAACACATAATGCCTGTGTGAGGTAGCTTCAGGGCTTCACCACAACTTGGGAGAGGGGCTTTGGGTGCTGCAAGGAGAAGAGAGTAATACGTAGCACCCCAAAAAGCACATCTGCAAGTGTATGGGACACTTATGCATGTGGATGTTCCTAGCTGAAGTCCAGCCTGCCTGTACAAAATTCACACGTGGCATTTTTGCATTGTAAATAGCATTTTTTAAAAACAAGAAACAGGTTTTCCCCCCTTGTTTTCTTGGCAGAAAATGCAGTATTGGGTTACTTGTTCTGAGCAAAATTTGTCCATGTTATTTTAGTGCAGAAAAATGCACAGAAAATTATGTACACAAAAGGCTATTTCCGTTGCAGAAAATATTGCTTTCTGTGGGAAGAAACATCACATGTGAATTTTATGCAGGATAAGGCCAAAAGTGTGAAGATTCTCATGAATCCAACATTCTTCTCAACAGAATTTCCTGAAACTTGGGAAACATGCTTTTGATCACTTTTAAAATATTTTTGAATAATCTTTCCATCTCTAGTCAGCAGTGAAGTATTATGACTGCTGAATTCCAACCACACTTGGAGGGCTACAGTGGCCAACCTCACTGTAATTCTTTAATAGCTTTAGTATTAACTACATAATTCCTGCAGAACCAACAACTGTTTTCTCTCCTCTGGTTTGGCCCATTGCTTCCTTCATCCCAAGAATTATATGTTTTTCTTTGATTGTTTTCAATGAACAAGAAAGTATAGAGGGTACTGATTTTTTTAAAATGAAAGCCACTCTGTCTAGCCACTGAGGCTGCCAGCTTACAACCACCATATCATTCTTGATATGTTATGGGCAATTATAAGGCAAGAGCAGCAAAATATCTTTTCATCTTTTAACTGAGTTAGCTAAGGGCACTTTTCTTACAGACTTGGCCAGAGGAGAAGTTGAGTTATCTATCAGTAACAGATATTTGGCACCTGTTTAGATTTTTTGGACTCTCAGCAGAAACAATGCATTGAGTTTTCTTTGCATTGCACTAAGCATACAGTACTAGCAACTGCCTCTGCCACAGATAATATGCAACTGGAGTTTTAAAATGTTGGGTATTTGAGGGGCAGAAAGGTAGAATTAGAGAATATAAAAAACACAGTGTGAACATTGTGGCAGATCATGAGTACCTGAAAATTTCTCTGTTGTTCCCTTTGTGCCAGATTTTAGACTGTAGCCTTGCTGGGGCAGGGATCTCTCCTTTGTGTCCTGCATGAAGGACCTCCTACAGTGCTGGCACTATACAATAACAGCACAACACTTAAAAAAAATTGTGCTACATATGATGGCTTTGCCCAGGACTGTCTTGTCAAAACAATGTTTAGATTTACTTTACTTTAAGGCAGGGGTAGGCAACCTTTCCCCTTTAAGGGCAGAGGGACTTCAGCTCCCGGAAGCCTCAGCCATGTTGGCCAATAGTCCCATGTTGGCCAATAGCTCCTGGGATTCTGGGAGCTGAAGTCCCTCAGCCCTTAAAGGGGAAAGGTTGCTTACCCCTGCTTTAAGGAATAATGAATAGAGCAATCTATTTCTGAGACATACTTACTGGGCATGATAAGATCATTCTTAATCAATTGAACCAGGCAGATTACTGTGCTTTACCATGTGAGACAGGAATGTATAGCAGCACATCACAAGTACAAAGGATAAAAGGTCCAGTGGTTGAAGTAGGAAAGAAATGATAGAGAAATGGCACTTTGGGAAAACCTGTGCTTCCTCAGAAGTTGCTCCCTTCCCCTGCAATGGCATAATGTGGTGCCTGCCAAAAGCAGATGTATAGTTGTGAAGGCTGGATAGTGAAGAAAGCTAACAGGAAGAGAGTCAACTCATTGGAAATGTAGTGCTGGAGGAGAGTTCTTCAGATAACTCAGAGGGGAAGCAGGCGGGCGGCACGGGGCCGCCCCGGGAAGCTGCGCCGCGGGGCCGAGGTATCCCCACACCTCGGCCCCGTGGCGCAGCTTCACCACCCCTGGAAGGAACGCTAAAATAGCGCTCCTTCCACAAGTCGCCGAAGGTGCACCGCAAAAGGCTGCCGGCGTACCTTCTGCGGCTTTTCCGCTGCAGTGTGTGTGGACGCTGCAGCGGAAAAGCATCCTCGGAGCGCCAGCCATGCAGAGGGCTGGCTGCTCCAAGGACGTTTTGGGGAAGGGGTTGGGGTGCCCACCGTGCGGCTGCCCCTCCCCTTCCTTGCCCCGAAAACGGCGCTTTGCGCCATCTGCTTCCCCCCCACAGACTGCCAAAAAGACAAATAAATGGGTCTGTGAGCAAATCAGCCTGAGCTCTCCCTAGAGGCCAAAGTGGCTAAAATGACCAGAACTTTGGACATATCTTGAGACATTTCATTAGAAAAGATGATAATGCTCAGCAAAGTTGAAGGAAAAAGGGAAGTTTGCATTACAGGTGGATAGATGCAATCAAGGAAGCTATAGTCCTGAGTCTGCGAGACCTGAGTAGGATGTTTTGGAGGTCAATTTCCACAGCAATTAACAACAGGAACAAGGTTAAAACACCCTGGCTGCAATCTAACATTCCCTCAGTGTAGCATGAATATCCACATGCAGAAATATGCTATGCCAGCACTACACAAACTCCATGCAGAACAGCAGCATTGTGCAACACATGTTAATGACTGGGCACCATTGTGCAATATACTACTGCAATGTGAACACAATTAGAGGACAGGTTTGGACTGCAGACTACCATAGCTATCCCCTCTGCAACCTTCCCCCTATGTTTTGCACAGAAGTAACATGTGCATTTCTGTACAGAATCATTCCCCAGAAAACTTTGGAATATGTGAATACCAGGAGAAAAGTACACAAAAGTTTTGCCGCTGTGCTATTCTTTCCAACAGTATTTCTCAAGTGTATGACAACTTCTCTCTGCTTTTGGCTGAAAAATATATAAGAATTTCCATCCCTAATTATGCAATTCACCAAGAGGGGATGTGACTGAATTCCATTATGAAAAGCACTAGTAAACATTGATGAGAACTAGGGGCAGCCATGGTTCCTAGAGGCAGCTAGAGTTGCATCTGGTAGAACATGGCTTTCTGCATGTACTCAGGCAGCTGGAAGTTAAACATGGTAGTAAGCAGACAAAGAAAGAAAATGAACATACATACACCTTGTTAGCAAAAACCTTTGTAGCTTTGTACAGGCAAATTTTTCTGTCTGTGTTCACAGAGAAGAGTCTGGTTTCTTAACCTAGGAAAAAGGCAGAAGAAGGGGGGAAAACCAACCCAAGCCCATTGCCCTCTTCATGGAAGTAGATTCAAATAAAAAATGAGTTTTTAATCTTCAAATGCTTCCAACCAATCTGCAAATTATTTAAATGAAGACAAAGCAGCCCTCCTCCCAACATCTGCAAGCAAAATGTTTAAATTCCAAGTGCAGCTTTTACTGGCATAAGAAAATAATAAGCAGAGTTCAGTTTGTGTCAGCACAGCTCAGGAAAATAAGATATCATGTCTTGCTGTCTGCTTGATGTCAGCTTCTCAGATTCAAGCCCTAATGCCTCATCTTAGGCTGTCCTTAGTGAAGGCTGCCAAACAGCAAGGTTCAGCCAAAGTTCACTGAGCTACTACAAAATAGCTTCTCCCCTTCCAACCCCCTCACCATCATTATGAACCTTCTGCTTTATATAGTACACACTTGATTATATCTATCCTTGAAATGTATATAACTCTATTAGCCTCTTCTCCTATTTTTTAATATGCAGTACATTCCTTCCTGGGCTTAAGTTGTTTTATAGCTTCCTGCAAAAGGATTTTTGGTTGGGTCCCATAGATACTTGTGTCTGTCAAGAGAGGTGTGAGGAAAGAGGGGCTGGTCTCCCTCAAACCTATTTTAGGGACTTTAAGGAGTACCACTGAACTGGAACTGATGTCAAAGCATCACACATATCAGACTGTACCAGCTTCTCACCTGTTGTCTCCCTCTCATATGTTATAGGCATACTCCTTCAATGGTCATTGCATTCCTTTTGTTTCCTGACTTAGGTGTCAGGAGGAAAATGAGCAGGGTGCTACCATGTCTATCAATTACTCTCATAAGCTCCACCACTGTTCAACATAAGACTTTGGCAAGTATGTAACAGTAGACAGATCTTCCTCATTGTCATGTGTCCTTCAGGAAGAAATAGAGAGGCACTTCTGTGTTTCCAAATAGATCACACTCTATGCACTCCACTCCTGCTGACTTTTCATCAGCCATATCGTCTTTGGGAGCAATCTTCAAAGGGAGGGCAACACATCTGAAATCAACTGAATCTTCAGGACTTACTGATCATCAGTTATTGCCAGGGAATTATGTTTGTCGGGAAATTTGGAATTGTTTTCAAAACAAACAAATTATATAGCAGGAACATTGTAATTATTATTTCCTTATGAGAAAAATCAAGTTTTCAAACCAGTTACTGTCTTTCCTGCTGACATCCGTAGAGAAAATAATGGGATGATTAAGCAGATGTTTGCTAGCCATACTCTGAAAGTCTGCAAAAGAATCTCCTGGAATGCTTCAATCCACCTCAAACTGCAAGGAAGTTAAAGCACCAATCTTGTTGTTGAGTGAAAACATTGATCTCTTTCTGAGGTACTTCAGTGATATGGCTTTCCTCACTCAGAAGTACTTTCTGTTCTTCCATTTTCTTGATTACATTTCAGCTGTCATCATGTTTAATTCCTCTCTCAGCAGGAGATGGTGAAGAAACTCTTTTTTCTTCTTTTGGGTATATTCAATAAAGCTTCTCCCATTGTTATGGATCTTGGAGGGAGGAGAACTTTCTCTTCTGGTGGACCTTTTCTTTGCAAAGATTTTCCCCCTTCTCACCAAGAAAGGACTGATTGACTGCCACCAGTGGTCAGGATAAACTTTCTTGCATACCCTAGTCTGCCTGATGTTTTGGAAGTTTCAGAATTGCAGAAAGATTTCACCTTCAGTCCAGCTCAAGGAAACAATGACAAAGAAAGGCACTTTGGATATTTTTGCCCAAAGGACAAAAATAAAGGACACAACAGAAGCTTCCGAAAGTCCTAAAATTACAGCTGGTCATTTTGCGAATGTACAATCTTTCATTTAGGCAGCATTTGGTGAGAAGATCTATTTTTTGAACATTACAGCCAAATGTCCAAATATAAAAAGGATTTAATTTAAGCAAAGGGAAGGCAACAATTATATGTAGAGAATTCCAAATAAAATTAAGCAAGTCAATCTAATGTCTGTTATCTGCATGAGTTAATTGTTAGTTCTGAAACATATACAGGGTTCACTGCAGAGTGATGGTTTGATGGAGAGTATTTTGGTCTCTGATTAGATATTAGGAAGTAGTGAGTGAACCCTTCTTTTTATGGGAATTTGACTTCAGTAAAACCCAGCCTATCTATGGAGAGGATTAATGTTTTGACCAGATTTCGAATGGCATTAATCTAACCTAATCTAAAGAAAGGAAAAAAGTTAAATTCAGTAGCTGAATTTATGATCTTTCAAATCCTAAGCCTGTATTTCAAAAGAAATTCACAGTTGAAACCAGAGGAGCTATTCTTCAAAAATTACTTAAGTTTGGCATGGATAATCAAAAAGCAAGTGCAGGTTGTCCGGATACTGAGGCTGCAAAATTACCAGATCATCAAGGAAATTCTGCTGAATGCTGTCAGAATGTGTTGGTTTGTCACAACATGCATAGCAAATTCTAAAATAACCAGACAGTGTTTGACATCTGAATGAAAGGGTAGTCTATTCATGCAGGGCTGTTGTGACTTCCTGATCAATCTGTAATTCCAAATGCTTAAAATTTTTGCATAATGAAATTTTAATGAGATAAAATGAGTGCTGCAGCATAGTGTTCAGTGATACTCCCTCCATAATGCAGAGTAAACCTTAGGATGTGCCCCTTCAATATTACTTCAGACTAGTTATCAGAGCTTAACTAATTTGTTGATTACTGCAGGACATATGGTGAATAAATGGGATCCATTGTATTTGGCCAGAAAGATGTAATTTTGAAGCACCCCACAACAACATTTACCTCTAGGGAGTGGAATGATACAGGAATGATGGTCAAAGGTGACAAAACTTAATCAGGGGTGGGCAATATGCTCATAGACCACAAGTTGCCCTCAAGAGTGTTTTTGAGACCACAGGTCCCCTGAAAGTAAGGTGGCTGAAATTTATAGGGCGTGCATGAATCAGTGGATAGCTACTATAATTAAGAAGCGTTGACACCAATGGCTATAGGATGGGAACCAATTCTTATCACAGTGAACTGCTTTTGCAATACAAAAGCTCTCTAAGGTGCTAGGCTAAGCTAAAATAGAGCAGGAAGAGGACTAATTAGTTTTACTTTAGGACTAGTGAAAGAGCAAAAAAGGAGGTGGAGAGGAGAGCTGGTTAGTATACACGTAATTGCTGTGGGTGTCTGCAAATTTTGCACATTTGGCTGGTGCTGCTGCTGCTGCCGCCACTGCAAGTATTCATTGCCCTGAGGTCAGAATGAGATATCCAGCCTCATTCTGACATCAGAGCAACTCATGCCCACTGAGTGACTTGGCAGGGATGCTTGCAGGGACAATTTGGGGAGGCAGTTGTCTGTCATCGCTGCATTTTCTACAGCAGGTAGAAAAGGAGAAGAAGGGGATTTTGGTGGAATGAGGAGTAGTCTGGCAAATATAGCCAAGCCCTTTTCAGAAAACTTTAAATTGGGTTTGGGTGTTGTGTAAACAGCCCAGACCTGATTAGGGGTTTGGAGGCTGTACACTGTAAACAGCATGCAGCCAGCCCAGAGTGGGGGATACATGGTATAGGTTAAGGTAGACAAGCCCAAGACATATATAACTCTTTAAATCCTGAGTGTAGTCACATTTCCTACAAAAAGACATCCCCCTACTTAAGAGTTTCCCAGCTTGCCACTGAATTACTGCAGCAGCATGAGTGGTATGTATGTGTGGAGATGCGAACTGCATCAATTTCTGGAATGGGGAATGCTGATTTGCTCCCTTAAAAAAAAAGAGAGAGAGAGAGAGAGAGAGAGAGACATTAACTCCTCCCATGGTCATGATCCAGATCAGTGCCTCACCCCTGCATGGCAGGCATTTATATTGAAAAATAGCAGATTGTTTTACTTCAATGAGGTAGCACACTCCCAAAGTGTTCAAATAGATATTAGATATAGAGGATCACATTCTTTAATATAAACAAATCCATTAAAAACAAAGCCATTATCCAACTGAAATGGTCTAGGATTCCTTTCAATAGAACATGTGGAAAAATCTGTTGGGATGATATTATTTTCCTGTATCTTTTAAAAAGTATCAATCTTTTAGCTGAGCAATTAATTAGATAAAACTTCATTATATTACAGTAGTGTTTTTTTTAAATAAAGCAAAATGAAAATTTAAAAAGAATTCATTATTTTAGAGGTTTTTTTGACAGATGACACCATACAGATGTTGATAATTTCTTTTGCATTGTGAATTTGTATGCCCCTTTGGTGCTCATTAAGTGACACCAGGGATTACTCAAAGGGCTGGTGGCTCCACACGTTTTGCTGCCTGGGGACAAGTAGCAAATGACACCCTCTCCTGACAGGTCAGGATCCCTGGCACACAAGGGGCCAGTGTTCATGTTATTTTAGCATATGAGGCATAGATCCTACAAGTGCCACAATAAACTAAATAGTGAACCATTTGCCACCCTTTCATGACACCTAAAATCTGCTGCTGAAGGCATCTACCTCATTCTGTCTAACAATAGGATTGTTCAAATGTTATTCAAATATTTTGCAGATCCTTTCCTCAATCAAAATAATGTCCCATTCCTAACAGTCTCTCTGGGAATAACATAATTCATTGATTAAATCTCTATAGTAGCACAGAATAAAAACTATGTATGCAGCTTAGAGGTGTGATATTGACTTCAACAGTTGGGATTTCATACCTAGTAAGTACATTAACAAATTTATGACACATTATCAAGACTAATTTATTTTATATTATCAAACTAAAGGGCCAAATAATTTAGAACACATATGATCAATATTTTTGTTCCTTCTATGAGTACAAAACAACATTTTCTCCTCTAGTTCTTTGCACTGATTCATTTTTAACTTATCTGGTATCAATTACCAAGACAGATTTGCAATATTCAGTGTCTGTACAGATGAAACACTTTAATACCTAAGATGGCTCTTTTTTGCTGGCAGACAGAGTGGCATGATCTGAAAAGGCTGATTTTTTAAAAAATCAAAGGCGATCAAGATTAAAATTCCCAAATGTGTATTCTGGATGACTTCCAAACACATTCAGTCTTTATTCATTATTGGATATTGTCTTGATTAAAATTCCTGCTGGTTTGTCCTATGGTTAAGGAGTAATCTTGTATCTTAGCTTTTGGAATGTATCAGTATCATGTGACAGCTATGGAGTCCAAATTAATATAGAGAGATCTCTCCCACTAGCCAGCATGGAAAAAGATTTAGAACATTCAGATTTCAGCAAAGCAGTTTATAAAAAATTATCCTCTACCAGCCTTATATAATACAAGAGCCACTTCAAGCTCCCAGCTGGGAAGAACATGAGGCTTATTAAAGCAGATAGCTTTCAAAACAATTTTGGATTTAAAGTGAAAACTTTTACATACATGGATCAGAAATGAATTTACTTTATCCTCCCAAACCCCTAAAACCACGTGAACTAAAAGAAAGTGTATTGTTGTTTCTATCTTTCCTTAACTGTTCTGATCCTGTTTAAAGGCATATATAAATAGGAGCTCCTTCTCATAGCGTGGAAAAGTTGTTTTTCTAGACTACAATTTCTACAGTTCCTCAGCCAGCATGGCTGCTTTCCCTGCTGAAAGTAAAATTTAAAGGAACTGATTCAGGTATCTAATTGACTGGAAGGATTTTTAATTATGCAACTCTTTGCTTTTTTAATAGTTTCATTAAGACTTGCTGAATTATTTTGAAATTTTCCCCTTTTCTCCTTTTCATTGTATCTTGTCTGCAGAATATTTTAGAAAGGCAACTTTTATTTGTTTGAATTTTAAAAATAACAACAGCAGCAACAAATTAAATATCTATCCCAATATGGCTAGCATTAGCATAGGATCAAATGTTCTTCCAACCTAGTGCCCATTACACAGTGCAGGACATATTCACACCTCTCAAATAACTGCAGTATTGAAGAACACTAGGTTTCTGATTTATTCATGTTTCTCAACCCACCTTGGCCAACCAACTATTGTTTATTTAGGGTCCATACACAGTGATCTAAAATGTAAATCTGAAGTTGGTTCGTTAATCTCAGCTTCAATGAACTGAATCATTGGGCCTTTACAGACTGCCAGAAATAATGCAGCTTGAGGCCACTTTCACTGTCCTGGCTCAGTGCTAGGGCATCATGGGAATTGTAGATTTTTCTGAGACACTGATCCTTCTCTGTCAGAGAGCTCTGGTGCCACAATAAACTACAGTTCCCATGATTCCTTAGCACTGAGCCAGGACAGATAAATTGGCCTCCAGCTGCATTATTTCTGGCAGTCTGTAAAGGCCCTTAGTTTGTTCCATCCACTCCAAATATTATCTTGACTCAACATGTCTACAGAGAAAATAAAAGAGGAGCAGCTGAGGGGAAAGGACAAATCTGTTTGTTTCACATTTTTCCACATTATTTTTTCTAAATTTCATGTTCTTTGCACCCCCAATATGAATAAATTCATGATTTGTGGTAGATTTTTTAAATTTTTTTAAAAACTTTTATTAATTAAAAACATTCCAAATACATTGTTTATATCACATTCATCAAACAGCATCCACTAAATAAAGAGAAAAACAAAACATTTACTAATAATTTTTTTAAAAAATAATCTGAAACATAATTCTTCCACATCTTCACCATTAAACTTCATTAAATAGATGTTTCTCCAACATGGAGAAGGAAAGCAGTTTCTGGGCTGCCATTTTGAGTGGGGTTTTTTTTTGCTCAGAGGAAGAGAATCAGAGACTTGCCCCTAGAATAAGGTAGCATCCAGGAGCTATCTGTAAAGTTAGAAACCCAGTTGATTGAGCTCGCTGACAGGGCCTGGTGAAAAGGCCAAGAGAACAGGGGCCCTTTATGTGAGTCTTTACCAGGGGACTTTTTAAGGGAGAAGCCTACAGTCCTCTTCCAGTGCTTACTTCAGATTTCTCAATATGGACACTGAGGGAGTTGCTGCAGTCACCTGCTAAACTTGTGGGATGTTTGTCTTCTTGCCAAGAGATGTGGGGAACTTCACCTGTATCAAGTGCAAGTTGGTAACCCTCCTGGAAGAGAAAGTACAGTAGCTGGAGGCTCGAGCAGCTACACTTCAGTATATTAGGGAACAAGAGGTTTTCCTGGATAGAGTGGAATGAACAAGACTTGTCAAGCCTGCTGACCATTACCCCTTCCTCTTGGTCCACGTGGGAACCAATAATACTGCAAGACATAAGGCCTAAGCAGACTGCCAGAAATAGTGCACATTAAATTGAGGCACTGCCCTGGCTCAGTGCTAGGGAATCATGGGAACTGTATTTTTTTCTGGGACATTGAGCCTTCTCTGTCAGAGAGCTCTGGTGCCACAATAAATTACAATTCCCATGATTCCCTAGCACTGAGCCAGGGCAGTGCCTCAATTTAATGTGCACTATTTCTGGCAGTCTGCTTAGGCCCTCTTCAGAATATCAGAAGGGGTTATGAGGCTTTTGGTAGGAGGCTGAAAGAACTGGATGCACAAGTTGTTATCTCATCTTTTCTCCCAGTTGAAGAACATGGTCCAGGAAGGGAGAGGAAGATAGCAGATGTGAATAACTACCTTCATAGATGGTGCCGCCAAGAACGATTCAGATTCTTGGATCATGGGTTGCGGTACCATGAGGGTGGAATTCTAGCAAGAGATGGGCTGCATCTCACACCAGTTGGAAGAAGCATTTTTGCAAATAGTCTCAAACATTTGATCAGGAGGGCTATAAACTGAGTCATGTGGGGGAAGGAGACAGTATCTTTGAAGGTATCTTGGAAGGCAGGAGTACATCATGGGCTGGAGATAATAGTCAGAGTGTTATATAGGGAACAAGGCAAATGATGCAAGCACCCAACAGTGGGAGGCAAAAAACCTCACACAGGCAGCAATTGGGGAGGACCCAGGTTCTCAGATTTTTCTACACTAATGCACAGAGCATGGGAAATAAACAAGATGAACTTGAACTCCTAGCACAACAGAGCAAATATGATATAATAGGCATCACTGAAACTTGGTGGGATGAGTCTCATGATTGGAATGTAGGAATAGAGGGGTATAATCTTTTTAAGAGAAATAGGCCAAACAGGAAAGGAGGAGGAATAGCATTATTTGTCAGGATGTCTACACCTGTGAAGAGATCCAGGACTTAAATCCTGGAAATCAGGTGGAGAGGATCTGGATAAAAATTAAAGGGGAAGAAAACAACAGGGATGTTATTGTGGGAATCTACTACAGATATCCAAGTCAGTCTGAGGAACTGGATGATGCCTTACTAGAATAGATGACAAACACTCAGAAAGGAGAGATGTAGTAGTGATGGGTGTCTTCAACTATCTGGATATTTGCTGGAAGTCAAACTCAGTCAATACTTCAAGGTCTAGCAAATTCCTCACTTGCCTCAAAGACAATTTGAGGCTACAAGGGGATCAGCTATTTTAGATCTGATCGTAATCAACAGGGATGACTTGGTCAATGGGGTATAAGTGGTGGGATCCTTAGGTGGGAGTGATCATGTTCTCCTGGAGTTTCTTATACAGTGGAAAGGAGAAGCCAGGCATAGTCAAACACTCATTTTAGACCAGGGGTAGGCAACCTTTCCCCTTTAAGGGCAAAGGGACTTCAACTCCCAGAATCCCAGGAGCTATTGGTCAACATGGGACTATTGGCCAACATGGCTGAGGCTTCTGGGAGCTGAAGTCCCTTGGCCCTTAAAGGGGAAAGGTTGCCTACCCCTGTTCTAGACTTTAGGATAGCAGATTTCAACAAATTTAGGGAAACACTGGGAGTGATCCCATGGTCAGGAATACTAAAGGAGAAGGGAGTTCAGGATGGATGGGAGCTTCTCAAAAGGGAGATACTGAAGGCACAATCTCAAACTGTTCCATTGAGAAGGGAAAATGGGAGGTGTCTCAGAAACTGGATTGGATGACAAAAGAACTTTCAACTGAACTATGTTTTAAATGGGATATGTATAAGAAATCGAAAAGGGGCGAAATCACTAAAATGGAATTCAAACAAATAGCTAGCACATGTAGGGGCAAAGTCAGGAAAGGCAAAGGACAGAATGACAATAAAAATGGCTTTTTTTGGGGGGGGGGTATGGCCGTAGCAAAAGAAAGAAGAAGGAAATGGTAGGGCCACTGCGCAGAGAAGACGGTGAAATTCTAACAGGGGACAGAGAAAAGGCAGAACTTCTCAACACCTTCTTTGCCTCAGTCTTCTCACAAAAGGAAAAGGGTGTTCAACCTGAGGAAAATGGAGCAGAGAACACAATAGGGGAAATGCAGCACCAAATAAGTAAAGAGCAAGTACAGGAATCACTGGTTAACCTAAATGAATTTAAGTGTCCAGGACCAGATGAACTACATCCAAGGATATTAAAAGAACTGGCAAATGTAATCTCAGAGCCACTGGCAATAATCTTTGAAAATTCCTGGAGAACAGGAGAAGTCTCAACAGACTGGAGGAGGGCAAACATTGTCCCCATCTTCAAAAAGGGGAAAAAAGAGGATCCCAACAACTATGGCCCAGTTATTCTGACATCAATACCGGGAAAGATTCTAGAGCAGCGATCGGTGAACATTTGGAAGGGAATGCCATAATCACTAAAAGTCAACATGGATTTCTCAAAAACAAGTCATGCCAGACTAATCTGATCTCTTTTTTTTTTTTTTAATAAAATTACCGGCTTGCTAGTTGAAGGGAATGTGGTAGACAAAGCATATCTTGATTTCAGTAAGGGTTTTGACAAGGTTCCCCATGATATTCTAGCAAACAAGATAATAAAATGTGGGCTAGACAATACAACTGTTGCGTGGATTAGTAACTGGTTGACTGACTGAACCCAAATGGTGCTCAGCAATGGCTCCTCTTCATCCTGGAGAGAAGTGACCAGTGGGGTGGCACAGGATTCTGTCCTGGGCCCAGTGCTATTCAATATCTTTATCAATGACTTGGATGAAAGAATAGAGGACATACTTATCAAATTTGCAGAGGACACCAAATTAGGAGGAATAGCTAATACCCCAGAGGACAGGACGAAAATTCAAAATGACCTTAATAGATTAGAAAGCTGGGCCAAAACTAACAAAATGAATTTCAACATGGAGAAATGTAACGTTAGGGCAAAAAAATGAAATGCATAGATATAAGATGGGGAACACCTGACTTAATGAGATTACATGTGAAGGGGATCTAGGAGTCTTAGTAGACCAGAAGTTGAACATTAGTCAACAGTGTGATGGAGCAGCTAAAAAGGCCAATGCAATTTTAGGCTGCATTAATAGAAATATAGTATCTAGATCAAGGGAAGTAACAGTGCCACTGTATTCTGCTTTGGTCAAGCCCCACTTGGAATACTGTGTCCAGTTCTGGGCACCACAATTCAAAAAGGATGTTGAAAAACTGGAGCATGTCCAGAGGAGGATGCCTAAAATGGTGAAGGGTCTGAAAACTATGCCCTATGAGGAACGACTTAGGGAATTGGGTATGATTAGCTTGGAGAAGAGATGGTTAAGGGGATATGATAGCCCTCTTTAAATATTGAAGGGATTTTATATTGAGGAGGGTGCTAGCTTGTTTTCTGCTGCTCCAGAGAATAGGACTTGGAACAATGGATGCAAGCTACAGGAAAAGAGATTCCACCTCAACATTAGGAGGAATTTCATGACAGAGAGCTGTTCGACAGTGGAACACACTCCCTTGGAGGTTGGTGGAGTCTCCTTCTTTGGAGGTCTTTAAACAAGAGGCTGGATGGCCATCTGTCGGGGATGCTTTGATTTTGAGTTCCTGCATGGCAGGGGGTTGGACTGGATGGCCCTTGTGGTCTCTTCCACCTCTATGATTCCATGATTCTATGATTCTATGTTGTATGTCATGCAGGTTTTTGAATTGAAGGGCTTCTCAGGAGAATAGAGAGAACTGACAAACTTAATTTATTACTATTGAATACATGGGGATTAAAATCCAGATTTTCTAGCGTTAACACTAAAAAAGCCTGAGCCCTAACCCTGCATGGACAAGTTCTGTTTTTTTTCCACATTTGAACTTTTTAAATCTCATGTTCTTTAATCCTTTTTATAAGGAAATGTATAAACTTTGACAAGTTCTTGTAAAAATGTATTTAAGTGAAATTCTCACCCATCTCTACTACAAAACAAAATGGCACTTCATTTATACCTGTATCTCTTGGTAACACTTAATATGTCCCATGTAGAGTTGCCAAAGCCTGAGACCAGGGAATGGGCCCCTGGAGAAGTCCTGGGAATGGGACTTTATGATGCATTTTGGAGCCAAAACTGTTTTTGGGGTAACTGAGTATGGAATGAACCATGAGGGCAAAGTTGGTATAACCCAACAAACCAACATTTTGGGAACCTGGAATCACAAATTCAATGACAAGGAAAATAAAGCTGGGAATGGGCTAATCCTACCTGTAAGAGCCCTGGTGGCACAGTGGTTAAATGCCTGTACTGCAACCACCCATGCACAAACCATAAGGTTGTGAGTTCAATACCAGCCAGGGGCTCATGCTCGACTGAGGCTTGCATCCTTTCAAGGTCACTAAAATGAGTACCCAGCTTGTTGGGAACAATTAGCTTAAACATTGTAAACCACTTAGGGAGTGCTTAAGTGCACTGATAAGCCATATAAAAATGTACTTGCTATTGCTATTGTAGTGCTCTGACTTCCATGAAGGTGAAGAGGTTAGGGATATGTAAATTGATTAAAATGCTATAAAACTTTACATATATTTCCCTTCTTTTGGTACCTAGTTTAAAAATCATGGCTAGAATCCTGTATGAGAGTTGCATCTTTTAAACTGGACTTATGTGTGTAGAAATTAGACTTCTGAAGATGTGCAATGTCCATATTCAGTAATGTTATGTAACTACATAGCAGAGCCAGCAAATGGGCCAATGCACAATGAGATCTATGCACAATGGGACCACTAAAATGAGACCAATGTGCCCCACATTGATCCCAATGCACGTTGGCTACTCTTGCTGGTGTCCATCTTCAGAATTCACTAATAGGCTTTCTTATCGCTTTTGCTACCTAATAAAGAGTGTGCAAATTTGTGTTGAATGAAAAATCATATAGGATTCTGGTGCACATTTTTAAGGTGTTTGATGCCATCCATCACAAAGCTATGATGGCCTCTTCACTGTATGAGAGGTCTCTGAGCCTATATTCTTATCAAGAAGTGGTTGAGCTTAGCCTTCAGTCTGGGCAACAAGATTTAATTTCAGTTCATCAGTGCCTTGCTTGAAAAATATGTATTAACAAAAAAATTTTTTGTAGGTTTAATCTTCATTTCCTTCATGATGGTTATTTTCCTGGTGGGTCTTGTTTCTGGTATTTTAATGAGGATACTGAGAAAGGATTAAGCATGGTATAGTAAAGAAGAAGAAATGATGATACTGTAAAAGTGTTACTTAGCATTTTTCTTTAAAAAGAAATAGATTTCATAAAATAGACTTCCAGTTGTCAGTATGGTCTCTCAACAGTTTTGAACAGAGGAAGTTGTGTCATATTTTGCCTTTAGCTTATCACTGTCTGCTTTGACTAGCAGTGGCTCTGCAGGGTTTGGGTTACGAGTCTTTCTTAGCCTTATATGAAGATGCCAGCAAGTGAACCTGCATGCAAAGCATGGCTAGTTTCTGTCTGCAGTTAGCCTAGTCCAAAGCCCTTCACTAACAAATGTCAGTATCAAAAAGCAATGGTAGAGACGCTATCTTTATCTTTTTAAGAACATGAGTTGGAATGCTGTTGGGAAGTTATATGTTTGTAATGGACTTATGTCCATAGAAACTAGAACTGGGCAGTACTTTAATGTCTATAACCAGTAAAGAGCTGCTGTCATACTACTATGTAGGTGAGCCAGCAAAGCAACCAATGCACAAAAGGACTGATGCACAACAGGACTAATGTGCATTTGTCCCATTGTTCATCAGTCCTATTGTGCATTGGGACATTGACTAGGGAGTGTAAATGCATATCCAGATACTGTTGTCATTATCTAATCTTTGCAATTCACTAACAGGATTTCTTAATGCCTCTGCTACATAGTTAAATATATGTAAACTTATATAAGAAGATTCTATCCATGAATTCCTAGTAAATGGAGCAGTTGCTGCCATTCCTGCTATGGCTTGCATTCTCCATGGCCATACTTGTTGCACACATGCCATGTGGGGAGTCTTTCTAGACCAGGGGTAGGCAACCTTTCCCCTTTAAGGGCCGAGGGACTTCAGCTCCCAGAATCCCAGGAGCTATTGGCCAACATGGGACTATTGGCCAACATGGCTGAAGCTTCTGGGAGTTGAAGTCCCTCGGCCATTAAAGGGGAAAGGTTGCCTAATAATAATAATAATAATAATAATAAATTTTATTTTTATCCCGCCCCTCTGCATAGCAATCGGGGCGGCTCACAACAATTAAAATACAATAATTAAAATACATTTAAGTATCCCGATCTCTCCACCCATCCCTCCCACCCCTTAAGACCGAATTAAACTAGAAAAAATTAAAACAAGGTCAATAAAAACAGAGTGATAAAATAATAGTGACAACACAACAGAGAGTCTGGGGAGAGGATTCAATATTCATTCCTCAAGAGGATCAATCTGGGAATGCCTGCCGGAAGAGATCCGTCTTAACTGCTTTCTTAAAAGCCGCGAGTGTTGTAATAAGACGGATCTCATCCGGCAGGCCATTCCATAGTTTGGGGGCAGTCAACAAAAATGCTCTCTGCGAGGTCTGATTCAGCTTGGCTTTTGGTTGATGGAGTAAGTTCTTCCCGGCTGACCGAAGGGCACGGGGGGGCTCATATGGGGAGAGGCGGTCCCTAAGATAAGTTGGACCCAAGCCATGTAGGGCTTTAAAGGTCAAAACCAACACCTTGTACTGTGCCCGGAAACTAATTGGCAGCCAGTGGAGGGATTTGAGCACAGGTGTAATATGCTCCCTCCTAGATGTACCAGTAATTAACCTGGCTGCCATATTTTGTACTAACTGAAGTTTCCGAGTTAGGCACAAGGGTAGCCCCACGTAGAGTGCGTTGCAGTAATCTAAGCGTGAGGTTACCAGTGCGTGCACAACGGTTTCCAGGTCTTTCCTATCCAGGAATGGGCGCAGCTGGCATATCAGCCGAAGCTGATAGCAGGCACTCCTGACTGTCGCACTCACCTGACTAGTCATATGAAACGACGACCTACCCCTGTTTTAGACCCTATGTTGCTGCTGGAGCCTGTAAAAGGTAGCCCTCTGAGGGGTTTTTCCTTTTCTAGACCTGGCACTTTTTATGGCATGCTTCAGATAACAAGTACAATTTTGGTGGACTACTGCCTAATGGATATCCCCAAGCAAATTTATCCTCCATCTTTCTCTCCATTCTCCACACATTTGGGCATGTGTGTGTGTGCCTTCAAGTTATCTGTCAACTTGGGGTGACTGCATGAATTTCATAGGGTTTTTTAAGGTAAATGTAACAGCCATGGAAAAAAGACCCATGAATGCTTTGTATTTCAACATAAAGAGAGGGGAAAATTTTGAAAGCACACATCTGTATTCAAAGAGATAGCTGTATCAGTCTGGAAAATCAGTATGCAAAGGGATCTTGTAGCACCTTTGAGACTAAGGGCCTTTGCAGACTGCTAGAAATAGTGCAAATTGAGTCCACTTTAACTGCCCTGGCTCAGTGCTAGGGAATCATGGGAACTGTACTTTTTTCTGAGACATTGAGCCTTCTCTGTCAGAGAGCTCTGGTGCCACAATAAACTATACTTCCCATGATTCCCTAGCACTGAGTCAGGGCAGTTAAAGTGGACTCAATTTGCATTATTTCTGGCAGTCTGCAAAGGCCCTAACTGAGACACAGAAGTTGGTAGCATGAGCTTTTGTAGAACTGAGCCTAGTAGTCCTAAGGTTTGACAAGATGGAGCCATGACAGTTAAAGTGGTGTCAAGCTGCTTTTTTTCTGCAGTATGGAAGAGCTGCCAGTCCTTCCACTGAAAGAAAACAGAACATCTAAGGAAAGTCTAAATGCCTTCTTTATCGTCTGATTGTGCAAAGGTCAGCCTCTCAATCACTGCTGTTTTCAAAATGCAATGTGTGAACACATCTTTTAAACAGGTGAGTGACAGATTTCTGTAAGTTTGGAAACATTTGAGGTTGTGCCTTATAACCAAATTGTGAATTCATCCATTCTGTCTTTTGCTGTGAATGTTGTGACTTTCAACTTCTGATATATTGTTGCACTTTTAGTAGCACTGATTTGATCTTTGACAAAAATATTCTGAAATAATGTGCAATTAGTCAAGCAGCTAAGCTTTTGTTTTTACATTTCTTCCTTGATACTGTCAGAGAAATGTAATGTAAGGCATGTTCTGATTCCTGAGATCCAGTTCAAGAGACTCAGGACATTATCACTCTGCTCAACTAACCATACTTACCTCTTCTGAATTGAAGTCTAATTCAGAAGGCAGACGAGTGATATCACAAGGATTTTGCTGCCGAAGCCACCGGGCAAGTTCAGCCTGGCTGCAGCCTGCATCCCTAGTGTGTTTCAGTGGCCATTTTTTGAAGTTGGAAAGCTCCCGGTTTCTAAATAAGGCTGCTGAAGCATGCCTGGGACCCAGGCTGCAGCTGGGCTGGACTTGCCTAATGGCTTTGGTGGCAAAATCCTTGAGATAGGACCCAGCTGCCTCCCGAATTGGACTTCAGTTCAGAAGAGGTAAACTAGGTTATTTGAGTGGAGTGATAAGGTCCTAAGAAAGACATTGCAAAATGCAATTGGTAAAGAGCTAAACCATGGCATTCATTAAATCTTTGCCATTTCATGATGATCATTCCACCATTTTCCCTGTTACAACTAACATAGCTAAAATGATATCAAATACAAAAGTTGAAAATATATTTAAACTATCCATAAAATTAAACCAGTTTAACAATATAACTATTAAAAATAACAGACAATCCTCTGCTGAAATAAAAATGCTGTAGCCTGCCTGTGGAAAAATAACAAGAAAACTGACAAGGAAACACACAAAGCTTTGATTAAGACCAACATATATACTGGGAGAGAGGTTTAAATGTTGCCCACTAGTGTGGCATAGTGGTTTTAGTGTTGGACTATGACCCTGGGGACCAGGGTTCAATTACCAGCTCGGCCATGGAACCCACTGGGTGACCTTGGGCAAATCACATGTTCTCAGCCTAAAGAAATGCAATGGCAAACCTCCTCTGAACAAATCTTGGAAAGAAAACCCCATGAAAAGGTTCACCATAGAGTCACCCTAGGTCAGAAATGACTGGAAGGCACACGTCAGACAGACAGACACTATTTCTTCACAACCTTCCCCACATTTGATTACATGAGGTGGAGCCTATTAATTGTTATTTATTTATCAAAATATTTCTATCCCATGCTACATCCAAGAAACAGTGTCATACAAATAAAATCAGTTTGAACAGTTTAAAACAATTATGATCAATAAGAATAATTTAAAGGCTAAAAGCATATTAAATCATTTAAAACTTAAAAGAGAACAGTTTAAAGGCAGTTAAAACAATTTAAAACTATTCATACAGGCAAATGAGGATGCAATCAATCATGTTCCCCAAAGCTTTAGGAAAGAGCTGTGCCTTTGCTTGGCTCTTAAAATGGCTGAGTGGAAGAATAAAACACTCTCATCAAATGCAGTGGTTCTAATCTGGATGATACATATTTTCTTGTGAGTTACAAAAGAAAAGAGACCATAAACGGTGTGCTATATTCTTAATGTATGTGTAGCATATATCAGGACAGCCTGTAACCCAAGCAGGAAGGCAACTCATCCCAAAATTTTGGGTTAAGCTGGCCCCTGCCATTCAGACTGTGAGCCACCCAGTGAATTCTGACTGAGCTAAGCAATGAATCTGAAGCCCATTCAGTTAGATTCTGTATACCAAGGTTATTAAATAACATCTGGCTTAGATCCAGGATTTGCCTTCCAGTGGTAAAAGGGTTAAATTCATAAGAAGGAGCCGCTTCTAATAATGTTATATAGGGATGCAAAGTCCTCAGACCATTAGTCCCAATTCTGCAGGATTCTTGACAGCTAAAGAGGCTGTTGTGGAGAGGTAAGGGAATGGAAGCCCCTCTTCAGAGCCCAAATCATTCCTCTAAACCTGCACCCAACACTGCCAATCCATTCACAATACACTTGTATAGTTGGGGAGTCAGAGGAACTAGCCTACTGAGATCCCTCATCTTTGGAGAAAAATGGCAAGTGATTAGAATTATCTCTTTGTCCCTTCCAAATGGCCACATGACAATAACACAATTTAGATATGGAAAGTAATACACAAGCATTCAACCTGTAATTTTATGCTGACCTAACCAAAGGTTGTTACCCTTGAATTTCCTGTTTGTACCCTTAAGGCACCATATACTTTCTGATCTTGGAAGCTAAGCAGAATCAGCCCTGGTTAGTACTTGGGTGGGAAACTACCAATGAATGCCAGGTGTTGTAGGCTATATTTCAGAGGAAGCAGCTGGCAAAACCACCTCTATATATTCCTTGCCTAAGAAAACCCTATGAAATTCATGGGGTCACTGCAGGTTAACTGGAGACTAGAAGGCACACACACACACACATCTGAGTAAACATATTGTAGTGTTATGCTGTCCTCATTTGAGATGAAGGTGCCTCAGATGCAAACTATAAAATGGCACAAAGCATTAGCAGCATGAGCCTAATCATTATTGCTGATTTCTTTGGTAAAGGTAAAGGTTTCCCCTTGACATGAATGGCTAGTCATAACTGACTGTAGGGGGCGGTGCTCATCTCTGTTACTAAGCCGAAGAGCCAGTGTTGTCCAAAGATGACTCCAAAGTTGTGTGGCCAGCATGACTGCATGGAACGCTGTTACCTTCTCAACCAAAGTGGCACCTACTTGCATTTGCATGCTTTAGAATTGCTAGGTTGGCAGAAGCTGGGACTAGTGACTAAGATTTCTTTGGTACTTCTAAGTAAATGCACACCGAGGAGTATAACCTAAAGGTTCTAGAAAGGCATACCCACATTGATGTTGGAAGTACTCAGAGTTAAAAGCTGACAAGGCTACCATTAGATTACTCTTTTAGAAACTGACAATACATACTTCACAGATTTAGACATTTCTTGAAAGCACCCTACTTCATGAATTTCATTACAGCTGGAGGATCATACACCTGCCCTGTTCCTTCAGTGAGAAATCCTCACACATGGACCATCCTACTCCTTTCACAATGGGCCTTTACAGACTGCCAGAAATAATGCAGCTTGAGGCCACTTTAACTGCCCTGGCTCAGTGCTAAGGAATCATGGGAACTGTAGTTTATTGTGGCACTGGAGCTCTCTGATAGAGAAGGCTCAATGTCCCAGAAAAAATACAGTTCCCATGATTCCTTAGTACTGAGCCAGGACAGTTAAAGTGGCATCAAGTTGCAAGTCTGTAAAGGCCCATTATGTTCAGAGACACATATCCATGAATGCATGCAACAATGCAGAATTAAGAAACAAAATAGTTTTGACAGATGTCTTCAATAGGTATAATTAAATTATTTCATTCCTGTACATGCTTATACCAAGTTTTCACAAATATTTTGTTTGCTTACTGGAATGTTCACTATTTGTATTCAGTTGGAAGAAGCTGAATAAATTTTAAGAAAACATGAAGATTTGTTCGCCTCAAACATCCAAAACCAAGAGCTTGGAAATTTACTTTCACAAAATATTACTCTTGTAGTTCTGATAGTCTCAGAAGTAGATAATGACCATTACAGTTCTTTTTAAAAAGGAAGGATGTCCCTTCCTGTTTCTCAAAAGTAACTGAAATACTGGTAGTAGTTTTCAGTTATCTTTGTTGAAAAAAAACAAAACACCATGCATGGAACAAGACACTGTGGCACAAATCTCACTCTGTTATAATCCACCCTGTATTTTCCACAACAGAGTACAATACAAGCCAACATTTGAACCTGTGATATTCTTCTTCCATAGTCCATGCTCTTGTAATTGTGAAAGTAGCCTTAAAAGTTACAGTTACACTGCAAGGATTAAATTAGCCTTTCTTAAATTTCAGCTGTAATGTAACTTAGTTATGCCTTAGTTATTGCAAAAATTGAATTAACCACATATTACTCATTATTTATAACTAGGTCCAAGATCTACCAGCATTTTGTAGTGCAATTTCTCTGCCACTTTCACTAAAACTTATGGAGGGTCCAGATTTCCCAGTGTTATATTTGTAATCTTCCTGTGTTATCCAACTGTTTCCATCTTCGGCTTTATCCCAGAAAAATTTCTAAGGAACAAAAGATGTAGCAAATTCACAAGGCTGATGTTAGGAATCCTCCGCTGGGTGATATCTTCAGTTTGACCAGACTATTGCTGCACCTTAGCATTTTTCATGTCACAGTGCATTATGTACAAATAACTGCATGAAGAAGACAAAACAGGGGCTCATATGTAGCATTCAGTAGCAGCTAGTGGTTTCCATGTTATTGGGGTGGTGAATCTGGTCTGGTTTAGTAGGAACTTGAAAGGAGCTATCCAAGGTGGACAGTTCTATCCCCCTAATAGATTCATTACCTTAGATAATGTCTTTAAAGTTCAATTTAAAACCAGGGTGGATTCCCCCCCCCTTGCAACATGGGAGTAATCATATTCCACTGGTGGCATTATCTTGCCAGCAAAAATTCAGTTCTGTTCCCACTTCTGCTCTGTTGGGAAAAGCCAACAGTATTTATAAGAGAACTGATACTGGAGTGCTTCATTTGTATATGTAGGGTGTCTGTGCATGTCTCTGCAAGTCACCTGTCAATTTATGGTGACCACATTTCATTAGGTTTTCTTGCCACTTCCTTCCCCTGAAATATAGCCTGGAGCACCTGGTATTCATAAGCAGTCTCCCATCCAAATACTAACCAGGGCTGACCATGCTTGGCTTCCAAGATCAGATGGAATTTGATGCCTTTAGGGTATTTAGGCCTTCAGTACTTTTAATGAGAAATGTTTAGAATTGGTTTTTAAAATATGAGACTAGGTAACAACTAGGATCAAGTTTCTGAATGTATCAGCTAGGGATGTATAGCTCTTCTTCTTCTTCTTCTTCTTCTTCTTCTTCTTCTTCTTCTTCTTCTTCTTTGTTAAAAATTGGTGAGCTGCTTTGGGTCCCTTTCTGGGAGAAAGGAGGCATAAAAATGAAATAAATAAAGTAATAAATAATAAATCCTCCTCCTCCTCCTCCTTTTCTTTTGCTTTAGTAATAATCTAATGCAAAATCCAAAAAGTTATGTCTTAGAAATTACTGACATTCCAAAAGTTATGACAAAGCTGCACTGATTTTCCCCACATGATTCCATTATATATAATTTTACAGGCTTTTATAGGGAACATGTCATATACTACTTTCCCCACCTTTCACAGATTATAGAGAGAGAAATGGCTGAATCTTCCATGCTTTGGCATGATAGGCCAGATGCTTAGCACTTTAACTACGAACACGTTTTTAACATTCTAGAAGGATTAGGTTGGTAGCTCCTGTTGGATATAACACCAGCCTGCTCTTAAGTACAATTTGGGAGTATGAGGCAATCATATGCTTAACTTTTATCTTACTAAAATCAACAGGACTTAGGTGTGCTTAGTGCTGGCTTATTCACAGATTTATAAGTGATTTATAAAAACAGCAGCAGGATCTGGGTGTCATTCTCTGTCGTGTTCAATACTCAAGCTAATGAGAGGCAAATATAATATTTCATTCTATACTTGGATGCTCTTTTACCTTTGGACCCAGATCATTCTTAAACTTTGCAGAGTGATTTAGGATGGGTGGGTGTCCTTACCTGGAATGGCTATTTCTGGCATAAATCTGGTTTTGCCTGATTGGAGCAGCACAGAAAAAACCCCAAACAACAAAGATCTGTCCTTGGAAAACTTGTGTGTTCTCTGGTTCTTGACTGTGTATTGGTAAAGTACTGACCTTTTCTTTTTTCTTTTTTTCCTCTTTCATACTAGATCTGACACTTCCAGTTGGAAGCAACAGAAGGCTAAAGCAGATGTGTTGTTAACTGTATGGATACAATTAACATTGTTTTCCCTTTTTTTGTTTTGTTATGTAAACACTATATTGGTGTCAGTGGCAGTGGTGGCTTCTGTAGGGTTGGAAATTGTGACTTTAAGAAAAAAAAATGATTGTTGGGACCAAAGCAAGGAGAGAAAAAGGTTTACTAATCCTCCTCCACCCCATTGACTTTATCAGGGATGGGGAAAGTGGTGTTGTGGAATCAGGGATCACAGCATTAGAGCCCCTTAGGCTACATCTGCACTGCAGCAATAATCCAAGTTGACACCTCTTTAACTTCCATGGCTCAATGTTATGGGATTCTGGAATTTGTAGCTTTGTGAGATATGTAGCCTTCTCTGACAGAGAGCCCTGGTGCCACAACAAACTACAAATCCCAGGATTCCATAGCACTGAGCCATGGCAGTCAAAATGGTGTCAAACTGGATTATTTCTTCACTGCAGGTGCAGCCTTAGATTTGTTTTTATTAGCAAAGACAATGACATCATGCATCACTCTGCCGTGGACCCCCCTATTCCTCCAAATTTAACTGAAGTCTTGACCAGTAACTGATGGGGAAATGGATTTCCCTAGCAACAATGTATTGCTATGAACTATTCCTGTTGCAATCCAAAGTATTTGGGTGATGATGGTGGAGGAGCCTCAGCAATGAACTGTTAAGGCCAGTTAGCTTGAAAAAAGACCTACTTCTGGTAGAGATGAAAACTGCTAGAATTGGTTTATCTCTCTCTCTCTGTGTCTATATTATCACATAACTGTCTGAATTTTCTTACTCTTCTTGGACATGCGGTTGTAGGAAACAGTAGGATGAGGGCCTACACTTCCAAATTTCCTCCTATACCACTATTTGAGAACCTCTCACTTTTGAGTCTAATCCAGCCAGCCTAGGGTCCCACTTGCTGAAGGGACCTACTCCTGGAGTAGAGGCTAATTCTGTCATCTGTTTTTTGTTCAGTTGGGAAGGCAAGCACTGTGTGTGTATTTGTGTGTGTGTAGTGGCAGGGGGTAGTAATTCTCAATGTTATTGGACTGGATATAATTAAGGGATTTTCGCTTGCCTTGATTACATTTCCTGGGGGTTACATGGTGTGCATATGTGTAAAACTGTCTGTGTTTGTATGTTGTACCACTATTGGCCTAAATCCAGTTGCTTATCCCAGCTAGAGTAGACTCCCCTGCAATACTTGGAGAAGTGCGAAATTGAAAAGTTTCCAGAAACACAATAGGTTTGTTTTAATAGGGATTAATTTTTGAAGAAAGGACACAGTTTCTTAGCAGTTTTTGGTTTGCATGGTATTATTGTATTCTTAATTTTTAATTATTGTATTACTTAATTTGTACCCTACCTCTTCCTCAAAGGTGAGACTCAAGATGGGTGGATGGTTTCAAGCTTCTACCATATACAGAATCTTACCTAAATTACAGCTTTGTTATGCAGTGCAGAGGAAGATATGTGGGATATTACTTTCAGAGTGACTTTAGTGCACTCTCAGCTATTGTCGATATCAAAGGGATTCTGACCCACCTGAATACAATGAAAGAAGTGGTTCAATGGCTTTGGCAGTGTATAGGCAGGGGAGTGAAATCCATTTTGCCTAGTATCATTTGTGTGAGAAACATCACCCTAGAGCAGTTTGGGAAGTGACAAAATATGAACCATTCTTGCTACATGAAATTATTCAATTCTCAGTCTTAATATGTACACATCTGTACAAAATCCTTTAAGAATACTTATTATTTTTTTTAAAAAAAATACTGGCATGCAACTTGGGCAGCAGAGCAACAAAACCTCCAATCTTCAAGTAAGATTGCACATAACAGATTGAAGTTGCCATTTCTAAAATAAATCTACATATTAAACCCCGAATTTATTCTTTACCCCAAATACATGTGGCTCAAGGTTGTGCGCACATGTGCCTGACATATTTTGCATGTGAAATTTATGTCTCTCCCATAGCCTTAAGATGGAACACATGTGCTTTGGCATATGGTTTGTATAAATAATATGAAATGCTCCAAAGAAGTTTAAAAGAGGATTGGGAGGAAAGTAGCAGACAAATTGCTAGTTCAGGATTGTTTGCTGATCACTTAATTAAACCAATAGTAAATGCTACCAGAAAATTAGGTTATTGTCATACACTAAATTCTTAAGGGACAAAAGTTCTAAAGGCCAATGGGATATGATCAAAACTGATATTTCCATTCTAGCTGACTTTTAAATCTGCTGCGCTTACTTCTTGTACTCATGCTGCCTTTAGAAAAGAGAAACAGAATAAATTGTCCTATTTTAATCTTTTTAAAGTTTAATTCTGTTTTAAGGGGATGGGAGGGTTGGATTGCAGGATGAGGGAATGTTTTAACTTTGTCTGTTTTAAATGTTGTAACCCGCCCCGATTGCCACGCAGAGGGGCGGGCTATAAATAAAAATTTATTATTATTATTATTATTATTATTATTATTAATGAAGAATAATCCAACTATTACTTTTCCATTTTACTTTTCTAATTTTACTTTTTCTCCAGTTGAATAAGATCTCTCACATGTTTGAGATATTGTTTTGCATTTTAATGACAGTTAAACAGGATATCCCAAAACAACTTTGTATGAAAATTGTCTGAATGCTTCATATAGTACCAACTAAATTCCCAAGGTTTCTTCAAGATTTGGAGCATGAACCATTCAGCTGTAGGACTTAGTGGAGCCTTTCTCTTTTGCACATATTTCCATGGGAAGATAGATTCTGTTTCCAACATCTCTTGGAGTTCAAATAAAATTGCCACATCATTAATAATAATAATAATAATAATAATAATAATAAAAAAAATTATTTGTATACTGCCCAATGGTTTCCCAATCCAGGCGGTTAACAGCATAAAATAGAATACAAAATATTTCCCTCCCACCCTTAAAACATATTAAACAATTACAGAATAAAATCTAATATCAATTACATTAAAATCAATAATTACAATTACAATAACTCCATGAGGTGTTCCAACTTTATATAGTGAGGGAACCAGTGCCACATAATATCCTGGAACAAGACAATAACCCGAGGTCGACCGCCTAGTCTGGAAAGGCCTGCATCAGGAAGAAGAAGCGGCGCTGAGAGGCAGGCTCACCACCACCAGCCCCGGAGACCAGCTGTAGCCAGGAGAAACAGCTGAGCACCCTCAGCCGTCCCGCCCCGCCCTCACTGCCAGAGACTGGAGTGCCGGCAGCTACATAAGGCTGCCAGTTGTCACCTCCTCCAGCCACAGCCACGTGAGGAAGAAGCAGCACTGAGAGGCAGGCTCACCACCACCAGCCCCAGAGACCAGCTGTAGCCGGGAGAAACAGCTGAGCGCCCTCAGACGTCCTGCCCCGCCCCGCCCTCGCTGCCAGAGACTGGAGCGCCGGCAGCTACATAAGGCTGCCAGTTGTCACCTCCTCCAGCCACAGCCACGCGAGGAAGAAGCAGCGCTGAGAGGCAGGCTCACCACCACCAGCCCCGGAGACCAGCTGTAGCCGGGAGAAACAGCTGAGCACCCTCAGCTGTCCCGCCATGCCCTCGCTGCCAGAGACTGGAGCACCGGCAGCTACATAAGGCTTCCAGTTGTCACCTCCTCCAGCCACAGCCACGCGAGGAAGAAGCGGTGCTGAGAGGCAGGCTCACCACCACCAGCCCCAGAGACCAGCTGTAGCCGGGAGAAACAGCTGAGCGTCCTCAGCTGTCCCGCCCTGCCCTCGCTGCCAGAGACTGGAGCGCTGGCAGCTACATAAGGGAAGGACTCTGGGAAGGACTTTGGCCCTTTATGGGCTCTGCCTGCCCTTAAGTCGGACAGCGGGGATGGTTGGGAGCAGTTTCGCACTGCTGACTTGGGTTTTGTAAGTTTCCCCTGCGACAATCCAAGGGAAAAGTAGAACTTAATGAGACTGCTGGTTAACATGAATGTTTGGGCTGGACGGGGATTACACTATCAGTCAGTAGTCTTTGGACTATTAGACTGTGCACTATCCAGGTTCCAACTATTATATCTCACTAATGGTCGAAAATGGTACCATCTCATTAGAGACCGGGAATGAATTGGGAGCGGCCATCGGAGTTGTGTCGGGGAAAGGGAGGTATGGCTGGAACAGAGGGAATTATTGTTACAAAAGAAAGCTATCCCGTCTACAGTTCCCTCTGTTGCTCTGAATGGCTTGGAGAGCAGACCAACCATACCACAGAACCTCACTCTGCTCCTTTGCAATGCCAGGTCAGTTAAAAATAAAATCTGTATTATCCAAGATTTCCTTTTGGATGAGGATGCCGACCTGGCATGCTTTACGGAGACCTGGCTGGGGGAGGATAGTGCAGCTATCTGGGCACAGATCCTCCCAGCTGGGTACTCTGTTAGTGAGCAGGTGAGGGAAAGTGGGCGGGGGGGGGGGGCGGAGTGGCTCTAGTCCATAAGAACACTCTGACCTTGACCAGGATACCTGTCCGGAACACGATCCACTTTGAGTGTATGTACCTCAGCCTGAAGACCAGGGATAGTTTAGGGATTCTGCTAGTCTACTGACCACCCCGTTGTCTAGCAGACTCCCTGACCGAGCTGACACAGCTGGTCTCTGAGCTGCTGTTGGAGACCCCCAGACTGTTGGTCTTGGGGGACTTCAACATCCCGCTCGAGACCAGTCTAACAGGTGCGGCTCGGGAGTTCATGGAGACCATGACAAACATGGGCCTATCCCAATTGGTCAACGGGCCCACACATTGTGCGGGTCATACACTCGATGCAGTCTTCAGTACGGAACAGGAATATCCGTGGGCGGAGGTGGTAAATACCTCCGCATTGTCATGGACTGATCATTTCCTGGTCAAGATGGAGCTTAGAGCCTATATCTGCCCCGCCGGGGGTGGTGGACCTATTAGAATGGTCCGCCCTCGAAGCCTAATGGAACCTATTGGATTCCGGAAAGCCTTGGAGGGTTCATTGGTTGGGAATGCCGGTGATCCTGTCGATGCTCTTGTTAACACTTGGAACATCGATCTTACCAGGACTATCGACACGATCGCTCCCAAGCGTCCTTGCCAACCCGCTTCAAACCGGAGACCTTGGTTTACTCCAGAGCTCAGGAGAATGAAGCGGGTTGGACAACGACTAGAGCGCGAGTGGCAGAAGACTCGCCTCTTATCTGACAAGACTCGCCATAGGAATTTTCTTAGTTCCTATCGGGAGGCAGTACGTGCAATGAGAAGAGCTTTCTCCTCTGCACGTATTGCGTCTGCAGAGTCCCGTCCGGCAGAGCTGTTTAGGGTGGTAAGGAAGATGATGCAGGTTCCCCCTGCGCCAAATCCCTTGCTTAACCCAAAAACGGCCTGCTGTGACGCATTTAACAACTACTTTGCAGATAAAATCTCTCAGATAAGAGCCGACTTAGACGCCACTATTATAACAGAGTCATTAGTTGAAGCATCCAGCGACTCTGCCGATGTGGTTTTACTGGATCAGCTCCAATCTGTGAGTACCGAGGACGTGGACAAGCTGCTTGGTAAGGTCAGAAAGACGACTTGCCCTCTCGACCCTTGCCCATCATGGCTGGCCATCCGGGGGGGGGATGCATTGGTGAGATTCCTCACAGATATCATCAATGCATCCTTCAGGGAAGGACATGTTCCATCTTGTTTAAAGGAAGCGGCTGTTAGGCCGCTTCTGAAAAAGCCTTCCCTGGACCCCCTGGATATGAAAAATTATAGGCTGGTGTCATTGCTGCCATTTTTGAGCAAGGTAATTGAGAGGGCGGTTGCTCTTCAGCTCCAGGCAGTCTTGGATGAAACCGATTATCTAGACCCATTTCAAACCGGCTTTAGGACTGGCTTTGGGGTTGAGACTGCCATGGTTGCCTTGACTGCCTTGACTGACGATCTGCGTCTGAGTATCGACAGGGGTAGTGTGACCCTGTTGGTGCTCTTAGACCTCTCAGCGGCTTTCGATACAATAGACCACAGCATCCTCCTGTGGTCTAATACAAGTAGAAATAATCCAAAAATAGAAGGAGTTAAAATTAAAAAAGAAGAATTCAAACTGCGAGCTTTCGCAGATGATCTTTTAATATCCCTTGCTAATCCATTAAATAATATAGAGGATTTCCAACATACTTTACAAGAATATAGTAAAGTATCCGGATTAACCATAAATAAAGAAAAAAAATTTCTAACATTACATTTGACCGAAGAAGAAGAACAATTACTCAAATGTAAAACAAATTTTAAGTGTGTAAAAAAGGTAAAATATTTAGGTGTAAATATAACAACGAAAAACTCTGACTTATTTAAAAATAATTATGAACATAAATGGAAAGAAATAAAAAAAACTTAGAGAAATGGAAAAACATGGACTTATCTTGGTTGGGGAAAATATCAACTATTAAAAAGAATATACTCCCAAAAATGATTTTTTTATTCCAAAAGATACCTATCATTACCAATGATAAACCCTTTCAAAATTGGCATAGGGATCTATCAAAGTTTCTATGGTCCGGAAAAAAAACCAGAGTTAAATTTAAAATACTATATGATGAGATGTCTAGAGGAGGCCTGGAGTTACAAAATTTAAAAATCTATTACTATGCATGTGCTTTAGATTGGACAATAGATTGGCTAAAATTGGAAAATGAAAAGGCAATTAAAATGAGAAAGTATGGATTTAAGATATGGTTGGCATGGATATCTATTCTAAGACAAATTGAAAGTAAATAAGGATTTTAATTACCATTATATAAGAAGATCACTATTAAGGATTTGGTTAAAAATTAAATCGAAAATTTGTCCAGGTATTCCAATATGGACTTCAATAAATGAAGCATTTTTTAAAATGACACTGTTAAAAGACTCTAAATGGGCAACGTATGAAGAGCTGTTGGACCAAAAAGAAAAGAAACTCAAACCAATAGAGCAATTATGTGAAGAAGGTATACAATGCACTTGGTATACATATTTACAAATTAGAGAGAGAGTTAAATTAGATTTAATATTGAATAATATCAAAGATGTAATACCAGGATTTGAAAAAAATAATAAAAGCAGGGAAGGAACATAGAATACAGAAATTATATAAATTATTATTGGAAATAGAGTTGGAAAATAAGCAAGTACCATATATGGTCAGATGGGCACAGAGTTTTGGGCATACAATAACTTTTACACAATGGGAAAAATTATGGATAAAAACAATGAAATATACAGTCAGTTACAATTTAAAAGAAAATTTATATAAAATGCTATTTAGATAGCATCTGACTCCATTTAAACTTGCAAAAATTTACAATATAAAGCAGGGGTAGGCAACCTTTCCCCTTTAAGGGCCGAGGGACTTTAGCTCCCAGAAGCCTCAGCCATGTTGGCCAATAGTCCCATGTTGGCCAATAGCTCCTGGGATTCTGGGAGCTGAAGTTCCTTGGTCCTTAAAGGGGAAAGGTTACCTACCCCTGATATAAAGGATAACAGATGCTGGAAATGTGAGAGGACTATAGGAACATATTACCATATCTGGTGGGGATGTAAACAAGCTAAAAAATTCTGGAAAAAAAATACATATAGAAACTGTAAAGATACTAGAACAATCATTTCCGATGAACCCAGAAATGTATTTGTTGAATATCCTTAAAAATGTATTAAACCAAGGAACTATTGAAACATCTAGTTAAAAGACATAGAATAAAAACTAATTACAATTAACAATATAATAATAAAATAAAACACACGGAGCAGGGGAACATCCAAATTGTGAGAGGGTGGGATAAGAGGCCGGGAAATCTATTCAACATCTTTAGATGAAGGATTTGGATAAAGGAATAGAGGGCATGCTTCTCAAATTTCCAGATGACACTAAATTAGGAGAAAGTGCTATTCAACATCTTTATCATTGATTTGGATGAAGGAATAGGGGCATGCTTCTCAAATTTGCAGATGACACCAAATTAGGAAGAAATATTGGCTGAGTTTGACTACCCCAGAAGACAGGATGAAAATTCAAAACGACCTTAATAGATTAGAAATCTGAGCCAAAGCTAACAAAATGAATTTCAACACAGATAAATGTAAGGTACTGCACTTAGGGCAAAAAAAATCAAATGCATAGATATAAGATGGGGGGGGGGCTGGCTTAACGAGATTACGTGTGAAAGGGATCTAGGAGTGCTAGTAGACCACAAGTTGAACATGAGTCAATAGTGTGATGCTGCAGCTAAAAAGGCCAATGCAATTTTAGGCTGCATTAATAGAAGTATAGTATCTAGGTCAAGGGAAGTAATAGTGCCACTGTATTCTGCTTTGGTCAGGCCCCACCTGGAATACTGTGTCGAGTTCTGGGCACCACAATTCAAAAAGGATATTGAAAAACTGGAGCATGTCCAGAGGAGGGCAACTAAAATGGTGAAGGGTCTGGAAACCATGCCCTATGAGGAACAACTTAGGGAACTGGGTATTTTCAGCCTGGAGAAGAGACGGCTCAGAGGGGATATAATAGCCCTGTTTAAATATTTGAAAAAATGTCATATTGAGGAGGGCGCTAGCTTGTTTTCTGCTGCTCCAGAGAATAGGACTTGGAACAACGGATGCAAGCTACAAGAAAAGAGATTCCACCTCAACATTAGGAGGCACTTCCTGACAGTAAGAACTGTTTGACAGTGGAACACACTCTCTCGGAGCATGATGGAATCTCATTCTTTGGAGGTCTTTAAACAGAGGCTGGATGGCCATCTGTAGGGGATGCTTTGATTTTGAGTTCTTGCATGGCAGGGGGTTGGACTGGATCGCCCTTGGGGTCTCCCATCTCTATGATTCTATGATTCTATGTGATGATGGGTTTGAAACAAGGCTTTGAAACAGGAATGGACAGGCTCATGATGGACAAGGCTATTCATGGCAACCTTCTGCTAGAGGTAGCAACTTTAGCATGCCTATACTCAGTAGTTGCCAGTTTGCAGTATGTGTTCATGTCATTTTCTGTTTGCTGAAATCACTTTATCAAAGTGTCAACAATTACAATGCATGCACATTACTGAAATTAGTTCTCCTAACAACACATATGCCACACCCTTTCTCATGTATGAGATTGTCAAAGAGCATGAGTTAAGAATTAAGAAAAAGTGAATTTAGTAAATATTTGAAATTGTTATGAATTAGCCATGAGGTTTGGAAAATACAATTGCCACAACACCAAGAGAAGATGATTGTGTATAAACCCACTCTATATGCAAATGGCAGAGAGGTTGGGTAAAATTTTTTCCATAGATTTTGCTATCAATCATGTTAAGTAGAATAAATATAGGATACAAACTTCTAGTTACTTTTCTAAAGAGAAAAACACTGACAAACCCTATTGGTCTGAGGAAAAGTCAGACAAAGGAGCACACTGCTAATCTGCTTTCTAAATTCTCAAGTACAAGTAGTCAAGACTATTTCTTCAGTCCTGTTGTTAATCTTGACAAATAGATCTATCAAATCAATTTGATTTACCTACACATTCACTCATTGTTCAAGAACTGATTCAGTGCTCTACTCTTATTGGAACGTGATTCCAACTAAAATGTCAAAATTTGCCTGTGTCTACAGATGCATATCTATACTTTCATGAAATAGAATATTCAACTGGTTATATTGAATTAGATTTTTCTCAGCTTGAAATGGGATTACTAAATAGTGTAAATAAATCTTAGTGTACCACAATTATACCTCAAGAGTGACATACGCTTGCTGCACTGCAGATAGTTGTAGAGTGGGTGGGCTGGAAATGGCATCATGGTGCCAGCAGAACAGACAGTTGCTTGGCATGGCTGCTATCTGTTGAGGTATGTTTGGGGAGTTGGGTCAAGAAACAATATGTAGTTATGTATTTTTAGCTATGTCTTTAAGGCAGGAATTTGGCCTGTATTTTCAACTTTTGGCTGATGTAAAAATTTGGCTGTATCTATTTTTAATTTACATAAAGAACTTGAAGAGACTTCCCTGGGAAAACTCAACAGAATTTATGGCTAGGCAATGTTTATTAACCGCCCAAACAGTTATCGCTTTATTTGATCAATTATCCGACATTAAGCACAACTTAGATCTGTTAAAAAAAGATTTTGAATCTTTAATTTCTAAACAGACCACTGTTTCCATCAATCAAAGTACAGCGCACATATGTAATGTTAAGACCCCAATTATAGGTCTAGAAAAGGGGCAAAACAACAGTAGTAATGTGAATCTAAAAAGTGAACATCATTTCAAAGCTAATAACCCCAATAGGCTTAAATCTATGGATAATACACAAAGAGTCAATCTACGTACTGAACCTAACAACAGAATAGGGGGAAGATCAATCACCAAGCAGACATGTACTCTAGAAACACGGAAGATCTCATTAGCAATTTATTCAAACAGGACCAACTTGGGACGTTGGAGCTCCTTGAGAGCAGTAAAACTCTCATTAGAACAACTGTTGCATTGTCATCAAAAATGCCTAGATTTAGTTGCTATTGAGTGGCTCCCTACAGTTCAAAACTATAAACGTCTTGTATTATCATTCAAAGAACCTACCATTCCAGCTATGATATTAAAGATAAGATCATATTTAGCTTCTTTTCAAATTTTTCCATCTAGAGTGTTTCAGACGGATTTAATGAAACCGTTAATTAGCCCCCTTATAACAACAAATAGATCACCTGCTGAAGATTCAACTCAACCTATCAGACATCCTTCTCAGCGTAAAATCTCTCAAAAACATAATAGAGGAACTCAACATTATTCCCCAATAGATATCAAGAATGATCTTGATAATGATGAGATCATCACCGCATTTAGTGTGCGGCCTAAGAATGAACAAATGGACATCCTGCATAGGCTAGAAAATCTTAAGAAAACCTTAAAGGCTACTATGGTGACAGCAGAACCACTCATTGATCTTTTATCACCATCAACAACTTCCAATAGCGACTGCAGTAAGAATATCTTGTATGATGATAAACAACTTTCAACAATCTGCTGCCCTAGCCTATATGAAATAAATAATCCTCAGTGTATACAAACAAAAGAGAAGACTGTGGGGGGTTGCAGACTGCCAGAAATAGTGTGAATTCAGTCCACTTTTAGGGTTAGGGTTAGAGTTAGGGAACCATGGGAACTGTATTTTATTGTGGTATCAGAGTTGTCTGACAGAGAAGGCTCAATGTCTCAGAAAAATAACAGTTCCCATGATTCCCTAGCACTAACCCTAACCCTAAAAGTGGACTGAATTCACACTATTTCTGGCAGTCTGCAACCCCCCTAAGTCTTCCATCTCGCACACAGAACCTAACCAATGTTTGGACACTAACTTTACCACACAGAAAGACTCTCAGTCTCAGTGTTTACATACAACATGTCACCCTCTATTGGAATCTTGGCAGGCTGCCTTTGACCCTTTAATCGAGCAAAATGTGGATGTTTCTTGTATTTCTTATAATCATCACTCTTGACAATTTTCAAAGAATGTTTCAGCTTCCCCTAGACCAAGGATCATGGTGGGATGGCCAGGATCCTCTAATGTTCTGTACCCATCTGATAATGCTCTGTTTTCAACATCCAACAATTTGAAAGTTTCCTCTCCACAAACATCTCTACTTAAGTGTGTATCATGGAACGTCGCTGGATGGATCTCTAAGATCAGGGACCCAGATTTGGTAGATTACATCAATGGATTCAATGTGATTTTCCTTCAAGAGACTTGGTGTATAAACGGAATTGATCACAATGGTTACACCATACTCGACTTGCCAGCTACTCCACCACTTGGTAAAGGTAGACCCAGTGCAGGTCTTGCAATTTTGGTCTCCACAGCGCTTAAAGCCACTATTAAGCGCTTACCACATTGTGAGACAATTGCGATGGCTTGCCTATTAGACTTTGGCACCCTCTGCCTGTTGTTGATAAATGTTTATATCCCCCCTAGGTTCCACAAAGATCGTAGTGAAAAAGTATGGGAATTATTAGAGGACTATATAGTAAACTTAGAAGGTCAATTTCCTTCTGCAGTTTTGGTGTTGATGGGGGACTTCAATGCCTGAATAGGCCAGAATAACGAGGCCCTTTTTGCCTCCCCTGCCTGGGGTTTAGATGAGGTAGAGGGATGTTTCTTGAATTCAGAAAGACACTTCAAGGATCGAGGTATAAACTGGGCAGGTATATGCTTTACTCAGATGGTGGAGCGCCTAGCTTTGAGAATGTTAAATGGGAACCCCTCATTTGATCCCGGGGGGGAGTACACTTACATATCAGCTAATGGTAGTACTACCATTGATTATGTATTAGTCTCTGAAACCTTTGTTGATCAGGTAGCTAACTTCTCTGTTGGTACTAGACTTGACAGCGACCACCTTCCTCTTACTTTCTCGCTTAGGATCCCCTCGAATATACATTCCCAGTCACACTCGCACCTTACTGATTCAGCTATGATTATTAGTCAGAAAAGACTCAGGTGGACTGATAATCTCCATGAGGAGATCTCAACACTCCTAAACTCACCATTGTGCCTTCGCTTTAAAAACCAAATTACTGAGGCCCAAGATGTTCATTCAGCCATAGAGAATTATTCTCTTCTCCTCAGGACGTTAACACCCTCGTTGACTTGTACAGAGAAGAAACCTAACAATCTTAAGCATAGAAGAATGGCGCATTGGTTTGATAAGACCTGTGTTGAAGCTAGAATCCATCTAAGAAAAATGTATATCCAGTACAGGAAAGATAATTGCCAGACATTGCCCCGATTGTATTACATTACTAGAAGAAAGTACAAATCACTATTAGCTAAAAAAAAAGAAAGAGGCAATTCATAAACAGTGGACATTACTAATTAATTTTTCTTTACAAAAAAATACCAAACTTTTCTGGGCCACAGTTACAGGGATGCTAGGAAATAGTGATGGTTCTCCTCCCTGCAACATCTCGGTTAATGTCTGGGAGGACTATTTTACCACTCTTTATAGGCACAATGCGGATCAATCTATTGATGTCTCCAATCTGTTAAACCAACTTTTTCCAAACTCTGTAGAAATTCCCCAGTGGCCCCCTGTTTCCCATGCAGAAATAAAAGCTTTAATCACCCAAACTAAATCGGGTAAAGCCCCAGGGCCTGATTTAATCTTGCCGGAGCTCTTGAAAATTAATATTTCCTGGTGGGTCCCATTACTTGCTTCTCTGTTCACTCTTATTAATCAAACAGCCAAACTTCCCCCTAGTTGGTTGACTGCGACCATAATTCCCATTCATAAGAAGGGCTCTAGGAATGATCCATCTAACTATCGCCCTATAAGTTTACTTTCAGTTGTGGGTAAACTGTATGGCCGTTTTCTTAATAACCGACTTGAGGAATGGATTGATAATGAGAACATCATAGGTAACGAACAAATTGGTTTCAGAAAAGGTAAAACAACTTATGACCACTGTTTAGTCTTGAATCATCTAGCTGAAAAGTATACTATCTCTCAAGGTAATGGCCTATATGTGGCCTTTATTGAACTGAAATCAGCATTCGATTCAATACCTAGAGAAAAGTTATGGATAAAACTCTTTGCCTCTTCTATTGATAGAAGGCTGTTATGGTTAATTATGCACCTGTACAGTGACACAACCATACAAGTAAGATGTGGTACCCAAGGGAACTTAACAAAACCTATTGTTGTCCATAAAGGTGTACGCCAAGGATGCATTTTGGCACCCCTATTATTTAACCTTTATCTCAATGATCTCTCAGACTTTATTTCCTTGGAGGCACACCACTCCCCCAAATTGGCTTCTGTTAACATTCCCCTGCTTTTGTATGCAGATGATGCAGTTCTCCTTTCTTTTTCAAAAATAGGTCTGAAACAAATCCTAAGAGCCTTTGGAAGTTACTGTAATACAAATTCTTTAATAATCAACTATTGTAAAACTAAAATTATGGTTTTCTCTAAAAATAAGAGACGATTTAAGTGGACCCTTAATGGACATACCATCGAGCAAGTTAACTCCTTTAAGTATCTAGGGATAACTTTCCAATCTTCTCGTAGCTGGAAATCTCAAAGGTTAATTGCCGCCCAGTCAGCAAATAATAATGTCAGGGCACTGGTTCGTTTTTTCTTCACCAAAGGAGGGCAATTCTTACCAGCAGCATTGAAGGTGTTTCAGGTCAAGATCATACCACAATTGTTATATGGTATCCCCATTTGGATCCAAGGCTTTTCTGTAGAATTAGAACGGGTTCTTTCTGTCTATCTTCGAAAATTATTTGGAGTACCTAATTGTGTTCCATCAGCTGTTTTACGCCTCGAGGCGGGTTGCCATTCAGTTGAATGTATTGCCTGGAAATGGACCCTAAAGTACTGGCTAAAAATTTTCTATGCTGACACTGATTCGGGTTTTTTGCATTTAATTAAGGAAGATAGCTACACAACCCTCTGGTCTAAATGTATCCAGGATAAATTGTTGAGATTAGGCCTCTCCAGCAACTTTCTTATTACACAAGACTTGTCGAAAGCCCAGCACATTTTATCACGCCGCATTAAAGATATTGATAATCAATATTCTTTGTCCTCTGCTCATACCTCCTGCTCTCCTATTACTTTAGGGCTAAAATTTAATCTTGAAAGGGAAGCACTTTATCTGCAAAACTTGACTATTTCTAAGTATCGGTCTGTGTTCTCTAAAGCCAGATTCAATGTAATTCCTTCAGCGGTTTTAGAGGGTTGTTATAAGGGAATCCCCTACCACGACCGGGTTTGCCCCTGTGGCGATGGTTCTGTTGAATCCTTAGAACATGTTTTGTTTTTTTGTAATTTTTATAAAGATGAGAGGCTAAACTTAATTTCTCCTCTCCTGCTTAAGTTCCCGGGCAGATCAAACAGTTGGTATGTGGAGTACCTGTTAAATGATTCTACAAAAAACAAAACAGAAATAGTCGCTAAGTTTCTCTTTTCTGCGGTTAATTTACATAAGGCAGCTTTAGTTATTGACTAGGAAAAGGGTGGGCTATAAATAAATCTAAGAACAACAACAACAACAACAACAACAATCTGTTTCCTTCAGCAAAGCCTTTGCACTGCTGAAAGCAGCATGATAAGCAATAGAGAAATAGATGCTCCTCCACCCATCTTCCCACTATATTCCTACACTGATTATGGTGACTGAAAGTATTACACTACAGTCTAAATAATCAGCACCAAAGACATAGAAACTGTAGTAGAATAAAATTAGCAACTCCACTGTGAAACTGCATGTTTTCCATTGCTGCTGCTCAAGGAGTTGGTGAGGCATAGCTCTTATTGCTATACAGACTGAAAGGGAGGGGAAAATGCTCTGTGGGAATGAAGAGGTGGCAACTGTCATTTTTAAGAGAGGAAAGATTTAATATATGCTTTTTGGGGGACACTGACATGTTGTGACTGAAAACAGAGAGTAAATAGGATAGCAGGAAATATTTTGCTGTGGTATAGCCTGTCCCTTGCAACCTTTGAGTGCTCTCTCTCTGGTTGAAAGATTGCATGGATGCCTGAATAAAAGAAATATGGAGTTTGAACAGAGTAATGGGTACCATGTTTAGAGATGTCCCTAAGATTTATATTTTCTGGCTTATATTTTGGTCTCTTTTGAACACTCACCTCAAATATGATGGGAACAATGTGTGTCCAAATTCTTCTCTTGAATTTTAATTTCCTCTCAGACAATCAGCGCCAAGATCCTCACCCTCTGTTCTACAGTCCTCAAAGCATTGCTATTTAGAGCAGAGTTCTCTACTCTGTAAATGTAAATTCACTGTGCTGAGCTACAATAATGTACCCCTGATGAACATGAATTTATTTGGAACCCTATTTCCACCCAGTGGGAATGTCATGAGGATCAGCTTGCTTTCTTGAGTAATTTATTTGGTATATGTAGATCCCCATGAACTCATTTATTGGCAATTATAAAATCTGTCCACACACACATGTCTATCATACAGCTCTGACAAGATTTTATGCTGAATCAGCCCTTGGAACTATAGTATGGTGAAGATGTGAGGATTCTCTTCTAGAGATCCATATTTTCCCACTCAATGGTCTTCATTAGTTGGGTTGATGACATTATCTGTCACCCTACCCAAGTTTTCCTGTTCCACTGAGCTTATCCCCACTCAGTTTCAAAGGTTCCTTGATGAGGAGGGAGAATTATTGTTAAACCCAGTTAAGCTTTCACTGTTGATAATGGACACAGTAAAGTGAACACAGCTTTAAAAATGTTGTTTTTAAAAAAGTGAACATTCTTAAGATACTTGTTTTACCATATGATTTGGCTTTCAGAAAACAAATATGCCTTTGACAAAGAGAAATATTGTATTGTAGAGCTGTCTGGCATAAAACCAAAGAGGACTAACAGGGGGAAAAAGTAATACATTGACAAGGCCATAAAGGCTATGAAGGTTATTAAATGGAGTTGGCTTTGTGGATCTTAGCTTATTCCTTCAATCCATATTATACATGAAAATGGAGAGGCACAAAATAAACCCTTTCTGCTGGTGCCATGTGCAGCGATCAATCTTTCTAATGTTCCCAAGGAATATCAAGTAATTCAAGCATTTACAACAAAAAAGAGGAAAACCTAAGAAGACTCCTTGCTCCATCCTAATTTAATTAGCCCCCCAGTTGTCTTTTTTTTTAAAAAAAATTCACCAAATCTGCATTTATTTAAGGTAAGCCTACCATTCTGTTTGTAAGCTCAGAACTGACAGTTTTTCTATACCCCCTGACTCTACCCAAATAACATCCCCTTTTCTTTATTCCCTAGCTTGCTGAACTTAATGCCTTGTTTTCCTTAAATTCTTCTTGCTGGTCTCATGCCTCCTCACTTCCAAGGTAACTCTACCCAGTTCTACATTCTTAACCAGCCAAATATTTTATGGATGGCTTAATTATTTTCCTTTCTCAAAAGAAAATTCAATATAATCTTTTATGTGTGGGAGAAAATAAAATGAATTGTCTGAAAAGATGCATTTGAAGTGAGGAGGGAGGAACAGAGAATGTGAACTTATGTAAGATCTCATGTTGCTGTCAGGCATTTTTTTTATTTTTTTTTGGTCATAGAATTTGTGTATGAGATTAAATGAAATTCTTAAAACAGCTTTGATAGCTTCATACTTAGACTGAGGGGAAGCAGATGAATTTAGCCCACAATAAATAGCTCTTTACATGCACCCTTGCAGGAAGAGAGGAAGAAAATGAAAGTCTCTGTGAAACATTTCGATGGACTTACAACATTAAGCAAATCTCGCTCCTTTCCTTGCCTGCTTGCCTTAGCATTCTTTTATTCAATTTATCTATTATACAGCTTGACTAATATGCACCAGATTTTTTTTTAACATCGTGATTCAAATGTGTATTTTAATGCATTTGTCTGTTTAAAGCAAAGTAGAAACAGAGAGGTATGTGTTTATGAGTAGGGGGAAGGTTTCTTGAGAGTACTAAGATCTTGGATTTGAACCAAAGCAGGTGGAAGGACATTCATGCAAAAAGGCTTTTCCAACCTGCTTTTTCTATTGCAGTCCTCTGCAGATCCTCCTAAATGGGGCAGATGAAGGTAGATGATGGTTGGGGATGGTACTGGACATAGCCTTCTGTACCATTGGCTGACTAAGGCCAATGCACTCTAGTATTTGAAGAGTCACATCTGGATTCCCATTCCATGTATAGGGGATCACAGTGGGATGCAGGAACCAACAATCATCAGAGGGAAGCCGCTGGTGGGAGCATATTCCCTCTCCCTCTGTGCCATCATCCTGCTCCATTCAGGCGGGTCCCTCATCCCACTGAAGATGGGCTTGCTAGGGTGCCAGGTAGGACCAATTCTACCATTAGGTAAAGTGAGATGGCAGAGGCAGGGGGAGAAACAAGTGGAGGATTAGAGGTCAGAGTTATGGATATTCTGCAGCCTGCCTTGCAATATGGCCAACCCCTTGAGCTCCATCAAGTTCTTTTCCATTTTCTTCACCCAGCTCCACTCTGTTCTGTGCCAGTTCCCTGGGGATTTGTTTAATAGGAAAATAAATCTGCCCCCCCCTTTTTTTTGGTAATGTTGATCTGATATTCAGTCAAAGTAATTCCTAAACTGCACCCTCTGGATGTTATCCTCAGACAGAATATAAGGATGATGGGCATACTGAGATAATCCCAGCACTGGGTGTGGGAAGACTGCTCTAGCTACTACTCCACAATATGTTTATATGACAATCCTCCTAGGTCCATAGAAACAAATGTAATTAAACCAATTTTCACATTCTTTTGTCCTGAATGTTTTCTAGACTTCACTTGCTGCATTGTTTAAATCTCTCATGATAAATACAACAAAGCCAATATACTGTTTCAGGTCAGTACTAGCAAATATGAAACAGAAGAAAATGAAGAACATTTTTTTAAAAGAAAGGGGGGGGGGGGAAGAAATCTGTTTTGTAAGAGCCAGACTTATGTAATGAAACCAAATGTATGGACTGGAATTTTAAAAGAAATCTTAGCAAGAAGATAAAAGGACATGAAAGATAGTAAATGCTGAAATGATACACCACATAATGGTACACTGTCAAGAAAGAAAGATAACATGATAACTTACAGAGTCATCTTAAAGCCTATAGAGGTACTTGACCTATAGTTTGGAAGGAAACAATCTTTTTGTTTCATCTGGCTCATATTAAAAATAGGGAAAACACAAACCCTTATTTTTTCACTCTCACACATATGGTTTAAAATCCATGCAATTTTTAACTGTCTAAAATGCCTTTAAAGCAACTCAAGACAGAAAGAATTATGAAATCACTTTTCCATTTCATTTAATGAAAAACTGCACCACCACTGTTGGTCTATGGGCTATCAATTTTAAAGTGAGCAGGGCTTCAATTGGTCCTGAGTGCAATCAATCACAAAATGACACCTGATATGTATTAACAAGCTAGGTTACTGTTGATAAAAACAGAACCTTCTTAGAATGACTATTTATATAAAAATGCATAGTCTCTCTTTTTATAGTTTCAGTTATCTTTCAGCTATATATTTCTAAACTGTTGTATTAGAAGGAAAGCAAGCCATTCTAGTAATTTACAGAATATCCCTTCTTCCATTATCTTAACCAAGAATTTGTTGATCAGATTAATATTTTTTTTCATAAGCCCATAACAAGACAATCCATCTGGTGCAGTCCAGCAGTCAGTGCATGGACCCCTTGGGTAGTGTCCCAGGACACTACCAAGGCCTATGAGTGCTGAGACCTGCCCAGGGCCTCTGGTAAAAATCTGAGTGGGGCATTTATTTATTTATTTATTTGCTTATTTATTGGATTTATATCTTACCTTTCTCCCAAAATGAAATTCAAGGTGGCTTACAATAAATTTTAAAAGATCCACTTAAAACATTGATTTACAAAAGTTACAAATAATAATAATAATAATAATAATAATAATAATAATAATTTGTATGTCTCGCCTCTCCCAATGGATCGAGGTGGGAGTACAGCAATAGAAATAAAACAACAAGGTTTAAAACATGGCAATAAAAACATGACAAAATTACAATAAAAATTCTTAAAACAAACATTAAAATTACAAATGCAATAAGACAATAAAATTAACATTAACATTAACAATAAAATTGACAATTACATTTACTAAAGCAAATCCAGGCGATAATGGAGGTCTTAATTAAATAAAATTAGATTAAACATCAATATTATTAAAAACACAATTCAGTAAGGCTTTTGACAAGGTCCCTCATTATATCCTTGCAAACAAGATAGTAAAATGTAGGCTAGACAATATAACTGTTAGGTGGATTAGTAATTGGTTGACTGACTGAACCCAAAGGGTGCTCAGCATTGGCTCCTCTTCATCCTGGTGAGAAGTGACCAGTGGGGTGCCAAAGGGTTCCGTCCTGGGCCCAGTGCTATTCAACATCTTTATCAATTATTCATGACCTCCTCTTAGATGAGGATGCTGACCTGGCTTGTTTCACAGAGACCTGTCTGGGAGAAGGCAGTGCTGTAACTTGGACACAGGCCCTCCCAGCTGGGTACTCGGTTAGTGAGCAGGTAAGGGGAAGTGCGCGGGGGGTGGGCAGAATGACTTTGGTTCATAAGAACAGCCTGATCTTGACCAAGATACCTGTCCGGAACACAGTCCACTTCGAGTGTATGTACCTGAGCCTGATGACTAAGGATAGTTTGGGGATTCTGTTAGTATACTGTCCACCCCATTGTCTAACAGACTCCCTAACCAAGCTGACACAGCTGGTCTCAGAGTTGCTGTTGGAGTCAGGGCCTTTGCAGACTGCCAGAAATAGTGCACATTAAATTGAGGCACTGCCCTGGCTCATTGTTAGGGAATCATGGGAACTGTAGTTTATTGTGGCATCAGATCTCTCTGACAGAGAAGGCTTAATGTCCCAGAAAAAAATACAATTCCCATGACTCCCTAGCACTGAGCCAGGGCAGTGCCTCAATTTAATGTGCACTATTTCTGGCAGTCTGCAGAGGCCCTCACTCAGACTTCTAGTTTTGGGTGACTTCAACATTCCACTCAAGACCAGTTTGTCAAATCTAACAGGTGCGGCTTGAGGGTTCATGGAATCCATGGCAAACATGGGCCTATCCCAATTGGTTGTTGGGCCCACTCATTGTGTGGGTCATACCCTCGATGCGGTCTTCAGTATGGAACAGGAATATCCATGGGTGGAGGTTATTAAAACCACTGCATTGTCATGGACGGATCATTTCCTGGTCATGATGGAACTAAGAACCATTATCCGCCCCACCGGGGTGGTGGACCTATTAGAATGGTCTGCTCTCAAAGGCTAATGGAACCAATCAAATTCCAGAAAGCCTTAAAGGGTTCAATGGTTGGTAACACCAGTGATTCTGTCAAAGCTTTGGTAAATACCTGGAACACTGACCCTGCCAAAACTTTCCGACCTGCTTCTAACCATAAACCATGGTATACAGAAAAGCTTAGGAAGATGAAGCAGGTTGGACAATGTGTTAAGGAAAAAGCAACATGGGATATACAGTAATAGAAATAAAAATATTATGTGAATGTCAAAGTGACTAAGCAGGAGCAATCAGGAAGATACACAGGTGAAAAAGATAATATAATTAAGAAGCCTTGAGAGCCAAGGACAAAGTTATAGAAGGTATATTGAGAACACCTGTGATAGATTGCAAACACCTGAGACTCATTAAGTGGTCAAGGTAAAGTGATGAAAACTTGGGTTGGTCTTAGGTATGGGATGATCTATGTGGACCAATCAAGATGTATGTACACACCCACTGGGTGGAAACTGACTGGTGGGTGGTGTCTAACAATGGCTATAAATTGCAATGTTTGCTAATGTACAGTGTGGTGTATTGTGGAGTAGTTTGGAGATATTGTGAAGTGTAGAGATTGTGATTTGTAGGGCATATAGTATTTATGTATATAGTAGAATAAAGTAGATCTTTTATATAAGACTACTGAGTTGTCTGGTGTCTTGAGGGAAGATACAAAAGCCAGAAGAATCCTGGAGAAGTTTGGAGACATTTCAGGAAGAAGAGTGAGAAGGCTTGGAGAGTTTGTCAGGGTCTTCAGCCTATTCTCTGAAACTCTGCTGCTTGGGAAAGAAGCATCAACCACTGATCAAAGCTGGTCAGCTCTGCTGCATAACAAGGTGGTGAGTTAGAGCAAGAGGTGAAGAGCTACAACTCCCATCATCCCTGACACAATGACTAGAGCACATCTGGTGGAAAACTCAACTCTTATCTGACAAGACTCGTCATAGGAAATTTCTTTGTTCCTATCGAGAGGCAATACGTGCAGCGTAGAAAGATTTCTTTCTTCTCTGTATGTATTCCATCTGCAGAGTCCCATCCAGCAGAGTTGTTCAGGGTGGTAGGGGAACTGACACAGGTTATACCTGTGCAGAACCCACTACTTAACCCAACATTGGCCTGCTGTGATGCATTTAATAACTTATTTGCAGATAAAATCTCTCAGATAAGAGCCGACTTAGACGCTAGTTTTGTAGCAGAATCAACGGATGAGGTGTCCAGCAACTCGGTTAATGAAATTATACTGGATCAGTTTCAATCTGTGAGTACCGATGACGTGGACAAGCTCCTTGGCAGTGTGAGGAAAACAACCTGCCCTCTTGATCCTTGCCCATCATGGCTGGCCATCCAGGGGGGGATGCGTTGAGGATGTTCCTTACAGATATCATTAATGCATCCCTTAGGGAAGGTCTTGTTCCATCTTGCCTGAAGGAAGCGGCAGTTAGACCACTTCTGAAAAAAAAAAAAAAACTTCCCTGGACCTCCCTGGACATGAACAGCTATAGGCCAGTCTCTTTACTACCTTTTTTGAGCAAAGTGATCAAGAGGCCAGTTGCGTTTCAACTCCAAGCTGTCTTGGAGGAAACTGATTATCTAGATCCATTTCAAACTGGCTTTAGGATAGGATTTGGAGTAGAGACTGCCACAGTCGCCTTGGCTGATGACCTTCATTTGGGCATCGACAGGGGTAGTGTGACCCTGCTGGTGCTTCTAGACCTCTCAGAGGCTTTTGACACAATAGATCATAACATCATCTTGGAGTGCCTGAGTAGCTTAGGAATTGGAGGCACTGCACCTCCAATGGGGTGGGGGTTATCAGTACACTGATGACACCCATATATATTTCTCCATGCCTCGGTCCTCAGCTCTGACTTCAGATGGCATCTCTCCTCTCAATGAGTGTCTTAAGGCAGTAATGGACTGGATGAGTTAAAACAGATTGGTCTGGAAACTCTAATTAGTACAAAATATGGCAGCCAGGTTGGTCTTGGGAACATTGAGAAGAGACCATATAACGCCAGTCTTAAAATCTCTTCACTGGCTGCCCATAAGTTTCTGACACAGTACAAGGTGTTGGTTATCACCTTTAAAGCCCTAAATGGCTTGGGTCCAACCTATCTTCGGGACCGCCTCCTTCCATATAATCAGCCCCGCACACTCAGGTCCTCTGGGAGGAATTTGCTGCTGCCTATGAAAACTAGGTTGTCTGCAACCTCCCAGAGGGCCTTTTCAGCAACCACTCCCAGATAATGGAATGGCCTGCCAGACGAGATCCATCATATTACCACTTTAAACAGCTTTAAAAAAGTTGTTAAGACGGATCTCTTCTGGCAGGCCTTTCCTGTACAGAGATCCCAGCCTCAAGAGTTAGCCTATCTTCTCTCCTATTCTCTGTGACAGTTTTGTAGTTTTGTTATTTTGTTATTTGGTTGTTCTGTCATTGTGACTTATTTTAACTATGTTTTAATTTATTTATTGTTTAATATTATTTTAAAGGGTGAGTGGGTCTTGGGATTTATATTGCATTTATGATATTTTAATGTTGTAAGCTGCCCCGGTTTGCAGAGGGGCGAGATAAAAATTAATTTATTATTATTATTATTATTATTATTATTGGGACACGCTTTTCACATTTGCAGATGACATTAAATTAGGAGGAATAGCTAATACCCCAGAGGACAGGGTGAAAATTCAAAATGACCTTAATGGATTAGAAAGTTGGGCCAAAGCTAACAAAATGAATTTTAACACAGAGAATGTAAGGTACTGCACTTAGGGCAAAAAAATCAAATGCATAGATATAAGATGGGGGACCCCTGGCTTAACGAGACTACGTGTGAAAGGGGTCTAGGAGTCCTAGCAGACCACAAGTTGAACATGAGTCAACAGTGTGATGCAGCAGATAAAAAGGCCAATGCAATTTTTAAGCTCCATCAATAGAAGTATAATATTTAGACCAAGGGAAGTAATAGTGCCAATGTATTCTGCTTTGATCAGGACCCACTGGAATACTGTGTCCAGTTTCGGGCACCACAATTAAAAAAGGATGTTGAAAAACTGGAGCATGTCCAGAGGAGGGTGACTAAAATGGTGAAGGGTCTGGAAACCATGTCTTATGAGGAAAGACTTAGGGAACTGGGTATGTTTAGCCTGGAGAAGAGATGGTTAAAAGGTGATATGATAGTCCTGTTTAGATATTTGAAGGGATGCCATATTGAGGAGGGCGCTAGCTTGTTTTCTGTTGCTTCAGAGAACAGGACCTGGAACAACAGATGCAAGAGATTCTACCTGAACATTAGGAGGAACTTCCTGACAATGGACATTATCACACAGGGCCAAATCCACACAAAATCCTGACCGAAACTGGATTAGTGGCCCGTGTTTTCACACGACATCGCACAGAAACTGGACAGAAACTGGACAGAAAGTGGACAGAAACGAGATCTTTTGAAATTCGGTTCTTTGGAGGAAATGCAAATGCGCAATTAAGGTAATTTCACATTGACCGTAATGTGATAGACAAATGCACATTTGGAAGCATTTCCCCTTAATTTCCCATGATTCACCCTGCTTCGTCCTCTGCTTCCAGGATCGGCCCAAGGAAAGCTGTTAGCCTCTGCCTTTCCTTGGGCCGATCCTGTCCTCCGTTTCCAGGATCGGCCCAAGGAAAGGCAGAGGCTGACAGCTTTCCTTGGGCCAATCCTGGAAACAGAGGATGAAGCGGGGCTGTCCTCCGCTTCCAGGATAAGCCCAAGGAAAGCTGTCAGCCTCTGCCTTTCCTTGGGCCGATCCTGGAAGCAGAGGACGAAGCGGGGCCGTCCTCCACTTCCAGGATCGGCCCAAGGAAAGCTGTCAGCCTCTGCCTTTCCTTGGGCCAATCCTGTCCTCCGTTTCCAGGATTGGCCCAAGGAAAGGCAGAGGCTGACAGCTTTCCTTGGGCTGATCCTGGAAGTGGAGGACGGCCCCGCTTCGTCCTCCGTTTCCAGGATCGGCCCAAGGAAAGCTGTCAGCCTCTGCCTTTCCATGGGCCAATTCTGACATTCCACTATCTGCGCATGTGCTAGAAGCTCATTTCTAGTTCATTTATGGGATTTTCTCACTTGTGTGTGAACGTTAAATGCGGTTTCAGCGGGAGCTTACTTTAATTGCGCAATTAAGGTAATTACGTATGAAAGCCATTTGCAGAATCAAGGTTTATTTTCGGTTTATTTTCGGGATTTGTCATTTCCAGTTTATTATCGCTTTGTGGTCCACGTGTGATAACGTCCAGTGAGAGCTGTTCGACAGTGGAACACACTCCCTCGGAGAGTGGTGGAGTCTCCTTCTTTGGAGGTCTTTAAACAGAGGCTGGATGCCCATCTGTTGGGGATGCTTTGATTTTGAGTTCCTGCATGGCAGGAGGTTGGACTGGATGGCCCTTGTGGTCTCTTCCAACTCTATGATTCTTTGATTCTATAAGGCAGCTAAAAACACTTAAAACATAGTTAAAATATAGTTACAGTAAAAGATTAAAAGATACAGCACATCATTTACACACACACTACAAATCCATAATCAAATTTCAAATGCCTGATTAAATAAACATGTCTTCACCTGTCAGTGGAACAAGAGAAGGGAGGGGGGCAACCAGACCCTCTGTGGAAGGGAGTTCCACAGTCTGGGAGCAGTCATGGAGAAGGCTCTCTCCCGAGTCCTCTGCAAAGGTAGTGGGATTAAGAGAAAGCAGTGGTGTCACTAGGGTTGGCATCACCTGGTGCTGTAACTCATGGTGTCACTTCCCCAGACCATAACATACAGAATCCTTAGAAATGTTTGTTGTATCAGTGCTACTCACTAGTCATAATTTCTGTATATCACTGAATGTAATGGTAATAAACAATTAGCAAAATTAAAATGATCCCTAGACCAGTCTAGGACCCAGTGCAATGTATACAAACTCCAGGAAAAGAGATTTCATCAATAATAATAATAATAATAATAATAATAAACAAAATTATTTTTATCCAGCCCCTCTGCATGTGCAATCTAAACATTAGGAGGAACTTCCTGACATTGAGAGCTGTTTGACAGTGGAACACATTCCCTCAGAGAGTGGTGGAGTCTCCTTCTTTGGAGGTTTTTAAACAGAGGCTGGATGGCCATCTGTTGGGGGTGTTTTGATTGTGATTTCCTGCATGGCAGAATGGGGCCAGACTGTATGGCCCTTGGGGTCTCTTCCAACTCTACAACATCATATGCACACCCTCAGTTCATTTACATGTACATAGTTTGATGTGGTTGAAGTGAAAATTTGGTAAAAGGTGATCCTTTTAAAGAAAATTTAAAAATAATATTTTTTAAATTTTAAATTTTCTTTACAATTGTTACATTTAATTTAAAAAAACAAAACAAAACCCCGGGGCCTTTCCTTTCTCCTACTGAGCCTCCTCCCACTCACACCATTTCTTCAGCATTTTAAAGAGACTCAGGCAAATGCCACAAATGCAGATGTTTGAGGAACAATGGTGTCACTCCCCTTGGCTTAGGGTGTCACCTGTTGTAGTCTGCACCCCTGCATCTCCCCCAGTGATGCCATTGAGAGAAAGCCCTCCCCTGCAGATCTTAAAGTATGTGCTGGCTTATATAATGAAATATGGTCTTTCAGATAGCCTTGTCCTAAGCCTTGGAGAGCTTGAAAGGTCAAAACTAGCACTTTAATTCTGCCTGGAAATGAACCAGTAGCCAATGCAACTGTTTAAACAGAAGATTGACATGATCCCTGTACCCAGCCATGGACTACAGCCTGGCCACAGCATTTTGGACCCATTGGAGTTTCTGAACAGTTTCCAAAGGCAGCCCCATATAGAGTTACAGTTGTCCATATGGGATGTAATCAACACATGTATCACCATAGCTAGATCTGACATTTCAAGGAATGGGCATAGCTGGCACACTAGTTTTAACTGTGCAAATGCACTCATGGCCACAGCTGAAACCTGGACATCCAAGCTCAGATCCAAATCCAGGAACACATCCAAGCTGTGAACCTGAGATTTCAGGGGAATTGCAATGCTGTCCAGCACATGTTGAATCCCTATTCCCTGATCTGCCTTCCAACTGACCAGGAGCACCTCTGGCTTGTCTGGATTAAGTTTCAATTTGTTTGCCCTCATCCAGTCCATTACTGACAACAGGCATTGGTTTAGTATAGAAACAACTTCCTTGGAATTGGATGGGGAGGAGAGATAGAGTTGTGTGTCATCAGCATACTCTGAATTACCTCACCAGGCAGTTTCATGTAAATATTAAACAACATAGAGGACAGAACCAAGCCCTGAAGGAACCGTAGGGTAGTGGCAAGAGTGTTGCACAGGCATCCGTCAATACTTCTGAGTCCACCTCTCTAGGAAATACCAGAATCATGGTAAAACAGTGCTACTGAGCCCCATCTTGAGAGGAGACCAAGAAGGATACAATGGTTGATGGTATCAAATGCCACTGAGATGTCCAGCAGAACCAACAGGGACACATTCTCCCTGTTTAATTCCCTTTGTAGGGCATTTACGAAGGCGACCAAAGCTATCTCTTTCCCATAGGCCCCCAGAGGCCTTTGGACCGCCCCCAGGCCAGTCCTGCTGCCGCCGCTGCCGCTCGCCATGATGATATTGATTATTGTTGTTATTACTTGTTGTTGGGGTTTTCTTGGCAAAATCTCCACAGGGGTTTTGCCATGGCTTTTCTGGGGCTGAGAGAGAGTGCATGCATATTTTTTTAATTTTTAATTTTTTTAATTTTTTTAAATTTTATTTATTTATTTATTTATTTATTCATTCATTCATTTTTGTCTGAGGGACAGCAATTGTCTGAGGGACAGCAACCCGGCCCCCGGCTCAAAAAGGTTGCCTACCCCTGATCTAGATAATCCATTTTATCCAGTAATGTCTGGAATTGGGAGCCCACCTCATGCTCAGGAGCCTTGCCCCCCTTGCCTCTTTTAGATAAGATTGAAACCTGCCATGCTGTTGAAGTAACCATTTTGATTTTTACAATGAATCTAATATAACTTCAGGGCATTATAGTTGCACCATAGTTAAGCCAGGAGCAGACCATCTGCTAACAGAAGAAAAGAGAAATGGTAGCCATGGGAGGGTATTTTGCCAGAACTCCCCTCAGCCTGAAGCTCATCCTCATATAATATTACCAATGTTTCAAATATTTTCCAGGCCAGGATTCTACTGGGTAGACATAGCTATTTATTACTTTTCAACAAATCTGTGCCACATAGTCAATGTGATTCAGTTGTACATTTTCAATGGCTACCATGCACACTGGGCTTTATTGTATTTATAAAAAATATATGTCCTGCCTTTCTAGTGTTCTCACACCATGCAGAGGTGGCTAAGAATAATTACAACAAGAACATAAAGTGAAATCACAAAATATAAGGAAAATATATAGATAATTCTATTATCATGCAGCGAGGTAGAAAACACAGGACAATGGGCAAAGAATCCCCAAAATAAATCTGTCTGCTACAGTCTGGCCACATTTGTTTTCTCATTCTTCTTAAAATAATTGGTCTTTGGAGTTTGGTACAATACTGAAACTGTGAACAATTTCATGCATCATGTATAGGTAAACTTGGTTTTACAACCAAGTGTATTGTCAGCTGCAAATTGCAGCCTAGAGGAGCTTTCTGAAGAGTGTATACCAATTTGTTGCATTTATAGATTTAATGTGGGAAGTGTTGTACAGTCTATTTTATATAGACTGGTTCTGGTGCAAACAGTCCAGATGATGTCTGGCACATTCAGTACCAGAACCAATGTTTAATAATAATAATAATAATAATAATAATAATAAAATAATTTATTTCTATCCCGCCCTTTGGGAACCCAATCAGGGCGGCTTACAACAATTAAAAATACATAATACCCAAAACAGTCCCTCCCCCCCCCTTAAAACAGCATTAAATCAAAAAAAGATTAAAACAATAAATCCAACAATATAAAATTTAAAAACACATTTAAAAGAAAAAAAATATAACAAGGCACAGCTTAACCAGCGGCAATGATCTTCATCCATCGAGATGGGGCCACGCGAAGATCACTGCGGTGGGGGAACCTGAGGCCGGGACAATTAGTCTGGAAAGGCCTGCTGGAAGAGATCTGTCTTGACAGCTCTTTTAAAGTCGTCTAATGATGTTAACTGATGGATCTCATCCGGCAGGCCATTCCAGAGCTTGGGAGTGACAACTGAAAAAGCCCTCTGGGAGGTAGCCACAAGCCTCGATTTTTGAGGCTGCAGCAGATTCCTCCCAGAGGACCGGAGAGAGCGGGGAGGATTGTATGGGAGGAGGCGATCCCTAAGATAGCTTGGACCCAAGCCATTTAGGGCTTTAAAGGTGATAACCAACACCTTGTACTGGGCCTGGAAGCTGATAGGCAGCCAGTGGAGGGACCTCAAAACCGGAGTAATGTGGTCCCTCCTAGATGTTCCCGAGACAAGCCTGGCTGCCATATTTTGAACCAGCTGTGATTTCCGAACCAAGCACAAGGGTAGCCCCATGTACAGTGCATTACAGAAGTCAAGGAGTGAGGTTACCAGCGCGTGCACAACAGTCTCGAGATCCCTTACTTCCAGAAAAGGGCGCAGCTGGCGTATCAGCTGAAGCTGATAACAGGCGCTCCTGACTGTCGCATTCACCTGATTTGTCATCAGGAGCGACAAGTCAAGGAGCACCCCCAGACTGCGAACACAGTCACTGGAGGGGAGTGTGAGCCCATCCAGGACTGGAGGTTGCAACCCAATTCCTGGTTTCGGGGCCGCCACCGTGAGCACCTCTGTCTTGTCTGGATTCAACTTCAATCTGTTTTTCCTCATCCAGCCCATTACCGCTTGAAGACATTCATTGAGAGAGGAGATGCCATTAGAATTCAAGGCTGACGAATGAGACACAGAGAAATAGATTTGGGTGTCATCAGCGTACTGATAGCACCCAGCACCATAACTCCATATAATCTCACCCAGCAGGTTCATATAGATGTTAAATAACATCAGGGACAAAATAGCTCCCTGAGAGACCCCACAAGTGAGCTCCCTCTTGCTGGAGCTACTGTCCCTGAGCAGCACCCTCTGGGACTTACCCGAGATGAAGGACTGGAACCACTGCAAAGCAGTGCCCCTGATACCTAGCCCCCTCAGGCGGCCCAAGAGGATGCCGTGATCTATTGTGTCCAAAGCTGCTGAGAGGTCTAGGAGCACCAACAGGGTCACACTACCCCTGTCGATGCTCAGACGCAGATCATCGGTCAAGGCAACCATGGCAGTCTCAACCCCAAAGCCTGTCCTGAAGCTGGTTTGAAATGGGTCTAGATAATTGGTTTCATCCAAGACAGCTTGGAGCTGAAGAGCAACTGCCCTCTCGATCACCTTGCTCAAAAATGGCAACAAAGAAACAGGCCTGTAGTTACTCATATCCAGGGGGTCCAGGGAAGGTTTTTTTCAGAAGCGGCCTAACAGCCGCTTCCTTTAGATAAGATGGAACAAGCCTGAAGGATGCATTGATGATGTCCATGAGGAATCTCCTCAGTGCATCCCCCCCCCCCCGATGGCCAGCCATGATGGGCAAGGGTTGAGAGGGCAGGTTGTCTTCCTCACCTTACCAAGCAGCTTGTCGATGTCCTCAGTACTCACGGATTGCAGCTGATCCAGGATAACTACATCGACGGAGTCGCTGGATACCTCGCCTATAGATTCTGTTACAACAGTGGCGTCTAAGTCGGCTCTTATCTGAGAGATTTTGTCTGCAAAGAAGCTGTTAAATGTGTCACAGCAGGCCGTCGTTAGGTTAAGTAAGGGATTTGGTGCAGGGGGCACCTGCATCATCTCCCTCACCACCTTAAACAGCTCTGCTGGATGGGACTGTGCAGACACAATGTGTGCAGAGGAGAAAGCCCTCTTCGCTGCACGCATTGCCTCCCAATAGGAACAAACAAAGTTCCTATGGCGAGTTCTGTCAGATAGGAGTCGAGTCTTCCACCATCTGCGCTCTAGTCGTTGACCAATCCGCTTCATCCTCCTAAGCTCTGGTGTGTACCAAGGCCTACGGTTTGAAGTGGGATGGCAAGGACACTTGGGAGCGATTGTGTCGATAGCCCTGGTGAGATCGATGTTCCAAGTACTGACCAGAGCGTCGACAGGGTCACCAGCATTTAACACCATTAATTCTATTATTAGGAGTATTTAACACATTTTTTTTAAAAAAGCTTACCTCTTATTCCTGATATGCCAGGAAGATCTGAAGCCATGGCACCCCACTAAGCCACCTGGCACATCCGCTGCTATCACCAGTCATTCTCTCTGAGATCAGAATGAGATGCCCATTCATGTGATCATTGGTGAATGCCTTGTTCTGATCTCAGAAGTGATCAACTTTTAGTAACGGACATGCTGGATGGCTTAGCAGCTGTCCATGCAGACAGCTGCTCTCGCATGGGAACACAGGGCCATGCAACTGGGGGATCAGGACAGCTCTGTGACAAGGATACTCCAGGCTGCCTCTGGAATATTCTGGTCAGTGAAGACAAAGTGAGTCTAACCATTGTTCTTTCAAGTCTGGGGTGTGCAACTGTGGCCCTCCAGATGCTGGTGAACTGCTAATTTCATCTTCCCTGGTCATCATAGCGAGTGGTGAAGAATAATAAGAAACGCAGTCCTGAAACATCTGGTCAGCTTCAATTCCCTCTTCCCCAATCTGGGTAGACCAATATGTCTTCTTCAGCTAGCAGGGTCTTTCTCACACAGGGCTGGGCAATGCCATCAGGTCTGAGGGAACAATTTCTGCACCAGGAAACTTCCAGGGGCCTCACATAGTGTCACCAAGAAAGGAACCAGACATCTACTTCTGCTTTTGAAAATTAAATCTTGGACTTTGGGGGTGTTAAATTAAAAAGCTGAGGGAGTCTTTTTTTAAAAATCAGGAAGAAAAAAACAGGAGTGCAGGCAAAAAATGAGAGAGCGGAAGGCCACAACTATAGCTTCAGGGGAGTCATATGTTGCCTTAAAGGGAATCACAGTAAGCACACTTTGGCCATCCCTGCTCCAGTCCAGAGTTCCAACATCAGCTACTGCTGCCTGTGTCTTCTAAAGATGCCATGGATTGAACCTGGGTAGATCTTGGAAGTAACTAGTTCTAAATAACTAGTTGCTGGTGATATGTTCCTGTCCCCAGAACTAAAGCTACACTACAGTTGTCACTAAGATCTGGTACAATGTGACTGTACCTTTTAAAGTGACATTTTTAATTACAGCAGTATGTCACCAGTAAAAGATGGAGAAGGAATGCCACAAGGTGGGTTCAGGTGCTGCTTCATGTTTTGTTGTGAATGTTGAGATGATGATGAGTGGATGAGAGGAGAGGGTTTTTCATACTATAGGCTAGTGGTTTGTAGAAGTCAGATTTTTTAGAAATAGAAAAGAGTCACCATGTGACTCAACTCCCAATATTCTGACATGGTAGACTCCAGGTGAGCAATACTTATATTGATCCTGCTGATCACATATCTTGGCTCTTGTAAGCACATTGCCTAGATTTGGAGAGAATTGTAGTTGACCTATCCATTGTGATCTCTGGGGATACTTGTTACATTACCTTGTTTCATACAGTTGCCCCCTGAAGTAAGATTAGGACATGTGCCTAAAGAGTAATGAATAGTTTGGTCCCATCTCAAAGCAATCAAAATGTTAATCTACACCAAACTGAAGTTAAGCACTTAACCTTTTAATGCACACATCTTTATGGCACTGCACGCTGAATGGAAAAAAATTAGGTATAGATTTCAGGTGATACAGAGTGTATTTGACCAAGTAACTGGGAGTCTAACTAAAAACCCCTTGGGAAGAGTCCAAGAGCAATCTCAAGGTGTTGAGAGCCTTTATCTTCCATCACTGACACACAGAGATAAGGACACTCAGCACCTCAAAGAAGAGATACAAAGTAGTCTATTCCACCAAGCACCTACAGCACAATCCACTTAATCAGTACCCAGATAGATCACCTGCTCCTTAAATGGGCTGATAGCCAAGGAATAGATTTAGTACATCCCATTTCAATGAATAAAGTATGGGTAATTGCTTACTTAATTGTGAAATATGTGTTTCGGCTGGAAAGCCTGATGGCTTTAGGTTTGTACTTACAAAAGTGCACAGGTGTGATTCAATATTTACATACCTTGCTGGCTGCTTGTTTTCTTCTTCTCCCCTCCTCCTCACCTCAATGCAGCTATGGATCAAAAGGAAAAAACACTGCACATTGTTCAATGTGCAAGCAATTCATGAAATAAAAGTAATTGTCTCACAACACAATATATTCCTTAGAGCCTAATCAGAATGAAGAATGTGTTGGCACATTTTTCTTCCCAGCAGGGTCTGCCCCAATTAAGAGGATTGCATAGAAATCCTTTTAGTAAAGTACAGTGGGAGGTAGCAGTGCTTATAAAATATGGATTCCTCCCTGCACATATCCCTTAAGTAACATCTAATACCAGATTGGAAGACCTTGTCTTCTCTCTTTTATGGGTCACTGTTTTCCTCCATGTTTGCTCAGCAAGATTTTGTTTCTTGATTTTCTACTTTGCTCAAGGGATTGAGGCACTCTTCCTAAAGCTGAATGAAATGATAAAGTTTGAATCACAACAAGATGCCACCTTACATAGCCATGTGCTTGGGCACATAAAAGAAAAGTCCCATAGCTGTAGAACATTTCAAACCCACAACAGTACATTTTTATGGGTCTTCTCTGAGTGATAGCTGTGGACCTTCTGCCCATAAACAACATGCATAAGTGAACATGCATTTTTGGTAGGCTTCAGTGTCTGATTTTGGGCTTATTTACAAGATGAGTTCTCTCATGTGAGAGGCAATTTGGTTTGTGCATGATAGGCCTATAATATCCACAATTAAAGCAATAGGGAATGAGTTACAGGATAATATAATCTATTTAATCTCTGCATAATCTCTGCATTGGCTAGGACTTCTTGAATTTGCAGTACATAACTTCTGGAGGGCCACAAGTTGTCCAATCCTATGTTGGAGGGTGAAGTCCCCTTGTTCAACCTCACCATAAATAGGTCAACCTCATCATAGAGTGGGACAAAATAGGAAAGACAAAAGACGATAAGATGGGACAAATCAGGAAAAAACAAACAAACACTGCAGAAGCAGTCAAAGCAATCTCATTACAATCCATCACTGGATTAAGTGGAAGATCAAAAGTTGTGCAATAATGAGAGCAGCATTAGGAAAGTGGAAGTTTGTACTCAGAGGAGTTCATGTTTTGCTTTTCTTGGTCAGGAAGATTAAATCCTGGTTTGTCTATTCATTAATTGAGGAGAAATGTTTAATAGCTTTATTTTCATTGTGGTTTACATTGAGATGCATGAAATGTTCCTAATAATCCATGCTCAGATACAGTCTCTCTCACCCTGGGTTCACTGGAAACCTTGTGTGAGAGATCACTAGGGGTTCTGCAAAACAATGAGGGAAAGAAACTTTAACAAGAGGGAGCAATGGACTGGGACTTGATTCTTTGAGGGTTTTGCCTTCCAATTTGGAGTACAATTGGAAAGTTTTACACATACAGTAAATGTTTTTTTGAGATGTAACTATACAGAGACTTGAGAAATTCAGTTTCCTGCCTAACACAGGGGCAGTTAAGTTCACACAGGACAGGGGTAGCCTGGATCTCAAGGGAAGTTACTTTTCTGTTGTTAATAGAATTGAACTATTATTCCCTGTCTTTTATTGCCCTTGTCTCTGGTCCCCACATGGCCAAGAAGGGGAGTGGCCTTTGTCTGCATTGAAATTCCCTCCAGAACAACAGAAACAATATAGGCCTGTGATTCTACCATCATTCCCTTTCTTTTCCTGTATGATTTTTGAATATCTTTTGCCTGGTGAAGAATCCAGTAGAGTTTTGAAAGCTTGGATGATGTATTTTGTGCATTTTGGTTGGTCAATAAAGGTATTGCTCTTTTGTGGATTGGGAGTTCCATAGAAGATTATGACTTTAAAAAGTAAACATTTTTTTAAAGCTGTACATATAAGAATTGATATGCAGGATCTTCTTGAAACCTGAAAATTATTTTCAGGGTTCCTCTAAGGTAAAAAGGGTGAGAATGTCTGCTGAAATATAAGGAAAAAGTCAACCATACTTGATAATGATATATATCATTAATGGGGAGGGGTATTGAGTCATTGTTTCTAGCATTAAGACAACATATCTTGTTAATTTTCTCCCTTTTGTGTTTTTTAAGTCTTAGAAAAGCAAATGAAATATTCTTTGGATGACCTCTCTGTTTCGTTGACAAGCAGTAGCATTCATTAATCTGCTGCACACGATAAAGTCAGCCATTCAGCTGCCGCCCTGTAAACCCGACTCCTTTAATTGACAAAGCCCTTGCCATCCAAGTATTTGGTTTGCTCTTTTATTATCATGCTTAAAGCCTAAATAAAATTCAATCTTCTGGAGCAATATTGAGATATTACATCCAGATGAAGGGTGGGTGTCATAGAGAAACAAGCTGCTAGTAATATTCTCTAGGCATTTTGCCATAAACTTTGGTTGAAGTTGTAAAGCTTAGTTCCTTTCTTTTTAGAAATATGTGTGTACACATGAACCAACTGAACCATTCTTAGATTTTAAAAGGTCAGAGGACTGTTTATTAGTATTTTTTCCCCTCTCCCCCTACACTTATTAGTACAGAAGATAAAATGTTTACTGCAGTCTCTGTTTCCTTGTACAGTATTTGTTTTGTGTTCGGTCAATACAGTGCCATGTCAGCCACTGGGGAATTAGAAGGAAAAATATTCAGATCAGCATTCAGATCTTGTTCCAGAATCTCAAAGAAGTGTGCATTTGTAGGTGGAAATTTCATATTTCCCCTGCTAATTTCACCAAGATGAGAATGTGCTACCTTTCTGTTTTGCTTTTTAAAAATGTGTCAGCAATGCTTGAAAGAATGTTTTATTGTGGAACAGCAAAATGTTTTCCCCAACTGTGCTTAATTATTGAAATAAGAAACATGGGTGACTGTGTTCAAAACAAGTGCCAGTGTCTGTGCCCAGCTCTTCAGTGGAGAGGACTGGAAAGGCACTCATATTCATCTACTAGATAGAAGATCTCTAAAATTCCTATACAATGGCAAAATACATTTTGCAAATCTTTAAAACAACTGGTGGCCTTGTGTTTTATTTCTAAAGGAAAACCAAGCCCAAATGGACTTTTGGTGACATTCTGAAATAATAATAATAAAAAAACACAAACACTGTGCTGTGCCAGGAAACTAACAGAAGAGCCAATAAAGATGGGCTTGGATGTCTTCATTTCGGGTGAAAATCACTTCATAAAATGTTGTGGGAGTTAAGATTTATGGGAATGGAGTACAAAGCACTCATAGTGATTCAATCCATATTGAGTGTTCTGTTTGCTTCTTATTTTAAAAGAATATCCGCTATGATGAATATGGGCTCATGGCATCTCCATGTGTTGACCTGTGTGAATCACCACAATTGCAAACCAGCATTGATAATATTTTTGTAAGGTACCTTGAGTCCCATATCAAGAGAAAGGTGGGATATAAAATACATACATACAGACATACTATTGGACTAGACCAAGGCTCTGACTGAATAAAAGGCAGGTTTGTTTGTTTGTTTGTTTGTTTCTATGGCAATCAGAAGATTAGTAGCATTTCATTGAGTTGGCATTAATAATTCTGGAAACCTTTACAATGTCTTCAGCTCAAGTTTATTTATAAACACATTGGAGGTAGTGTTAAATAAAGTGATTGCTCCTGAAATATATCAAAGATCATGAGCTTTTTTGTATGTGTGTGCCTTTGGTAGCATATAGTACGGAATTTCAGTAGGTGCCTCATTTCTCAACCATGTAAGCCTAATCCTGTCTTCCTTTGATTCTTTTCAGTTGAAAGAAAACTAATTTATTACTAGGTAGCAAGTGTTTTTGTGTAAAGGGGAACATAGCTCCTGTCAACCCTAGTGCTAACCAACATATGCCAACACATATGAAAAACAAAACAATGGGCAACAGATTGGAAACTATCAATATACATCCCCATCCACAAAAAAGGAGGCACGAAAGACTGCAGCAACTGTAGGACCATAACATTTATCTCCCATGCAAGCAAAGTTATGCTCAAAATTCTGCAACATAGACTCCAACCATACATGGAGAGATAAAATCCCAGAGATGCAAATGAAGTTCATAAAAGGAATAGGCACTAGGGATCACATTGCAAACATATGATGGTTAATGGGGAGCAACAAGAAATTCCAAACGAAAATCAGCATGTGCTTTATAGACTATAGCAAAGCCTTTGACTACATAGATCATGAAAGACTATGGAATGCCCTTAAAGACATGGGAGTGCAACTACATCTGATAGTCCTCATGAGAAATTTGTACTTAGGACAAGAGGCTACTGTAAGAACAGAACATGGAGAAACATAATGGTTCCCAGTTGGCAAAGGAGTTGGGCAAGGCTGCTTCATCTTGCCCTATCAATTCAATTTATATACAGAACATGTTATATGAAAAGCAGACTTGGACACAGAAAGACATGAAAACAGGAGGAAGGAGCACCAACAATCCAAAATATGCAGATGACATCATACTGCTTGAAGAAAACATCACAGACCTAGAGCAACTGCTAAGGAAGGTCAAAGAAGAAAGTGTAAAGGCAGGCTTACTGATGAACATAAAGAAAACAAAAATAATGACCATGGAAGAGCTACACAAATTCAATCTAGATAATAAGCAAAAGAAATAGTAAAAGAGTTCTCATGCCTTGGATTAAACATTGATAGAAATGGGGACTGCAGTCAAGAAATCAGAAGACGACTAGGTTTGGGGAGGGAAGCTCTGAAAGAACTAGAAAAGATTCTAAAATGCAGAAATATAGAACCGAATACAAAAGTTACAATAGTACAAGCCATTCCCTATACCATATGCAGCTGGAGAGTGAAATAGGGTTAGAGAATATAAAAACAGATCTTGAGAACCTGAAAGCAGAGGAACAGTGTAGGAGCACACTCTTTGCATGCACAAAGTCTTAAGTTCAAGCTATCATATTTAGTTATTTAAAAAATAAAAAGATTTGGTAAAATCTGAGTGCATTTATGGAGAGAGAGCTGTATTTCTGGAAAGTAGGGATGGAAAGAATATTGGCAAATATTAATGCCATAAGGAAAAAAGGACGTCTCCAGAGTCTCCAGTGTAAGAAACCCTGATGAGGAGAAATCTGTGCAAGAAGCACCTTTAGGCAACCTCCTTCCCACTTTACATGACATTTCTCAGAACCAATTTCAAGTAATTGTTTTGTTGTCTTGCTCTTCAAGTTTTTTCCCCTTTTGTTCATAATGTTACTTTTCTTCTTTCTCCTTGGGCAACATTGTTCTTTTCCTTAACTGACATGTTTAACTTAGTGTTTCAATGTTCTGGCAGTGGCTACAACTTCATTGTTTGTTTGTTTTTAAAGAAAAAATAATGGCATTTTCTGCTCTCCAACATTGTTTTCTGCATCGAAAGCACTATTTTCTGTGCACACACCCCCACATGAGTTTTGGTCTCTCTCTCTCTATTTGTGCACAATAAGTCCTGCATTGTGAATAGGCTTAGAAACCTGTACAATTTTTGAAGACTTTCTCATAGCAGCAAGAAAAATGATATTATTTTTTCCTTCCCACAAAATTAATAAAAACTTACATCCCTACTGGAAAGTTACTGTCCATTGATGGAGAGAACAGTGGTACTGATGCTGGTACCAGGCAAGCTTTGCATGTTGCTGCTCATGCCTATCTTCAAAAAGTGAAACCAAGGAAATTTATTGAGTACTCTTAGGACCTGAACAGATTGTCAAAAATAATCCAGCTTGAGACCACTTTAACTGTCCTGGCTCAGTGCTAAGTAATCATGGGAACTGTAGTCTATTGTGGCACCAGAGCTCTCTGACAGAAGGGGGTTGCAGACTGCCAGAAATAGTGCAAATTGAGTCCACTTTTAAGGTTAGAGTTAGGGAATCATGGGAACTATAGTTTATTGTGGCACCAGAGCTCTCTGACAGAGGAGGCTCAATGTCTCAGAAAAAGAACAATTCCCATGATTCCCTAGCATTAACCCTAACCCTAAAAGTGGATTCAATTTGCACTATTTCTGGCAGTCTGCAACCCCCCAGAGAAGGCTCAATGTCTCAGAAAAAAAACTACAGTTTCCGTGATTCCCTAGCTCTGAGCCAGGGCAGTTAAAATGGTCTCAAGCTGGATTAATTCTTGCAGTCTGTTCAGGCCCTTAGTTTTGATCTTTTGAACTGTGTCTGCCAAAATGTTTTCAAAGTTCACCTGGTTCTGGGTTACTTCTCTCACAATTTTCAATGTTACTTGTTATTTTCTATTCTTTTGCTATATAAGTATCTTCATTTGCTCCTTCAGTTGCTTTCTATGCTAGATGTCACTGAACCTGATGTTTGAAATATACAACCACAAGTACTGTGAAAGAACGTTTCTGTTTTCCAGAGGATGGTTTCTGTCTTTATAAGGATTTCTCCTGACATCTTTTTGAATTGTAGGGATGAAAATCTACCACTGAATGAAACTTGCTTCCTTATTATTTGCAAGGACAGCTCCCATGGGAGTGACTTTCCCTTCTTCAAATGGAAGAGAAAGTGGTATGGCAGAGAAATTGAAAAGAGATGATATAAAATTTTTGCCATAGAAAGATTGATGAGATTATGATTTTAATATCCTAAAGTAGCAGCTGTCAATATTGATTAATAGCTAGTGGAAGCTGGTATAATTCATCTGAAAACAATGAAACCACACTGAATTACACATTAAAGCAAATAAATGGACTTTGGAGCAATAATTGCACAATATTTATGGGGGAAAAGAGTATTAGAGATGTGGGTTGTGTTTTTTTTTTTTTTTTTTAATATTCCCAACCTCAACCCATCAAAAGGGAGGGGACTGAAAACATACTTGTCCATATTGTTTTAGATACTTTGACAGACTGTAATATCAGAGCCAAATAGATGATGCCTGGTTTGGAAAAAAAATGGAAAGCACTATAGAATATCCACATTTTCATTTTACATTTCCAAATTATTATTTTCTTAACTCACAGGGGATTTTGTTTTTTGAAGCATAATTTTTTAAGCACATGAAACATTGTTTGCCTAGCCTATGGTTAGTCTACATATGATGGATCCAATGTAATTATCAGAAAAAATAAATGAATCTGACTTCCTCATGTATAGTGTGACAAACAATAACTTGTTTTACAGGGGCCAATATATAGAAGAATTTTTTTTTAAGGTAGGGAAATACAAAGCTTTGAAAAATTAGTTTTTTGGACTGCAACCACCAGAATCTCCCAGCCGATATGAGAGATTATGGGAGTTGTAGAATAAAAAAACTAAACTTCCAAACTCTGGGTGAATATATAAAGAAACTTGGAGAGTACTTAATTAAAAGGAGGATTTGGTTTTGATTTCTGAAACTTTTGGTTCTGATGTTTCTGTGGTTCTGAAACATCTGAATTTTTCAGATGAAACCAATTTATCTGTGAAAAGAAAAAATGGGGCTCAGCTTTCACACATGTTTCCAATGCTTTTAGAGAGCCAGTGTGGCATAGTGATTTGAGTGCTGAATTATGTTCTGAAGACCAGGGTTTGATTCCCCACTTGGCCATGAAACCCACTTGGGCATGTCACATGCTCTCAGCCTCAGAGGAAGGCAAGGGCAAGCCTTCTCTGAACAAATCTTGCCAAGAAACCCCCATGATAGGTTCGCCTAAGGTCATAAATCAGAAATCACTTGAAAGCACACAACAACAAAATTAGACTTTGCATATAAAAATCTGATATCCCAAACTTTCTATTGCTACATCCCAAACTTGAGCCCAGTCTACACAAAAACAAAACAAAACAAAAAAAACTTTGGATAATTCTACAGGAATAGTCTCCTCTTTTCTCTACCAAGTTTACCTGGGCTTTTTGATGGATTAAACATACACCCACCACCAGGATTCTATCTTGATAAACTGGCTGTGGGCAAATAAAAGCAGGGGACACAATGATCAGACAACCAATGTATCAAGTGTAACCAGTCCTCTGGGTCCAATCGGCTGGCTCCTTCTTCTTTTAACCACAGTCCCACACCAAGGCAAATAGAAAAAGCAGATGTCCCATCTACAGGGCTTTTGGAGTGTGGAAAGATAATCTGAATCTCCATACTATATAATTGTAGCAATGTCTGAGGAACGGGATCTGGGAAACATTGAAACATTGCTGTGCAAAGTCCTCCAAGAACAGCCCTGAATGAGGGATTTCACTCAGAGTGAGAAAAGAAGAGCTGTTATAATGTGGAAGAAATTTAAATGCCATCAGAGAGCAAAGTGATATCTCAAATTGCTGTGACTTATCCAGAAGCACTCACCTGACCCCACTCCTTGCAAATACCAAACTGACAAGCTGAGCTGTAATACTTAATAAGAGAAAGCCTCTAGCCTTCTATCCCACCATATTGCTGTAGAAACTTTTAACCACTTAATCCTCAGCATTTAAGGGCTGTGCCACTGAAATATAGATATTGAACATTTTTTTTTTTTACGCAGTTTGGAAGCCCAGCCCAAAATTCCACCTAGAGTAGACTCACTGATTCAATTAGATTTTTCTATGTGCTGATTTTCCATTTAACAATTTGTTGATACATCTACTCTGCTTTGAACTAACCAACAAGATGTCAGCTACAATCTACTGTGAAATTTTCTCTCTGTCCCCAAAGTTCTACCATTGGAGTAATGCAATACTTCACTTGAGCATTTAGAAATACAGTTAAGGCATCCAAAGAAAAGGTCAGGTGAAGTTACCAAGGTGATGTAAACACAGAAAATAAAAGAGTCATAGGTGTGAATGATTTTCAGTGTCTCACTCTCTTCAATGCAAAACATTTGGAGGATGAAGGACATTTTCTTTAGGGGAGGAATGCCCTCATTTTGCCAGTCTTCATCCCCGATAGCCACATCCCTGCTAATAACACAAACATTCTGGACTGTGTAAACCAATGAACACATGTAGCACGATAAGCATATCTTAAAGAGCTAATTCAAATCTCTAGTGACAGACTGGATGATTTGATGTCCATGTGTTCAACAAAATATTTGCACAGGGAGCTGTCATCATTCCCATGTGTCTGCTCAAAAACTCAGTGTACAGATCATGCAGTTAATTGCAACAGCATATGTAGGTTCTTCTGGCAGGAATGTTCTACTGAACAGGGTGCATAAAAGGGTGGAATCATCTGCTATATCCTTGTCAAAAATGAATCAAAATGAAATTCTCAGTCATCTGCACTAGCCAAAATTATGTAAATTAAAAAAATGCCACAAACAAAGTCTCCATCCATTCCCAGGCACAACGGGTGAGAAGTTTTCCTTTTATATCTTTTTACCAGATGAAAATAGTAATATATGGGTAAATCTGGAGAGCAGAATACCTTGCTAGAAAAGTCTGGATTCTATTGTCACACTGAAATCTGAAATCTTTGAAAATTTGTTCCCTGTCACCGCTGTGGCCATTAAACCATTCTGGACAGCAGGACATCTGACCTCTTTTGGAAGGGAAAAGGAGCTGTTTTCCTATTCAGACAAATTCTCCCTTTTTCTCTCAGGGGTCAATTGACTATAGTACCTTAGTCCTGAGTCTATTAACAGCATTAGAAAAGCCCTGTGCACAATACACTGGACATGTTTATGTAGTACAGGCAAAGGAAAAGCAGAGAACTTCATTCCTGTCTAATGCTCAGAATATAAATCTGTCATGTAAACCTTCAGAAGATATTTTGGCCAAGGAGTAATGAAGTGAAGTAAATGTTCTGAGTAAACTGATATGAGGCATGACTGGGGAATTAGAAAAGTAGAGATTAGGAAGGCATTTTAGCCTGCATTTTTGACACTGCTGAAAAACTGCATGGACTGAACGATCTGTAGCTTGCAATTGAGGTCTGTGAAAATTGCTGGGAGTTTTGCCATTGGTGTGTGTGTGTGTGTGTGTGTGCTTGTGCAGGTGCTAGGTGGATAGATAGCACCAGCTGTGAAGTGGGTTATCCGTACTGTTCTAGCTACAAACTTTCTTTTAGTAACTCCCCTTGCAGAAGCAATACTAATCCCACAGAAGCTGCCCAAATGCTGGATCACTTTTCCATACTATGCCAACCCTACCTTAAACATGCTCAGGAGCATTGTTACTAAGCTCAGGCCATAAACAGCCAATGATCAGGGAAATATGTTTGCAAATGATTCTTCCCAACCCTTACTAGAGGAGTGTATCTGTTCTTTGTACTTTTGTATCCTTCTGCTTACTCCCATTCTATTCAAATTTCTAGCCATTGTCAAAATGTTAATAACAATCTACTTATTTCTCTCTCTTTCTCTTTAGGAGGTACAAATATGGTGCAATGGAAGGCACTTTGCCCGTGTTTAGTATTACACAAATATATTTAGGAATTGTACATTTTAATATTTAGAAAACAATTTATTCAGAGCCCTGGACCTCATCTTGCTCCCTTTCCTGTATCTTGAAATAATTATTCCAGTCCAGACATTTGCTTTTCTCTCAGGGTAAAATTATAATTTTGTTCATTTTAAAATAAGAACTATACAAAAATAAATAAATAAATAAATAAAAATAACATTAGCTATGGCTAAACAAGATTCATGCCTTAATCAATTTGGGTATAGCTTTTAAAACTCTGGCTTTGAAGCCCCTGTGTATAAAACCATATTTGTGGTGCCATTAGTGCTGCCTCCTTCTACCTGATGACAGGCTGCTGATCTCTATAGTTGCATGGCAGGCAGGTAAAACATGAATCTGTCCATGTTGGAAATAGGAGTACTGTTTGAATATTATCAGTACAGATGGTTGAGAATTTCATTTGCTTGATTTTTTAAAATAAGAACTTTCCAAAATTACCAAATTTCTTCATACATTTGATGCAAATCTATATTTTTAAAAGAAAATTTAAATGTGGGTGAAAATGAAAGCAAAAGATCAATCTAACCTTATTCTAATCTATTTTCTGTAGATATATATTCTGCTCTTGTTGAAGTTAATAATGAAGTAATAATCATTACATGGCCCAGCATAGTGTAGTGGTTTGAGTGTTGGACCAGGGTACTGGAAGATCAGGATTTGGATCCTTGCTCAGTCATGGAAGCCAACCTTGAGAAAGTCACACTCTCTCAGCCTAAGAGAAAGGCAATGGCAAATTTCAGATGAAACCTTGTCAAGAAAGCCCTGTGATAGAGTTTGCCTTAGGGTTTCCATAAGTCAGAGATAACTTGAATGCACACGACAACAGCACATTTTGTGGTGCCCGATGCAGCCCCAAGCAGGCTTCCATGCACTCTGGTGTTGTGCTTCATGCAATAATAACTTTGATACCAAAAGAAGGACAAGATTTAATATTGGCATGTGGCTTTTTACCTAAGAGACAACTTTGTGATAACATGAAGTGTGTAGTAGATATGTTGGAATATTTTGAAAGGCATAATGAAAACAGGATGCCTTGATATTTTTAGATACAGAAAAAGTGGAATCTTAGAGAAAAAGAAATTTGGAAGTAACTAACACTTGGATTATGACGATTTATGATCAACAGTCAGCACAGCTTGTGATCAACCATGACAAAACCATGACAAATCCAAAAAGGTACCAGAGGAGGATGCCCACAATCTTCATTGTTGTTTATACTGGCTGATGATTTAATGATTGTGTTGGAAAACCCATTGGAATCTATGTAAGTTTTATTAAACAAATAAAAAGAATTTGAAGATTTGGTTGGTTTTAAAATCAGTAAACAAGAAGCAATGACATTCATGAAAAATATGAGAAAAGAGATAAAATAAAATGAGGTTAATGGAAATATCTTGTTTCAAAATAGAAAAAAAGGTAAAATATTCAGGTATTGTTGATTAAGAAGAGACTGTCATTTTAGATTAATTATGTTAATATTTGGAATGAGATGAAGCAAGATTTACAGAAATTGGGAGAATTGAAGTTGTCATTGTTAAGTTGAATTTCAGTGATAAAAATGAATGTTTTACTAAAAATGTTATTCCTATTTCAGATGACACCGATTTTGGTAAATGATGTTCCATTTAATCAATGGAAAAATACTTGTCAAAATTTATTTGGCAGGGGGAAAAACAAGAATTAAATATAAAGTACTTCAAGATGCTAAACAAAGAGGAGGGTTAGGATTACCAAATTTAAAGTTTTACTTTTCAGCTTGCTGTTTGGTGTGGTTGAAAGAGTGGTTTCTGTTGTGGAACAAAAGAATGTTGTAATTAGAATGACATGACCTGAGGTTTGGCTGGTATGGCTATTTTATGGTATAATAAGGAAAATTTGAATGCCAGTTTTAATAATCATTAAATGAGATGTGCAGTTTTAAGAATTTAGCTCATATACAAACCAAAGTTAGGTCCTAATACACCTTTATTGCTTTCAGTGCAAGAAACCTTCTATAGAAAAGAAATGATGGCAAAGGAAAAAATCTTTTTTTCCTATCAAAATCTTTTACTGTTTGATAAGGAGTAATATAGAAATAAGACAAATGAAGAGTTGAGTTCTGAAGGTTATAACCTTTGATGGTATTCTTATGGACAAGATTATGAGAGATTCAAAATGAACAAAAAAAACCATATTTACTTTTGAGCAGAAAAAGTCTGAACAAAACCTTGTTATGTACAGATGATGAGCACGTGATTGCTAAGATGTATAAACTGTTATTAAAGCTGGAAATGGAGGAGGAACAAGCTACAGAATGCATGATAAAATGAGCTCAGAATTTTGGCTATAATCTTCAAATAGAACAATAAGAATGTGGTTGAAAGGTTTGAAATGTCCCTTGTGTCAAAGGGGCTGTCCGCATGAGCTAAAAGGCTCATGTTTTTCCTGGCCTTGTTTTGTCCCGTTTGGACAGTGCGGGCCATTAGGGATCACCTTCTTCCATATAATCTGCCCCACAGTCTCAGGTCCTCTGCGAGGAATCTACTGCAACCGCTAAAAACTAGATTAGCGGTAACCTCCCAGAAGATGTTCTCCGCTGCCGGACCCAGACTGTGGAATGCCTTACCAAAAGAGATCTGTCAAATAACCAACCTGGACAGCTTTAAAAAGGCTGTCAAGATGGATCTCTTCCAGCAGGCCTTCCCAGAATAGATCGTACTACCTGATCCTGTGCTCCTCCCCTGTTATTCACCCTCCACTATATACACCTATTGATGTCCCAGAATGTGTGCTGTTTTATTTTTGTATATTTATTTTAATATTGTTTTTAGTCTTTTAAGAGGGGGTATTGTATTATTGTTTTATTGTAATGTGTGTTTTAATCTGTAAGTCGCCTTGATTGTCTAGGGCCTAGGCAAAAGGTGGGATATAAGAAATAAATTATATTATTATTATTATTATTATTATTATTATTATAGCCCAGGTCCAGGATCAGGCTGGGATCCAGGAGACCAGATGCAAATCCTGTGGATCTGGCCTGATCTCAGATCAAAGGGGCCTTAGTGTGGGTCAAAATGACCTGCCATTTTCCACAGACTTTCTTCAAAACTCCATGGCAAATCCCAGGCAGACCAGAAATCCCATGCATCCCTTACCATCCTCTACCATTGCCACTAGTGAGAAGATCCCTGACACCACATCTGATGTGGAAACAGGGCACCTGGTCACCTGGGTGCAGCCAGGTGCTCCATTTCCACATCAGGTGCAGTGACAGGGCTCTTCATGCTAGCAGCAACAGCAGAGGTAGGTAAGGAGCATACACCAGTAGCAGGTCCATGGTGCAGTATTGGGTGGGGGTATAAACACCTGCCTGTCGCCTGCCTTCTGAGTCCCGTGTAGCCATGGCCATGTGGGACCTGAAAGGCAGCTGTCTGCCTTCCCCCAGGGTGTCACCTGGTGTGGTCTGCACAACTACACCCTCCTAGTGATGCCACTGGATGGAGAGGAAGCATGGAAAATAATTACAATATATGATTACTTCAGCAAGAAATGGAAGAACACTGCAATGCCAACACAAGAGTTGTTAATGAAATTGATGGATTTAGCTGAAATGGAGAAATTTCTACTTTATTGAGGGAGAAATCCCTGGGAACATTTATGCAAGACTGAGAATCTTTGTCTTCTTGAAAGAACAAAAGAATAAGATTTTAACTGTGGGCTTGGAACATTTGTAGAAACAATTAAGTGGTAGAAGCATGAATTATTGATAGTAGGAGAAGTGGAACTCTAGTTTATGTATAACCATTGGCAGGAAAGCAGGGAATAAAGCTTTGATCATTTTTCTTTCCTTTTCTTTTTATGTTTGCTCTTATACTATATTCTTCTTCTTTTCTGTTTTATGTACAGTCGCTCCTCCATTTTTGTGAGGGATCCGTTTTGGACCTCCCACCCACGAAAATGGAAAAATGTAAATATTCAAGCCCCATTGGTTTGAATGGCGGTGTGTGCCCATGGGCACCTGCAGGCATGTGCTGTGGGCGTAGACCCCATTTTGTCCCCTTCCATTTGCCACCTATGAATGGGCAAGGGACACGGACACCAAGTCTGTGAAAACAGAGGGTTGACTGTACTTTATTTTAATGTAGTAAACATGTGTTATAAAGTTAATGACCCATTTCAAACTGGCTTTAGGATGGGATTTGGAGTTGAGACTGCCATGGTTACCTTGACCAACAACCTGCGTCTGAGCATCGACAGGGGTAGTGTGACCTTGTTGGTGCTTTTAGACCTCTTAGCGGCTTTTGATACGATAGATCATAGCATCCTCTTGGATCGCCTGAGGGGGTTAGGAATTGGAGGCACTGCTTTGCAGTGGTTCCGCTCCTTCCTCTCAGGCAGGTCCCAGAGGGTGCTTCTCGGGGACAGCTGCTCCAGCAAAAAGGAGCTTACTTGTGGCGTCCCGCAAGGCGCCATTCTGTCCCCGATGTTGTTCAACATCTATATGAAGCCGCTGGGTGAGATTATTCAGAGCTATGGGGCTGGGTGTTATCAGTATGCTGATGACACTCAGATCTATTTCTCCCTATCTTGATCGTCGGCCTCAAATTCTAATGGTGTCTCCCCTCTCAAAGACTGTCTTAAGGCAGTGATGGGCTGGATGAGGAAAAATGGATTGAGATTGAATCCAGACAAAACGGAAGTGCTCACGGTAGCGGCCCTGAAACCAAGGATTGGGTTGCAACCTCCAGTCCTGGATGAGGTCATACTCTCCACGAAGGACTGTGTTCGCAATCTGGGGTGCTCCTTGATTCGTTGCTTCAGATGACTAGTCAGGTGAATGCAATGGTCAGGAGTGCCTGTTATCAGCTTTGGCTGATACGCCAGCTGTGCCTCCCGTCTGGATTTCTGTAATGTGCTCTACATGGGGCTACCCTCATGCTTGGTCCGGAAGCTTCAGTTGGTACAAAATATGGCAGCCAGGGTGGTCTCAGGTACATCTCAAAGAGATCACATAACTCCTTTATTAAAATCTCTTCACTGGCTGCCTATCAGTTTCCAGGCCCAGTATAAGGTTTTGGTTATGACCTTTAAAGCCCTAAATGGCTTGGATCCAACTTATCTTCGGGACCGCCTCTTCCCATATAATCCCCCCCGCACACTCCAGTCCTCTGGGAGGAATTTGTTACGGCCAATGAAAACTAGGCTGTCGACAACCTCCCAGAGGGCCTTTTTGGTCACTGCTCCTAAGTTATGGAATGGCCCGCTGGATGAGATCCATCAGTTGACAACTTTAAGCAGCTTTAAAAAGGCTGTTAAGACGGATCTCTTCTGGCAGGCCTTCCCTGATTAGTTTCCCTGGCCTCAGGAGTCCCCTTATCCCTCTTTTATTTGATTACAATTACTGCCCCGCCTACTATCTGTTTGCTTGTGTATGGATTGTTTTTAATTATATGTTTTGACCATTTTGTTTTAACGCTAAAATTGTTTAATTCTTTTTTAAGGGGTGGGAGGGTTGTGTGATTTGGGATTATATTTTAACATTGTATGAAATTTTTAAATTGCTGTGAGCCACCTCGATTGCTTGACAGGGGGGCAGGATATAAATAAAAATAATAATAATAATAATAATAATAATTATTATTATTATTATTGAAAATATTTTTTTCAAAAAAGAAGTCTTGGACCTCAACTCCAAAAACTGAGACAGTATGGCCAATTTTCATTTTGGGAATCGAGAAGCAATGATGGGGAATCACTATTAATTCTAGATTAGTTTAATTCTAATCTTATCTTATTCTAATCTACTACACAGCCTAAATTAAATTAAATTTGTTCTATGAGTCAGGAATCCATACCAAGCTTCTTAAAATTATGCTCTTCACCAAATCATAAAAAGTGATTAGGAACTTTAAAAACAAATCCCAGTACAAATAAACATTAAGAAATATGCATAGAAACAATGATATACATGAGAAATATACAAATAAATAATATAAAATGAACAAACTACAATAAAGAAACCCAATACATAATATCATATTAAAAACAATGCTTAATAATAACATTGTAGAAGGCAGATAATAGGATGTCAGAAACCTAAATTGAAAAAAAGTTTAGTTAGAAATGCATTTGCCTTCTCATAATTGTTTATGTATCGTTATGTGTCATTTCTCATAAAAGCATGATGGTGATTGCATTCTGTTGTTATTTTTAAAGCATGGTCTCATATGAATGAGAGATCCTGTTGTTATCCCAAAGCATAAATATTCCATAACAACAAAATAATCTTCTCTTCCTAGGTGGATTTTTATTCCCTTTGTTTTCCTTGAATACCTGGAGGTATTTCTTTGCATTTTGCTTGTTTCTGGTTTGGAGAGGAAAAAAGCCTGCTAGCAGGTAGAGATTATATAAACAACTAAAAACCAACTAAAGTCAGGGAGGAGTTGTTGTACATAATAGCCATTTCAATTATGTTTAATAGAAACATCTACTCAGGTATTTTTTGTCCATGGGAAACACCAAGATTTAGAGCAGGGGTAGGCAACCTTTCCCCTTTAAGGGCTGAGGGACTTCAGCTCCCAGAAGCCTCAGCCATGTTTGCCAATAGTCCCATGTTGGCCAATAGCTCCTGGGATTCTGGGAGCTGAAGTCCCTCGGCCCTTAAAGGGGAAAGGTTGCCTACCCCTGATTTAGAGTAATCCCAGCTTCTTCTGTTCTCTGCATAACCTAGAAAACCATGCAGGGTCAAAATCCAAGAAAGTCACATAAATAGTCTTTACTAAACAGCACTACAGTCAAAGTGGCTTTAATATACCCCCCCTCCACACACAAGAAATTCAGGGTAGTATGTGTAGAATTTACTCACTTTATCATTGTGTTAACAACAATGCATTTTTCTGAATTTTTGTGTATGTATGAATTCCACATGGCCCCAGATGTACTCTGCAGTGGACACCCCCCCCCCAAGTGTTTAAATGGCATGGCAAAGAGGTAATTCCCAGGTCACTTGGAAGAATGGAAAATCCTCAATCCCCATAGTCAGGCAGATAGTGTGGGAGTTGCAAATGGACAATCATTATCTCCATAATCAGAAGGATGGGCGATGATGGCCTAGATATCTCACCTGATAAGCCAGCTAATGACTTAATTCTCTCCCATTTCCCTTTGAATATTGCCAGACCAGATTACTTCACTCAAACAATCAAACACCTTTGTCAAGGCTTCAGCCAACAATCAAACACCTTTGTCCAGGCTTTAGCCAAGTGATTAAGTACTTTGCCAGGGGCTAGGTTGATCCCTTAAAAACCCCTGGGATTCTCCCCTCCGTGTCGCTAGTCTGAGTTCAGGGGGATTCTGCGTCACTTTGTACTCTGATCTAGTTATTGGCACCTCCATTCAACCCACACTCTTGGAATGGTTATGTCTCACACCACTTCACCCAATTGGATCCTGGAGAAGGCTTCATCTGTAGTAAGTATCACCCATAGTATTGTCTCCGAACCTATTCCAAGATAACCCCTGATTCCCTGAGCCTTGTGTGAGTGTGTGCGTGCATGTGAATTGCTGTGTGATTCCCCCCTGTAATAAATAACATGTTAATTGGAGAACTCTGCCTCTGCATCAATTCTTAGATCCAACGGAGTCTTGGTAATAATAATAATAATAATAATAATAATAATAATAGTTTTTATTTATATTTCCCACTTCTCCCTACAGATCGAGGTGGGATTACACAATAAAATATGCAATAGTGTACAAAACACAATCAGTAAAATCAGTACAATCAGAGCATTAAAAAAATCAATGAAATAGGACAAATAAAATAAAATAAAGAAGAATAAACTAAAATAAACTAGTCGATCATCATCAGTACCCAAAAAGTTGGTTTTCAAGTAGTACTATAGAGATTTGCTAGGGAGACCAGATGGATAGGCCCACTGGAAGAGGTCTGTCTTAAGTGCCTTCTTAAAGGCATCTAAAGTAGTGATAAAATGGATCTCTTCTGGTAAGCTGTTCCATAACTTGGGGGCTGCGGAGATGAACAATCTTTGGGAAGTAGAACTCAATCTAGTTTTATAATGATCTAATAAGTTCTTCCCAGATGTTCTGAGAGTGTGGGGCAGATTATGTAGGGAGAGGCGTTCCTTCAAGTAACTCGGGCCCAAACCATGTAGGGCTTTAAAGGTAATAACCAACACTTTGTACTGCTAATTGGCAGCCAATGAAGAGATTTTAAAATAGGTGTTATATGGTCCGACCTAGATGTTCTGGTGACCAGTCTGGCTGCCACATTTTGAACCAATTGAAGCTTCCAAACTTGGTACAGAGGTATCCCCATGTAGAGCGCATTGCAGAAATCCAAACGAGAGATTACCAGGGCAAGTACTACTGCTCCAAGGTCCTTTCGGTCCAGGTAGGGATGCAGTTGGTGAATCAACCAAAGTTGATACCAAGCACTCCTGGCCATCGCATCCACTTGAGATGACAGCTGTAGAGATGAGTCCAGGAGTATTCCCAAACTGTGTATTTTGTCCTTTAGGGGAAGTGTGACCCCATCCAGGACTGATTGGCAAAACTCTCTTCCCAGACCAAGGGTACCTATCGTGAGTACCTCTGTTTTCTCTGGATTCAGCTTGAGTTTGTTTTCCCTCATCCAGCCCATTACCAATTCAAGACAGGCATCAAGAGGAGTGATGCCATCCTTAGTCACTGCAGCAGTCAGAGACATAGAGAAGTAGAGTTGGGTGTCATCAGCGTACTGATAACACAGTGCCCCATGTCTCCGGATGATCTCACCCAGCAGCTTCATGTAAATGTTAAACAGCATGGGGAATAGAATGGTGACCTGAGGGACGCCAGATGTCAGCTCTCTTTTAGAAGAGCTACTATCCCCCAGCATCACCATCTGGAATTTACCCAAGAGTAGGACCGGAGCCACTGAAGCACAGTGCCCCCAATACCTAACTCCCTCAGGCATTGCAGAAGGATACCATGGTCTATGGCAGGGGTAGGCAACCTTTCCCCTTTAAGGGCCGAGGGACTTCAGCTCCCAGAAGCCTCAGCCACGTTGGCCAATAGTCCCTCGGCCCTTAAAGGGGAAAGGTTGCCTACCCCTGGTCTATGGTATTGAATGCTGCCGAGATGTCCAAGAGCACCAACAGGATCACACTTCCCCTGTCGATGGCCAGACGGAGATCATTGACTAAGGCAACCATTGCAGTCTCAACTCCGTATCCCGCCCTGAAGCCGGTTTGAAATGGGTCCAGATAATCGGCTTCTTCCAAGACAGCTTAGAGCTGGAAGGCAACTGCCGTCTCTATCACCTTGCCCAAGAATGGTAGAAGGGAGACTGGCCTGTAATTATTTTTCACCAGGGGATCAAGGGAGGTTTTTTTCAAGAGCGGTTTAACCACCACTAGTTTCAAACTAGATGGAAATTCCCCCTCCCTGAGGGATGCATTAATTATAAGTTGTAATAATATTTTACTGCATCACCTCCTTGGACAGTGAACCATGATGGGCAAGGATCAAGAGGGCATGTTATCCTCCTTACACTTCTAAGAAGCTTGTCCACTTCATTGGTATTAACAAACTCAAAATGAGCCAGTTTAACACAATCCACAGAGTCTCTGGACATCTCGTTTATTGGTTCTGTTATAAAGCCCGCATCCAGATTGACCCTTATCTGAGAGATTTTATCTACAAAAAAAGTCATTAAAAGCATCACAGCAGGCTTTAGTTGGTTCCAATAATGGGTTCAGGGTGGGAGGTAGTTGAATTAATTCTTTAACAGCTCTGCTGGACGAGACTTTGCAGATGCAATACGTGCAGCACAGAAAGAGTTCTTTGCTGCATCTATTGCCACTAGATAAGAATCCAACATGATCCTATGACGTGTCTTGTCAGATAAATGTCAATGTTTCTGCCAGTAGCACTCTAGTCGTTGTACAGCCCACTTCATTTGGCAAAGATTTCCTGTGGTATACATGTGGGAGATGGTTTCACAGGGTCCTTGTAGCTGACCTCTTCTCGATTTGAGCTAAATAAAATTTCCCATACTAGACTTTTGGCTACACTTGCACCAGTCCTGGTAATAATAATAATAATAATAATAATAATAATAATAATAAGTTTTATTTCTAAGCCACCCCTCTGCTTAGCAATCGGGGCGGCATACAGCATAATTTAAAAACAAGAGACAATGTAAAATTCCTATATCCCACACCCTAATCCTCCCACCCCTTAAAACTAAATTAAACTATAATAGCAGAATTAAAACAATTCTTAAAAACATAATAAAAACAAAAACAAAAACAAATAGAAACAAATTAAATAACTTGGGCATATCTATGTACTATGGGAGGTTAAGGGGCATAAAATAATCTCCGCTAGAGCTGGGGATTATTCTGGGAAAGCCTGCTGGAAGAGATCCATCTTTACTGCTTTCTTGAAAGCAGCAAGGGTAGTAATAAGATGGATCTCATCCGGCAGGCCATTCCGTAGTCTGGGAGCAGTTGCAGAGAAGGCCAGCCTAGTCTTCATAGGCTTCAACAGATTCCTCCCAGAGGACCGAAGTGCGCGGGGGGATCGTACGGGAAGAGGCGGTCCCTGAGATAAGATGGACCCAAGCCATGTAGGGCTTTAAAGGTTAAAACCAACACCTTGTACTGTGCCTGGAAACTAATTGGCAGCCAGTAGAGGGATTTAAGTACTGGTGTTATGTGCTCCCTCCTTGATGTTCCGGTAATTAGCCTGGCTGCCATGTTTTGCAGTTTCCGGGTTAGGCACAAGGGTAGCCCCATGTAGACTGCATTGCAGTAATCCAGATGTGAGGTTACCAAAGCGTGTATAACAGTTTCCAGATCCCTCATATCCAGATAAGAGCGCAGCTGGCATATCAGCCGAAGCTGAAAACAGGCACTCCTGACCGCCGCATTCACCTGACAAGTCATGTGAAGCGACGGATCTAAGAGTACCCCCAGACTGCAAACACAGTCCTTGGAGGAGAGTGTGACTCCATCCAGGACCGGAGACTGTATTCCCAAATCTGGTTTCGGGCCTGTTACTGTCAATACCTCCGTTTTGTCTGGATTTAACTTCAATCTGTTTTTCCTCATCCATTCCATTACCGCTCTAAGACAGTCATTGAGAGGAGAGACACCATCTGAAGTCTGAACCAATGATCCTGTCATGGAGAAATATATCTGGGTGTCATCAGCGTACTGATGACACCACTCTCCATGCCTCTGGATGATCTCACCCAGCGGCTTCATATAGATATTAAATAGCATCAGGGACAGGATGGCACTCTGTGGGATGCCACAATTAAGCTCTATTCTAGAAGAGCAACTGTCCCTGGGCCTCACCCTCTGGGATATGCTCTAGAGGAAGGAACGGAACCACTGCAGAGCAGTGCCTCCAATTCCTTACTCTCTCAGGCGATCCAAGAGGATGGCATGATCTATTGTATCGAAGGCTGCTGAGAGATCCAAGAGCACCAGCAGGATCACACTACCCCTGTTGATGCCCAGGCAGAGGTCATCGGTCAGAGCAACCATGGCCATCTCAACTCCATATCCTGTCCTGAAGCCGGTTTGAAATGGATCAAGATAATCAGTTTCATCCAAGACTGCTTGGAGTTGGGAAGCAACTGCCCTCTCGATCACCTTGCTCAAAAAATGGAGCAAGGAGACTGGCCTGTAGTTGTTTCTATCCAGGGGGTCCAGGGAAGGTTTTTTCAGGAGTGGCCTAACCGCCGCCTCCTTCAAACAAGATGGTGACTGGTTGAACATAATGCAGTGAGCTTCATGGTAGAGGCGAGGTTCAAATCCTGGTCTATGTAGAAATACTAATATTCCATTTCAGGATTGGAGAGCTTTGATCCTTCAATTGTTTTGGACTAGAACTCTCATAATCCCTTTCAGTTATCCACACTGCATGAGTGTGAAGTCCAAATCATCAGAAAACCAAAGATTTTTCCACTTCTGATCCTAACATTACATAGTTCCTCTGAATATTTGTGAAGTGTAGGGTGAAACTTGTTGACACTGATGCACTTGATTGTCTCTGTGTTTATGCCTTCAAGTTGACTGTCGACGGATGGCAAATCCATGAATTTCATAGAGGTTTTTTAATGCAAGGAATATTTAGAGGTGACTTTGACAGTTGCTTCCTCTGAAATCTAGTCTACAGCACTTGGTATTCCTTGGCAGTCTCCCATTCAAGTACTAACCAGGGCTGACCCTGCATAGCTTCCAAGATCAGATAGGACCTGATTCTTTTAGGATATTAGGCATATTGATTACTCATATTTAATACAACCATTTCAAAGCAACCTTCTTCTTGACTGATAATAATAATAATAATAATAATAACCTGCCCCTCTGAGAACACTCCCGGCGGCTGACAAGTTAAAAATGCAGTACATCCCAATCCCAGCCCAACCCACTCCCTATCCCCATAAAAGAATATTAAATCAGAAAAATTAAAACCAGTAGAATAAAAATATAGCAATTAGCTGCAACAATAATAATAACAGGAAGAGAGAGAGCAGAAAACAGCGACCTTGTGCCACTTTACATGAGATACTAAAAGAAGTCTCTAGGAAGAGTTCCTGGAAAAAATCTGAGAATTCCTGAGGCTGGGATAAACTATTTTGGAAAGACCTGTCAGAAGAGATTCGTCTTGACAGCTTTTTTAAAGCTGTATAAAGATGTCAATTGGCGGATCTCGTCCAGCAGGCCGTTCCATAGTCTGGGGGTGACAACAGAAAAAGCCCTCTGATGTCACTCCTCTGAAAGATTCTTACATTTGTATTCCAGCAACTAGCACCAGCATACGTTCTTGAGACCTGTATAAAAGAAGAGGTCCATTGATTCTAAATGTGCACATGTTCTAAAGCAGGAGTGGGAAATGCATGCTCCTCCCAAAACACATTGAACTAAAACTCCCAGTATCCTTTAGCCTTGACTATGCTTGCTAGAATATCTGAGGACTGAACTCAACATCAGCTGGAGTGCCACATTACTCACTTTAGTTGAGTGATCTCAGAGGATCCTCTGTAGGCCTCTTCTACAGAGAAGAGCTAAGTTAATAATCAACCAATAATATTGATCTAACCCGGGATGGTCCTACTGTGAAACAGAGAGGCATCTGCCCCTTCAGCAGTGTTAAGGAGAAGATCCAGGGTATATTTTAATTGTCCCAGTTTGGCAGGGAGAGTTGTGATTAATCCTCTGTTGTCACACTTTTTCAGTTGCTATTAAAATGTCTTGGTTTCTCTTTCCTCCTCTTACTTGCCCCCTCTTATTGCTATTATTCTCATCTTACTTCAGTTACCACAAATAAAAATTCAAACTGCAAAAATAGTTTGCACTCAATTGACTTGGGAGGAGAGGAAGAGGCAGGATATAACCCTTCCCAGTGGGCTCAGGCAAAAGCAAATTGCTGCAGCCTCTCCTACTTTGTATGTTCATCTTCATTAATAACTTTTGTCTTCTTAACTGCACTCTAGTGTTGCTTAGGCATACACCCCAGTTTTTAGCTGTGAAATGTTGTAGAGTATGGATACAACTACCAGCCTTCTCAGCCTTTGGTGCATACAGTGGAAGAGAGGAGTACCTTTCTGTTTGCTTCAGGAAACAAAATGTTTGGTGTGGGCTTGAGTTTATAATCCCCTCATCAAGGACAACACAGATTATAGTATCTGTATGCCTGCATAGGGCCAGCACTACCTCTAGGTTGAGTATAGTGTTTATATCAGGTAGGAAATGTAAGAGCCAGCATGGTGTAGTTGTTTGAGCATTGGGCTATAACTCTGGAGACCAGAGTTCAATTTCCTGCTTGGCCATGAAATCCACAGAGTGTCCTTGGGCATGTCACTCTCTCTCAGCCTCAAAGGATGGCAGTGGCATACCTCCTCTGAAGAAACCTGCCAAGAAAACCCTATGATAGCTTTGCCTTAGTGTTGCCGTAAGTCAGAAATGATTCGAAGGCACACAACAACAACAACAACAACAACAACAACAAACAAGGAAATGCTGCCCCCAGCCATTTTCTCCCCATTCCTGCTGAGCATCTTGGGAGAGTCATTTCTCTTGGAAGACATACTGTAACTGTATCCATCCTACATCTCCTAAACTACCTTTCATTAGGTCTGGTGGAGGACCCTATCCCAACATCACTGTTAAAGGTGGTCACTTCAGCTGATCAGCTGTTCATTCCAGCTATCTTCTGTACATGGTACCATATTGTCCTGAGTCAGCAAGATGTTCTGAGCCAGCTGTGTGCATGTGTGTATCCATGTGTACATGAAAGGAAAGGAATAGCTCCAATGGCAAATGGTAGGATTCTGTTTACCTATGAAGAATTCAAGCAAACTCAATGCTTTCTTAATGCCTCTCTTTGCTTATCTTACTCTATGTTGATTATCCAGACAAGAGCTAACATGTTGCTGGCATCCTTTCAAACATCTGACTACTGTTTGCAGTAAATTATTACCAAAGTCACTCCAGTGAACATAGCAGTGGTGAGAGAAATGATGGCTTCAGAAGCGTTTGCTGTCAGAGTAAAAGAATATTGAGAAACAAGTGCTGCTCCCTTTGGAGCTAGAATCAGATAAGAGTTCCAAAGGGAGGGAGGGAAGTGCACCCACCCAAGTCCATGACTGACGCTAGCTGATCACTGTATGTTTAAATACAGTAGCAGCTTGTCTTTCATGGCAAAAGTCTCTAATCAGCCACTCTGATTAAAAGGGACACTGCCAGATTGAAATTATAGATGTGCTCATGAGTAATGTTGCATTGGGTCAGAGGTTTCAAAACTGGGAGCCAGCAGACATGCTAAAGAAGGGATTTAATAATGAGTGGGGGTATAGCATCATTTGAGCTGGCTTTTAATTGAAGGGACAGATCTATTTAATCAGGACAGATTTTGTTCAGTTGGCAATAACTAGATATTCACTACATATTTCACTAGATACTCACTAGATATTTCAGAGTTTGGAAATGTTACATTTCAGATTACAGGTCCCACAACCCCTAGTGATCAAGGACATTATTAGTACGGTGTGTTGGCACTATGTATTGGGAGCCCAAGATATATTGGCCCTGCTAAGAAGCTAAACCATGACAGCATCACTCTAGACCACTGTATTTGCAGTCATGGACCAGTTTCTTCCACATACTGCAGAAGATGGAAGAAACAAAAGCCCTTCTTTCTGCTTATTATGTGGCAGTGAAGTTGACAAAAAATCTTATTTGTCTCCAGTACTTTACCCTTAATATACAATCCAGCAGAGCTGCCCTGGGTTGGGAGGAGTTTCCTGGAATCAGGCTCAGAGAAGCCAGCATTAGAAATATTGGTTGCCTGTTGTGATAAAATTTATGCACTTTGGTGAGAAAGGGCCTTTACAGACTGCCAGAAATAATGCAGATTGAGGTCACTTTAACTGTCCTGGCTCAGTGCTAAGGAATCATGGGAATTGTATTTTTTTCCTGGGATATTGAGCCTTCTCTGTCAGAGAGCTCTGGTGCCACAATAAACTACACTTCCCATGATTCTTTAGCACTGGGCCAGGAAAATTAAAGTGGCCTCAAGCTGCATTATTTCTGGCAGTCTGTAAAGGCCCAAAGTCACTCATATTCACTCAGAACTTGATGTCATACAGAGTGTAAGGAAGTGTCCAATGTGATAGCTCTTCTATATGTTAGCATCCCACATTACCATAATGCTTATTATTCCCTTTCTCTGCTATTGCTATTTGCTCATATTATGCTGAAGTGTGGTTAAAGACAGCAAAAGTACCAGTCCTTGTTCTACAGATCTGCTTACCATATGTTCCTTCTCCACTGTAGTGATTCTACTGGGTTTCCAGATTTTAAAAAATATTTCACTGCTACCTGATGTGCTGAAGCCTAACCCACCAGAGGGAAATTGAGATATTTATCATTACATTTGACACATTGTGACAGAAAAGAGACAGCAATTTTGCAGGGTGCAAGAGAAAAAGTAAGGATTTTTTTAAAATGAAGGTTTGGCAGGCAATCACCAAAAGGTGATCTGAACATCAATATTGCAGACCTTAATTTGAACCTGGACTCATCTCTACAACCTGTGAGCTCTCAATGACAGAGTGTCCAGGTTCATGTCTCTCACACCTCTTAGCAAAATTCTGTCTGTCTTCTGCTGGCATGGAAGAAAGAGTTGTGATTAGAAGGTGGAAGGAGGGGAAATGTGTTTAGGGGAATCTGCAACTTTTCTCTTGGTAGATAACTCAGAAATATGTATCTCTTTGTAGGAATGTTGGAAAAGAAAGTCATCGGTGACATCATCAGCCATTGCCCAAATCCCATCCTTTCCTTACAGCTATTGGCACAATTTTATTTACAAATTCTCTAGAGGCAAGCAAAGGCTGACATGGTATGTGGCAGGCACTAGGACTTGAGGAATTGAAAGATGGAATGCTGCCTTAGAACAGAAGCTGTTCTCTAGCCAGCTGTTGCAGATTTGAGGCAAAGACATAAAAAAAGGAGTGGAGAAAATCTAGTAGGAAAAAGAGAGAGATGAAATGGACATACTTGCAAAAACTGAAGGGGAGACTAGGTTCTTTTCCCCATTTGAGAGGAATGGTGCTTGTGAACACTGTCTACCTGACTGATTCAAGCTTTCTTCCTAGGAGGATGGGACAACATGTTTGTGGGAAGTGAAAGGCTGACAAAAAAGGAAACCAGAGCTGCCCACTCTCCTGGGGAAATTTATTTTGACAGACATGTGTTTAAGTAGAAAGTCCTTTGTGGGAAACAGTTTGGTTGGAAGGTCTCAGGGAGAAACAACACATTATATTAAGTATACTCCTTTGAAATGTACATGACCATTTCATTCTACTTTGCCCTGTCTGGGGCACTTTCATTTGGCATGCAGGGAAACTGTTTGACTAGCTAATACCAAGAGGTCCAGGAGGAACACTAACAGTACTGTATGGATGGGACTGATTATGATGCATACCACACAGGAGGAATAAATGCCATGGGGCACCATGGAGAAAGAATGGAAGTATACAACTGTTACTGCAGTCCTGCTTCTCTCCACTTGATGGAAATAAGTTCCCACTGAACTTAATAGGGACTTACTTCTGAGTAGACATTCATTGGTGAAAATCTTCTGTTTTAAATGTGTGTGTGTTTGTAGTTGTAGCTGTTGTTTTGGTGGGTCACATAATTTATGTAACCACCCTTCTAATTGTGGTTTGCAATGTCATGGCCCTGGTCAGTAATATATATAACAGAGGTGGGGAAAATGGGCTTCCTAGCCTGCCCAATTTCTATAGCCCATAGAACTCTCCAGGACACCTCTGCATATTCCCAGATCCCATTTTTATTTTCATTTTTATCACCCTGGACATTTTTTCAACAATACTATTTTGCCACCAGCCCCACAAGCACCTCTTCCCATCCCTGGAAATTGTAATCATCATCATCATCATCATCATCATCATCATCATCATCATCATCATCCCCCTACAACCTGCTCCTTTTTTATAATGCTAAAAAATTATTGTCTGAAGTGGCAGTCTTTCCAATGGTAGGGTCAGCCCTGATGAATCCATTGCTTTAATGTTTACACTTCAGTTGTTGTATACACTATCACACCTATGCTTGAGTATCAGTACTCCAAAACCATGAAACCTTTATTGAAGATTTTGTGCTTGTTAACTGGTGTGAAGTCGACTTCAACTTATGGCAATCTTATGAAGGAGAAACCTCCAAACTACTCCATCGTCAACAGCCCTGCTCAGGTCTTGCAGATTCAGAATCATGCTTCCTTGATTGAGTCTACCCTCGCAGTCTCCTTTTCTCCCAGTGCTCTCTACCTTGCCAAGCATTATTATCTTGTCTAGTGAGTAATGTTTTCTCATGATATGTCCAAAGTACGATAGTTCAGTTTGGTCATCTGGGCTTCTAAGGAGAGTTTGGGCTTGGTTTGCTCTAGGATCCATTTATTTATGTTTTAGCAATTCATAGTATTTCTAGAACTCTTCTCCAGCACCACATTTTATTTTAGTTGACTGTCTTCCTGTCAACTTTCTTCACCCACTTTTATTATGTAATATAATCATCTGTTAAGTGTGTGGAGTGGCAGTTGCTATAACAGTATTTATTTCTGATCTCTGGACCACTGAACAAACAAACAAAAAATGGCTTCCTCAGTTCTCAAATACAAAAAGAACAAGAATAGCAAAGGAACCACATGTGAAGTAGCCTTATGTCTATGCAGTTCTATACAGAACAGTAAGCTAAATCTAATTATATTTTTTCTTTCTTCTCCCTCAAATAAATTGTACTCTAATTTCTCTTAGAGAAGGAATGGCAAAAGTTCAAAGGCCAAAGTATTTGTTATAAATGAGGCATATTGCTAGGTAGTTAAGGAAAAGTAGAACAAGATCATACAAATAAGTGACAAGTATTCAATTTTATAGTCAGGGACTATTGTTGCCAATTCCACTGAATATGCAAAATGAAAAACAGGTAATTGTGTACACACATACACACACACAGAGGAGTTCTTATCTTTTGTGGATGGAAAGTGAGGAAAGAGAAACTTTTGATCTGCAGCCTCTACAGAAGCAACTCAAGTTAAAAGAGCAATGTCAGATTTATTATAGCACTGAAAAGCACTGATATTATGTCTGCCATTGCACAGTGACCTCTTTAGATTTTTGCCATTTTGGTACAAGATTTATTATCTCCAGTGTTTTAAATGCAAAAGGATATGTCCTATTAATATTCCTGTTCTTCTCTGGAGCAATGACTTCCTGTTTTGCCAGGTCTGTGGGTAAAGAAGACACAAACCACAAGTGCCAACACTATGTAATTTTTTTTAAGGTCCTGAGCCGCTAATTTCTCAGCCATCCTATGTGTTCTGTCAAAATGCAGCCTGAAAGTCTAGACCAAGAGATATCTATGAGAGAAAATGCACATCAGTATTTCAAGCCTTTGAAATTTATTCTTGCCAGCTGACAGTTGCTTGGAGATACAATCTCAATTTTTTGCAGTAGTCCCTTCAAGAGGATATTTATGGCAGATACAACTATAATTATTTACCTGCAACAAAGTCCAGGTCTGCCTGCTCCAGGTGATTCAGACAACAGAAGGACACAGAGCAAATATTAATCTTTTTGTTGTCCAGCTCTTGACCTTTTACACCCTGTCTCCTCCAGACTCTTTGTAGACTTCCTTCTATGTTTATCATTATATTCACATGTTTTCTTTCTTCTATTTTAATGTTTTACTTGAGACCTTCATGTATTAATCATGTCCAAAAGTGAGAATAACTTGATTGCTGATTACCGTTTCTTATCTTCTGAATTTGGATAAGATTCAAGAGGTTGGATTCAACCCTGCTCTGGTGGTGTGAGATTGGTTGCCCCCAGGCAGCAGTAGAATCCTTATTGAGGTGTTTGAAGAATATGCTCTGTGGGCTACATGGGCCTACCTTGCAAACTTGCAGCTACGCTGCTTCCCTCACTAGTGATGAAGGATGATTCACCTACCAGTTAGGTTAGCTTCCATATTTGGAAAAGGGGTGCCATGTTCTCCTTCACTTAGGAAGGAAAATGACTTGGGTAGGTGCTGCAGAAGCAACCTTCAAAATACTGAATTGAAAGTAACATTGATACTTTTCATTCATTCCTTTCCAATGATGCAATGATATTACTTTCTAATATTTGAATGAGAATATGATAAACATTCCAATTTTTACATAGCAAGTCATATTTACTTGGTACTTCAAACATTGCTTGGGTGGCATCTGGGGACTTTTTTGTTATTTTTGTTTTTAATTTTTTTAAAAAACAAATGTTAGTAAAACATTTCTATTTATTTATTTATTTATTTATATCCCATCTTTCTGTTTGTACAGAATCTAAAGTGGCTACCCATTACCAATGAATTACTTGTTTTAAAAAGCAACGCTGGTATGTTTGAAAGCTGTGAGACACATACACATGGACACATGAAAACGTACATATTATGATAAATAGATCCATAGATGTAGGTGGAATCCTGTTGGTTAGTCCCAGCTAGGGTAGACCCATTGAATTAATTGTGCAATATTGAGTCAAAACATAGATAGATCCAGTCAGTGATTTAGTCTACTCAAGGCTAACAGTAGGATTTAGGCCATAGTGGTTTTATTTGTACTTGTTTTAATTGCTCTGAGACTCCCCAAGTTTCTGTTCTGGGGGAAATGGGATAAAAATAAATATCATCACCATCAACACTCAAAACCCATATAATAAATACATAGTGTACAACACTAGCAAGATTGTCTCCTTACATGTTCTTCATCACACCTATAACATAGTATTGGGCAAGGGATGGGTTGCATCTCACGCCAGTTGGCAGAAACGTTTTTGCCAATAGTCTCAAAAATTTGATCAGGAGGGCTTTAACTGAGTTATGTGGGGAAGGAAGACAGTATCTTGGAAGGCAGGAATACATCATGGGCTGGAGCTAATAGTCAAATTGTTATGGAGGGAACAAGACAAATAGTGCAGGGACCCAACAGAGGGAGGGAGAAAACTTTACACAGGTAGCTAGGAGAGAGAGCCCATGGTCTTCAGTGTCTCTACACTGATGCACAGAACATGGGAAATGAGCAGGATGAACTTGAACTCCTAGCACAACAAAGCAAATGCGATATAATGGGCATCACTGAAACCTGGTGGGATGAGTCTCATGATTGGAATGTAGGAATAGAGGGGTATAACCTTTTTAAGAGAAATAGACTAAATAGGAAAGGAGGAGGAATAGCATTATATGTCAGGGATGTCTACACCTGTGAAGAGATCCAGGACTTAAATCCTGGAAATCAGATGGAGAGCATCTGGATAAAAATTGAAGGGGAAGGAAACAACAGGGATATTATAGTGGGAGTCTACTACAGACTTTCAAGTCAGACTGAGGAATTGGATGATACCTTTCTAGAACAGATGGACACATAGTCATAAAGGAGAGACGTAATAGTGATGGGTGATTTCAACTATCCTGATATTTGTAGGAAATGAAACTCAGACAAAACATTAAGGTCTAGCAAATTCTTTACTTGCCTGGAAGACAATTTCATTGCCCAGAAGGTGGAAGATGCAACAAGGGGATCAGCCATCTTAGATCTGATCCTAACCAACAAGGATGACTTGGTCAATGAGGTGCAAGTGGTGGGATCCTTAGGTGGGAGTCATCATGTTATCTTGAAGTTTGTTATACAGTGGAAAGGAGAAGCCAGGCAGACATGCAATCTAGACTTTAAGAAAGCTGATTTAAGTAAAGCTAGGGAAATACTGGGGGTGATCCCATGGTCAGGAATAGTAAAAGAGAAGGGAGTTCAGAATGGATGGGAGTTTCTCAAAAGGGAGATTGTGAAGGCACAATTTCAAACTGTTGCATTGAGGAAGAAAAATGGGAGGTGTCTCATGAAACCAGGATGGATGACTAAGGAACGTTCAACTCAGCTAAGTTTTAAACAGGGCATATATAAGAAATGGGAAAAGGGGGAAATAACCAAGGAAGAATTCAAGCAAATAGCTAGCATGTATAAGGGGAAAGTCAGAAAAGCAAAAGCACAGAATGAGCTCAGGCTTGCTAGCGAGGTAAAGAATAATAAAAAGGGCTTTTTTGGATATGTCCATAGCAAAAGAAAGAGAAAGGAATTGGTAGGGCCACTACGAGGAGTAGATGGCAAAAATGCTAACAGGGGACAGAGACAAGGTAGAACTACTCAACACCTTCTTTGTCTCTGTATTCTCACAAAAGGAAAAGGGTGTTCAACCTGAGGAAAATGGAGCAGAGGACACAACAGGGGAAATGCAGCACAAAATAAGTAAAGAGGAAGTACAGGAATGCCTGGTTAATCTAAATGAATTTAAGTCTTCAGGATCAGATGAACTACATCCAGGGTATTAAAAGAACTGGCAAATATAATCTCAGAGCCATTGGCAATAATTTTTGAGAACTCCTGGAGAACAGGAGAAGTTCAACAGAATGGAGGAGGGCAAACATTGCCCCTATCTTCAAAAAGGGATAAAAAGATGATCCAAAAAATATCATCTAGTTAGTCTAACATCAATACAAGGAAAGATTATAGAGCAGATCATTAAACAGAGAGTCTGTGGACATTTAGAAAGCAATGCCATTATCATAAAAAGATAACATGGGGTTCTGAGAAACATGTCATGCCAGACCAATCTGATCTCCTTTTTTTTTTTTTTATAATATTACCAGCTTGGTAGACAAAGGGAATGCTGTAGATATAGTATATCTCAGTTTCAGGAAGGCCTTTGACAGGATCCCATATGATATTCTTGCAGAAAAGCTGGTAAAAAGTAGGCTAGACAATGTGACTGTTAGGTGGATTTGTAATTGATTGACCAGCTGAACCCAAAAGGTGCTCAACAGTGGCTCCTCTTCACAGGATTCTGTCCTGGGTCCAGTGCTATTCAACATCTTTATGAATGACTTGGATGAAGGAATAAAAGGAATGCTTATCAAATTTGCAGATTACACCAAATTAGGAGTAGCAGCTAATACCCCAGAGGACAGAATGAAAATTCAAGAAGACCTTAACAGATTAGAAATCTGGGCCAAAGCTAACAAAATGAATTTCGACACGGAGAAATACAAGGTACTGCACTTGAGGCAAAAAAAAATGAAGTGCATAGTTATAGGATGGGGAACACCTGGCTTAACAAGACTATATGTGAAAGGGATCTAGGAGTTGAACATGAGTCAACAGTATGATGTGGCAGTTAAAAAGGCCAATGCGATTTTAGGCTGCATCAATAGATGTATAGTGTCTAGATCAAGGAATGAATGGTGCCAGTCTATTCTGCTTTGGTCAAACCTCACCTGGAATACTGTGTTCAGTTCTGGGCACCAAAATTCAAAAAGGATGTTGACAAATTGGAGTGTGTCCAGAGGAGGGCAACCAAAATAGTGAAGGGTCTGGAAACCATGCCTTATAAGGAAAGACTTAGGGAACTGGGTTATGTTATGTTAATTTTTTTTTTCTAACTTTTTATTATTAAAAAAACATATATACATACTTTACATGTAACATACTAACCAGACAAAAGTGAATCTTCTCGACTTCCTTATTTTTGTTCTTGCAGGTATTTAATTAGATGGAGTTGTTGTACCTTGTTACCAAGTTTATTGATTTGCATTTCTGCTTTCTTCACTAATTGATGTTCTATTTTCCTCATTTAATTGTTCCATTCATGCTTTCTATCTTATTGATTTTATTTTTTCCTTCTTTTTTTTCTTTTTCATTAATTAAAATAATTAACTTGCTTCCTTTTCATTTATAACATTAAGTCCCGTGTTTACTTCACTCTTAAATTTTATTGCATTTGTACTTTTATTTATATTGTATCTTCCCATTCCTTGATATTTAAACCTTTGTACATTTGATTATATTATTATGTTTTCTTTGTTTCATAAACTCTCTACCTATATTGTATTATTATGTTAGATTCAATTTATTTCTTCTAATAATAAGTTGTCAAATAGCTTCCAATCTTCATCTATTTTCTGTGAGTTTTTTTGGGAAATCAACGCTGACATTTTATCAAAGTATTTCATTTCTTCGACCTTAGTTTTCCATTCTTCTATTTTCGGGCTCTCCCTCGACTTCCATCCTCTGGCAATAATGATTCTTGCTGTTGTAACTAAATATAAGATAACTCTCCAATACTTTCTTACTATTTCTTTCTTAATTTTAGTGGTCATATTTAGCAAAAATAATTCTGGTGTAAATGGGATTTGGGTCTTAAATTTTTGTTGCATTACTTTATGTATTTTTTTCCAGAATTTCTGAATGATTGGACAGGTCCACCACATATGGTAAAGTGTACCGGTTTCTTTTTGGCATTTCCAGCATCTATCGTTCAAACCTTTGTTTATTTTCTTTAGTTTGTTGGGGGTGAAATACCATCTATTAGCAACTTTCATAAAGTTTTCTTTCAAATCTTGAGATGCTGTAAAAGCATTTGTTTTTTTCCAGGTATCTTCCCAATCTTCGATTGATATGGTATGTCCAATATCCCTTGCCCAACTAATCATTGGGCTTTTAATATAGTCTTGTTCTAAATCCCGTTCTAATAGTTTCTTGTAGAGTTTGGAGATTTTTCCTTTGTCAGAAGAGTGCAAGATTTTATCAATTTCATTTGCATCCTGTTGGAAGCCTTGTTTTGCATCTTCTATATATTTACTTTTTATTTGATAGAAACTAAACCAAGATAAATTAGTATTAGTTTTCATTAATTCTTCTCTTTCTAAGATATATAGATCTCCTTTATCACTCTTTCTTAATAAATCTTCATATTTTATCCAATTTCCTATTTTGCTCCTTTGAAATAAAGCTTCTTGGGTGGATATCCATAGGGGAGTTTTTGTATAAAATTTTTGTTTAATACTTAACCATACCTTTATGAGTGATTTTCTCAAAATGTGATTGTTGAAATCTTTATTTACATGAAGCTTGTCATACCAGACATATGCATGCCAACCAAATCGATTGTTTACCCCTTCTAAATCTAAAAGTTTTTGATTATCTAGTTTTAACCAATTTTGGATCCATAACATGCTACATGCATGATAGTAGATTTTGAAATTTGGCAATGCATAACCTCCCCTTTTTTTTTCATCTTGTAGAATGGATAATTTTATTCTTGATTTTTTACCTTTCCACAAAAATTTACTTATTTCTTTATTCCAATCTAAGAAAATCTTTTCATTTGTTACTATGGGGAGGTTTATCAAAAGATATAGTAATTTTGGTAAGACATTCATCTTTATGGTTGCTATTCTCCCCAAAATTGATAAATTCATTTTATTCCATCTTATTAGATCTTTCTTGATTTCTTCCCATACTCTTTTATAGTTCATTTCAAAGAGATCCATACTTTTACTGGTCATCCATATGCCTAAATACTTGGTTTTATTTGTTATATTACAACCTGTCATACTTGCCAACAGTTTTTGTTCTTTTTTCTTAATGTTTTTCGTCATTATCACTGTTTTTTCTTTATTCATTTTAAAACCGGAGTATTCCCCGAAGGTTTTGATTTCTGCGAATAGTTCTTGAATGGTGTCTCCAGGATCTTGTAATGTAACTACAATATCGTCAGCATAAGCTTTTATTTTTAGTTCATTGTTTTTTATTTTTGTTCCTCTTATCTTCCTGTTGTCATTTATTGCCCTAATCAACACCTCTGCTGTTATTATGAATAGCAATGGTGAGATGGGGCATCCTTGCCTCGTTCCTTTATAAAGTCTAAATTCTTGAGTTTTTTCTCCATTAATTAAAAGTCTTGCCTTCTGATCTTTATATATTTGTTGGATACATGTTGTAAATTGTCCGTCTAATCCTGCTTTATTCAAACAAGCTAATATGAAGTCCCATCTCACCTTATCGAATGCCTTTTCCGCATCAATATAAACCATTCCAAGTTTCCTTTCGTTATTGATATGATAGTATTCGATTGTATCTATTAAACTTCTGATGTTATTTCTGACATGCCTTCCTGGAAGAAAACCATTTTGGTCTTCTAGAATATGCTTCTTAATTGCTTTTCTCAGCCTTAAGGCAAGAATACTGGTATATATTTTATAGTCTGTATTCAGAAGTGAGATCGGTCTGTAATTGCTTATTTCTCTTGTATCTTTTCCTTCCTTTGGTATTAAGGCTATATCAGCATATTTCCAGGATTCGGGTATTCCCTCTAGTGGGATTGCATTAAATGTTTTTTCTAAAGGCTCTATTAAAATTTCTTCAAAGACCTTATAGTACGCCGCCGAAAATCCGTCCGGTCCTGGAGCCTTATCTGTTTTAAGATTCTTTATGGCTTGGCTTATTTCTTGTCTTGTTATTGGTGCATTTAGTTGTTCCTTTTGTTGTGAAGTAAATTCAAATAAAGATTTTTTTTCTAGATATGCTTGTAGTTTTAGTTTGTGTTCTTCTGAATCTAAATCTTCTTTAAACAGATTTGAGTAAAAATCTAAAAAAGACTTTTTTATCTCCTTCTGTGTTTGTAAGGTTTCTCCTTTGTATATAATTTCAGTTATTGTTTTCTTCTCTTTCTCTTGTTTAAGTGTTCTAGCCAAATTTCTTCCTATTTTGTTAGCATGTTCAAAATAGCTTTGTTTCATATTTTTGATTTTATGAGCAATTTCTTCCATGTTTTGGTGTTCCAATTTTAGCTGTAATTGTTTCAATTCCATTTTTAGTTTGTTGTTTTTAGGAGACTGGTTTATTTTATTTTCTATTCCCGTCATTTGATTTATTATATCGGATATTTGGTCTTGTTTCTTTCTCTTAATCTCTGAGCCTTGTTTTATCAACAGTCCTCTAGCCACAGCTTTGCTTGCATCCCATATAGTTTTAGTTTTAATATCTGCAGTAGTATTCTCTCTGAAGTAGATCTTAAGTTCCTCTTTCATTTTCTTTACAAATGTTTCTTCCTCTAAAAGATTAGAATTTAGTTTCCAATATCTTTCCTTGTTCGGTAGTGATATCTCAATATTAATCAGGCTATGATCTGAGATCAGCTTAGATTTGATTTCCATTTTTTTTATATATTGCAGAAGATGTTTTGATATGAAACCCATATCTAATCTGGAGCTAGATTTATGTACCTCAGAGAAAAAGGTAAACCCGTTTTTATTTCCATACTTTTGTGTCCAGATATCCACTAAATTTTGTTCCTCTATTAAATCAAAAAAAATTCGCGGAAGTTTCCCCTGGTTATTTTTTATGGGTTTATCTGATTTTCTGTCATTTCTTGGATTTAATACTCCATTAAAGTCACCAATTAACAAAATATTCGTTTTATTATAATTCAGCAGTTCTTTATTCAATTTTACATAAAAAGAATCCTTCTTCTCTTGAGGGCCATATATTGCTACAACTAAAATTGTCAAAAAATCAATTTTTATTTCTACCCCAACATATTGGCCTTCATCATCTTTAAATATTTCCTTGACTGTATATTTTTTATTTACATATAATGCTACTCCCCTTTTTTTCTTATTTCCTAATGCAGAATAGAAGAGGTGTCCCAACCTGGGATTCTTCAGATATTTTACGTCTCTCGTTTTAATCCCCGTTTCTTGTAAAGCGACTATGTCAAAATTAAATTTTTCTAATAAATGGTTTACCTGTTTCCTTTTATAAGTAGTGTTTAAGCCTTTTACGTTCCACGAACCAATTTTAAGTAACATTCTTCTTCTTCTTCTTCTTTTTTTTTTTCAAGTGTATCTTTCTTTAATGTATTATTGTTGTTCTGTGTCGTCCTCATCTGTTAACAAGTCATCTTCTTCCTGGCTATTTTCGCTGATTTTGTTCCTATCTTCCATCATATCCAAGTCCTGAAACTCGTCATCTTTGTTTTTATCTATCGATTCTTCTTCCAAATCCATTTCCTCTTCTTCATTAAGTCTTTTATACTTCTTATTCTGATCTTGATTCTTCGCCACTTTTTCTTGTTGGGGATTTTGCGCTTTGCTTTGACGTTTTTCCTTGTTCTCTTCTCTCATTTTCCTGTTTATTATATTGTAGAATTCTCTTGCTTTTTCGACTGTATTTATTTTATATCTCTTTTGATTGTAAGTTAGGGAAATCCCTTCTATTCTTTCCCATCTAAAATTTATCTGTCTTTTTATAAGCAAATTAGTTAGGAACTTATAATTTTGCCTTCTCCTTAATATTTCTTGAGGCAAATCTTTAAAGATTTCTATCTCTGTATCTTCTATAACCAGTCTTTCATCATAATTTTTTTGAATAAATCTTTCTCTGATTCTGTAGTTTGTAAAGTTTATTATTATGTCTCTAGGAGTTCCTCTGTCTCTCGCAAATTTTGTATTGATTCTAAATATCCTGTCGATCTGTGAATCCAGAGATTGTTCTGCAATTCCTATAAAATTCGCTAATGGTGCTAAGAGACGGTCTAATAGATTTTCGTTTTTAACTTCTTCCAAACCTCTTATTTTTACACATCTCTCTCTAAATCTTGCCTCTTGAATCAAAAGTTTTTGCCCTTCTGTTTCCTGTTCTTTCTGAACTACATTTGTTCTCTTTTCTAGTTCTTGATTATGTTTCTTGACTTGTTCCAACTCTTCTCTTATCTCCTGCATTTCTTTTGATATATTGTCAAATTTCTTACTTAAGTTTTCAATTTCTTTTTCTAGATCTGCCTTTATCTCTTTTCTTGTCTCTTTAAGTTCCTCCCTTATCTCTTTCTTAAAGTTTTTCTTAAATTCTCTCAGTTCCTGAAGAATAGTTGTATTAATATCAATTCTACTTGCCGAATCTATTGAGTTTCTTCTTTGGGTGTTTGTTGATTGCGTTGACGCCATTTGAGCTGTTTTTGCTCTAGTAGTTGCCATCTTGTTTGATTTTATTTATTCTAAAATATTTATAAATTACTTAGAATATATATCTATTACTTATTTTGCTATTTATATTTGATATCTCGGAAATTCGGAAGGGGAGTATATTATAATTTACTCGAAAACTGATAATATACTTATTGCAAAAAAAAGGTTATAGTATAAATGCAATCTAAGAGTATTCAAATATCTCACAATTAACTTTTCTACTTCCCCCCCCCCCATAACACTTATTCAGTAGCTGAAATGAATTATATTAATCAAACACAGAGAGGAAATTAACATTATAATTTAAAGACAATATTTTCCACCTTCCAGCTCTTTTTCTTTTCTATTTCCCCCACTTGAATCTAATTATCAAATTAAATTTCTATCAATAAGTGCTGTTACAACACAAAGCCTGAGCAATTTACAATATATATTGAATTTTAGTTTTATACTATGAAGGTAACCTTAGTTTTAAGTCTTCTTTAGTCAGGGAGTAGTTGCTTCTCTTCAAGATATCCAAATCAGATATTGTCTATTAGCATTTTTCATGCTCTCACACAGAAAGCATGATTTTTTACTTTGTAATAGTTCAGTCCTAAGTTTCCAGCATTGTCCGGCTCTGCCTTCCCCCAAGGATATAATATCCCTATAATTCAGTACATTTTTGTAAGGTCTCTTTTTATTTATTTCCCTTACAGATAAGTCCACTTGCCAATGCTGTCTGTTCCTCTTTTCCTCTATTTTTTTGTTCCTCAAAGCAAGGATAGCCAAAAATTATGCACAGCAAAAATAGTAAAGTCCAAACACAGAAGCAAATCAAAGTCAAATCTTTCAGCTCTTCTACGATGTAAAAAGTTCTCAATGTTGCTATAATTGAATGATTGACAATAATTACTTTGACAATGATTGAAAGTAATTGAGAGAGTCTATATATATATATATATTAAAAAACAAACAAACAAAGAGAGGTGTATTAGTTGTTATTTCCACAAGAACTTTTCTGCTGTTTTTTTTTTTTTTTGAAAAGGAGTTCTTGTAAGGAGTTAAGTCTTTTACCTGCAAGAATTTTATTGCTTGTAGCTGTCAAGGAAATTTTAAAAGGTTGCTTGAAGGCAATAGCCTTAAGGCTCTTGAACCGAGGTGGGGCTGGTCCTGCAGACCACTCAGAGTTCAGCTGCTTCTTCTCCCTTACAGCGTCTGCTAAATGCGAGTTAATATTGATGTTCCGAGGGCGTCTTGTTGTGGAGTTTAATAAGGTTGTTTCCAAGGGCGACTGGATTTCCTATGTTTCTTCCTCCTTCTCTTTTTCCCCAGCAGCCGGTTCCCAAGCTCCTAGCCTCCCCAATAAATTGTTGTTATTTAATCTTCTTCTTCTCCTCTAGTCAGCTTGCCGGCTTGCTCTGTGCCGCTCCTTCAAACTGCCCTCCGCTCGCGTATCCCACCTCGATCTCCTCACTTAAGCTTCGCCTCGCAAACGCCTAGGGGGGAGAGCAATGTTCTCTGCTGGTCTCCCGATGGACCCCTCTTTCCACGACCTCCCTGGTGGTGGATAAAACAGGGCTTGCTGGAGTCTCCCCCCCAAAAAAACCACCTCGGTTAAAGGCAGGACGCGGAGCTACATGCGTCCTTTCGCCCTCAGTCCGCAACCCGGAAGTCACTGGGTTATGTTATGTTAAGGGACAGTTAAGAAGTGATACGATAGCCCTGTTTAAGTATTTGAAGGGATGTCATATTGAGGATGGAGTAAACTTGTTTTCTGCTGCTCCAGAGACTAGAACACAGAACAATGGATGCAAGCTACAAGAAAAGAGATTCCACCTCAACATTAGGAGGAACTTTTTGACAATAAGAGCTGTTCAACAGTGGAACACACTCCCTCAGAGTGTGGTGGAGTCGGCCATCTGTTGAGGATGCTTTGATTGTGATTTCCTGCATGGCAGGGGGTTGGACTGGATGGCCCTTGTGGTCTCTTCCAACTCTGTGATTATATGATTCTAAGACCAATATATGGGCATGATTTGTACAATTTTTCCCCTCAGAAAAAAGAAGAAAAAGAATATTTAATGATTCATATATGCAATTTGGAATACCAGGTGCTGTAGGCTATATTTTGGAGCAAAGAAGTGACAAAACCACCTCTGAGTATTCCTTATCTAAGAAAACCCTATGATCTTCATGGTGTCACCATAAGTCAGCAGGTGACTTGAAGGCACTTGTACAGACACCCTACATATACAAATGAAGCACTCCAATATCAGAGATTCTGTTCTCTCGTAAACCCTGTTGGCTCTTCCCAGCTGACCAGAAGTGGGGATAGAACTCAGATTTTTTTGCTAACAAGATAATCCCACCAGTGGAGTCTGATTACTCCCATACGTTTGTATGTGAGGAGGAATCCACCCCAGTTTTAGTTGGAACTTTAATGGAGTTATCTAAGGCAATGAACCTATTTTGGGGGTTCGGCTCCTCACCTTGAATCGCTCCTTTCAAGTTCCTACTAAAACCAGATCACATTCACCACCCCAGTGACATGGGATTCCTTAACTATTACTAAATGCCACATATGTGCCCCAGTTTTGTCCCTTCCATGCAGTTGTTTGTAATTAATGCACCATGGCATGAAAAGCACTATGGTGGAGTAATGTTCTAGACAAACTGAGGACGCTTCAGGAGAAGGACTATCTGTATCAGCCTTGCACAGGAAACTTGAAGGTACACACACACACACACACACACACAATTTGAGAGAGCCAATGTGGTGGCGGCACGAGTGCTGGACTAGGACTTCCCATCTACCCATAAAAAAACATCTGGTGACCTTGGGTGAATCGCACCAGCCCAGCCCCAGAGGAAGGCAATACTAAATCCTCTGAACAAATCTTGCCAAGAAAACCCCATGATAAGTTTGCCTGAGGGCTGCCATAATTTGGAAATGACTTCAAAGCACACAACAACATATGCAACTTGTGTCACACATCACATTGACTCATACTAAACAAGAATGCTAACTGATGGAAATACCTAGGACAAATAATTGAAACAGTATGTAATGTATTAAATATGTATGTAAAAATAGTTTCCCAATGTGAAAACATCAAAAACATAAAAACATAATGCATGCATAACATTGACATACAGTATGAATATTTATGCTCTCCCAGTGTCTTTACAGAGTCTTGTTCTGGTATTTTTGTCTGTTGTCCTGGATGCTGCATTGTGGAAATGGTTAAAAGCAGCATTTTATTTCCCATATTTTAGTATATTGGTATTTATTTATTTGATGGGTTGAGATGCCAAACAAAGTCATTGGCTACCTTAAGACAAATCACATTCAAAGCATAAGTGCTATTTACTTTTCTTTTGAAATTTGTCATACCATTATTTGTGCCCATTTATAGTAATGAAAGGGTAATTAAATGGTTATAGCACAGCCTCATATATGTCTACTTTTAGATTCAAGTCCCACTGAGTTTAATGGGGTTTGTTCCCATATAAATAGGCATAGGATTGCAGCTTCAAGGGGTTAATGAATCTTTTTAAAATGACCCAAAGAACATGCCTTAAACTGTTGAGGGGTGTATCTAATCCATGGTGGTGATCTAAGAAACTGGATTCAGAAAGTGTGATCTTTTCACTGATCACTAAAAGCTGTAATCACCTGTTCAGATCTGTTAGCATTCATAAAGTACTTAAAACTAAACAGACCATTTCTCCTGAAAGCTTTAAATTAGCAATAAATAGCTACTAGTGATAATCAGTTGTTAATATGTAATTGGCCAACCCCTTGTCAACTCAGAAATAATGTAGGGCATTCATAGTTGCTGAAGTCACAACATGTGCAGTGCAGCTGGGTTTGACTTTGGCCATAACTCAACTCAAAATTAGACACGCTTAAGTCTATTGATATCAATTAAGAATAGATGTAATGAGTGGAGTAAAGGATTTAGGATTCTTAGTGTTGGTTAGTAACTTACTATAAGGCAAAGAGTATAGTCTGTGTGGCATGTTGATTAGAACACTACAATGTATATTATTAAGGGCTGCCTCTCAAGACAGTTCTGAAAGAGCAGTCAGTGTAGAATAGGGATAGAATTTGTGTGTTGATGAATTGTGACTTCCAGCATTCCTCACCATTAGCTAAAGTGGCTGCAAGGTGTGATTTAACAACTGAAGGGCCACACAATTTGTACTGTGGTGTAGATTATGGAAACTAGATTAATTAATAGGACAAGTTAGGATAATAGTCCACACCATAGTATTCCCTATTTCTATGTATGGTTCTGAAAGCTGGACAGTGAAAAAAGTTGATAGGAAGGAAATCAACTCATGTGAGTTGTGGTGCTGGAGAAGAGTTCTGCAAATACTGTGGGCTGCTAAAAAGACCAATAAATGGGTCCCAGAGCAATCAGGCCTGAAATTTCCCTAGAAACCCTTTGCAGACTGCCAGAAATAGTGCACATTAAATTGAGGCACTGCCCTGGCTCAGTGCTAGGGAGTCATGGGAATTTTATTTTTTTCTGAGACATTGAGCCTTCTCTGTCAGAGAGCTCTGTTGCCACAATAAATTACAGTTCCCATGATTCCCTAGCACTGAGCCAGGGCAGTGCCTCAATTTAATGTGCACTATTTCTGGCAGTCTTCAAAGGCCCTAAGATGACTAAACTGAGGTTGTCATACTTTGGCCATATCATGAGAAGGCAGGACTCATTAGAAAAGTTGATAATGACTGGTAAAGCTGAGGGCAATAGGAAAAGAGGAAGACTGTATACCAAATTGATAGATTGAATCAAAGAAGACATAGCCATAAATCTGCAATAGCTGAGAAAGATGGTTGATAATAGGCTGAATTAGCAGTCTCTCATTTACAGGGTCACCATAGGCTGAAGTCAAATTGAAGGCAACAACACAAATTATAAGCATATATAATGTATCTTTCTAAGCAAAAGTTCACAGGTCTTCAAATGCAAGATGTGTGCCAATAAGCAGTTGGAATATATATATATATATAAGAGTAGATTATAGCTCAATATTTCATTGAATGGCAACTTCATCATTCATTGTTTGATTCCATAATGGTTTGTCTCAACTCCTTTCCTTTGTTCCTTTTCCTCTGGTAACTTTTTTCAAGCTCTGGTACTTTATCAGTAAGATAATAAGACCCACCTTTTTACTAATGTCTAAATGATATGAGATCATGCTGTTTCATCCTGTAGGGATGTGGTAATGTGAACTAGACTTTTGATAGTGATTTCATGTTGTTTTATGGATATACAGGTAGTCTGTCCTGGGGCCCCAAGGGCAAGGGCAGACTAGCAATCTAGTAAAAAATAAATAAATAAGAAAACAAGAATAATTAAATATCTAAACAGTGTCAATTCAGTTTTGAATTCAATATTAAATATACTTTTATTGAAACAGATTTGCAAAGTGTGCAGTATAATTATTTTAATATATACTGTTATTTATACCTGTTGAAATTGAACTAGTCCTATATATTTCTCTCTCTGTATTCCTTCAGCCCCATTTTCATTTCCCCCCCTACTGTATCCTTATTCAGCCATGGAAACCCAGTGGGTGACCTTGGACAAGTGACACTCTCTCAGTCTCAGAGAAAAGCAATGGCAACCATTCTCTGTCAAGAAAACCCTAGGGTAGGAGCACCATAAGTTGATAGCAACAAGTGGCCTCTAACATGTTATTCTTTATTTGACATGTTTTGTTTAGGTAAGTTTTGATTATTAATCCTTTGCATTAAAATATTTTAACTCTCCTTTTTGTCTTTTTACTAGAAGTAAAATTAGGCCAGAGGCAGAAAGCAGAAGGAAAGAAATCCGACTCATTTGAGATGGGGTGCTGGAAAAGAATGCTGAAATTACCATGGACAGCCAGAAAATCAAACAAATGGGTCCTTGAACAGATCAGGCCTGAGCATTCCCCGGAGATAACCAAATTGAGACTGTCATACTTTGGCCATATCATGAGAAGACATGACTCACTGGAAAAGACAACAATACTAGGAAAGGTGGAGGGTAGCAGAAAGAGAGAAAGACTGCATATTAGATCGATAGATCCTGAGCCTTCAGGACCTGAGCAGAGCACTTGAGGACAGGAGTCTTAAAGATGTCTCACTCATGGGATCGCCATGCATTGAAATTGAATCAAGGCCAGTTAATGACAACAAATATAAAAATAAGACAGCAGTCATATATACTGAGTGCTCAGGTTTTCAGGCCTGGCAAACGGGAAGTCAAGCACAATTTATACATTGTGTTAAGTGGGTTTGTGTTTATTATATTAATTGTTATAGTTTTGTATGGGGGAGTTGGGGGGATTAGGGGACTGGGGGTAGTTTAGTTTAGGATATGTTTGTAGTTTAATGTAGGATTATGTTATGTGTGTAAGAGTGGTTTGTTTTTTTTAAATTGTAATGCATGTTTTATATTTTAAAATCCAATAAAAATATTTTAAAATAGCTGGCATTTCATTTTTAAAAAAGTAATGGCTGAGAATTGTAGAAGCAAAACAAGATGCAATTTTTGTTAGTTATATATGCAATGTTTAGTTGTGTGTAATCTTTATTAAAAAGGGATATATTCATTGTTCAGGTCTTTAGTGTTTGTAAAGATTTCATTACACTTTTTAAACTAGGCCTTTTAAAAAGGGCATAATCTGAAATACAATTGACACCTAAATATATTGGATATCTTCCACTTTAAAGCTTTGAAGTTTGCCTGTTTTCTCTTCTCTTCTCTTCTCTGTTTTTTGATATTTTGGTGCTACCTCTATCTTCTTCTCGCCCATGCTCAACTAAGCCATCTCTGGAGAAAGCTCTGAATTTCCCTCCTCATCCCAACTATAGTGCAAATGTATGCATTTCTATTACTAATTTCATTACCTCTGTTTTAATTTGAGAATTTGTTACAATTCCATTTCTTTTTATTCAAATATAAGCACTGTTTTAAGAAAGTTTTAATGAAAGAATGCCTGTAGATAAACTGATTTCAGTCACAGTGTATCTGTATGTGCTGGGAGGTCTCTGTCAAAAACATGATCTGATATGGTCATATTAACACTGACAGGCTTGTTGATGTCAATAGGTTAACAACAAGTCATATGTTTCAACTCTGCCTGAGGGTGGCATGTGCAGCCTGTAGATCTATAGTGAGCTACTCAAAAGCACTATTGAGAGCCGCATGCATTTTGACAACTTAAGGGCACATGACTTATTCCCTTTCCCCCTATTTTTTGTGGAATAAGCCAGTCATCCCATGTACTTTTAAATAGACACAAAGAACTCTGTTTCTATCTGACAAATAAATGACCCCTGGAATGATGTTTTAGACAGATTACCTATTTTTATATTACCTATTATTACTAATAAGGATACATTTTCATATGTGATATACCAATTCTGACTGCAAGCGGAACCATCCCATAAGGCTGAGACTGAGTTAACAGGTACCTTATCTCATTTACACCCTGTGTGGCAGGTTGATAACATGCTTTATTACTCAATTGGTTGTATACTTACATAATTTTTATCCTGCTTTTCAGACAATGGCTATATTCCAATGCAACAGTTTAATACAGCACCAGAGAAGGTGTAAGGTGAACAAATTCAAAAGACCACGCATGCAAGGGAAGAGTGGAGGGAGATCTGTCTTGCAGGGCTGGAACAAGACATGATTTATATCCAATTTGGATCAGGCTGATCTTCCACTGCTGTTGCTTCTCCATTGAATACCAAGTGGTGGGTTTACTTCCTGTGGTTGATGGATGGAGTTAAAGCACTCTTCCTTTCACTGCTGCAGTCCCAGTGCAGCTGCAGCACAATGTTCTTTCTGGAAAAGATGGGAGAAGCAAGTAGCTCCTTCATTGGCCAACAGATATACAGGCCAATGGCATCACTAGGGGGATGCAGGGGATTCAGACTGCACCAGGTGACAACCTAAGGTGGGTTGACACCACTGTTCCTCAAACATCTGTTTTTTGGAAGAAATGGGCCGTGGCATTTGCCTATGTATCATTAAAAATGCTGAAGAGATGGTGTGAGTGGGGTGAAGGAGAAAAGAGAGGTTCCAGGGTTGTTATTGGTTTTTTATACTGAATTTTAAATTTTATTTTTATTTTTTTAATCTTTTTAAAATATTCTTTTAAACTTTTCTTTTTTTAAAAAATCACCCTTTACCAAATTTTCACTTCAACCACATGAAACTGTATATATTTAATTGCACTGAAGCTGTGCATAAGGCATTGTAATTTAAAGGCATAATTTTAATTTTGGTAGTTGTTTATGTCACAACTATTACCATGGCATTCAATGATATGCACGAATTATTACTAATGGATAACATTAGTACAAAAAATGACTAAAGATTCTGTGTGGTGTGGGATGGGAGGAGGTCAATAGTGGGGATGACACTATGACTTACTGCACTGGGTGACACAACCCTAGTGGCGCCACTGAACCAGGCTGTTTTCCCCTTTGCCACAATTTTCTGCCTGGTCCCCTGTACTTTCCTTCTATTTTGCAGTCCTAAGGAAAGTGATAATAGGACACATATTCTCTCTCTAGGATGGAAGGAAAGGAGAAGCACACTTTGCCTGCTCTTTCTGCAACCAAAGAACTGGGCCAGGTTGGTCAAAATGCAGAGGCCAGAGGGTGTTTTCCTTCTGCTCGCCAGTTCTTTTACAGATATACTGAGTAGTGTGAGCAGCAAACATACTAGGAAAACATTTATCGGTAACTGAAAACAGCTTCTCACAAATATTCACTAGTGTTGAGACAATCTATTGTCTTAATAATTATTTTGCTGAATTAATATTACTAATACAATAAAAATAATGGCTTATTATGGTTTTATTGTGGTTTCAATATTGCTCTTTTGTTTTAGTATGATTTTATTCTTTATTTGGCACCTTCGATGCCATTATTGCTTTTATTTTATTTTATTTTTAAAATTGATGGCTTTTGTGGAAAGGAGACATGTATAGGTGTATATCAAGATTTTACATAAAGGTACCTTTTGTGGAAAGGCAGTATTATCTTAACAAATAAGATTTTTTTTTTAGCCTAGAATATTTGTTGTACTGTTACAGTATCAATGGGATAAAAATGTGCAACTAGCAATTTACAAAATGTTGGTTAAAACAAGAGACTTTGTTGAGAAATTGTCTGTGAAGTGTGGACAGGATTAGGACTCAGAAGGGGATATATTCTTCAAGTATAATTGGCACATAACAAGAAACTGAGTGGAGCAAGAGGTTACAAGCTATGAGTTCAATTTGAAATGACTATTTAAAAAAAAATTGGGGCAAGTCATGTTGGTCATGGAGAGCCAGCATGACACAGTGGTTTGAGTGTTGAACTACAACTCTGAGACCAAGGTTCAATTTTCCGTTAAGCCATGAAACCCACTGGGTGACTTTGGGCAAGTCACATGCTCTCAGCCTCTGGGGAAGGCAAAGTCAAACCTCCTGAACAAATCTTGCCATGAAAACCCCATTATAGGGTTGCCATAAATTGGAAATGACTTGAAGGCATATGACAACAACAACAATTGTTGGCCATGCAACAACAACAAAATCCAAAATAGAGATCAGTGATATCTTTATTAAGTGAACCAAAAGATGCAAAATATATTACATTTTCTTCTCCAGTATGATTTTAACATCTTTGCCAGATAAAGAAGCCACTGAAAGGTAGTGTAACATATTTTGGGTCTTTTGTTTGACCTGATGAAGATCTGGTAAATGAGATCAAATAGTCCAATCCAGAAAAGTCATGCAATACAAAATAGAGTGAAGCAGGTGAGTAAAAGGGAATTGAGATACCATAAAGTCTTCTCTTTCCCCATCCCCAAAGAGTGCTGTTGTCCTGAAATACTTTTAAAAAAATGAATTTTGCCACCTTTAATGGCACCCTAAATCCATTCTTCAAAGAACCTGTTTTACATTGTTCCTCAGAGCCTAGGGTATGAAGAAGATGCCCTGAGAAGTGGGAGACATTTTTCTGTCCACCCTTTTGTAGTTGGTGTTCTACGTTTTTATTTTTTATGCTTCATAACTTTCTTTGGCTAAGATCTAGTAACCAAACAAATGGAGCATAGGTCTCCTTCAGTGCACATATGGTATCACTGGAAGCTCCTCCTTTGCCCCAGAATCTTTCCCAGTTGAGCAATGGCAGCTGCCAATTTTCGGTCAATCCCACTAGCCACTGGCTGGCTGCAGGAGTGCTACTGGACATGTTCTGGTTGCATTTATGCACTGAGAGAAGAAGGATCTGTCCTGACCCTCAACTCCTTCTGTTGCCCCAGATTCATGAGGAGAGCTACAGCATCCCTGGGTGTATCTCAGCAGCCTCTCACTGACTGGAGAACTGAATCTGCACCCTGGAATGTCTTGGCTGCTATTGTGAAGCCAGGAAAGGGGCATTGAGCAAGGAAGTACTGAATATCTCCTTCCTCAGTGCCTCCTGAATTACATACACCAGGGTTTATTCCATTGTATGTGAAGTACAGGAGTCCAGCTATCAGCCATTCTGAATGCTTACAATATCATCTTGTTCCCGTGCAGGTATTTGACTGGAACATGACCAAGGCATGACATGGAACATGTTGAGGGAATGGGGTAGCATCTGGATTTCTTTTCAATCTTCATACATTAAACACAAAGACCTGGAAAATATTCTTCAAGTATAATTGGCTCCTGCCTTATCAGAATTCCTATTTATGTTATCTTCATAACCATGTCCAGCCTGGTGCATTTACAGAAATGTTTGCAGATCTTCACCATTAATGAGCAAAAATGTACTGGTTTGTTTTAATCTGAAAGGGGGGGGGAGAGAGAAAGTGCTGCTCTAGCATCTTAAGACTTCTGAGCCATTCACGACAGCAGTTCATTGAGTATCAAACTTTGGTTCCATTCTTCTTCCCTTTCATTGATGGCTGATCACCCAGTATTGTCTACACCAGAGATCCGGACATTTCATTAACATTTGAGCATTTCATTAAACATTTGTGAGCTTGGAAATTTAAGCCATTTTACATTAATATTGAGTGAGGAAAATGTTTAACATATTAAGCTGACATCATGTTAATTGTTAATGCTGATATTACAAAGCAAAGTTAGATGGAGAAAATTGCATATCATGCTTTGATTGACACATTGCCCACAAAGGGCATATTGCCTACATTTGGTTGCTGGTTCCTTTTAAATTGCTTTTTTGGGCATTTTAAGTTGGTGTTTTCTGGATGTTTAAAAAGACCAATATTCATTTTCTATCTGGGGATGGTGGGCTTTTTAGTCCAACACATCTGGAAAATACCAGGCTGGGGATGGCTGTCCTTAAAGCATGATATCCAATGACCTGTGAAATTAAGTTTTTCCACTGATATTCTGCCTCTGTTTTCTTACCACTGGCAACATATATGCTGTTCACTCATCCTCCAACACCATGAAATACTTATGATGGAATGGCATAGAACTTTGAAAATTTGTGGCAAAAGGCCTCTAAAATACTTTTTAAAATAACTGCTAAAACAGCTGTAAAATAATAATAATAATAATAATAATAATAATAATAATAATAGTCTGTCTATGTATCTTCATGTTGCCTGTTGACTGATGGTGACCCCCATGAATATCATAGGATTTTCTTAGCCAAAGAACAATCAGAGGTAGCTTCCTATTGCATTCCTCTGAAATATAGCCTACAGCAACTGATATTTCTTGGCTCTCATCCAGTTACTAACTAAGGCTGATCCTGCTTAGTTTCCAAGATTGGATGGGATTTGATGTCTTCAGATCATTTAGGTACTAAATTGATCAAGTCATATTATTTCATGATGTGTCAAAGTATTATGAGCCTCAGTTTAGTCATTTTGGCTTCTAGTGATTTTATTGTCTTTTTTATTATTATATTTTTGCAAATGTTGCTTGCAATGAAATAAATGATTGAGCCCCCATCCATATTGTAGCAGAACACACTCACAGAATCTTAGTTTTCCATAAGAATATGGATTGTGATATGCCACTGAATTTCTAACTTAAGGTCTGTATTAATTATTATGTTTCATCTGAAAAATTAAATCAAAATAATATTTAGAAAAACTGACTGAGCACTTAAATCCTAGTTTGTGAGAAAGGTGGGATATAAATAAATAAATAAAGTCTAGGAATTTTAAATCATGTAATAGAAACCTTTGTCAAGGTCACCTGAATATGATAGATGTCTGTGTTGAGTTTTCATAGAAGAGTACTTGGCAAGAGAGCCTTGGACATAATTCTGTAAAATAATTCTGTAAAAAATATGGAGGAAAAGTAAAGAATGTAATTGGGGTTCAGAAATTCATGAAAATTTCATTTATTATTCTGTGTATAAGGAAAGTCAACTCAAGTGTGGGGTCACAGAGGTGTTGGACAATATAAAGGATTTGGCAAAAAAGGGGGGGGGAAGAGTTGGAAACATATTGAAAGCTGATAAAAATAGGTGTGGGATTTACAGCCACTCTGACCAGCTGGCATTGAAAAAGATTCATGAAAGTATAAAAGCAACACAGAGCTGAAAGGGAGAATGAGCTTGATAGAGGTGGCTTCTTCTTCTTTTAATAAGACTGAAATTCATGGCCTCTTTGAGCTATCTACTGAGTTTATATTATCTCATAAGGTATATGCTAGAAAATTGTAACCAAGGAGTCAGCTGGGTTTGCAAGGGCTGCCAAACTCTTTCCAGAGATATTTTTTCTTGTAAGCTCACCATATTTAATTCACATTCCCTTACAAAGCTCATACAGCCCCATAAAATAATCCGCTTTTCTGAATTGCCTCTTACTTACAAGATATAATTTTATTCTATTGCACATGATCTCATTATCTCATTTTTGTCACTTGATCTCATTTTTCTTGGGGTTCGAAAAGGATTTAACAATGAATGATAAGGATGAAATTATCAGCAGAAAAATAGACAATAATTAAATGTCAGTCATCCCTGTGACAGAGCAAATGCAATTCTGTATTGCACTATTTTTGGTGCTGACTAGTGCGATATTCATTAAGGGATTTTTAAAATATTTTTTCTCTTAATGCTGTGAGTTTTGTGGTTATTTCAAATAGATGAAATGCATTCCACTTACCAACCCTTCATTCTTCTGCAGATCAGTTTCTTTCCACTGAAAGATTAGGAAGAAAACCAGCTAGAATTCAAATGGGATTGTTTATGCATCGAAGAATAAGTATTAATAGCGAAAATGTATTCACAGTTATGATGGAAATGAATGTCTACTATAAAAACAAAAAGAAAAGAAACAAAAAGAAAAACGACCTCGTCATTGTGGAATATTTGTGCTGATATCTTATAACCACACATGTTAGAAATAAAATAGTATGTATAAGTCATTAAATAGTCTACACTGCCAGGTATCTAGCTATCCAAGTTTTTTTTTCTTTTTCCTTTCCCCCCCAGAACATTAGTAGGGTTTTCAGACAATTAAAGATTATGTTGAATATGATAATCATCTTTATTCATCTGATTATCTCTCTCTCTCTCTTATTTATTTAAATATCTATCTATCTGAGAAAACTTTTGTCCCCCATTTACATTTGAGTTAAATATGGTATAGTGGTTTGAGCGTTAGACCATGACTCTAGAGAACAGGGATTGAATCCCAGCTGGGCCATGAAACCCACTGGGTGACCTTGAGCAAGTTACACTCTTTCAGCCTCAGAGGATGCCAATGGCAAACTTCCTATGAAGAAACTTGCCAAGAAAACCCCATGATAGGTTTACCTTAGGGTTGCCATAAGTCAGAATTGACTTGAAGGCATGCAACAACAACAACAAACAGTTAACAAATAGCACTAAATACTAGAAGACGTTATAATGCCCACTGATTTAGATGGCTTTAAAATGATTGAAGAGACAAAAGGAAAGGACAACTGAAACTGGACCTTTATGTAGAGAAGTGATTATTGATTGGGGCACACAAGGAGATGAAAGGGAGCCCTTTTGGATCTCTAGATGTTGTGCTCCGACTTCCATAATGTCTTATCCTTGGCCATAACAGCTTCTAGGAATTAAACTCCAAAACATTTTTGGTTCAAATATTTGCTATCACTACACCAGGGAATGCTGCATAGTACCCTGGCCACTTGTGGTTCTTTGTGGCACCTGGCTGGCCATGTTTGGAGACAAGTCTCAGGATTAGATCACCTTACTTGTCTGAACCAGCATGTTGTAGAATTTGCTGGTATGGAAAAGTTACATACTTCATCATAAACTGAATTACAAACAACAAGGTAGTTAATGGAAAATATAGCCTGCAGGCTCTGTTGTATACCTTTTTGAAGTATGGAATATTCTTTTGAAAATACTTAAAATACCTTGCATGGCCATCCTTCTCTCTCTGCTTATGTGTACTGACCCATAGGGAAATATTTGTTTAGGAAAGCATATCATTTGAAAATAAACAACATTGCTTCACTAAAATAAATGAAACCCCTATTCCCCACCCTGTATCCTCCAATCATTTTTCAGTCTTGCACACTGTTCTTCTTTCCTTTTCATCTTCAAATTTAATTTTTATAGTATATTTACATCTCAGAAATAAAACAACATATAGAGAAGCTTCCTCGCTTCGTCTTATCTAAAATCTTAAATCTCAAATCTTACGTTTCCATGTTCCATTTGTGTTAATATTTCCATTACATTTATATTTCATCTTTTTCTAAAGTTGTATCCTTCAGGTGTCCTCATCTCTATAGCTTCTCTATAGCTAGCAGTAGATAAGAAGGTCAAAGAAACAGGTAATATTCAACCAGCACTAGTAAGAAGGAAGTCTAGTTCGTATTAATGTTTTGGAAAGGAAGTTGTGCAAAGAGGAAGAAAGAAAAAATGAAAGTGGTATGAATGAATAGCAAGAAGAAGGTGATAGGACGTAGCTGAAGGTAAGAGTAAGTGGGTAAAGGTAGGAGAATGTAGAGAGAGGGAGAGAAAGAGAAAGAGGGAGAGATGGAGAGAAGTGAAGAAGGAAGATGGGTTTGAGAGAGTGGTTGGAAGGAATGAGGAAGAGAGGAAGGAAATGGAAAGGTATGATAGGAAGAGAGATGAATGTGAAGAGGATTTTGCAATCTAGTACAATGAGTAAATGAATAAAGAACTGACTGGAAGAAGCTAGATAGAGAAGGTAGAAGTAAGAAAGAAAGGAAAAATGAAAGATGTTAGGGGTAATGAAGTACAATATAGATATAGATGTCTATTTCTATAATAGGTAGTTTTGCTAACTTATGAAGATATGTTTAGTTTGTGTAGAAGGCGTGTTTGTTTTTAATTGTAAGGTACTATGTGTTGTATTGTCTGATAATTTGGAATGTATAGAATGTTTTAATATATAAAATAATAAAATAAATTAATTTTTTTAAAAAAGAAATAAAACAACATATAAAACACACAGCCATTAATTGTCTAAAATCAAGCACAGCACGAACCATAAATAACTAAATTCAGTTATCCAGATTGCATTGTTGATTAAACTGGATGTTATGCCAGCTAGCTGGCACATAGATAGTTAAGATCTAAATCCAATTGTTAGTTCCAGCTACAGTAGACCCATGAATTTATGGCCCATAAACTCATATAAATGTTGACTTACTACTAAGCTGGGTGATGCTTCTATTCTAGTGTGGACTAGAAAGTGCATTTAGGCCATAGTATTTTTTTCCAAAAATGTTATCTACACTTTCTTGCTATATGGGGGGAAAGATGCAGTGTAGGGAACACAGTGGGATATAACAGTAGTTATATCATAAAAATACATCAGACTGAAATATGTAAGGCTCAGTGAAAGTGGCAGTAAAGAACCATAGCAACAATACATGTTGCCTCTAGTCAACAAGTCATATTTTGACCAACTTGAGCTCAGTATATTCCACCCTCCCCCATTAAAATAATCAGCTAAAATGAATATAAATAAACTGAAAATGAAAAGTCTCAGAAATTACCAGTTGTAGAGTCTACATTGTAGACCCTCAAAATTATTTCCTTGAATCCGCCTCTATATGCAACATGGTTCAGAGAAAGTGGTATTTAAAGTTATTGGAGCACAGATCAACTCATGCAATGGGGATTTCCCTTTGTCTCTTTCTCATGAGCCCTGAGGAAAGCCCTCTACAGCAGATTTGGGGGATGTGCAGATGTGAGAGGGAGGCCAAGGACTGGTGAGGGGCCTTTACACTGCACAATTATAGCACAATTATAGTATTCCTTTGGAATACTGTGGTTTGTAGTTTGGTTAGAGGCATCAGAGGAGGTCCATGGCTGAGAATGTGAAATATGCCTCTACTGTAACTCATAGCAGTTAAAATGGAATCCTAGCACTATAACTCTGTAGTGTGAAAGTGCTCCTTGAGACTCACTGCATAGTCTGGTGCTGAGACTATCTTGCCTTTCTTCCATCATGAAAAGAAATCAAGGTAGCATAGATAGAGTCCCCAAGTGGTTGTCCACCAAGGCACTGACCTGCTTGACTACATGTGGGACTGCTTTTTTGTATTTGTGAATATGAACAGTAACAGTAGACGAGTAGATACAGTCAGCTCTTCATAGCCATGGATTTTTTTTAATCCATGGGTTCAACCATCTGTGGATTGAAAATATTAAAAAATATATATCAGTTCAAAAAACAAACCTTGATTTTGCCATTTTAGAACACCATTCCACTGTGCCATTGTATTTAATGGAACTTGAGTATCCACAGATTTTGGATCCATCAAGGGTCCTGGAAACAAACCCCAGCATATACCAAGGGCCCACTGTATATTTTTGCAAGAAGCTTTGGCTAGCTTTTCAAATTATTATGCTTTCCCTCCTACCAGCATTTAGCATGGAATTCTACCACTTTGCCGCAGGTCAGTTCACAGGTTTATTTATTTACTTGGGAAACCTCAACATTTTAAAGAAAGGTAGGATCAATCAGCATTATTTATACTCTGTCCAAAGCTATGTAGTGATCAGGTCAACTTAATCTGAGTTTTAATTATGTGAATCTAAGGGGCTAAACAGACTGGCACAAAATACTGGCTTGCGGGCAGTGTGGGGGCATGGCCTTCAGATGACGTACACCCTGACACTGCTCCCAAGCCGGTGCCATGCCGCCTGCCTAACCAGATGGCTGGTAGTATTGCAGCAATCCTGCGGCATGGTGTTTAGGTGCTGCATGCTGCAGGAGCAGAGAAAAGCTGCCACCATGGTGGAAAGGGTGCCTTTTTTCTGCCCCCAAAAGGAGTGGCATTTTGCTGCTTCTTTTTTGGGCTGGAAAAATGCTGGATTGGGGCCACAGTTTGTGGTTGCCACAGCCCCAATCTGGCAATCAAAGGGGCAATGTCAAGCCACCACTTCAGGGTTGTCTGTTTTTCCCCTAAGAAGTCCAGGAATTTCAGATGAACTATATATAGTTTCAGATCAAGGAAATATAGAAATACAACCATTTTGAACAGAATGATTGATAAAGAAAACAACCAACAAATAACTTGTATTTAATTACCAAAATGGCTAATCATGAACAATTTAAAAATATGAATAACCAGTCAAGAAAGAACCCCAGAAAATTAACAGAAAATATCTATGTCCATAGATATCTAACAATACTTCAGTACATTCTCCTAATGTTTGGTGGTTATCTGCTGCAAGCATCCAAACATCCCTTAATAAGTTTATCAATCCAGCTATAGTTTAATTAGGCATTAGCATGAGTGGACGTGGTTGTGATGGCATACATAGCACCAGAATAGGTAGTGTGAATGACACACAGACCCAGCCATGAGGAAAGGTGTCGGGATGGAGGAGCTTGCTGGAAGAGCACTGCCACCCCTTTCACTCTGCATTTCTGACAGAAACCAAAAGTCAAAAGATGAGTTCTGCCAGATCAAGCAACACCAGAACCACTTTTTCATCTTTTGTGTGTTCCTAAACATCCCTTCCTGTCCTCTCATTTCTGGGGACTCCAGATATTGTCTAGGTGTTATAAAGTCCATGAAGCATCATTGAACAAAATCAAACTTCTCAACTCCTGAATATCAAAACAAACTGTTTTGTTTGGAAACATTCTCGGGTTCTGTTGAGGAGTGATCAAATTTTTGATTTCCCATGGGACCGCTATGGATTGAGGTTGGCTTTAAGGGTATAAATAGTACTACCAAACAAAACTTTTTTGCTTCAGTCACCCCCTCCCCATGCACAGTGACTGTTGCTCTCAGGCCTCAGTCTGAGTTCTTTTGTTCCATTTCTGTCCACCTCCCAAAACCTGGCTCTCAATCCTTACAACTTGAAGCTTCATACTTCCCAGCTTTCTGTAGACCCTTTTCTTCAAGAGAGATAACTATCACCTCATCCAGCCCTGCTACCTTTCCATTTTTCTACTTCATTTATCTCTGTATGCTGGCTGTTAGAATGGGTTATCTTCATGTGTGTGTTCTTTTATATTTCATATAATAAAAGTTCATGCCTGGAGTCTCTTTCAGTTATTATTGGTATAGCTGATGCTTAGTTCCTGCATGAGTTAACCCCTCTCACAAAACCAAGCTAGAAATTCCTCAAATTATTTAAAGATAGATTGCAACTGTCAGTGGAGGTTCTGCAAACCCTATACATTTAAATCAACACTGCAGATGCATAAACAAAGAATTAAAAAAATATGAATGCTACAAGCCTCTGGCTTATGGCATAAAATCAGAGGATGGAAACATTACCTTTATTGGACTACAAATCTGAAAATTCTCCATCAGAACTGGTAAATTACTATAGTTGCTAGGGAATTCTGGAAGGTATAGTGCAAAAAGTAACATGGCAGCTAGGCTTGTGTCGGGAACATCCAGGAGGGACCACATCACTCCACTTTTGAGGTCCCTCCACTGGCTGCCAATTGGCATATTTTTTAGAACTGTAGTTACAGGGATTTTAAATTGGTTGGTATTATTTTCTGTTTTTAATTTGTTATTGTGATTTTAATTGATATACAGTTTAATAACTTTTTAAGGGGGGAGGGAAATATATTGTTTATGTTGTATGTTTTTAATGCTGTAAACCACCCGGATTGGTTCGCCAAAGGGCGGTATAAAAATAAAATTTATTATTATTATTATTATTATTATTATTATTATTTTCCAAAGTCTGTACCTCTGTAACAAGAAGAGTAACTAAAGAGTTGCAGTTACATCACAAAAGAAGTAAGTAATGCCTTAAGTTACAATCGTAAGGTAAACATATGTTGGACACAGTAGCTTAGCAGCTAAGACACTGACTCTGAAGATCACAAGGTTGGCAGTTTGAGGCCCAAGTGGCATGTGATGGAGTAAGCTCCCATCACTAGTCTGAGCTTCTGCCAACCAAGCAGTTTGAAAGCATGTAAAAGTGCAAATAGATAAATAGGTACCACTTTGGTGGAAAGGTTATAGGTACATGATGAACAGTGGGTCACATTCAATTTTGTGGCTCTAACGTTGTTCAGGTTTGAGTTACACTAGTTCATTTTGGATTTTCAAATAATACTCATACATTATTTTTGTTTGCTTGTGCATTTTTTTCATTGTATTGAAAAAAGCTTTCCGTAAAAGCTTTCTTTGGCCTTTGCTGCTCATCCTACACATAGACAAAAGCTTTGAAGATGGTCTTAAGTAAAATGAACCACAAGAACAACAGTGCACTTTACTTTCAGCCACCAATCAGATCTTTAAAAGATATGTAATGCTGTGAATTTTAAAGAGCAAAAAGGGGCCAACAAGGAAGGGCAGAAAGCCCTGTTTAATAGTATATCTCCCAGTGTTGCATACCTTCCACAGAAAGCTGTCTGCTCTACTTTCCTTTTATCAATATTGCCAAGAAAGTAAATTTGTCACTGTACAGTTAAAAATCTCTCCCAGATCTACTTTAATGTTTCACGCTACGTTTGCAAAACAAGAGTAATAAAAATAATGACACCATTATTACTCTTCCCTCTTTGTTTTCAGTTCATCACTTGCATATTTGAATAATGAATTATATTCACATTATCTTTACATTCTTGCTCTTGAGTTCCTCTGCTGGCTAAAAGTAAAGCTATTATCCAGTTGTCAGCTCTGAAGAGCCATTCAACATAGCAAGCCAGTGATCCTGACATGCAGATATAAAATTATCTAGAGTGCATTTTCAGGCTATAGAGAGAAAATTACTAGCAAGTGTAAAGATGAATGTTGGCCAGTGGTGAAATATTAAAAATTTCATCTTAGCAGTATTTGGGGACAACAGAATTAATCAAATGATTAAGAGCTAATTAATATATTTGTATTTTTTTGATGATTGGGTAGTTGAAATCTGATACATATCTACTCAGAAGTATGCCCAATTGCATTCAATAGGACATTTACCCAGAAAAACATTTCAGTGAACTCAAAATAATGTGGAACAGGAGTAAGAATCTTCTGGTACTTTAGCTGATGTTGGATTGTACCTCTCCTCATTCTTCACAATTAGTTATGCTAGCTAGGGTTGATGAGACTTCCAATCCTACAAAATCTGTAGGACCACAAGTTGTACATCCTTGATGAATAGAATTGCAACCTTGTCATATTAGATCACTGTTTCATTCTCTGAATCTGTACATTGACAAAGAAGAGATATCACCTTGTTGTAATGTGGGAGTGGAAATCATGAGGACTTTCAGGTTTTGTTGGACTTCAGATTAAATCAGTCCCAACCAGCAGAGCCAATGGTGAGGAATGCTGGCAATTACAGTCCTATAACATCTGGAGGGTCACATGATTCCCACTCCTGTTCTGTTCATTCAACCTCATTCTTCCTTAGTGCTGAGTAGCATTACGTCACCCATTTCACTAACCTACACCTTACATGAAGCTCCGTTTTTGTCAGAGGTGTATTATTGATTTGATACATTGATTTCCTGTATTGAGTGCATTGTTGTTGCAAACAATTCCCACACAAACCCACTTTACCAAGCAAATCTAGGTTGTCAAGGGGCTTCTATCACTTTGAATGGAGATAAATTATCACAAGTAGACAACAGGCCTTCAACTTCAACATCTGAAGGTGCTGACTTATCTGTCTCTTTATACTACAGTCTCAAAAATAAAGAGGCCATTCAGACTAAGGAAAGGGGGGGGGAGGACATTTCAGTAGTACATTATAAAACTATATTAATATTATTTACTACCTAATGCAATAGTAATTTGTTAGTGGCTTCTATAACAATTCGTCATAATCTTGCAGAATCTCCCATCTTGCACAAAGCAATTTTAAGTCAACAAGAGTTGATGTTTAAATATAATTTGTTCTGATAAAAATTGAGAAGTCATTGTAATAGTCATAACAAGAAGAAAATTCATTTGTTTCGTTTTTTATACTATGAGCTTTCCAGAATTCACATATTTCTTCATAAAGGTGGCAGAAAGAACTGGAGATTTATCCATTTCTAATATGAGAGAATACAAGACTGAAAGATTCACTACCTTGAATACTTTGTTCTTTAAAATGTGGCTTTGAATCCTTCCTGATCTAATCATGTTTGTGGTGCTTAATTAGAAATGCCTGCTAGGAGCCTGGCAGGATCCTCATCCTTAACAGGTACATGGCTGAAAAGTACAATATATATCCAACAGAGGATTAATTAATTGCATTGCTGAGGAGACTGATCTTTGTGCTTCCTGCTCATGCTGCTATCCAAGTGCTCACTGTGGATGGTACATTTAAAAGCCCCTGGCACTCCCTTGTTATAGTTCTCAGTTTCTAAAACAGTCTTGGATTGAACAGCTCTTCAAGTAGAAGACACCTTAAATCAGGAGACTGTCCTCTGTAATGTAAAATATATGGCCACCCTAGTTTAGCTATACACATACCTCTTATTTTGTATTTCTGTTTTAAAGATACCTTCTTGCTCTGTGGTCAATGGATTTTCTCAACTGACATTATGAAGATACTTTGTAAAATTTGGAATGTTCTTATGAAGTCATTGAAAAAACTTCACCTAGCACTTATCCCTAGATCATACATACCCTAAAGGCACCAACTCCTGTCTCATCTTGGAAACTAAACATGGATGGGAGACAATCAATGAATACCAGATGCTGTAGGCTATATTTCAGAGGAAGGAACTGGCAAAACCACCTCTGAGGATTCCTTGCCTAAGAAAACCCTATCAAATTCAGGGAGTCATCATAAAATGTCAGGTGATTTGATGGCAAATACACACATATCTCTAGATCAGGATAAACATATTGAAAATGAGACAGAAGGACTATCATCTCTCAAAGTAGTTTATCTGAGTAGAGATGTGTTGCCAGCCTTGCATCCTCTGAAGGACCCAGTTCACAACATGGGGTTTTTCCAAATTCTGTTCAGTTTACAGTGACTGAAGAAGGCACCAGTGGCTTTTTACAGCTGAAGCTACTGTGCCAGCTGTGACCTTATTGAGAGATCAGAGGTGGAGTTAATAACTCATCCTGTTTCACCCAGACAAGACTACTACAATGGGGTTGCCTTAGAGAAGATGATATAGAAATGTCAATAGATGCAGAATATGTCCATTGAAGTATTGGTAGGGTCTAGGGCAGGGGCAGGCAACCTTTCCCCTTTAAGGGCCGAGAGACTTCAGCTCCCAGAAGCCTCAGTCATGTTGGCCAATAGTCCCATGTTGGCCAATAGCTCCTGGGATTCTGGGAGCTGAAGTCCCTCGGCCCTTAAAGGGGAAAGGTTGCCTACCCCTGGTCTAGGAGATCAGAATATGTCACAAGAATTTTGCATCAGATGCACTGGTCACTGGCATATTTCTGGAGAAAAAATGTTTGTGAGAGTGCTTAAAGCTCCAAACAGTTTGGGGTCACGATATTTGAAGGCTGCATCACTCATCGAATTCTGTCTGTATGTCCAAATTGCTTTGGATGCTGTGTTCATGAATCTGCCAGTTAGATAATAAGATTTCTCAGTGTTTGCCCTGGAGTTATGCAACTCTTGAACCAACTGAATTATGAAGGGCACAAGGATGGACAATGCCAGAAAGGCAAAAGTGTATTTTTAACAGGGCATCAAAGTGGCAAAGTTCACTGGTCTTTGAAGTCACTGATCGCTTCAGTATTCATGGTCTACATAGACTGTAAGTTGTTAAATAATAGATCTAGAGACAGAGAAGGACAAACTGGACAGAACAAATATACATGTCTTTTTCCTTCAGTAAACAATATAATTTTCATTTGGTACAGGCTGGTGCTTTTGGTGTAACAGAACCAGTGGAACATGTCTCTGCATGATATTATTTTCTGAGGATGCTTCTGTGTATAGACACAGCTTAGTTATTGTCTCTATACACACAAACATATATATGTGCATAGTTTCTATAGAGATAAGAGTCTTAAGTATATATGTACATGTACATACAGAGCTAACATGACATAGGACATTATCACACAGGGAAATCTGTTGGTTAATCCACACAAATCCCAAACAAAAACTGAATTTGTGCCTCACGATTTCACACGACGTCGCACAGAAACTGGTCAGAAACTGGTCAGAAACTGGTATTATCCTAGATCTTTCTAATTTCAGGAGTTTAGAGGAAATGCATTTGCGAAATTACAGTAATTTCACATTTACTGTAATGTGAAAAGCAAATACGCATGGACAATTCTCTTTTAAAACCTGGAGGAGGGCCAAGAGGAGGAGGAGGTGGGGCCTCCAGGGAGGGAGAGTCCCGGGCTCCTGCCATGCAGGGAAGGCAAGGCAAGGCAAGGCAAGGAGAGGGAAGTTTGGGACGGAGGAGAAATTTGGCATTTGGGATGGAGGGAAAAGGAGGGGAAAGAAGGCTTCCCTCGCAGCAGCTGTGGGTGGATGTGGGTGCAAGTGTGGGGTGTGCTTGTGGAGCAACTTGGAGCTCCATCTCACCATGAAGTTCTGCCCTGCAGGTCCTACAAAGGGGAAAGGCTTATGGGGGGGGGCATGGGAGCTACCTCCAGTTTCCCCCTCTCCTGGGCATCATCCAAGGCTCTGGCTTTCCCCAGGGAACACCCAGCCCTTCCTTCCTTCCTTCCTTCTCTTTCCTCCTCCTCCTCCTTCCCTGCCAGCTCTGCCTGTGATCCTACCCTCCTTGCTCATCTCCCCAGCAGCTGACAGCCTCCAATGCCAGAAAAGGAGAGAGAGAAAAGGGAGGCTGAGCCATCTCAATCCCTCCCTTGCCTCGGCTTGCCTTGCCTTGCCTTTCCAGCCTCCTCCTCCTCCTCCTCTGCTCTCTTGAGAGGTTCTAACCCCAATGGAAGGGGGTTAGGACCTATGCAGGAGGACATGACCCCAAATGTAGGACAGTCTGACATTTCCTCCTGGGAAATGCAGCGCCCGCCCTGGAAAAAGGAGGAGTATGGTCACGAAACACACCCATTTCCAGTACATGTACGGGTTCTTTTCACTTGTGTATGAAAGTTAAAAACGTCTTTTTTTCACTTTTAACTTCATTCCGTTATTACTGTAATTACATGTGAAAAGCTTTTGCGCAATTAAGCTCTTTTTTTTCGCTTTCTTTTCAGGATGCTTCATTTCCACTTTATTATCTCTTTAACAATGAAACTGGCCCACGTGTGATAACATCCATAGTGGTTTGAATGTTTGGTTAGTTCAAATTCAAATTCCCACTTAGCCATGGAAACCTACTGGGTGACATTGGGCAAATCACACTCTCTCAGCCTCAAATGAAGGCAATGGCAAAGCTCCTCTGAACAATGATAGCTTCTCCTCACCTTACCTAGAAGGCACAGAATAGCAGTACATACATACATGCAGAGCTACTACTACAGATACTACAGAAGTAAGTATATATCACTTTCTGTAAAGGGGAGGGATTGGGATATCAGAATGTATTTTAACTATTGTATTTTAATTGCTGTGAGCCGCCCCGATTGCTATGCAGAGGGGTGGGATAGAAATAAAATTTATTATTATTATTAATTTATTATTATTATACTGTATCTGTCCCCAAGCAAGGCAAATAACAGGATTAGTTCCAGTTTATCTTTTTAAATCTCTTTACCCTTTTTGTTATACTCAAGAGGAGCTGCAGCAAACCACATACATATACTGTGGTAGTAGCTTTTTACAATGCATTATCTCTACTGTCTGGTGTCACTGAGCAATTCATTTATTTGCTCAAGGAAGTGAGTGGAAAACTGTAAATAAAAGACCTTAACTCTTCACCCATAGGCTGAGCAGTCAATGAAATATAAACTAAATTAGCACACAATATTTCAGAGTAATAGGACCAGTGCCACCATCAATGCCATTTTCCTTAAATTTGAGTTCAAGAAAGTGAACACATAAGGAAGGTGACTCTCTTAACATGCCCTACAATGATGCTGCCTCTCCACATGCAGGTATATTTTCACATATATCTCTATGTCCCAAGCCCCAAATTATTGCAACAGATTAGAAGATAGTCCACTCTGAATTGGTGCTATTTGAATTGAATTAGCATCAGCTCTGCTCCATTCCACTCCCATTAACCTACAAAATTTATGAAGGAACACTGAGAATTAATCTGCAAATATATACTAATTCACACTGACCTTTTTCCAAGCTGAAGGCCTTTTAGCACTCGCAGTAGGTTTAACATTGCCCTACTGAGTGTTATTACAATGCGCTCAATGGTTGTCCATAATTACATAATGCAAATGACATTTGCTTTTTTGTTTGAGCGTATTCCCTCAGATGTTTCCTCTTTTTTATCACACTCCTCACACATCTGTGTCCCTAAAATGGCAGTGTAAACTCCTCCTCTTTTGGTCCCCAAGTTCCTATTTCTGTCTTTGCTGTCTGTCACATAGAAGCAGTGAGCAGTTTGGAATTAGCATGGCTATGACATATCCTTCTGACACAGGTTAGGTTGCCAGCTGGTAGGAACAGTTGTATGCTGATTCTTTACCATCAAATGGCAACACAGATTTGGCATTCCCCCAATACATAGACATGAAAAACCTGTTCTCTTTTTTTGAGGGAGGGGCAGTTGAAATTGATGGACTGTTTTTTGATAAAAAATAAGTGACAGTTCAGTCCCCCTTTTCTTTGTTACATTGTTTTTCACCTGGACTTTCTGTATGCATGGCAAATGAGTCATTCCTTTGTCCATTTTTGTGATCATATTAAATCTTTCACAGTAACTACATTAAAACAGCAGCTTTGCAATCAGATGTTTGAAATGATTGGAGTTGATTCTTTGAGAGTTAGCTTGCATAGTAAAGGTATTCTCAGGATTTTCTTTTCTCTTCACTTTTTTTTTATTGCTTCAAAGAGTAAATGTGAACCCCACAGAACAGTATTTGTATGATTTTCCAGCTTTTGCTTCTAGTAGCAAATTAATGATTTATCTCTTTCTCTCTATTTTTAAAGGGTCATTGTGTTTTACTGATGTAATGAATTTCTTAGATGGATTAAAGAGTTACTGGATGGAAGAGACTGATGGAGGAGACTGGGGAAAGGAGGAGGTCCAATGCAAATTTGAATTTAACAGGATGGTGTTTGTGCAAGAAAATTATTTATCAGGGCCATGTTGGTTGGGGATTCTAGGAAATGTAGGTTATAAAGTAACTTTTCCAAGCTCTGGCTGTAACAGTGAAACCCACAAGCAAATTGGTTTGGGTACTCATAACCTCAGGGCCTTGGTGTATATATTTTACTTGGTCTACATTTTGAAACCAGGTGGCATAATTTGCACTTCCAAAAGTGCCATCATCCTTCAGATGGCACACTTCTCTGAATTTAGCAAGGCTGTTCTTGGTGCACACAAAAGTACATGTTTTAGGAGAAAAAGCATATTTTAAGGGGGAAGGTGTCATAGGGAGAGATGCATACAATTTAAATGTGCATTTTTGTGTATTTTTAAAAAAGCACAGAAATCAGGACAGAGCAGACCTTTGAGTGCACACGTGGAAGTGACATGGACAGGAAATGCAATGAGAGAGACAAGGGTCAAACTCACACTATACATTCACTGTACTTTGACAGTACTATAACTGTTATGGTTCCATTCTGTTGAATTCCGAGATCCTAGTTTCATGAGGGACTTAGGCCTCTCTGTCAGAGACTTCTAATGTTGTCATTCAGGGATGTAGGCAGGAGGAATCTAAACAGTTCAAATGAGCTACAAATTTCAGGATTCCATAGGATGCCATAGGGTCTAAAACCTGTCAATAATTCAAACTAGATGAGATTAATCGAATCAATGGTATTTATCTTAGTGTTGATGCTCCATTCTACAGTTAATTGAGTGAGCCTGCTCTAATTGAAATTAGTCAGTAGGATTCAGGCTAAAAATGGGTTTTATTAACTGAAAATTATATTGCAGTCTTCTTTAGGGCAATAGATAAACAATGCCTACATAGATCTCTGACTATCTTGTATCCAAATTTGCAGCGAATTTGCCGCTCCTTCCAGCGAAAGTGCGCCTCAAACGCACCGGGCACACTTTCTCTGTCTTTTCCGCCGCAGCGCGTCCGGTCGCTGCGGCGGGAGGCTGCCCTCGGTGCGCCGGCCGTCCGGAGGGCCGGAAGCACCGAGGGTGACCTCAGGAAGAGGAAGGGACGCCACGCGTGCGGCTGCCCCTCCTCTTCCGGGTCTCGGAGACGGCCCATTAGCCGTCTGCCGAGGCCCTAAGTCCGTGATCTTCATCTACTGCAGCTTGGTTTATTAAATATCAATACATTCTATATGTACTAGTGCAATCCAAACTCTTGCATCTTCCTGTGTGTTATATAATGTACAATAATATCTTTGTGAAATAATTGGGGTTTTGAAAATTCTCTTCTGGAGTACAACTTTCAGAATCTCTCAGCCAGCATGACTACTGGGGATTCTGAGAACTGTGATAAAAATGTAACTGTTTCAAATCTGTGGTAACAGGCACTTCCACAACGGCAGTCTCTCCTCTGGGTTTGGATGGATGAGTTGCTCTCATATCTGGAAGGTTTAAATCTTCCTGTCCCAAATGTGAAGAAATTTATATTTTTATAACTTCCATTAAAAATAAACTCAAAGGAAGTTGTTGTCCACCCCGGCTCTTCCCCATATGTGCTGGCAGCCAAGTGACTTGGCAAATCCTTTGTATATCTGCAAACTGGTTTACAGCCACAATTCATATGTTTTAATTATTCTTTCATTGCTCAATTGAATACAGATGCCATGCTAAATGAATCAGTTTGGTTTCAACAAGCATGCTGTAGATGGGGGTATGGCAGGTCTGGGGTCCAATAGTCTGACCCTGTAAACAGCATACACTACCTGTTTTTGCTTGCTACTGAATGTTTTCATTCATTGTGATGTGCAACAGCATTTCCCACTTCGTGGTGAACATGTTTCATGGTAGATATATCTAGTAATGGTTACAAATCATTATGCCTATGTAGAATCTCCAACTCCCTATCTTCCAACATTGCACAGATGTGTGGCCAAGCAACATCAGAGAGTAGCCCAGATGGCAAGAGCTATTAATGAGGAAGATCACATGAGCTAGGAGAGACTACAACAGTTTGCTTTTCCTTGAGCAAATGGGGAAAGGCAAAACTTCCCCTCCACCACTCACTCCATGTTGCTGACTTAATTGTTAGCAACTAAACTGAAGTAAGCTGAGGACAAAGGGAGGTGGTGGGAGAAAGAGAGAGCAACAGAGGCTTCTAAAAAGCAGCTGAAAGCATGGGAGAACAGAAAATTAATTGGGACTGTCCCTGTCAAATCAGGACAGTTGGAGGATATGAGGTTCAAGAGGCAGGATTCCATAGATTACTGGCTGTTGCACAATCAAAGAACCCTATTGTCTTCATGGTCTGCTTGTGGCCTTCCAGAGGCATGTGTGGTGGACTCCTGTGGATAAGGCTCTCTCTTTCTCCCACCACCTCCCTTTGTCCTGAAGCATATGCCCGGTGCAACAGGGTTCTTCTTATATTCTTGTATGATTTTTTTTTAAAAAATTCTGGAGCACCTGTTACAGTAGAGGATAAATGGGTGGTTAGCCAGTCATCAATGGATAGCTAGTGGTGAGTCACTACACTTCTCTTGATCTGGGAAGTGAAGACAACCACAGGACCAGATCAAACTGGACATTCCCTTGCCTTCCTTTACCATGTATTTATTTCCCCATAGTAAGGATTTCATGGAGAGCCGGCATGGTTTGGGTAAGGTCTTTCAGAGACCAGTGTTGGAATAGCCAATTAGCCATAGAAATCCATTACACACAGTCTCAGGGGAAAGCTTTGATGTGTAAATCTTGCCAAGAAACTGCCATCCAAACACATGGGAAAGATACAGGAAACAAAGGTTGCTTTAATGACATGATAGCAGGAAAAGAGGTATGAGGAAGAGAACAGAATTCATAGAGGGGAGGGGGCTCCCCTCTCTATGAATCCCTCCCTAGTACTCAATTAAACAATGAGCATAATCCCAATAACCATGTCAAGAAGGAACTTAAAACAAGAACGTAAACTTCCCAACACTTCAAGAACAACCAGTACCCACCACAACCACAGTGATCCAATACTCCTCTCCACTATCAACACTTTACTTATTAATCCCAACAGAGCAATGAAAAGACTGGCATCAACACATCTGAAGTGTAATGAGTGAAAGGAAGGCAGGAGGACTGGATGTCAAGCTGCAGTTGCCAATCTACTCCCAAAAGGAGGTCAGAAAGCCCACCTTCCAATGGAAGGGAAAGTGGCTAGAATGGGGTAAGGGAAAGCAGGCAAGAACAACTGATAGAGATCTGATTGGCAGCAAGGAGGAGCAAACATCAAAAAGAGAAGCCAGTAAGACAAAATGTCAATGCTCAGAAGGCAGCTAAATCTCAGCTACATTTTGTTGTTGTGTGCTTTCAATTTGTTTCCAACTTATGATGATCTAAGGTGAACCTATCATGGAGTTTTCTTGGCAAGGTTTGTTTAGAGGGGGCTTGCCTTTGCCTTCCTCTGAGACTGAGAGGTCAAATGAGAAGTGTCTAGACCACACTTAAACCTTGATGCCATGCTGGCTGAAAGACAAAAATGTCAATGCTCAGAAGGCAGCCAAGGCACAACTAAGGACCAGCTGACAAATAGCTGGTTGGAGGCCAAATGAAATTGTTGAACCTCAGCACCAACATTCACAGAAGGAGGAGCAAAAAATATAATTCAGGTAGCACATTACAGGTTTCCTTTTCTTATTCCTCCCTCCTTTTCCTGTTGCTGTTGGTTATGCTTCATGGGCTTGCAGATATGGGCTGCCCATCACAATGTCTCTTCCATCACTAAGGAAAGCACAGGAAGTAGGGGGTGAAGTAGTGGGAGCTACATGGCAAATGAAAACGCTGTCTTCTAGATACCACATACCCTCCAATATTTCACAAATGAAAACTGGGACACATGTGGCCAAGCAACATCAGAGTTTGGTCAAGATGTCAAAAGTTATTAATAACAAAGAACACACAATAGGAGAGGCTAAAGCAGTTTGCTTTTGCCTGAGCCTGCTGGGAAGGACAAGATTCTGCTCTTTCTTTTCCTTTCCCTCTGCTGTATTAATTGAGTGTAAACTATTCTTGCACTCTGAACATAGTTTGCAGCAAATGAAGCAAACAAAGGAGAGTATAGCATTAATAAATATTAATGCAATAATCTCCTTTGTTTGCTTCATTTGCTGCAAACTATGTTCAGAGTGCAAGAATATTTTACACTCAATTAATTAGGGATGAATATTGGATGAGCTGGGTATTATCACATGGATTTTGCTGATTTTGCCACCTCCCGACTGCATCCATGCAAAAACCCGGCTAAAATCTTCCCTCAGCTAGCCGATTTGCAAAGCCAGGGAGCTCCTAAAAGTGAAAAGCAGCCAGTTGAGAGTGGATTCTAGCTGGGTTTTTGCATGGATGCAGTCAGGAGGCAGCAACGGTGGCAAAATCCATACGATAATATCAGCTGCATCCAGTATTCATCCCTAATTCGGAAGAGGTGAGTCACCTAATTTATTAATGTGATAATTTCCAAAGACAAAGGGGGAAGTTGGGAGGAAGAGGAGAAAAACTGGGACAATTTATAGCAGCTGAGAAAGTGGGAAGATTCTTTCCCAGGATTCTGCATAAAGTAAATGGTGCTACGTGGACTGGGGAGAGATGTTATGTTTGGGCTTTAAAGTTGTTTTTTTTAAGTAACAGTCAAGGCATAGTTGAGTCTCTAGTCCTCGGGGAAGGACTGCAGGAGAGATAGGGAAGCAGATGAAGATATCACTAGACTGCCATATTTCATTAGGATGGACCATCTTCACTAGCTGCCTTATGCAAAAGATCCTGATAACTTTTCAGTTATTAATATTTGCCTTTTATCGCATAATGTTTATTGTAATCTTATTATTGCAGTCTTGCAAATCACCATAAAAGAATATGAACCCATAAAGGTGGCATGTAAACAATGATACTAAAATAGCAGTAATGATATGAATAAGATGTTTCCATATAGTGGCTGTATCAATGGGAAGTAAGCCTAGAAGCACCAGTGTCTTGAGTAAGGCCCTGAAGAATCAGTGGGTTGTTTGTGTTCTTTAGCATAAGACCGCTGTGTAGAGGCATTCATTTTTCAGCCTGAAACACCCACATTAGTCTATAGTATGAAAAGGAGCAAAGAAAGAAAGTCCCAGGCTCTTTACCTTTTATGACAATCCCTTTAGCTAGTGGTTTTAGAAGGCTGCAAGGGACTGGAGCAAATGTCATAAAATGCTATCAACCTTTCTCCCCTAATTTGTGCACTCTGGCATTGAAAAAGAAAGCTGCAATACAGAAACCTTTATTGGTTTAATTTTCAATTAATTCCATACATTCCCCATAACATGAAAAAATTACCTGTTTGAATTAACATGTTTTTCCAATGTTTATTAATGTCTGGGGAAAATGCATAACAAAAGGAAATTAATCACACACACTAACTGTTCCTACTCTGTACTTCTCTTCTTGTTGAAATATTCCTGAAAATGTAGGTATACTCGTACCAAAAGAATGGTTCCTAAGTAATTTATATTTTATGTTCCCCGAATACAAACCTGTAAAACAATTCTGAACAAATTTGATTGACTCAGAACATATGACACCTCTCCCACACACACTATATTATCTTTTTTGCATTGATATTTGGCTTACTTGATTAGTTGCCTATTTCAAAAGAGTGCAGTACAATTTTTTTAAAAAATGCCGAGAAACAAAGGGGACCCCTAAAATGTTGATTTTAGTCAGTGTCAACTTGACATATACAACTTGTAGCAAAGATGTAGTTGAATTCAGATGTAATTTATGCAGTTGTCCTAACATCTTTTAGGTGGAAGAGACAGGTTTTATGCCATATCACGTTTGTAGTTTATTTTGTTTACATACAAGTTGTTAATGCCAAGTGGCATATGTTTATATAAAAATGCAATGCTGAAAGAGTTTGAAACAGAAAAAGATCTGCAAAAAATGTATAAAAAGCTTTGTAATTGTGCTACAAAAACATTTCTTCTCTCCTCCTCCAAACTGTTAATTAGGATGCAAATACTGATTATTTTAAGCTTTACAAAGGAGTTCATTATATTATAGAGTGGCTGTTTCATGCAGCTCATATGATAAAATTCTCACCAGTCTTAAAATGACAGATGTAATATTACCTTTAATAAGTGTCTACTGATGCATGCAAATTGAATTAAATAGTGGGAGTACAAATTTGTCTGATAATTAAGATAAAAATTCATGTCAGCCTAAACCCTGGTGTATATTAGTAACCCTGTATACTTCTTTTGCCACTGTTCTCAACCAATTATTTTAAATGTCGAATTCTTGATTACTGCTAATATGCAGACTTAAGAAATGTTTATAAATGAACTAAGAGAATTATTAAACAAACAATAGGTTCTTTTTGAAAGTATATTTGAATGAACAAATTATTTCCATAATTTCAAAAGTCATATAGATTTCTAAAAATATACAGTCACACTTAGTGCCAGAATGTTAGCCTTCCATTTTAATGTCACTCTCCGTGCCTCCCTTCCCTAAAGTGATGCTAAAGGCTGGCTTTAACTTAGAACCTGACCAATTTGAATCTTATTGATGGAAGAGACTCACTTTAAACTGAAAGTATCATCAAACCCTTAAAGGATTTTCATTAAAGTTTCAGTACCTGAACATGCAAAGGTTGGTTTAGAGGCTGTACAGACTGGCCACAAGGGCCGGTCTGGGGGTGGAGTGGGGGCATGACAACTGCATGCCGGACGCCCTGACTCCACCCCGACGCCACCATCACGCTGCCCGCCTAACCAGATGGCTAGCACCATCAGGGTGCTCCCTTGGCGCAGCATTCACACATGCTGCACCAAAAGAGTGCTAAAAAGTCGCCACCGCAGTGACAAGGGTGACTTTTTGCCACTCTAAAAAGGAGCAGCATTTGCCAGCACTGCACTGGATTGGGGCTGCGGCATGCAGTTGCTGCAGTCCCGATCCAGCAAGGAAAGGGGTCATCTGTTCAGCCTCTTAGTTTTCAGCCCAATAACTGCTTAGCTGAGAGTATGTCCTCTTGAACTCAATTTGTTGTTCTTGCTGTGTGTACCTCCAAGTTCTTTCTGACTTATGGTGATCCTAAGGTAAACCTATCATGGGCTTTCTTGACACAATTTGTTCAGAGGGAATTTGATTTTGACTCCTTTGAACTCAATAGGAATAGTTTTTGGAGAGATAATCATAGCAGACATTTTTAATTATCACTTATAATAGCAGCCTATGTATCCTATGTACTGAGAAGTTCAACATGGCTGACTTCCATATGTGCCTACAGGGTTGCAACCTAAATGTTTTCAATATTAAACGTATGTTGGATTGTAAGACTCAGGGCTTCAAATGCATTATCTTGTTTTGTTTTATTTCTATCCCACCTTTACCCCCATACCTAGGACACAGGGTAGCTTTCTTGTTGTTACAAGTCAGCTTCAACTTATAACAGCTCAATGAATGAGAGGCCTCCAAGTCCTCTATCATCAACAGCCCTGCTCAAGTCCAGCAGACTCAGGGCCATGGCTTTTTTGATTGAATCTATCCATCTGGAATGTAGTCCTCCTCTTTTCCTATTGCCTTCCATCTTACCAAGCAATATTGTGCCTTTCCTAGTGAGTCATTCTCATGATTCTCATGATTCTCTGTTCTCTATTCTTATGATATGGCCAAAGTACAGCAGTCTCAGTCATCTTGGCTTCTATGACCCATTTGTCTTTTTAAGTTCACACTCTTCTCCAGTACCACATTTCAAATGAGCTGATTTTCTTCTTTAGGGTTTCTTCACTGTCTAGCTTTCACAGCCACAGGGAATATTATGGCATGGACCATCCTAACTGTAGTATTCAATTGTATGTCTTTACATTTCAGGGTCTTGTCTGGTTCCTTCATAGCTGCCCTTCCAAGTCCTAGTCTTCTTCTGATTTCTTGACTGCAGTCTCTATTCTTAGGAAAAATAAACAGATACAGACAAAAAAGTATTTTAAATAAAACATACAAAAGGTTATTATGTAATTAAAACTAGCTATAAAATCAATTTGAAATATGCCAATTAAAAAAAAGAAAAGGAAAAACAGTGCACTGCCCAATAAATACTCTTTTCTTAAAAACAGTCAGTTCCTGAAAGCCTGAAGCTTTTTTTTTAAGAAGTGTTTGCTGGCTGAGTGAAGAAGAGACAGTCTGGCCTCCTTAGGAAGGGATTTCCAGAGCATGGGAGCAGCCATGGATAATGCCTTCCATTGTATTCCCCCAGATATGCCTCTGAGAATAGAGGGAGTGACAAGCCTCTCCTATGTTACAGCCTCCAACATTTCACAGATGAAAACTGAGATACTTCTAGTCAAACAAAATTAGGGTGTGATCAAGAGGACAAAAGAACAAGCAAGCCAGGAGGGGATGTAGATGTCCTCTTTTGCCTGAGCAAGCTTTCACCCCTTCCTATCCTTTCCCCACTGCTGAGATAACTGAATGCAAACTGGTTTTGTACTTTGAACTCAGTTGTTAGCTACTGGAGTAATAAGGACAAAGAGGAAAAACTGGATGAGGAGAAAGACACTAGGACATTTTAGAAGCAAATGAAGAAGTGGAATAACATAGGATTGACTGGGATTGTCCTTGCCAAATTAAGGCAATTGGAGGATATGCTATACTTGGATGCTTAACTCTTAAAAGCCTGGATTTGGTGTCAGTATATTCCATCATGTTAATGGTGAATTTGGGTTGCTGCTTCCTTTGTCTGAGAGATTTCTCATTTTAAAAAAAAACACACACCTGTACATCAGACTACTATACCACTGTCTTCTCCATAGTGTACCTGTTGAATTTGGGTAGTATGAATGGATGCAATTATATTGTTTCAGATTTTTTGTTGTTTTTGAAGAATTTACCAAAGTTCATGAAATTCGTCGTGACTGGAGAGGAAGCAAATTAAGCTTTAAGAAATATGATGGAGAACTAGATCCTCCACAATTTCTTGTAGGCTGGATGGCATCAGGGGACATAGCCATGCCTCTGATATCAGTGGGTTCCAAGTACCGGCTTCCCACCAGACACTTAACCTGGAATCTCTTGGTTTCACTTTTCCCTCCACTTTCCCAAATGGATAAGGAGGAGCTAGAGTGATGCTATCTTGGGGCAGAGCTTAGTAGGAGCAAGAAAAAGTTGGCTGAGAGTGTGGCTGGGTTTACTCCTTCACCATTTTGAGTTCCTACATGGCAGGGGGTTGGACTGGATGTCCCTTGTGGTCTCTTCCAACACTATGATTCTATGATTTCCTCATTCAGGAAGAGGAAAGAGGAAAACCCTCAGACAGTGCCTCCAGGATATCAGTCTGCAAACACTGGGCAGAGAATATGAAAGGAAGGTGATCCCAGACTGTAGAGAGCAGGGGGTTGCTCTCCTTGCTGGCTAGAAGAGAGCACGGAAAGGAAGAGGTGGCTTAGTATGTAGTAGAATGGATAGGGAGCTGGATTGGGCCCAGGGACTGGAAGTCCCCTCTCCTGTCACACAGTTAAGACTATGGCATGTTTTTTTAAACAAAACAAAACAGATGAGGTATTTAAAAAGTGGTCAGGAAGTAATTGCTCCCTTCCTGTGTACACAAATGATGCCTACAGAAAAAACTAGAGGCACATCTCAAGATGGTTAAAACATTGTTGTTTTATTAGTAAAGACAATCTTTTTTTTTTTTTTTAATATTTACCTGGTAAGGGAGGTAAAATGATTATGAAGGTGAGGCTCATCCATTGCATTCTGGGGAGATTATCACACATCTTAACAATGTGACTTACCTCTCCCAAACTGAAGTCTAATTTGGGCTGCATCCGGGTCCTATCACAGGGCTTTTGTCACCAAATCTGCCATCTAAGTACAGCCAGGCTGCAGCTCAAGTCCCCTTTTCAAAGCCGGAAAGTTCCCAACTTTGAAAAATGTCTGCCAAAGTGCATTAAGGGACCTGGGATGCAGCCTGGCTGTACTTAGATGGTGGATTTGGTGCCAAAAGCCATGCGATAGGATCTGGATACAATCCAATTAGACTTCAATTTGGGAGAGGTAAGTCGTGCTTTTACAATGTGCAATAATCTCCTGAATGTGCTGACCCTGCAATTTCCTCATATATAGAAAGTTGACTGTATAATTTGTGGCAGTGGGATACTGTATTTGCACTTCCTCCTATAAAAAGGGCTTTAAAAACTAATAATGCAAGCTAATTTTGAGCACCTTGAGACATGTCACCAGTTTTTCTGTGGATTTCCTTGGATGCTTCTTTTGTATACAAATGACAAAAATAAACTTATTTGAATCCATGGTTGCAGAGACTAGAACTCTGAACTGGATTTTTTTCTGAGTCCTTCTCTGCCCTGGGGCCTTAGGCCACACATTCTCACCAGAGATTTGGAGTGCTCTCCACAGCTGTGTGGGATTTGGCTCTCTGAAGAATGCAGAAGGAAGAATGAATCAGTGAAAATCCTAAACCTGAGTCTCCAACTTTTGTGAGTTATCTCTAGGCAGGAGACAAGGATACTAATCTCCAGTTTTGGTAGGCTCCTGCTCACCTAGTGGAACATCAGCCTTCTGCAATTTGAAAGGCATAATTGATTTGTAGATGCAACTTGCAAAGCCTCTCCAATGAGTCTGTTTAACCCAGACCCGAAACAGACAAACCAAACTGCCTGTGACAGGGTAGCACTGTTCATGCTGGGGCTGCAGTGACCACACTTCCTTGGCCCTGATTTGGGCTGCCGCGGTACTGAACCGGGCTGCCAAAAAGGAGATGATTTTTCCGTTCCTTTTTGGCCTGGTTCTTTTGGGAAGACACAGCATCAGTGTGGTTTCTGCCTGGGTTCAGGGTGTTCATCATCTAAACACTATGCCCTGGATGTGTATGAAAACCATGTCATTTTGCCCAGTTATCTAACCTGAAAGGGATTTGATCCCTGGTCTCCAGAGTTGTAGTCCAGCACTCAAACAACTACAAGATGCTGGCTCTGAACCCACCAAACCACTCTTTTGCTTTTAAGCAATACTCAATCTAGTGCCATTCGGGCAGCTATTCACTAGTCTGATGGGACTTTCTTCCCCTCTGAGCTGCCAAAAAATATTCTCCAGAGGGTTCCCTAGCAGATCTGGAGTATGCAGAAGTGGAGGCCTGTAGGGGAATCAGAGGATGCATTCTTCTCCTCATTTTGCATATGGAAACAGTTCTGTCAATGGAGCAACCACATTGGACCCTGCTCAATGTCTGCATCTATGTAATCAATGAAGGGCAGTGATGGCCCTAGAATCCTGGGCTTCTGAGGACACCAGGATAACAAGAAATTCCTGTTCCTCGCTTAGCTCCAATTACTAGGTAAAATTTATTGTTCATGAAATGTGTTCTGTCACCACAAGCAAAAGATGAATCAACAGTGTGATGTAAGAGGGCAAAAAAAAGTTAATAAAATTTACATGGCAGTAACCAAGGGAAATAATGATACCAAACTATTCTGCTTTAGTGAGATCTCACTTGGAGAACTGTATCTGGTTCTGGGGTGGAAAGGTTTCAGAAGAATAGCAACATGCTGAAACATAGACCATAGGAGAGTGATCAAAATGGTAAGAGATCTGGAAACAAGCCCTATGAAGAATGATTGGGAGTGTTGCTTATGTCTGGCCTTGAGAACAGAACATTGAAAGGTAATAGGTTAGCCATCCTTAAGTATCTGTAGGAAGATAAAGCTTGTTTTCTGCAGTTTTGGGTTCCAGAGGGTGGGATCCAAGCTGTTAGTTACCTTGCTTGTTGTAGATTCAAATAATAATAATAATAATAATAATAATAATAATAATAATAATAGAAAGGAGATCCCAAATAATCATTAGAAAGAAGTTCCAGCAGCTCTCTGGCAAAGCCCTAGGTCTGTGATGGTGAACCTATGGCACATGTGCCAGAGATGGCATGTGAAGCTATTTTCCCCAGCATGTGGGGAGGAAGAGGAGGAGGAGGAGGTCTGTGATGGTGAACCTAGGGCATGCATGCCAAAGATGGCACACAAAGCCATTTTCCCTGCACACGGGGGGGGGGGGGGGGAGGAAGAGGCATGAACCTGTTCCGCCTACTTCCTAGCCATCCCAGGCCTTCTGCTGCCACTCCTGAGGCAGCTGAGTCAGCTGAAGGCTGGGGATGGGGGGAGGAGGAGGAACAGGTGCACACCTCCTCTTCCCCCCTCTAAGCCTTCATCTGTCTCCGGAGAAGCAGCTGAAGGCCTAAGAGGGTGGGGGGGGAAGAAATCCTGTCCCAGAAGTCCCACCTCTAGAGGATGGAAGTCCTGCCCTCAGCACCTGGTAACACTCGGTATCATAAGGTCTTTTAGTTTGGGCACTTGGACCCTAAAAGGTTTGCCATCGCTGCCCTAGGTCTAAGATTCAGGACACAAAATAAGACCATTCTGCTTCTGTGTAGCTCAGTTAACAAGTGCAGTCACCCCTCTCAATTTGCAGGGGATCTGTTCCCCCACGAAAATAGGAACTCGTAAATATTGGAGCCACATTGAAAATAATGGTGTGCAGGCCTGTGGCATGGGTGCAGGCACGTGCTGCTATTTTATCCCTCCCCACTTGCCATCCCACAAAGAGCGAGAGCACGGACTCCAAGTCCGCCAATGGGGAGGGACAACTGTAGATAAGTTCCTGGGCTTTATTTCATTAACAGAAAAATTGGTACCAGAGGCAGCCGAAACATGGAAAGAACAAGGACAGATTCTTATACTACAAAAAACAAGAGCAGTTCAACATGTTTCAGTACACTTTTTATTCAAAACTAACACTATGCACATGTGACATGAAATAACTAGGCCAGGTAAACCTTGCACAATTAAACAAAAATATTTTGACTCTTCTAGAAACCACTTGAAAGCTTTTCCCAGAATATAGTTGCCCTCAGTATCCATTGTGGATCCATTCTGGGGATCCACATGGCTGCGCCATCACTGGGGATAGTGAGACTTTGCCGCCCTGACTGTCTGATGCCCGCCTTGCTGCTCTCACCACGGCAGATGGCAGGTGGCTGCCTCCTCTTCCCGCCTCCTCTTTGTTCTTCCTCTTCCGATTGCCACCTCTTCCTCATCCCTCCTCCTCTTCTTTCCTTCCTTCCTCTTCCTCCACTTCCTCCTCATTCTCCTCCTCTTCTGCCATCTGCAGATGGCAAGTCTACGGATACAAAGGGCCTACTGTACATTCACGGATGATTTTTTTTTTAAAAAATATTTTCACTAGCCTCTGCTTTTCTTACGGCATCCACTTTGGTAGCCAAAAGGATTTATTTATTTATTTATTTATTTATTTATTTATTAAGAAAGTTAGCTGGGTAGGTAGGTTTATCTGATTCTCCCTTCTGCTGTTCACACAAATGCAGTAAGGGTTTGGGAGACAGCTGTTTGTTACCTTGCCTGTTGTAGACAGACATACAGAGGTACAGTAGTAAACCACTCTTTCCCAGCTCAAGCTTTCTTGCATTGTTTACTGAAGCAACCCAAGACTGAAAGTCTGTGTTTCTCCACCCATCAGTCACCATTGTTCCATTGACAATGCTACCAAAAAACCTTCCAGCTAGATAGAGGACAAGCAAGAAAAGAGGGGCTGGACAGATGTAAAAAGATTGTAAGAAGGAGTTTCTTTATCAGAGGCATTGTTAAATTAGACATGTCTGTAGTGCAGTCTTCCATGACATCACCAGGTTCATAAATTTTACCTAACAATTAAAGATAAGTAGTACAGGTCTGAGGTGGGGGAGAGAAATGAGAACATTGCTCCCTCTCCCAAAATAAGCATTTTTCTGCACAAAATGCACATTTTCATTCAGTCCCCAAATATCAAACATTGCATTTAATGAGGCAGTGGAAATGGTTCACACTCAGGACCATTCTCTTTCCTTTGTTCATATTCCCTTGGTAATTTTGCCTGTCCCTTTTGTTTGGCTGCTTAAAATAATATTTTTAAATGCTTGACTGAGGTATAACATTATTGCAGTGCTAGAAATTTGGGAACTGAAGGAAAATTTCATTGAAAGATAGAATTCTTATTTGGGAGGACAACACACACATCCCCCTAGTAGCTACATCCCTGAAGTAGCACTCAGCTAAAATGTACAGTGACAGCATCTGCTTTACGGTGTGTGTGCGTGTATGCTACGGGTGAGAACCTAAGCCCCAGCCCCTCTAGTTTCTTCATTCCTACCCTACATGCTCAATACTAAACCTGCACAACTAGTAATAAGTCTTGAATAACATCATGTTAATAGTATTGTCCCTCTTTATTATAACAGTGCCTAAATTGCTTTGTGAAACATGAGTATTATAAAGGATTGCATTGCTTAATTCCTGGAATTATAGAGATGAATAGATCTGAAAGCCAAGGATGGCCTAAGAGGAAGAAGATTAAAACAAAGAGCCTATGATTAACCATCACCACCCTTTTCCTGCCACACCTGAACAAGACAGTCATTACATCATGGTTGAACAGCGGAAGGCCAGAGAGGTGTGTTTTACATCTCAATTTTCCCAATTTCAGTGCCATGGCCCTGGCAAGAGAAAGGCAAATTTCACATGGCCATGCTTGCTTGAATGTGTCTCATCTGAAACTCTTTATAACTGCATAAAGTACTGTTTCTAGCACCACCATCCCCCCCTCTACAAAAGAAAAATGACAAGAACAAAGAAAAGAGGGGGAAAATAAATGGCAACATCCAGTGTGCTTTATCTAAAAACGACACACTACAACACTGGACTCTGAGTTAAGTGCTACAGCCTCAGAAATCGAGGCTTGTGGCTACCTCCCGGGGGGCATTTTCCGTTGTCGCCCCTAAGCTCTGGAATGGCCTGCCGGATGAGATCCGCCTATTAACATCTTTAGACAGTTTTAAAAAGGCTGTCAAGGCGGATCTCTTCCGGCAGGCCTTTCCGGATTAATTACAGCTGAATTAGTTCCCCCGCCCCAGAGACGTTCCTCACGTGGCCCCATCTGATAGATGGGAGGTTCGTCGACTGGGCTTTTTGGTTTGGGCAAAGAAGGCTGATTTTTATAATTTTGTAATTTTAGTTTGATTTTAATGTTTATTGATTTATTGTTTTAAACTGTCTTTATTTAATACTATTTTAAGGGGGGGAGGGGTTTTTTTTTTGTATATTATGTATAACACATGTCTTTTTTAATTGTAAGCCGCCCAGATTGGTTCGCCACAGGGCGGGGTAAAAATAAAATTTATTATTATTATTATTATTTATTATTATTATAAGTCACTAGATTTAGGGTGAAGAGGAGGGTGGAGTAGCTAAAGGTGTTTTGTACAAGCAAGCTGTAGGGAAGGACTGGGTATGGATCGGGATACACCAGTCCATGTTGGTGTTGGAAGCCATACGTGCTTTGCTAAAATGATCTGCATTCATCAAACCAAATAATCAATTTTTAAACCTATTCATCCAGCATTCTACTTCCAGCAGTGGCCAAATAAATGCCTTTTGACAGTCATAAGCAAGGTGTGAGATTGATGGCCAGCCCTATTGGTACATAAAATTCAAAAGTATACACTCTCTGCACTCAATGTTTGATGCTCTGGGTGTTTAGACCACAATCCCCACCATCACAGCCAATAGCTAACATAAAACAGTGAGGATGTTTGGAGTTTTAATGTAGGAACATTTTCAGAGCCACACATTCCCATCCCTGCACTAAGATGTTGATGCAAAAAAGCCACGTGTTTTGAAAGATTATTCTTTTGAACTGTAATTCCCCTAAGCCCCAGACATTTTGGTGGACAATTCTGATAGTTATAGTACAAGAAGTAGTCTATCTGCTGATATCCACTGACAGACCTTCCCTCATGAAGGCTTGAAAAAAGACTAACCTGTGATTTTTGGCTGTGTGGTACTCTCTCCATCACACATAAGTCCAGTTCCAGCCTTTCCTAACCACATTTGTTCAAAAGGACACCAGACTATCTTCATGTATTCCATTTTATTCCCAGAAAGGCATACCTATGACTGCAACACAACAACTAGCCCCCCCCTCCCCCAGAACTCACCTGGGGGTGGTGGAGTTTGCTGGCTGTAGCACTGATTGCCACCTAAGTGAACTGCCATCTTCCAGAATTACTGACATCTTCAGCCTATAGTGTGGTGGGTCAGGGAAGAGGCAGCCATCAGAAGATGGAGGCATCTCCATAGTACTGGATATTGAAGCTAAAGGCTTCATTCTGGTCCACCCCGGGGAATTTCTCTGCTCCACACAAAGTCAAACATCAACTAATTTCCCACCCCACCCTTTGCTATTAGGGCATATTTCTGGGTTTTGTTAATGCATATTCTATTTATATTAATTGTTCAGCTATGTATGTTCTTTGTTACAACTTGGTGTTAGGGCATGAGGCAAGACCCTGAAAAGGTGGGAACTAGGGCTTGCACCCATTATCCCATGGTATCATCATCAGGGCAGCAAGGTGAGGAATAAAAGATAAAGCCCAGCTTGGGGTATGTGACCTCTCTGACACTCAGATGGCAGTGGTTTTGTGTCTGAGAGGCTTCTCAGCTACCACGTATATGTTAACCCCTGCTTTGGGTTATGTGGCACTGTTTCTAGATGCCATAGGGCCATATTTTCTTATGCCAAGCCAACTTCAACAGCTGTAATCCCATTAAAGTTGTGGCCAGTATCCATCAAGCATGAACATCTTTGTGTGATGGAGGCTCTCCTCCTGGCTTACCAGCTCTTAGCGACCAGACCAGCAAGAGTCAGCTTGGAGTACAAATCTACTGAAAAGCAGACCCACATTTCTGATTTCAAGAAACTTCCTTAGTTTCTGCTATCAGAGTTGAACAGCTTAACCCCATCTGCATTCTGAGTGCCACCATGTTCTTAATGGAAGAAAGAACAGGAGGGCTGGTATGTTAATGCACTCAGCCACTCCTAGCTATAAACGACTATTCAATCTGCATTCTTCAATGAAGTGCTAGCCATATCTCAAAATGAGAATACACTGGGAAAAAAATGGCTAACTGTGGTCTTTAATTTGTCAATAATGATTTTAGACCATGACCCTTAATAGGACATTGTCACATTTGCTGTGATTTATGCCTTGTGTGATGACATCAGTACCAATACTGCTGATAAAAGAACACTTATATTGAAGCAAACAGGATGATGAATGGAGTACAAGTCTACTTACTCATCTCATTACTGACTCTTCTGTTCACCACAGAGCTAATGTAGCGAGTCATTGTGTGCCTTGGGAGTATTTTGCAGATTGAATTTAATGGCAGACAGGCAGGATACGTACAATTGCACGAGCTTTTGAAATGGCAAGATAGCAGATTTTTTAAAATATATGATCATGCACGTTGGGTAATGCAAGTGACAAATAGTAACTAAGTTCTTCAAGTCAAGTTATAAATGAAGAACAAAAAAGGGGGAAAAGAGTCTCCCCCTCTTCTCCTCAGACTTTACACCATTTATACAAAAATTAAAACAAAAATACCCTAAATATGTTGGGATCAATGGGACACCCACAACTTTGAGGAATTTGTTCTTTGATCCAACCTACTGCTACGTTACAGGTGATTCAGTCCAATATGCTTGAGTCGGATATTTAAACTTAAATAACTGTGCATTCAGATGACAGCTTATACAACTGTTGTTATCTATACCATCTTTCCAGCTTTTGTCATTTTATATTCAAAAATACTATAATTACAATATTTGATCATTATATGTTCATGCTATTATTTGATTAGTCCATTTCAGCTTTGGCTGACTTCATGTACATTGTGATATTGAACAGACAAAGCTCTTATACTGTGTCACATTTTGGAAACATATCATCTGAGATCTTGAAGACAAAATTGATTATCAGGTTATATTTTGCTCTGATTGGAAAGTGCTCTCCAGGCTGACCTTACAAACAGACAAAGGGCCTGAACAGACTACCAGAAATTAATCCAGCTTGAGATCACTTTAACTGTACTGGTTCAATGCTAGGGAATCATGGGAATTGTAGTTTTGTCTTGAGACATTGAGCCTTCTCTGTCAGAGAGCTCTGGTGCCACAATAAACTACAGTTCCCATGATTCCCTAGCACTGAGCCAGGGAAGTTAAAGTGGTCTCAAGATGGATTATTTCTGGCAGTCTGTTCAGACCCAAAGTAAGGCACTCACCTCAAGTGTGTGTGTTTATGTGCCCCAAGTTACCTGTCAACTTATGGCAACCCCATGAATTCCACAGGAGCTTCTTAGGCAAGGAATACTCAGAGGTGGTTTTGCCAGTTCCGTCCTCTGAAATATAGCCATGGGACCTGATCTTTGTTTGTGGGATCTCATCCAATACCAGCCAGGCTGACTCTGCTTAGCTTCCAAGATCAGACAGGGTCTGGCGACTTTAGGTTATTTAGGCCAAATCACTTCAAGCAGCAGATCAAATAGCAGGCTGGCCTTACAAACAAACCTCAAGTGGCAGGAGAAAGGTTTTGGAGGAAAGAACAATGTGACATGTAGCTGGACCTGTGCCCTTTAAGATAGTCTACTGCCTCCAAGTGAGGTACCTTCAAGTTTGTTCCACTGTCAGTCTTGTATACACATCCCAGGACATGGGACAGGATGAAGTACCATCTTGTTCTTCACCTCAGACAACAAAATGTATTGGGCTGGCCTTGACTGCTTCCAAAGGTGCCAAATAATAGTCCCCCTTCCCCAAATTCTTCTAGAAACTTTTTTTAACTGGATCACTGTGGAAAATGAACTAAAGGAGATGAATCCAGAACCTCACTGAATGCTTGGGCATTCTGAAAACATCAATTTCCCCAGTATACTATAGGTACAGATTTACACTTTTTGACCCCATCTCTCCAGACATTTTCCTGTGTAACTACTTTGATGCTTTAATAGGCATGGAGAAAGATCATAGCCACACACTTATTTATAGCACCCACTCATTTCAATGGGGCTTGCCTGGGCTGAAGTCATTAACAAATATTAGTCTGATCATTCAAAGTAAATAATTTATACATTAACAGCATCTCTAACGAGATCTGCTTCTTAAGTATAAATAGTATGGCCCATTAATGGAAAAGTCTGCCAGCATAATAAGAAAAGAGAGGGAATTCCCTTGGGCTCTCCCAGTCATGGGGATGTCACCAATAATTCTCCTAGCCTTTGTGAGCTAGTGATTTTGCATGTAGAGAGGGGTGTTAAAAGCAGTTTTATTAGTTGGGTTTTAGTGCTGCGGCCAGCTGTACTCTTTGGCTCTATAAAAGGTAATTACTTCCAATAGTAACAAGCTAATTGATTGCTAATTAAATCAATTGGCACACTAACCACTGTCAGAGAGTGACAGATTAGCCAGTCACATGACAGCATGTTTGTAATGAAAAGTGGACATGGTCTGAGTGTGATTGACATAACAGATGAAAAGTGATTTGGGATCTCATAGGTGGTCATGGAGAGGGCATGGCAAACATGATTGATTCAATGGTGACTGTCAGAGAGAAAATGAGAATTGAATGGGATTTGGTGTCTGCCTTGGAAACTCACCACATGATGCTCCACGTTGTTCACATGTAAATAAGCTCAGCAGAAGTTGCCTGCAAATGAAGTGCAGGCATAGAGAAAAGCAGTAGTAAACTGAGGTGGTGAGTGAGGTGTGGAGAGGAATATTTGTAGAGAAAGCAATCAAAATTAGTATGTTTTTTTGGGATAGGAATAAGATGGGGGAATAGAAATGTCTATTAAGGAAGTAAAGAGTGATCTGTCACCTAACAGTATTGTATAAATGATACTGTTAGGAGATTATCGCACAAGCATAAAATCCCAGTTTACCTCTCATGAATTTAAGTGTAATTCAGGCTGGAGCCAGGTCCTATCACACAGCTTTCCCCAAAACAACTGCCATCTGTGTACAGCCAGCCTCCAATGTGGCTCACTTAACTTGCTCCAGTGGTCATTTTTCAAAAGTCAGAGGCTTCCGACTTTGAAAAATGGCCACTGGAGCAAGTTAAGTGAACTGCATTGGAGCCTGGCTGTATTCAGATGGTGGTTTTTGGGGGAAAAGCCATGCAATAGGACCCGGCTCCAGCCTGAATTAGACTTGAATTTGGGAGAGGTAAACCAGGGTTTTATGCTTGTGTAATAATCTCAAAGATTAATTGAGTTTAAGTTGTAATAAATGCAGTGACATGTAGTAATCTCTAAATTGTCCTTTGCTTTCAGTGGGTCTTATATTACAACTAACTAGCAGAACAGGGGCCACTTTTTAATATCAAAATAACATATATGATATATGGAAGATTCTGAAGAATTGAACCATGGCACAACCTGTAGCAGAGGCATTAGGAAATCCAGTTACTAAATTGTGAAGATGTGTAACTGATGCCTCCTGATGGTCACCCTAATCCCCTTATCAATGTCCCATTGGGCATTGGTCCCTTTGATACAAGGGCCTTAGTATCCTCTGGGGTTTGGTTTCAGGACCCACCTTGGATATCAAATGTGGATGCTCAAGTTCCATTAAATACAATGGCAAAGGAAAATGGTGTCCTTTATATTAAATGGCAAAATCAAAGTGTGACTTTTTTGTAATTTATATTTTTAGAAATATTTTCAAGTTGTGGATCTTTGAATCCATAGATGAAGAATCCATGGATACAGAGGGCCAACTGTAGTTGCAAAACAGGAGCCTCTGCTGAATTCAAACATTTTATATCTTACACAGTTCTATTTCCTGCACGTGTAAGTCCACTTATAAGCATGCAATGCCCTAACAGGATTATGGTGATACTTCACAAAATATCTCATGGATGGGTTGTTTTAACTTAAGTAAAGCTTTATGTTGTGCATTTGCTGGTTGTAACACTGTGTGTGTAAAATATTAGTAACTAGTTATTTCCAAGCTCTGATCTTTCTATTCATCATGTTTGGTGAAGATTTGGTAACATGTCACACAATGGAAATAGCTTTATTACCAGTTTTCTCTAAGGTAGGATTTGACCCCTTAAGCCTCCCAAGCCCCCAGACCCCCTCCCTTTTTAAATAAAAAATCTGGATGTGTGTGATTTGTTCACCCAAATAACCACCCAAATGAGATAAAACTGCTGCAAATACAGTGGTTTTGCCTCCACAATCCCCCATATATCCCAAAATCTTTTTTTTTAAAAATGAAACACCCAAAATCAGCTGAGAATTAAAACTTCCACTCTCATAAAGAACATTGATGCAGCTTAATGGGATGTGTGCATCTGAGGGGGCAAAAAGCCTTCCCACAACTTCTGCAGTTCCGCACCCTGGTTTAAGGGTTTTATCCAAAGCTGATAGAAAACTTCCACTAGTGGAACAAGGTGGAAATGAGCCAATGTTTTCCTGCACTTCACCTTTCACCAAGGTTTGCAGTGGAAGGTTGGGTGAATAACTGGGGATTGCCCTTCCTCATTCAGCTAACATCAGTGAAGTATCCAATATTGGATGTACCCCTACGTTGCTTCCTTTCCCAGAACATTTAGTATCTGTGGCACCATAAGGCCAGCTGCACAGCCAGCATAGAAAATGAATTAGTATGTATGCTCAAAACAGATGAAACTGCTCTTAGCAGGCATGATAGCGTAACTCTCCGTTGACCATATTGTGAGACAGTATCCAGATATGCTCAAGGCAATTTTTTTCTCCCTGTGGGAAGGAACAATATAGCACCATCTTCTTTCCATCTACAGAAGCAAACTGGACCAGCAGCTGAATTTTATTTCAGTATTGTTCAAGGGGTTGTGTCCTTCACTGAACCTAAAGGTAGCAAGCTGATTTAGGGAGTGCAGGACATGTTATGATGCTCACAGAGGGGAATGGACAGTGTGAGAATGCCACTGTCTGCTCCTGTCTGAGGCAGTTGCTTCATTCTGCACAATGGTAGGGGTGGACCCCGATACTCTGATTACCCACAAATACAAGCTAATTGAAATATTTTCCTTCCTTGTGGATTTCTCTGTTGCAAATGGCTACCAATGGAATGAAGAAAACAGCTAGAGTGATCACGGTATTAATCTTACCAAGAATGAGAATTTATTGTGCTCTTTCATGTTCTTAACTGTATCAAAGAAAAGTATGCTCTGGTCTGCATATGTAACATTTGGCTCTTGGTAGTTAGGCTCATTTCATGGGAGGGACTGCCATATTGGGAGCTGGAAAGGTTTCATAAACATTTGTCTTCACACTTCTAAGTGAGATAAGAGACAAAGGGGTCAGATGTTGTTGGTTTTTTTAGCAGGATGATGTGAATAAGACAACTCATGCATTCTGGATTTGGTATTCAAACTATTGTTTCATCAGAACCACATCTCTTTGCATCTCTCCATGTTCTGTTGCTCAGTCATGCTCGCCAGCCCTGCACCTCCCCTGCCAGTGTGCCAGTGACGCCTGGGAGAAACTGTCCTATATGGGTGTCTTGAGGCATTGGCAGCAATGCCTCCCACTGTTCCCAGGAGCCACCGGCTGCCAAGAGACAGTGGGAGGAGGCAGAAATGAGAGAAGGAGAGTCCTCCTCTCCCCTAATTGGAGGGGAAACACCCAGCTGGGCAAGCAGGTTTCAGTCTTGGGTATATTCGCATGATTATTCACACTGCCAACAATGCAAATCTTTTGAAAAAAACATAAAAAAAACCCTTGGTACCAATTATCCTGGGTTAAGTGGGTTTTTTTGGCCACCTCCCCCCCAAAAAAAAAAACCCTGAAGCAGGTATATTTGGGATGCATGTGAACAACAAAGGTTCAACCTGGATTCATGCCTGATTATTTTCACTGTCTGAATAGTCCCAAAGCTATTGTGGCTTTCTCCATACCATCTCCAGTTTTATAAGCATTCATTCCCTTTGGCATCATGTGAATCATGAGTCTTATCACTGTTGACAAGAAAGAAAGTCGACCAGCTCTCCTATTAGACAGAGTGAGGAAACCACCTCAGGTGGTAGATGCAGGGAAGCAGCAGCAGTACCAGCCCTTCTCAATCTCTTATCTCTTGAGACTCTGATCCCCTCATCATTGGCTTCTCTTGAGAGACAGAGTTGTGTGTAGCACACAGTCTATTCCATACCTTCCAACATTTCATAGATGAAAACCGGAATACATGTACCCAAGCAACATCTGAGTGTGATCAAGATGGCAAATGTTATGAATGAGGAAGAACAACAAGTAGGAAAAGGCTGCAGCAATATGTCAGCTAGAAAAGGCAAGATTTTGTTCCTTCCTCTCTACTTGCTGAGTTAATTGAGGTCAAACTAGGTTTGCATATTGACTCAGCTTCCAGGGATTGAAGTAAGCTGAGGAAAAAGGGAGAAAGTTGGGAGGAGAAAGAAACTGGAATATTTGAAAAGTAGGTGAAAAGTGAGATAGCAGAGGATTAATAAGGACAGTCTCTGCCAAATTGGGACAGGTGGAGGGTATGCTATCCTGTACCCCATAAACTAGACTGTGTACCGTTCAGTATAGTGGATGCTGCCAGTGTTGCTGGTGCTACAAGAGAGTTAACGTGTTCATTGTAACCAGCCCTTTTAGCAGCCAGGCTGCAGCATTGTGGGCCCACTGAAGTTTCCAAACAGTTTCCAGAGGCAGCACCACAGAGTGCATTACAGTAATCTGGCTGAGATGTCAGCAAGGCATGTATTACTGTGGCCAGATCTGACATCTCAAGGAACAGGCACAGTTGTGCTTTAATTTTATCTGAACAAATACACTCCTGGCTACTGCCTAAATCTGGAAATCCAGCCTCAACTCACAAGATACTAATATCAGGGACCTGTTTGAGTACAGGCATTGCAGTAGTGGTGATGATTACTTTCCAAACTTGTAACTAGAATATGGGTTCATCCCTTTGTTTCTTTTCCATGGCTATGAGTACGAGAATGCACACATGCAAGATTTGACATTGTATGAACAGTAGTATCACTGAAGTTTACTTTTTCCATACATGTTCTTACAATTGGTTTTTAACAGCTTTACAAAGGTTCCTGTTAACTGTTTTGTTTTGTTTTGTTTTAAGACGGAGATTGGAACATCTGACTCACCTAGCCTGCTTTTCCCCAATTATCAACTACTCCAGCTAAGATCCCTGGAGATTTAAATATTCCCTTTGGGAAAGCATCTGGCAACCATTGCTTTGAATTACAGAAGAAGATATATGCCTTCCCATTGCTACAATGGCCTGTCAAATCAGTTAGAAGCATCAGTGAGCCTTCTGAGGATGGACACCATACCATCTGGAAATTCTTTTAGTTTGTGTGTGTGAATGCTGGGGAAGACAGCACAAATGTTTTAAGGTATTATTTGGTTTTTGGCAAACTGTGCAGGGTCAGATCTTTAGCTGGTCAATTTACAAAGGAGCATCAATCTGTTCAAGAAAAAAATAATCAGGAATTCTCCTGTAACACTTTTAAAATTAACAAGTTTATTATAGGATACCCTCCCATGGACTGTGGGCTGAAATCTATGGCTGTGGGAAACTCTGTTAGTTGCAATTCTCCAAATCCCATCTGCACGTACACTCCACCCTTTATTTCTGCCAGGCTGTGAGGCTTTTATTTTTTGTCCCCACAGTGAAATGTGTGTGCATTTTTCATATGTTCTTCCTAATGTCCATATTTATCTGCACATTTTACCCAACACACATATTTGCCTCTTCATCTAAATCATTTTGACCATTTTTTCCAGTTGTGCATAGCCATTCCATTTTTTGAAATATTTTAATTTTTCTGGTTCTCGTCAGTGTGCAGATTTTGAAAGTGAGGTGCATTTTGTCCCAGGAACTGCCACCTTTACCAAGGTTGCAATATCTAACAAAAGTCTTTTCCAAGAAAATAAAAATGTTTTCTGCATTGCAGTTCTTCTGACTGCTTTTCTTAAGGTACTCACTTTGCTGGGCCATTGTATGTTAGCAGCAAAGGATTATGGTGTTTTTGACAATGTTAAGATCTGCATAGGTATAAGGACTGTGTCTCTCTCCATGAAATTTCCTCTAGTCCCTAAATTTTCTAACATTTCAGTAAGTAAAAACTTCAGCTGAGTTTTAGAAATACAGTTAAGGCACATAAAGAAAAGGGGTAGGCAAAGTGACTAAGGGCAGATGCAAACTGGCCTAAAGGGGCAGCACAGAGCCACCCCTGGGAGCAGTGGATTGGGGCTGCGGCAACTGCACAACGTAGCCCTGATCCTCCCTTTTGCCACCCCCAAAAGAGTGGCAAAATGCCGCTCCTTTTAGGGGCAGCAAAAGGCCACCCTTTCAGCCATGGCGGCGGCTTTTTTGCATCCTTTTAGTGCAGCATGTGCTCATGTTGTGTCAAGAGGGTGTCCTGACACCGCCCATCATGCAAACGGGTGCACGGTGTCAGGATGGGGTTAGGGTGGAGTCGGGGAAGCCAGCGTGTAGCTGTCCCACCCCAACTCCACCCCCAGACCAGCCCTTTAGGCCGGTCTGCAAAGCCCCTAATGGAATATGAACACAGCAAATATTTTAGGTGTAAAAATGTTTGCTGTCTCACTTGCTGTAGTGCTAGAAATTTTGAGACTGAAAGAAAATTTGATGGGGGGTGGGTGGTCAGAATTTTTATTAGGAGAAGCAACATGTTCTGGACCCACATCCTTGGACTCGAGGCTGAGAATTTCACAGAATATACAGTAAAATATATTGGGTTATATCTAAGGTAGCATGATCTGGCTGCTGCTCTTCAGGGGTGCTCCTCCAGCCTCTATTGTAGATACCTGAATTCCCTCCACCCCTATAAACTCTCTCAGAAATTGCACAGATGATGATTAGGCCCACAGAAATTGCACCACTAACCCAGGAGCAGAGCACCTGATTTGTACACTGAACTTCCTGGATTCATTCCTTGCCATGTCCAGTCACAAAGGAGTTTTAGATGCCTGGTATGAAATATCACTGCCTTATCACTACAGCTAGTCAGAGTATGCAGTATTGACTAAGTGGACAAACAGTTCTGTTTTTGTCTAAGGCAGGTTTTTTTTTATGTATGCTATGTTTCAAGGTGCATTTCAGGAGTCAAAGTGGCTTTTATGCACAGTGTTGCCAAATGATTTGTTTTCCTCATGGTGAAAATAGAATATACATCAAATCAGCTCCAATGCAGTGCCATCCTTATTCAACCATACAAAAGTCACTTGGTATGAATTGGCATATGTGGCCTGTATCGTTATGATAGATGAGTCAACTCAAATAGCTTTGTTCTGGGTATGCTGTAAACAGGATGACTAGGACAGAATAGAAAATGTAAATGCTCCATGGTGTCATAAAAGCAGAAAATAAAGAGGATGGGGAGTTGAATGGGGAGAGATCTTGGGTGCTGTGAAAGATAAAATGGCACTGGCAAATGCCAGGCATAATAAGAGCAGGTGCTGTTGCCCATCCTTCACAATGAGGCTCACTGCTGGCTTGCTGCAGCTCTCCTGTTCCAGTAGCAGCTCTTCCCAGGGGAACACCTTACCAAGAGTGCCAGAAATATCTGAAATATGGGTTTGTTTGGGGTTTTGTTTTTTTTAAAAAAAACAATCACCACAAAAAAACAAAAAACAAAACAAAAAAAACCTGAGAGGAACAAATGCTTAACTTGAAGCTGCAGCATCATGCATAAACCATTGCATCTGTGACCCAACACAGCTCTTCATTCCAGGGTTCCTGTGATGAAAAGGAAATGTCTACAGCCATTTGCCTTCTCTGCCCTCATTTCTTTTATTAAATGTACGGCTGATGATAAGGACCAGGCAGGATATGAAGATAGCTAGACACAGCATTTGTCTACTCCAAAGAGGCTCTCCTTTCAGCCAAGAGAGCAGGTTGCAGGCAAATCCTCTAATCCTCTAAGGAAAACACACATGCACAGAAATGGTTGGTGGAGGAAAAAGTGTTTTGGAGGTTTATATAGCTGGTATCTTCTAGAAGCAAAGTATCTTAAATGGAAGAAAGATTGGGAGGCTCATTCTTTTCTCCCTTGTTAAGAAGCCTTTTCATTGGGAAGCCCCAGTTCTATGTGCTACATTGAGAAGAGCCTGTGGGCCTGCACTGCAATATTGAAAGAAGAGATAGAAAAATGGAATTATTTTTTTTAAAAAAAGAAAGAAATGAAAAGATGAGAAAATTGAATTTTAACTCCTAAGCTAGTAGATTTTCTAAATCCTTGCTTTGACACCATGTTCAGTCAATTTGAGATGGCTGGGAATTAAAAATGATCAAAACCCCTTCTTGCTTAATCTACTCTTCACAGATGATAAGAGTATGAATGGGAGGATTCTCTTAACTGTGATAACCACTTTCTATCAGATGGTTAAAGATTATAGCACACATACATACATATATACATCTTAGAAGAGCAGCCATGTTAATTTGGAATGGAAGGAAATGAAACCTGTCTTCAATCTTTTTCCTGGGGCCATACTTACTCCAGGGATGGGTATAATGTGGCTTGTGAACCAAATGCCCCCAGACCCCATTTTTAAAGCCCCTGTTGTCTCCCATCAGTCTACCCAGGAGCTCCACTACCTGTAATAGTTTTTTCTTAATTGCTGTGACTTTCAGTTTGCTGTTGTGTACCTTTATGTTTTTTTCTGACTTATGTCAGTGTCTGTGGATGATGGGTGTTGCAGTGATGCTCTTTGACACCCAGCAGAATCTGCAGGACAAGCTGGCTGCTGTGATCCACAGCCACTTTGTAACTCTTACCATCAACTGGTCAGCTTCCCTTCTTCAGGATCCTGTCTTCCTCAGTCAAGAAGATACATTGTAAAGTCCAAAAGTATAGTTTTATTAATGCATATAAAAGAAAAATAAAATAGCTAAGTAAAATCCATTGTGATGAACTTGTCCAGTTTAGCCATGAAAGATTACATCTTTAACAATCTCAAAAGCTTAGGATCCCAACTTGTTGCAGTTGAAACCACTGCTGCCAGGCACACATGCACGCACATCTTGAAATATAAACATTCTTAAACAAAGGCTTTTCTAGGCCCTTCCCATACTCCACCTTCTAGGTGTTAACCTTATGTTGATTGGATAATGCCTGTATGATGTATATTAACCCAGCCTCTTGCTGTCCATCATCCACCATGTGACTATTTTCTCATGACCTGACGGTGTTTTGGATAGTGTTATCAAGCCTTTCTCATAACAAAATCTGTGTCTATGAGTTGTACCTTTGGTAAAGTTCATGTTTATGTCTTCTTGGCCATCTGGTGTTAGATTCACTTTGTTTCTCTAAATGTTGTTCTCATGAGGAAAATTCCACACACACATCTCTACATTTCACCTTTGACTGCATAACCCATCCATATTCTAACAATCCTAAGGTAAATCTATCTTAGGGTTGTCTGGGACTGAGAGTATATGACTCCCCCAAGGTCACCCAGTGGGTTGCTGTGGCCAAGTGGGGAACTAAACCTTGGTCTCTAGCGTTGTAGTCCAACACTCAAACCACTACACCACACTGATGTACAGTATGCATGAAATGCCCTCAAATACCTGAAAATGTAAAGATGGCTCTACCCCAAGCACCCTAGAACACCATAGTACCCCCATATACCTCCACATTCTTCTACAGTGATGCAATGTCACTTCCTGTTGCCATTTTGAGAGAGAATACACAGGAAAATAGAGGTGTTTGGACTTGTTATGGCTGTGTGTGGCCCATGTGTCAATCGAGGAGAAGGAGAATTGGTTCCTCACCCCCATGCAGTTGTCCACTCCTGCTTTAGGCCAAACTTTACTTTTCGGACCCACTTCTTCATCTTTTCCCAGATATTTTGGTGGAACTGCTGATAGGGTTGACCTCATTCAGGATATCCGCCAGTGAAGACCAATCTGTAGGTCAATGTATACCTATAATGTATACATTAATTAATGTATACAATGTATACATTAACTGATTTGTTGTAGAATGGCCTGTCTTACAAAACAACATGTTAAATCATCCTAAGAAGCTCTGAGAAAAAGCCTTGTTTAAAAAGATTTGCTCTAGTGACAGGGTTTTAGCATTGTCTGGGTGAACACAGGAGGCATTTCAGCAAATGTTGCTTGCCAGGTAACAGGAACACCTGCCTCTTCTGCACAACCATTAAAGGTAGAGGAACTTCAAATTGGAAACTCTAGCTCAGGGGTAGGCAACCTTTTTGAGAGGGGGGCCGGTCCCCCGAAGTCGTCCCTTCCACCGGGCCGAGGGGGGGGAATGGTGGCACACGCATGAGTGCGTGCGCGCACACACCCCACCGCCGCGCATGACCCCCCATGCACGCTGCCACTGCCACTGCGTGCGTTGCAGCAGCTGCCTTTGCGCATGTCGCGGCTGCCATTTTGATTTCCAAAATGGCGGTTGCGATGCGTTTGTGCATGCGCAGAAGTACTGGGCATGCGCAAACGAGTCGCGGCCACCATTTTGGAGAACAAAATGGCTGCCGCCACTCGCGGCTGCCATTTTGATTTCCAAAATGGCGGCCGTGACTCGTTTGCACATACACAGTACTCCTGCACATGCGCAAATGCATCGCAACCACCATTTTGGAAATCACAATGGCAGCCGCGGCACGTGCGGATGCACGACTATCAAAACACGCAGCGGCGGTGGCGCAAGGTGGTGGCGGCAGGGGTCTGCCTGGGCCGGTAAATGCGAGGACCTGGGCCAGAACCGGCCCGCAGGCCATAGGTTGCCGGTCCCTGCTCAAGCTAGACTACTATTAGCTAGAGTGAGATGGCTACCCATGGCTGTAGATATTGGGGGAAGTCAGAGGACAAAGCTGAGTCTACCAAGTAGCCTTTCCTACACCCCTAAATTAGTCTCAACAATCCAATTTGCTGTTATATGTGGAATAAAGGCCAAGGATGCCAACTTGTCTTTAATCTCAGGCAGCATAATGTTTTTGATTAGTCCTGCCTTTGAGATTGAATAAACAGCTCTGTATTTATGTAAGAAAAGGATGTGGCTAAAACTAGGTCTGTGCAGCTGAATCAGCAGAAACCTGAATAGTGAAGAAAATCAAACTGATTTGGACCACTTTGGACCAGCACCAAATTGAATGAGATTGAGCCAACTTGCTTCCAGAGCAGAATGGCAGAATCCAAAACATTTTAGGTTTCAACCAGCATATCTGGATATTTTAAAAAAGCCAAAGGGTATGCCTCCAATATGACCATATTAGGAAAACACTAACCAATATTCTTCAGTCTCAGTGCTTGTTGGGAGGGGTTATTTGAAGTTGCTGAAATTGGTCAGTTATCTTTTCCATGGCACCACTTCTGGCCTTTGTGAATGTCTGGGTGGGAAAGGAGCAGTGTTCTTTCACATCATTATCCTTTGTTTTGCCTATTATATCCTTTGTTACATGCCTCTAAATTTTACCCTTGATCTATATATGGGTTATATCAAAATCCATAATTTTGGCCCCCAAACCTACCCTTGACTTATACATGAGGTTGACTTATAGTTGTGTGTATACAATAAGTATATGGTGCCTCAAGCTCTGCCTCCATCAGTGTTACTGCAGGATAGGGCTGCACAGCCAGATGACATGAGACTTCTGGCATCTCTGATCCATGGCCATAATAATAATAATAATAGATGGAGCTCATTGGAGCTGGAGTCCACAGTTTCCAGGGGCTACAGATTTCTCCATTCTGAGACATTGGGGACAACCTAGGACAACATCAGAAGAAAATGTTTTCATGCTACCTCACTGCTAATCCCATGAACCATCACCAAAATCAGTTCCCAAAGGGATTTTGTGTCTATTGGGGGCCTATGGTCCATGCAGAATGGAGAGCTCATCCTGCCATATCTCTCAGATTAACTGATACAGTAGGCCAGGGGTGAGCAGCCTGTCCCCTTTAAGGGCCGAAGGACTTCAGCTCCCAGAAGCCTCAGCCATGTTGGCCAATAGTCCCATGTTGGCCAATAGCTCCTGGGATTCTGGGATCTGACATCCCTCGGCCCTTAAAGGGGACAGGTTGCCTACCCCTGCAGTAAGCCTTTGGTATCTACTGTGGTTTGGTTCCAGGACCCCTCATGGATACCAAAATCTATGGATAGTCAAGTACCATTAAATATATTGACAGAGATGGTGTTCCTTGTATAAAATGTCAAAAATAAGGGAATTTTTTTGGGATTTTTATTTATTTTTAACATATTTTCAAACTGTGGATGCTTGAATCTGTGGATCTGGAGGGCTGAATCTGTGGATCTGGAGGGCTGACTGTACTATGATTTGCTTCTCTCTATGAAATGAGAATTTAGAGACAGAGATGACCATGATCCCCCTCTCCCACCTGCAATTATATAAGAAATATTATGACAGAGCAGTGCCCCAAATATTTGAACCCAGATCTTCCTTTGAAGAATTCAGATTTTAAAACAGGATTTTAATTGAAATGCTTTGAACTAAGTTTTCATAACCTTCTGTCATTTAGCTTCCGAACACCAGCTCTTATATATATATATATATATATCATATATATATATATATATATATATATATATGCTCGTGCATTGGAACAAGCATGAAGAAAGGCAACCCATTTCATTTCTTATAACCACCTCAGGCAATTGATTATGTGACTTAATAAGCATTCTGAAGATTCACTTTTAATAAGTAAAGGGAACCATAACGATTACATGAGAAGCAGGGAATATATCCTGCAAGAAGTGTTAAAAATCTGCTCTCATTGGAATATATTGTCTATGCTTAGCTATGGAAAATCAGGCTATAACATCTACTTTCTAGTTCTGTTTCTCAAACCCCACAAGAACCCATAAACAAACATATCAGTGTGTTTCTTTCTCTTATGTGTGTCTGGTTTGCTTCTTTGTGAGTATTTGTATCAGAATAAAATTATCCTTTTAAGAGGTTACTGTATTCTTTTTAGTGAACTTTTAACAGATAGAATTGAAGAAAATATGAAACAGGAGGAAATAAGTGCATTACTGTATATGATAACTGCCGCTCGTATAACATACACAAAGTACTGGAAATCAGAAATGTTACCTTCAATGAATGAATGGATAATAGAATTATATAATTTAGCTGTATTAGATAATCTATCAATGTATATCAACAAAAGGTCAGTTCAACAATATTAGGAGAAATGGGGAAAAGTATCAAGACTATAGAAAAAGGAACAAAAGGAATAATTAATAACAGACGTAATATGAAATATAATTTAAGTTGGTTTATAAGTATAAGATATCAAATATTAGATAATATTAGACAAGAGAGTATAAGAGATTATGAGATATTCACTTATATTTTGGGAATAAGGAATGGAAAGAAGAAATGTCGAAATAAGAAGTAGAAATAAGAGATATTCTGGAAAGTTGAAATGTAGGGAGAAATATACCGGTATTTGTTATGAATGTCTGAAGAATTATGTTTGTTATCTGTTTGTTTTTATAAATGATAAAATTAAAAAATATTTTAAAAAAGAATTTGGCATGAAAAGGTAATGTGGTTTCCCAACTACTTGAGAACTGCAGCTGGAAAGCAGCTATTGAGATCAGTTTTGTCTTTCTTCCTTCTGTGTGACAATAAAGTTGTAGGAAATTATTATAGGAAAAGACCATACATCAAGGAGATGACTGGAGGAGATGGTTTGGATACTATGCAGTAGGATAGGATCTGATAGGTGACATTATGGGTGGGTGGGACTGGAGAATTACTTTGTAAAAAAGACAGATTGTGTTAAATTTTAAACAGACACATACTTATAATGAGAAAAGGGGGGGGGACTCATTATTTGAAATAGCTGATTATGTTAGCAGTGTTCAGATTAGATTTATATTTCTTGCCAAGTGACGATGTGACTTTTCCCCATGGCTACTGGCTACTGGTCCATTTCTGGTCACACCCCAGCAATGTTGTACACATACAGTGAGGAATCTTTTTTTTGGGGAGGGGCTGCAGGATCAAATTCCAGTTTGGGAAATGTCTCAGAAGATACATTCTAGTAATAAGTGATATCAAGGAAGCAGCAGCTGCCCAAAGAGAAGTGGGGAGGGTTAGGCATAATTCTGACTGATTTATACCTTTCCCCCACCAAGCATTAAAAAATGTAGCGACTGCAAAGTGCACAACTTCAGTGCCTGAAAACTACTAGTTCTTTGCATAGTTGATTAAAGGCTGAATAGCTTTAAAAACATATCTGCAATTGCAAATCAGAAAAAAATGCTGAAGAAGAACCACTTGGGGTATATCCAGACCACAGTCTGCCAATTCTCCTTTCCTGTCTGATGTTTGTGAAAGTCTGCATTCTCCCCTACAAACCTGCCTTGGTTTTATGACTCTCCAGAGAGGCCTATTTGTCTGTTTGCCGGGTCAATGACATACAGTTCCCTGAGATTTCAGGATTAAAACATGAAACCATGGCTGGGACCTTGTGATGTCAAAAGCCAGGTCCCTGTGATGTCCTAGGAATGTCCTTGTGATGTCACAAGGATGAGTTGGGAGGCAGGCTGGAACTACTACTGCATCAACTGTTTGTGGAAAAAGCCCAAGGGCAATGGCTCCATAATCTGAATAAAACCCAGCTAGCCTAAGTAATATGGCAGACAAGAATAATATGCCTAGGTAATATGTTAACCAAGAAAAAAGGTTGTTTTCTGTGCAAAACAACCACATGCGAATTTTACACAGTCCAAAATTGGAAAGGGGCTTCAACAAATTTGCACAAGACTTTGGGGATGTACAGATGGGCAGGAAAAGGTGACATGAAGCTGCCTTTTTGCTAAGCCACAAGCAATTGCACTGCCTTCCCTGAGGATGCCCTAAATGGGGACAGAACAACTGCACTGGGGGGCAGTCAATGCAGCTTTTCTGAGGTCGTATTGAAGCCCCACCAACCGCACCGCCGGCCCCCGAGGGCACCACAAAGGGAGATGAAGCAATTGCATGGGCCAGCAACAGCTGCTTTTATTTTATTTTTTTTCATTCTCTTAGATGCAAGTGTACGTGTGCAGGAACACATCCCTGCACACTTGCACAGAACACATCATAGGCTGGTATACAGTCTGTCATTTTGTCTGTACAAAGGTGACTGATGTTCAGCATACCTGCGCAACTGTGCAGGACCTGTCATACACCCTCCGATCATGCAAAGATGCACTGATCTCAGCTTCCCCCAAGAAGTGGGTGCCGTAGACAGGTGCCACTGTCTGATTATGCCACCCTTGGAGTGGATGAATGAATTAGTCAACTGAAAAGACACCTACTTCATCGTCCTCCACAAAACATGTCCACACAGATCAGCAGGGAGGGGAAAGGTACATGCAAGGGAGGTTTGTGTGGGCACACTTGATATATGTAGGTGGTGGTCATGCAAGGGACATGGTCAGCAAGATACACAGACAAATGTTACTCCAGGAGCCCTTCCCCAAGCATGCCAGGGAGCGGTGTGAAGGTCTTATGCACACCTGCACACCTGCTCAGAAAAGGTCACAAAAGCTTCTTTAATGGAAACTACTGTGCATGCTGACAGCAAACGTACATGTGACAGCATGCATTTATTGTTATAATAGAGAACAGTTGCTAGGGCACAGGCATATGGTTACAATTAGGATTAGGATTAGGGTTCTAATATTCAAGCACACCTGCGATGGTGCATCCACACCTGGAAGCATAGGGAGCTTTAAATTAAAGCCTGGATTGTAGGGCACATGCTCTGGTTTGCTGACTCTGGGCCTTTACAGATGGGCCCTTTGGGCTGTCCTGTAGGCAGGGATGGGAAGGGGCAAAACCCCTTCCTGAAGACGTCCTGATGCCACATGCTGTTAGGCATGGTGCGTGGCATCAGGATGTCCTTCCAACACAGCCTTTTGATGCGCTGCACCAGAAGGGGTGCTAAAGAGCCACACACCACTTCTTAGGGCGCCCTTTTTGCTGGCTCTGAAAGGAGCGGCATTTAGCCACTCCTTTCTGGGCCAGCAAAAGGGAAGATCGAGGCTTGAAGTGGAAAAAAGCTGTTCCTTTTTGGAGTGGTTTTTCCTGGCATACAGCACCTAGAGGGTGCTTTCCTGCTGACTTTTAGGCATTGCTGAAAGCACCTCATTTTGCCCATCTATACAGCCCCTTTCTTGCAGCAGGATGAAAATTGCTAAGGTTATTTATTGCTTCTTTTTGAGTAGAAACTTAACCAAGAGATACATCCCTACTGGGACCTTAGCTACAGCACTGAGCCTAGTGACCCTAGTCTTATAATTATCAGAGTAGCATTTGGCAGGAACATGTGAAAGGGACACAATGAGGCATTGGAACTCCTTGCAAGGGAGACCAAAGTAACTCCAAATCTGTTATCTTTCTATTGACTGGCAAATATATATTTTACTGACATTGGTTTTTGATATCAAGTTAATTTTTTACTAAAGGAAATTTTAATCAGAGCTTGGAAACATTATTAACTACAAATCCCAAAATTGTCTAGCCATACTGCCACTGGCCATTGGGACTAGAGTCTACTTATTAGGGAGTTAGGAGTTGGGATCCCAAAGAGCCATAATACTTATGCCTTTATTTTATGCACAAAAGTAATTCATCATAAATAATAATAATAATAATAATAATAATTATTATTATTATTATTATTATACAATTAGGCAAACAATAAAGGCACTGCCTTCTTGGGAGATTGTTGCAAAGTGTAAAAGCAAGACATTTATCCGCACACCATACCATATTAGGTGATAGGATTACAGTAGCTGAAGTTAAAGAAAAACAACCTAGAAGTTTTCCAAGCTCTGTTTTTAATCTGACGGGTGCTTTGTTGCTTTCATATTGATGTTGACAGTGTTTTCATCATTGAGTTTCAATGTTTTAATTACAGATTTTTCTATTTCATTGTTACCCACCTTTGTGGGTTTCATTTTTAGCTGGAAATGCAAGATATATATTCAATAAACATACCATTACTCTTACAAATGAACCATTACTCTTCTTTTGGGTCCCATATTGTTGTTGTTGTTGTTGCTGTGTGCCTTCAAGTCATTTCTGACTAATGATGTCCTTAAGATGAAGCTATAATGGGGTTTCTTGGCAAGATTTGTAGAAAGGCAATAAATAAATACCTGTGAAAGACATATCCATTCTGAGTTCCTAAAATAAGGCTTGCAGCTTTGGGATATACATTTAGCTTTGACATGCACTTGAAGCTTGATGTATTTAAAGAGCTCTGTAATCATGTTCCCATAGTGAATGTGGAAACACAAAAATTGGGAAAATCTAGAGTCTATATATTTGGGAGTTAGAAGTTGGGATCCCAAAGAGCCATAATGCTTGTGTGTTTATTTTATGTACAAAAGTAATTAGTCATACCATTAGGCAAACAATAAAAGCACTGCCTTCGTTTATCTGCACACCATACCATGCTAAGTTAGCTTACTACTTTTAGACACAGTGGAAAACATTGTGCCATCACCAGTGTTGAAGAAAGATTCAAGTGTGAATCTACACAGCTTTTGTGCATGGAATGCATGGGTGAGGGGCATCTTGTTCTTTGCCTCAGATAGCAAAATTTCTTGGGTTTCTTCATTTCTTCTTATGCCTAGTTGTGTAATAGAGCTTTACAGACTATTATTAAAACAAAATTCTTGCTGCTTTTGATGTGAATTCTGCAGGAAGAAGGATGGTAGGACTGAATACTAATGGCATGTCTGTTCAATGAAAGCCACGTTAACAGCAAGAAATAGTTTATTTTGTATAGTGTCAAAGCCTTTCCCCCTTCTGCTTAAGTACATTTGGGGCACACTCATACACATCACAATAAAAGCTGAAAACAAAGAAATAACCATTATCAGGACTTAAGCCAATATCTTGTACCCACATGGAGGAGATATTTTGATGATACAGTTTTCATGACTTAAAAAAAAGGCTATAGTATAATAAATTAATTCAATGTTGTGCACTTATCTATTAGACACATTACTACAGAAATATAAAAATGTTAATTATTCATTATCATCTCTGTGATTATTTGTTGCAGCTGATAATTACATTGAATGTATTTTATATCAGTAATAACCTTCTGTCTACATTTACGACATAGCATATCTGGGGGGCTTGTCAAGGTTTTTCCCCAAAGCCTTTCTTTATTAAGACGCAGACCTCAAGAGTACATAACCTTTATGTTGAAGGCAGATTTCCCCCCTCCTTCATATAAAGAGCAAATATTATAGATTAATTAATCCAGTGTGATTATAATTTAATCACCCTTCTCAGTGGTCACTGGGGAGTTGGCTGTTATTCAGTGACTCATTCATATTGTCATGAAGTATAAATGCAGTCATAAAATATTTGTGCCTTGCTCATTCATGGAACAGCAAATAGAAGTCAATATCCACAATCTGGTTCTAGTGACATATAACCAAGGTGTCAATGGGTGGCCAATTGTGTAACAATATGGGTGGGAATGTCCTCTTTCAAACATGTTAGGATATCTGTCCCATTCAGATAGCAGGATTTCAGTGCACTGGCTCTCTCTTTAGGATTCCCCTGTAACAGCTATCTTGAAATCCAAAAACATCTAGGAGTAGCTGTGTTGGCCATATAGCAAATCCAATAACATCCAAACAATGATACCTTTATGGGGCCAACAAAAATGCACAATTATATGTTGCAAGCTTTCGAATTCACACTGACTTCTTCATCAGGCAAACAGGAGAGAAAAATTGAATATGTTAGTCATGGGCCTGCATTTTCTGTTTCTGGTCTAGTTCAGATGGCAGGGGAGGGCTACCTGCAGGCTGGCACCCCCTCCCCCTCTTTGGCATGCAATCACTGGAAGATTTTCAAAGTCAAGGAAATTTAATGTCCATTTGCAATTCAAAGAAGATGTTTGTGCATTTTGGTTGGCCCGATAAAGGTATCATTGTTTGGATGTTATTGGATTTGCTATATGGCCAACACAGCTACCCCTAGATATCCATTCAAAGCAAGGCAGCATGGATGAACCATGCCCTCACTTAGAGATACAATGGGCCCTCAATATCTGCTGGTATTTGGTTCCTGGACCCATCATGGATACCAACAATCCATGGTTGCTCAAGTCCCATCATATATGGTATTCATTATATAAAATAGCAAGGTTTGCTTTTTGGAATTTTTTAAAAAATTGATGGTTGAATATGTGGATGCAGAAATCATGGATATGGAGAGACAATTGTATAAATTTACATCCAGTCTAGATGAACTCTGAGTGTTTGAGTGAATGTATTTGTGTTGTGTGTGTGAGTGTATGTGTGTGTGAGAGAGAGATTGGAAGGAAAGAAGGGAAGGTAGAGGCATGCAGGTCAGCCCCACCACATCAGGTATGACCCACTGCATTTTGTGGCTTTCAGTGGAATTGAGTCATGATGACTCATTTCAGATGGATTGGGGCTATTATCAATATGTAGCACTAAGGCTACAGTACAATCCAAACCAATAATTGTCTTGAGTGTTTTACAAGAGTGCTACAAACACAGTCTTCTCAACCTGTGCATACCTGACCAAGAGTTACATGTCCAAACCTATTTTTTTAAATAAGGCAATAATTTTGCTAGTCCCTGTTGAAGAATATGTCTTTCTTTCCATCCTTAGTCAGTTAAAATAACACATGCACTCACTGTTCTTGGGCAAAAGATATAGGCAAAAAGTAGATCAGGATCTATTGATACGTTTCTACGCAACTTCCATATAACATCATTTCTAATTAGGAACTTTGATGTTCTTGTTGTGTGCCTTCACATTGCTTCTGACTAATGGTGACCTTAAGGCAACCCTATCATGGGGTTTTCATGGCAAATTTCTTCAGAGGGGGTTTCCCATTGCCATCCTCTGTGGATGAGAGTGTGTGACTTACTCAAGGTCACCCAGTGGGTTTACATGGCCAAACCAGGATTCGAGTCCTGGTCTTCAGAGTACTAGTCCATTGCTCAAACCACTACATTATGTTAATTAGCAACTACTTAAAGTTAAACATAACCTCTTGCTTTCCCTCTTTCTCTCTCCTCACCCTATCTTTGACTATTCAAAATGAGGAAATGGGAAGGCAGACTAGGAGTGTATTTTGTGGGGGAAAGACTGTGTATGTGCTCAGATGTATACTTTTGTTGCTGTTGTGTGCCTTCAAGTCATTTCTGACTTATGGTGATCTAAGGAGACCCTATTGCAGGTTTTACTTGGCAAGATTTGTTCAGACAAGGTTTGTCTTTGGCTTCCTCTGAGGTTGAGAGAATATGACTTGCCCACGACCACCCAGTGGGTTTCCATGGCCAAACAGGGATTTGAGCCCAGGTCTCCAGAGTTGTAGTCCAGAGCTCAAGTCACTACAACAAACTGGCTCTCTGACATGAACTTTACTGTCCTTTGATTCTAAACTTCTGTCTGATGCCTCACTGAGCCCACATGAAAACACTTGGCTCCAGCTGATGAATCTCAGGGATCAAGGAAAACAACGTAGATCCCACAAGCCTCAAATCTGCCCATCCATGAATTAGAGCATACTCACAAAGTTAAAGATTTTAACACCGTGTTAAAGCTTTAAATTCCAAATATCTGCCAAACTGCACTTCCGACTGTTTTCCCTTCATTTTGTTTTGGATAGGGAAAATGTAAATTTCTATGCCTGAGACCTTTGGATAAAGTGTAACTTGTGAGTGCAAATGAAATTACTATTTGATCAAAAAAAGAAAAGGAAGAAAGAAACATTTGGACTGCTAACTCTTGTGACAACAGTGTTTAATTAAATAAAGTTTAATATTTTAGAGACTATTTTGTTTGAGGAAGCTAAGCTAATGTTTCATTAATACTTTAGAAGGAAGTCAAAGTTACATGAGATTTTAAATGCAAAGTCTTTTCTCTTTCATCTCCAGAGCCTCTGGGACATATCACTTGGGCTCTATAAATAAACTGCAGTTTTAAAATTTCTCAGACAGAAGACCATAATAATGGAACTCCAAAACAGATTACCTTTAAAAGATTTTCAACATCAAGAGGCTGGATACATGCTAAGTTAGTTGAACTTATACTGTATTTATTTATTTATTTATTTATTTCCCGCCTTTCTCCCCAGAGGGACCCAAGGCGGCTCACAGATAAAATCTTTAAAATCAATATTTAAATAAATATATATTGCATTGAAACCAAAGGGACAATTCCATCATGGCTTAGGTTAAATCTCATTACAGTCTGGATTCAGACTAGTATTTCTATGGTTCAAATACAGTTTGTGATCACAGAAATTCTAGAGTAATGACAAAACCCTGGTGGGAGTATTTCCCAGGTCAGTGGGGTGGTGAATCTATTTTGACCTTTAACTCAAATTTTAAAGGCTCTTTGGATAGTGCCACCCAAACACCTTCAGCACCATGGCTTTCAGTACAGATAGAACAAGGTGTCAATCCATTTCCCCACTGATGCGGAAGCCAATTGGTATGCACTAATCTCCAGACTGTATTTTAGGGCATTTATTATAATCACAGTAAATTAGAGTTAAAGCAGTAATAACTATTTGGAAGGTAACACAGGACTAAAACTCCATCAATAAATCAGTAATTGAAACCACAGATGTCAGTGTAAGGAGAAGACCATAGTAAAATAGAAAATGTTGAACATCTCCCTAAGCTTAAAGAGGAATTCCATCAGCAAACTTCCCAATTACGTTACATTATGGCATCTCTGACTGGAGTTTGACCAGGTTCCATCTTTGCCACCTGCTGCCCATTAGGACCATGAGCAAACCTGATTTCCCATCTTTTGGGTAACAGCCATCAGACTCTAACTAGCTCTTAATGCTCTCAAAGATTAGAAAAAGAAGTGTAACACCTTTATCAAACAAAAGCAGATGTATGAACACATGGTTCATTTGCTTAATTTATACAGGTTGCAGGATCCACATTCTTGGAGACATTTTAGACTGTTTTAGCAAAGAGCAAACAAACAAAACAAGAAGCCTTACAAACAGTTTTAACATGTGCATAGTTTCGCTTATGGCAGATGTGGGAAATCATCTAGCCCTCCAGTTGTTGGTTGGCAACTTCCATCAGCCCTTGCTAGCATAGCCAATGGTGAGGAATGCCGGGAATCTAGTCCAACAAAATCTCACATCTGCTTTCCTGAGATGATTTTTATCACCATAGACCAATGATGTAGCAGGAAAGTCTTGTTGAATATCATCTCACTACTGCAGTCAGGAAATCAGAAAAAGATTAAGAATGGGGAGTGTGGGTATGAAAGAACTAGAAAAGATTCTAAAATGCAAACATATACAACTAAACACAAAAGTTAGAATCATACAAGCCATTGTATTCCATATTACCATGTATGGATGTGAGAACTGGACAGTTAAGAAAGATGATAGGAGCAAAATCAATTCATTTAAGATGTGGTGCTGGAGAAGAGTGCTGAGGATCCCATGGACAGCCAAAAGGACAAACAAATGGTACCTAGAACAGATCAAGCTGGAAACCTCCCTGGAAGCTAAGATGACCAAACTGAGGCTGTCATACTTCGGACACATCATGAGAAGGAAGGACTCATTGAAAAAGACAATAATGCTGGGAAAGGTGGAGGGAAGTAGGAAGAGAGGAAGGCCACATGCCAGATAGATGGACTCTATGAAGGAGGTCATGGGTATTAAGGGGTTGCAGGATTTAAGTAGAGCAGTGGAGGACAGAGGGTCTTGGAGATGTCTCATCCATAGGGTTGGCATGAGTCAAGAATGACTCGATGGCAGTTAAGAACAACAACAAGTAGAATTTTTTGTTGTTATCACCCATCTGCTTTTGTTGTTTCTGAGAGAGGCACAAATGTCCATATGGAAAAGCTTTCATCTTTAAGTTTGTATGCAGTCAATACATTTTGTGGCCCTGAAAGAGAATCTAAATAACACCCCACCTCATGTCATCTTTGGGTCAGCATCAGTTCTGCTCTTCATCTTTCCCCTATTTGTGATACTGCCTGAAGTAGGTTCATGGTACTAGAGCAGGAATTAGTTTATTAGTAGAACAGGTTTAACATATTTCATTAACTGTAACTGCACTCCAGAATCTAATCCATCCATATGATCATGGATGCTGGTGTTGTTGTTGTGGTTTTTTAAATGCTATAAGGTTCCCCAAGTCTGTCTGTGTTGTCCTTCAACTCCCCAGTTTATCCCAAAGCCACCTTTATTTATTTATTTTGACAAAAAAGTGTAGTGAATGGCTTCCTCTGGATGCTTCTACAAGTGGAGGTCTCATCATTTAAATAGGTTGCAATCTCTTGCCTTGGCAGTGTTTAACATATTTAAAAATAAAAATAAATAAAAATATTTTTTTTTCAAAACCAGAAATGAACTTCTGGCCACATTCAGTTAGGGTCTTCATTTCCTAACCATTTTTTCTCCTCCACTTTCTTTTCCCTTCCTTTGGCCATCTGGGAGAAAGAATCCCCTGGGAGAAAGTTGGCTCCTGGACCCACTGAGTTCTCCTAGCCCTATACTGCCTAAATATCCTAAAGGAACCAGAACCTTTCCAATTTTGGAAACTAAACAGAGGGCCTTTGCAGACTGCTAGAAATAGTGCAAATTGAGTCCACTTTAAGGGTTAGGGTTAGGGAATCACGGGAACTGTATTTTATTGTGGCACCAGACCTCTCTGACAGAGAAGGCTCAATGTCTCAGAAAAAAAACAAAAAACAATTCCCATGATTCCCTAGCACTAACCCTAACCCTTAAAGTGGACTCAATTTGCACTATTTCTGGCAGTCTGCAAAGGCCCAGAGTCAGTCCTGGTGAGTACTTCGTTGGGAGACCACCAACAAATACCAGGTGTGGTAGGCTAAATTTCAGAGGAAGGAACTGGCAAAACACGTCTAAGTATTCTTTGCCTAAGAAAGCCCTCTGGGAGTCACTAAAAGTCAACAGGTGACATGAGGGTGTGCACAATGCAATGTGTGTGTGCTCACAAACATAGAAGATTTCATTACAGAGGCCCCAGTTGAGTTTTATACTAAAACAAGCAACTCATATTACCAAAGTTGTCTTATTTAAGGCATTCTACATCAAAACTGGGCTTTCTTCAAAGTGACTCAAGAAATGATATTTTCGTCATCTGAAAAGCAGGGATGAGAAATTCCAGTGTCATTACCTACCACCATCACACAAACAGGTTAGTACTACATATCATTCCGAATCTGAACATCATTCATTCATTCATTCATTCATTCAGAGTATTTATATCCCACTCTCTTGCTCTCAGATTGGCTTACAGATATAATCCCTGGACATCTTCATTGCTTCCCTTGTTTACTCAAAACAACTTTATATCTATTCAAGGAAAAATAACTTTGTTATTTTCATGATGCTACCTTGTTGCTTCCCCAATCTTTTCTGTCCACATTTTATTTAAAATTTCTCATCTGTACAATAGTTATCCAGTTATGCATGTGAAGTGTTGTGGGAGGAAAGGGATATTACAGCTGAAGAGCTTTGCCTGCAGCTATATCACTCCAAGCTGTGATCTTGTCAACATTCTGCAAGTTACAATGGGTGGCTGTGGGAATCCACAGGAATACTGGAGGCTGTAATACCAGTGATGAAGAAATGACACTACCACACTCAACACTTCTGTCAAGAACAAATCTCTATCAGTTAATTAGGAAAGACAGTATTGATTAATCTTGCACCTCCTAATTTAACAATATAATGATCAAATAGATAAGATTGTGGCATGACTATTTCTGTATAGCCTACCTTTGCTTCTAGTGTCTCAAGGTGATATAAGTAATCCCCCTCCTCATTTTATGTTGAGAATAGGTACTTTAGACTAAAGCTGCATCTGTACTGCAGAAATAATGCAGTTTGACACCACTTTAACTGCCATGGCTCAATGCTATGGAATCTTGGGATTTGTAGTTTTGTAAGATATTTAGCTTTCTATGTCAGTGAGTTCTGGTGAAACAACAAACTGCAAATCCCAGGATTCCATAGCATTGAGCCGTGGCTGCTCAAGTGGTATTATTTCTGCAAAGCAGATGTAGATGGTGAAAGGTTAAAGGTCACATAGTGACTTCCATGGCTAAGTAGGGATTTGAAAGGGATTGTCTTCAGGCTTAGTCTGACACTAATCCACAGTGGTAACAGTTGAATAGTTAAAAAAAATTGTAAAAGTTTTCAGGGAAAAAAATGAACTAAATGTAAATAAAGGCAATAAAATAAACACATGAAAACAGTCAATGCATCAGTTAATAGTAAAAGTTCATGGGACTGAAATGGTTCAGATGGCATGCTGAAAGATGTCATTCTGAAGATGATGTACTGAAAAAGATGAACACATAAACAGATAGTTGCTTAGTACCACACACACATACACACAAATCAAATAGGGTACCAGATCAGCATTGCTCACATGTGGATGCCCACAACTGAAAATGCTCTTTCCCCCATCAACACCCACCTGAATTTACCCGGTGTGCCCATAGCCCATTCAGATGTATTTACCAGGTGTGCCCATAGCCCATTAATGTTCATAAAGCAGTAACAACGCACCAGCAATATCCAGCCAGGTCCACAGCTTGGAAATATTACTTTTGGGGACAATGGCTGGCATTCAATACTGCAGTTACAGATATGTAATCTAGAATTATAGATCCATCACTGCTCAGTATTCAGTAGGACTGTGTAGTCTTACTGTTGTTGCATGTTTACAAGTCATTTCTGATTTATGGCGACCCTAAGGTGAACCTATCATGGGTTTGGTTTTTTTTGGCAGAATTTGTTCAGAGGAGGGTTGTCACTGCCTTCCTCTGGGGCTGAGAGAGCGTGACTTGCCCATGGTCACCCAATTTTCATGGCTGAGATGGGATTACAACGCCGTCTCCAGAATCATAAAATTACTTAAATGCAATCCCAGCCCACTTTAAGAGCCAGAAGTCAGCTTGGGCAAACAAAATACATTCATCTTCCAGTCAGGGTGCAAGGAGGACAATGTTTCCATCCTCTCTTACCAGCAAGAGGCTGTGACAATTAGAAACAGGCCCCCTGTCACAAGTCCTTGTTGCAACATCACTCACTTGCAGGAAGGAATGGGAATGTCATCTTCCTTGGGATTGTCATCTTCCTTGTGTCATCATCCAATCTGGCTACTGGCTATTAAGGTGGGCAGGAGGGAGGACTGGGTCAGGAGACATTTCTTAGTTATGCAGATGCAATGATGCAGTATATTGGTTTCCAAGCTCTGGCCTTGGTGGATTTCTGTCAGTAAGGCCCCACTCCAATGATTTTATTGGTTTGTTATGGCAAATCTGTAGAGTTGCACTGTTGCAGTTCTGCAAACCTCAAGGTTCTGCCACGACTGCTGATATCTCTTTCTTGAACCTAGGTGGTGCTGGTTTGCCTCCATAAGGCTGATCACTAGGAGATATAAATTCTTTGTCAGTATAAAGGAAGGCTGTTGCTTATAAAATCAGTGTTGTCCCTTCACAACTCAAATAGGCTTAAATTCTTATCCCATCAATCATGACGTACAAGCTTAAACCACTGAATATGCATCACTGAACACCACAGGACTTACTTCTAAGGAAATATGCAGTGTATTCCATGTGTTTGAATGATAAGCCACTGAAGAACATAGAAAAAGAGACTTTTTGGGGAATTCAATGTTATCTGTCTAAGAAAGGGGCAGTTAGCTTCATGCAGGACAGAGACAGCCTGCATCACAAGGGAAATTACAGGAATTGAAATTTTGTTGCCTGTTGTTTACTGCCCTTTGTCCTTGGTCACCACATGACCAAGAACCAGAGTGGCCTCTGCCTGCATTGAGATCCTTCCAGACCATGATAACAGAAGTAACATCTGAGACAAAATGAAGGCCTCTGACTCTAACATCATCACTTTTATTCTCCTGTATGGTTTTTAATATCTTTGCCTAATGAAGCAGACAGTGAAGCTTTGAAAGATTGCATGATGTATTTTATGCATTTTGTTTGGCCAATAAAAGTATCACTGTTTTGTGGATTTTGGATTTTGTTCTGTATGGAAAAATGAGCAGGTCTTAACTACTTATACTTAACCTGTGTATTTCCGAATGGCAGATGGTTAGGCTGGATGTCTCTTGTGGTTTCTTCCAACTCTGTGTTATTATGATTCCATGACTAAAATTGATTGTAAACCATGGAGGCTTGGGAGCAGTCATATAATCTCTCTTGGCTACCCAGTTCCAGTTTTTTTCAAATATTCCATGAAAGCCCAGCTTCTAAGAATGTTAATTCTTAGGCTCTGATCATTTAATATCAAAAAGCTTTTGGTTCAGAGAGTTTGTGACAATTTCAAAGGGAAGATGTCAGTGGGTACAGGTGGCATGCACTGCCTCATTTTAACAATCTTTTAACAGAAAAAATGAAACAATATAAAAGAAGCTTCTTCCATACCATGATGAAAGAGAACCATTGCAACAACTGTTGTTTTAAAAGGAGGTTTAGAACAGAGACATACCGATCAGGCTATTGGGAAAGTACCAAAGTCATTAACAGAAATGAGAGAAACATCAGATATTTCTTCATGTACCCTCCTTCCTCCAAGGAGTTTCAGGTGGAGTATCCCATTTCCTCAATCAGTACATCCCCCTGAATTACATTATATTAGGAGACAGACTGATCAGTCTGAAAATCACCCAGTGAACTACAAGACTGAGCAAGAATTGCAACACAACATCCATTCAAAGTCCAATATGGTATCAGGTACACCACAGTGACTGCTCTATAGAAGAACAATCATTGGGGGGAAAACAGAGAAAGGATATGCAAAAGAGGCTTTTTATTTCTTAATATATAAATGAACAGCATCTCAGTGATATTAATATTATCCATTTTTCCAGGACTGTGAATTTAAAGGGCAGGACAATTTGCTTCTCCTGTCATCCAAGGGACAAACGGACAGGGCAGTGTTGTACTATGTGTTTCCAAGGAAGACAATCAATGCAAGTGGGACATTAGCCTGATGCCATCTATTGACCAAAGATAGAGCAGTTGCAAAGAGCTTGCTGGGTCTGCAGAGCTTAGGGGAAGTAGAAAAAGGATACTCTGGCTTCCTCCAGCCACCAGAAGACTCAGGGTTGCAAGGCTGTGTGGTTTTGTGATTTCTGTATGTAAGGGTGTGGGTGTCTGGTACACTATGTTGTCAACTGGCCTAAGGATCACTTGAGTGAAATATAGAACTCTAACCCAACTCTGTCTCTCCTTTCCATCTGACTCCAAGGAAGCTGTCTCTATGCTGAACCAGTATCTGCTGTCAGTAATAGACTGGATAAGGGCAAACAAATTGAAGCTTAATCCAGACAAGACAGAGGTGCTCCTGGTCAGTCGTAAGGCAGACCAGGGAATTACACTCCCCCTGAAATCTCAGGCTTGCAGCTTGGATGTGCTCCAGGACTCAACTCTGAGCCTGGATGCCTGAGTTTCAGCAGTGGCCAGAAGTGCATTTATACAATTAAAACTTGTGCGCTGGCTGTGCCCATTCCTCAAGATGTCAGATCTGGCTATGGTGGCACATGCTTTGGTTACATCCTGTTTGGATTATTGTAACACACGCTACATGGGTCTGCCTTTGGAAATTGTTCAGAAACGTCAGTGCAGGGGTAGGCAACCTTTCCCCTTTAAGGGCCGAGGGACTTCAGCTCCCAGAAGCCTCAGCCATGTTGGCCAATAGTCTCATGTTGGCCAATAGCTCCTGGGATTCTGGGAGCTGAAGTCCCTTGGCCCTTAAAGGGGAAAGGTTGCCTACCCCTGCGTCAGTGGGTCCAAAATGCTGCACCTAGAATGCTGACCAGAGCCAGTTATAGGGAGCGTATAACTCCTGTATTGAAACAGCTTCACTGGATACCGGTTCATCTCTGAGCACAATTCAAAGTGCTGGTCATGACCTATAAAGCCCTACACGGCTGAGGTCCAGACTATTTGAGTGATCGTATCTCCCCATACGAACCACCTAGAGCCCTAAGATCCTCAAGAGAAGGCTTTCTCTTGGTCCTGCCACCATCCCATGCTCATTTGGTGAGTACACAAAAGAGAGCCTTCTTAGTGGCTTCTCTTACCCTGTGGAACTCCCTTCCACAGGAGGCTAGGTTGGCCCCTTTACTGCTGGCCTTTCGCCTGCAGGCAAAGATATAATTATTTAAGCAAGCCTTTTAAAATCCTGCAGCTTGGTTTCATTGGGGGAGGGGGGGTTAGTTTTAGATTATTATTTTTTAAACTCTGTTTTAAATTTTATATTTGTAATTTGTATATTTTTACAGTTTTAATTGTACTATTTTAATTGTTGTTTTAATGTATTATATATATTGTTAGCCGCCTTGGGTCCCACTTTGGGAGAAAAGTGGGATATAAATAAATAAATAAATAAATAAATAGAAATCTTCTAAATAAATTAGTAAGAGTTGCAGATCTTCAAGCAAAATAATTTGAGGGACTCTTATCTAAACTACTAGCTGTGACACAGTGCAAAAGTTAAGGGGATGTCTAGGATATATGTGGATGTGGAGTAAAAAGGGAATAAAGGGAGAAAAGGCTGAAGGAAGAGGTCCTTACAGTGGAGGAGTGGGTAGCCTTATGTGTAAGAATTCAGATTGCATGTTGGAAGCTGCACAGAGTTCCAATATGCTTACCTTCACATGACAAGATGTCTCGGGAAGTGTGTTGTCTCCCTGGGGCAAAGATCCGAGATGTGACAGAGAGGCTGACAAGACTGGTCAGGCCTACTGACCAATACCCCTTCCTTTTGGTTCATGTGGGAACGAATGACACAGCAAGACACAGCCTTCAGAATATCAAAAGGGATTACGAGGCTCTAGGTAAGAAGCTGAAAGAAATGGAGGCACAGATTGTCATCTCGTCTCTTCTGCCAGTTCAAGGGCATGGTCCAGGAAGAGAGAGGAAGATAGCAGATGTCAACAATTGGCTCCGCAGATGGTGTCGTCGAGAACGATTTGGATTCTTGGATCAAGGGCTGCGGTTCCATGAGGACGGACTCCTGGCAAGGGATGGGCTGCATCTAACACCAGTTGGAAGAAATGTTTTTGCCAACGGTCTCAAGAATTTGATCAGGAGGGCTTTAAACTGAACTGTGTGGGGAAGGGAGACAACATCCTGGAAGACAAAAGGACTGGAGAAAATAGTCAAACTGTCATAGAGGAAACAAGGCAAACAGTACAGGGACCCAACAGTGGGAGGCAAAAAAACGTGCACAGGCAGCAAGTAAAGGGGACACATGGTCTTAGATGTCTCTACACTAATGCACAGAGCATGGGAAATAAGCAAGATGAACTTGAACTCCTAGCACAAGAAAGCAAATATGATATAATAGGCATCACTGAAACCTGGTGGGATGAGTCTCATGACTGGAATGTAGAAATAAAGGGGTATAAGCTTTTCAAGAGAAACAGGACAAACAGGAAAGGAGGAGGAATAGCATTATATGTCAGAGATATTTACACCAGTGAAGAAATCCAGGACATCAATCCTGGAAGCCAAGTGGAGAGCATCTGGATAAAAATTAAAGGAGAGGGAAACAACAGGGATGTTAGTGTGGGAGTCTACTACAGACCCCCAACTCAAGCAGAAGAATTGGACGAAGCCTTTCTAGAACAGATGACCACACACTCAGAAAGGAGAAATATAGTAGTGATGGGTGACTTCAGCTATCCGGATATTTGCTGGAAGTCAAACTTGGCAAAATCCTCAAGGTCTAGCAAATTCCTCACTTGCCTAGAAGACAATTTCATTGTTCAAAAGGTGGAAGAGGCAACAAGGGAGTCAGCTATTTTGGATCTGATCCTAACTAACAGGGAAGACCTAGTTAATGGGGTGCAAGTGGTTGGATCCTTAGGCGGGAGTGATCATGTCCTCCTTGAGTTTATTATACAGTGGAAAGGAGAAGCCAGGCATAGTCAGACATGCATTCTAGACTTTAGGAAAGCTGATTTTACTAAACTTAGAGAAATACTGGGGGTGATCCCATGGACAGGAATACTAAAAGAGAAGGGAGTTCAAGAAGGATGGGAGTTTCTCAAAAGGGAGATACTGAAGGCACAATTTCAAACCGTGCCAACGAGGAGGAAAAATGGGAGGTGTCTCAAGAAACCAGGATGGATGACTAAGGAACTTGCAACTGAATTATGTTTTAAACAGAACATGTATAAGAAATGGAAAAATTGGGAAATCACCAAAGAGGAATTCAAACAAATAGCTAGCACGTGTAGGGTTAAAGTCAGAAAAGCTAAAGCGCAGAATGAAATCAGGCTTGCTAGAGAGGTTAAGAACAATAAAAAGGGCTTTTGGGGGTATGTCAGCAGCAAAAGGAAAAAGAAGGAAATGGTAGGGCCACTGTGTGGAGAAGATGGCAAAAAGTTAACAGGAGACAGAGAAAAGGCAGAACTACTCAACACCTTCTTTGCTTCAGTCTTCTCAGAAAAGGCAAAGGGTGCTCAACCTAAGTATAATGGAGCAGAGGACAGAATAGGAGAATTTCAGCACAGAATAAGTAAAGAGATAGTACAGAAACATCTGGTTAATCTAAATGAATATAAGTCTCCAGGACCAGATGAATTACATCCAAGGGTATTAAAAGAACTGGCAAATGTAATATCGGAACCATTGTCAATAATCTTTGAGAATTCCTGGAAAACAGGAGAGGTCCCAGCGGACTGGAGGAGGGCAAATGTTGTCCCCATCTTCAAAAAGGGGAAAAAAGAGGATCCCAACAATTATCGTCCAGTTAGTCTGACATCTATACCCGGAAAGATTCTGGAGCAGATCATTAAACAGAGAGTCTGTGAACATCTGGAAAGTAATTCCATAATCACAAAAAGTCAACATGGGTTTCAGAGAAACAGGTCATGCCAGACAAATCTGATCTCTTTTTTTTGATAAAATTACCAGCTTAGTAGATGAAGGGAATGCTGTGGATATAGTATATCTTGATTTCAGTAAGGCCTTTGACAAGGTTCCCCATGACATTCTTGCAAGCAAATTGGTAAAATGTGGGCTAGACAAAGTAATTGTTACATGGATTTGTAATTGGTTGACTGGTCGAACGCAAAGGGTGCTCAACAATGGCTCCTTTTCAACCTGGAAAGAAGTGACCAGTGGGGTGCCACAGGGCTCTGTCCTGGGCCCAGTGCTATTCAATATCTTTATTAATGACTTGGATGACGGTATTGGGGGCATAGTTATCAAATTTGCAGACGACACCAAATTAGGAGGAGTAGCTAATACCCCAGAAGACAGGATCAAAATTCAAAATGACTTGAACAGACTAGAAAGTTGGGTCAAAGCTAACAAAATGAAATTCAACACGGAGAAATGTAAGGTACTGCACTTAGGGCGGAAAAACGAAAAGTACAGATATACGATGGGGGACACCTGGCTGAATGAGACTACGTGTGAAAGGGAACTAGGAATCCATGTGGACCACAGGTTGAGCATGAGTCAACAGTGCGATGCAGCAGCTAAAAAGGCCAAAGCAATTTTAGGCTGCATCAGTAGAAGTATAGCGTCTAGATCAAGAGAAGTAATAGTGCCACTCTATTCTGCTTTGGTCAAGCCTCACCTGGAATACTGTGTCCAGTTCTGGGCACCACAATTCAAAAAAGATGTGGAGAAACTGGAGCGTGTCCAAAGGAGGGCAACTAAAATGGTGAAGGGTCTGGAAACCAAGCCCTATGAGGAACGACTTAGGGAGCTGGGGATGTTTAGCCTGGAGAAGAGAAGGCTGAGAGGTGATATGATATGCGTGTTTAAATATTTGAAGGGATGTCATATTGAGGAAGGAACAAGCTTGTTTGCTGCTGCTCCAGAGGCTAGGACCCGAAACAATGGATGCAAGCTGCAAGAAAAGAGATTCCACCTCAACATTAGGAGGAACTTCCTGACAGTAAGGGCGGTTCGACAATGGAACACACTCCCTCGGAGAGTAGTGGAGTCTCCTTCCTTGGAGGTCTTTAAGCAGAGGCTGGATGGCCATCTGTCAGGGATGCTTTGATTGGGAGTCCCTGCATAGCAGGGGGTTGGACTGGATGGCCCTTGTGGTCTCTTCCAACTCTATGATTCTATGATTCTATGATTCCATGAACAAGGGGGTGCATCTACACTATAGAAATAATGCAGTTTGACACCACCATAAGTGCTGTAGCTCCATCCTATGGAATCCTGGTATTTGTAGTTTTAAAAGTTCTTTAGCCTTCTCTGCCAAGGATTGCTGGCACCTCACAAAACTACAAATCCAAGGATTCTGTAACCATGGCAGTTAAAGTGGTGTCAAACTGTATTATTTCTACAGTGTAGATGGACCCCAAAAGGATTAAAACCAATTTGCTGGTTTTAATCCATGTGTGAATAATGGAGCTGCAATGCTTTTGAATAGTTTCCTCCCAGTATTTGAACATCCCAAAGTGTTATGGAACAATTACTGTGGAGAAAAACATGCCAATTTTTTTCATGCACACACAAATATTTTCTGTACAGAAACTGGATTTTTTGAATAGAAAACCCTGGTTCCTGTGGAGGAAACTTTATTTATTTATTTATTTGCATAGAAAGCATGTTTTGTGTGAAAAAAAACTTCCCCTAAAACACACACATGTGTTTTCTCCACACAGTAAAACCACTGAAAAATTTGGAATACGGTACTCAAATATTGGGAGAATATGGTGAAGAAATATTCATTTTCTCCCATACTAGGAAGTAATTTACAGCAAATATTTGACCTTGCATTCCAGAAAAAAATAGGCAAGGATTCACAAATGACTGGGATCCATGATTTTCCAGGGTTCCTGATTATATGGAGAGCCTCCATACTGAGCAGAGGTTCTTCTCTTCTTCTTCTCATGTTGATTTCAGCCTTCTTTGTGAATGCCTGAATAAGGCTTCTGTGATTGACAGACTCCATGATTGTGTTTTTCTAACCTACATGTCAAATCTTCAGTCTGCACACTAATATAAACTGCATTGCATGTCTGTGAAGCACAGTGCTCATGTTATTCAGTGCTACCCAGGATATTTACAATCTATAATGACAGATATTTAAATCTTAATTAGTATTTTCATTCTCTTTAAGCAGTGTCATTAAAAATATCCCTTGGTTGTGCACATCTTATAAAATATGTTTTATACTTAAGAATGCAGGCGCCTTTTTGGTATTTTCAGAAAAGTATAATTACTCTACAAATGTCATAACCTGTCTGAATGCTAACTGCTCAATAAAAGTTTGTTCTGTCTTTAAAAAATAGATGTTAATTAATGTTGGATAATAACTGTTCTGCTGGGTAAGGATGTTGTTAATTTTTTAAAAATGTATTCAACATGTTTCATTTAATCCTATTGTTTTGCTTCCCTTCTGTTTGATATTGATGTCTCTCATGTGTGTTTAGAAACAATCTTGATACTTAAGGATGAGTTTCAACACAGTAGGCCAGGTAAGTTGGGTAACCACTCATGCATTGCCAATGAAGAAGAGCATTACCAAAACAACGGACAGAAAAGGACACACATCCACATAAAATTGTATATGCTAATTTATATGTGTAGATGTATCCTACCTACACTACATCTCACTACTATGGAGAGTCTTGGGTACTTCTCATGGTGTAAAAGACTGACCATGTATGTTGTATTCCCAATTGTCAGTTATCCAAATGCTAACTGGATAGACAACATTAAGCCCTCATGTGGCCTCCACTTCCTTTTTCTGGTAGATACCTCTGAACACAGGTAGGAACCCAACTTTAGACATAGACTACAATCTCTATATCCACAGGACCAGCATCTGCAGTTTCAGCTACCTACATCTGAAAAAATATGTTCTCTCTAGGCATTTGCTAGGCCAGTGGTACTCACCTTTTGGTCTTCCATTTGCTTTGGACGTCAGCTCCTAGAAGTCCCAGACAACTTGACCAACAGTCAGGAATTAGGGAAGCTGAAGTCCAAATCATCTGGAGGACCAGAGATTACAAACCATTGTTCAAGGCCCTCCAGTGCAATTTCCATAAGGTATGCTTCCAGCAAAAGTTGACCATAGAATTAAACTGGAGGACCTAGAAATGCCTAAAGAGGTGTTCTCTCTAGAAATCTCTAGGTCCTCCAGTGCAAGTCTATGAACAACTTCTTCCATAAGTCGTTCATTTCAATAGGATTTGTTATCATCTGTGATTTCATTTTTCCATGCTAAATGCAGGAAAATATTCCCAGTGGATATGGGGGTCATACGGTATTTGGGTTGTGAAGATGTCTTATGTGTCCTTCTTACTTCCTCTTGCTTCTTAGGCTGGTACACCAACTGAGACCCTGTCTATAGCAGCTGCACATAGCCATGCTTACTCATGTACTGTACTGCCCTCTCCTCCCCTAATATCTTTATGCACCTCATAATATCTTGTATATAAGAACCCACCCACTCCCAGTCTAATATGTTGCACACCTAGTATTGACCTTTGGAGACCTACTTTGGTGTAGTGGTTTGATAGAGAGGCCTGGTGGTGCAGTGGTTAAATGCCTGTATTGCAGCTACAAGGCTGTGAGTTCAATCCCAGGGTCCACTCAGCCTTTCATCCTTCCTTGGGTCACTAAAATAGTGCAAATCGAGTCCATTTTAAGGGTTAGGGTTAGTCTAGGGAATCATGGGAAATTTTTTTCCTTAGACATTGAGCCTTCTCTGTCAGAGAGCTCTAGTGCCACAATAAAATACAGTTCCCATGATTCCCTAACCCTAACCCTTAAAGTGGACTCAATTTGCACTATTTCTATCAGTCTGCAAAGGCCCTAAAATGAGTACTCAGCTTGTTGGGGGCAATTAGCTTACTTCTGGTAAACCACTTAGAGAGTGCTTAGTTCACTGATAATCAGTATAAAAATGCACTTGCTATTGCTGTTGCTATTTGGGTGTTGGATTAGGACATCAGCAGACCAGGCTTTGAAGGCCTTCTTAGCATGGAAACCCACTGGGGGTGACCTTGGGCAAGTCTCACTCTCTCAGCTTTAGAGGAAGGCAGTGGCAAACCCCTTGTGAATAAATTCTGCCAAGAAAACCCCATGATGGGTTTGCCTTAGGATCATTATAAGTTAGGACAGCATCAGCTAGGCTCTTGGTGGTTAATACTAGAGCTTGCCTTACTTTAGAATAGAACTAAATACATCTGAACTAGACAGCTGCAATGTAGTGCATGCTAGACTGCCTTGAAAATTTTTCAGGTTTTTTTGCTTTCAACTTTCAACTTTATCTTCATTTATCATTAATCCCTTCTTATATCTTTAAATTGTCATAAACTGTAAATGTATGTGAATCAGCGCTTAAAGCAAAGCCAAAACAAAACATGGAGATGGTCTTTCCACTGAATTGCATGGAAATGCCTTTGAGTAGGTGTCTGTGGGACCAACAGAACCAGAGCTTGATAAAACTATGGCTTTTTGTTTGTTTGTTTGTTTGTTTTGGATTTCATATCCTGGCTGGAGAATTCTGGGAGCTGGACTATAGCTAGTAACTTTTCTTAGTGTTAATAAGAATACATTATCCAAAAGAAAGAATCTGGACTAGGGAACAGTACAGTTGGTGGGGAAGTTAAAGAAACTGACTTGAAGGCAAAGGTTCATTTTGTGGCTGGTTGGTCAATGTCTCAGTTTTTCACCTATACAATGGATATACCTTACTGAACTGTAAGGATAAATAAGATGAGGCCATGTTGATAACCTTCCAATTATTATAAGGAATTAAAAATAACTTCTGTAAATCTATGCCATGTTATTGCTTTTACTCCCTATTACATCACGACAAGGTCTATTTCTATGAAGAAAAGATCGCTGATGAGCAAAACCATAGTCTTGGAAATTATCAAGACTTGGTTTATGAAATTTATCTCAATATATATCCATTCTGGCTCTTTTCATAATCATTTTCTCACCAAACCCAAAATGCAGTGGAAATATCTATTTTCATTACAGCTTATCAATGATTTTGTAATGCATTATTTGCCTAGTATGATGGGCCCTGGCAGTTTGATCTGAATATTTTAAAATATTGTAATGTTTTGTTACATATCCCAAGATTTAAAAGGATAAAAAAAAATCAGGACATCTCTTATTAACTTTCCCTTTCATGTCTCTGATAAAGGTTTGTTTGACAGAGCGTAAGATAGTGGTAAAATCCTAAGGTAAAGGTTAAACTCTATTTTATTATGTTTACAGGATTTAAAGGGTAAATCAGGAAGTGCTTATTTAACGTCAGAGTGAAAGTGGTGGATTAGTAACCAAACCGGGACTTAAAAGCAGCCTTAATCCTTAAAAATCTGTGAGGGTGAAAGGTCACTCTCTTAACACCAGATTGAGTAAAGAATGAAGCAGATAGAAGCTTCTGTTTCCTCATTGCCTGGCTAATCCACTGAGGAAATGAGCAGCACTATTCCTCAGTTCAGTAAATGGCTGTTGAAGCTGGGGAAACACTTGGAGAATCACCAGGAAGTAATTAAAGAAGGTTTATTCTTTATCAGCAATACCAAAAATGGAGATGTGTTTCTGAGAGAGTGACATTTTTTTTTAACTATCCACAATGAATAAAACAAAATATTTTTATTTTTATTTTCATTCTTTAAGTGAACATCTTGTCACACGTCAAGGTTAAAGGTCAATTCACATGTTTATCTTTGAGGCAGGAATGTCTTCAAGTTGGTGTTGTTGGGATATGGTAGCCCAAAGCATAGGTGTGAAGTAGTCCTAAGGGAAAGTCTTAATGGGCAGGAGGGTCAACATTAAGATGTTTTGTTTTTTTAAAAAAGTTTTGCTCAAAGGGTGACTGAAGTGAATATTGATATAATTCAATTCCCAATTTTTGGTTCTGCCCCTTGATCCAGAAATAAAATGTGGCTGAGCATTCAAAGTCATTGAAAAAAACCTGGTGACAAAAAGGTGGTCCTAATCACCTTTAAAAGGTTTTGTTACCAGATGGTAGGCTTTACAATCTTGTAGAACACCACAACTCCAAATTAAAAATGCCCTTTACATCTTTCAGTGGTGGAAGTGTGGTGTGTGTGCATGTGTAGGGGGCAAAATATTGGGAGAGCAGTTTCATGTGTGTAGTTTTAGCAGTTGCAGGCAGCTTGCTTCCATCCTCTCTGCCCAGAATGAAGAGCTCCACCTCATTGCCATGGGACTATAAAGGTGAATATTATGCTCTGGAACTGTCCTACAGCTGCAGGATATTAAGAGCTGCTGGCATCTGTCTGTCAGAATGTCTGGTCTTCAGATCACATGAGATTGCCAAGGTCATCTTTGGGCACCATGGTCCACGTGATTATAACTGTGTGGACTGGCAGACCAGAATGTTTCCATTCTGCACACCACTGCATCCCTATTGATGCCCATGTGTTAGGGTTAGGCTCTCTGTGTGGTTTACAATCCTGCATGGCCCAATTCATTCTCTCATGCCAATATAACTATAACATCTGAATAGGTCTTATATAATCACAAGACCTTGACTGATAAATGTTTTTTAAGAAAAACAACAACCAAGAAGTACAATTTATTTTTTTATTTTCAGCCAGACACCTTTGGGAGAAACAGATTCTCCCACAGTTCCACAGTTCTACTACTGCTCAGTTTCTGCTGCTTTCCTGAAGCAGATTACTCTGCTGATGTTCAGGTTCTGCTGTCTTCCCCCTGCTCCCTCCAGTGACTTTCAGGATTTCCTTCCTTTTGTCAGGATGTGCTCTCTGAAAGACAAAGGAGAAAAGAAAGCAATCCTGAGACAAAATTTGCAACTTCAAATTTACAACAAATCTACAATCTAGGACAGTGATGGCAAACCTTTTAGAGACCAAGTACCCAAACTGCAACTGAAAACCCACTTATTTATCACAAAATGCTGCATCTCTTTGGCTTTCTAGTAACGAACTCTGGCGAATTTTGTGCTGGGGCGACAGCGTGTGTGCCCACAGATAGGACTCTGAGTGCCCCCTCTGGCACCTGTGCCATAGGTTTGCCATCACAGATCTCTAGGACATAACTGTTTGTTGTATAAGGACCAAGAGCAATCTAGGGGAAGATCATAGCTTTGTGCAAGAGTTCCCTTAAAATATTGTGCCACATTGCCTGAACTGCTTCTCTCTGCAGAAAGGGCCATTAAAGATAGATGGTGGCAAGAGATGGACTTTATTGGCAGATCTTTCCCCTTTCTGACTATAAAAGTATTGTTGTTTTACAGCTCCCCCATATGCGTATTTAAGAGTGAATGATAATAGCCTCTCTACTGCTTGCTCTATGTGTGGAGCAGCAGCACCAGCAGCAGCAACTTTGCCTAGAAGAATATAGATAAGCCAGTAAATTTCTTTATTTAAATCCACTGTTTTTAACAGTTATAAAGAATCATAGTAATCTAGGTATGCACTGAAATAAACAAATATTTCTATTTTTTTTCTGCTACACTAGAAACTAGGACCCAGAGCAATGGATTCAAGCTACAGGAAAAGAGATTTCACCTAAACATTAGGAAGACCTTCCTGATGAGAAGAGCTGTTTGACAGTGAAACATGTTACCTCAGAAAGTCATGGAGTCTCCTTTTTTGGAAGTTTTTAAACAGAGGCTGGGCAGCCATTGGTTGGGGGTGCTTTGATTGTGTACTTCTGCATGACAGAGGGTTGAACTGGATGACCCTTGTGGTCTCTTTCAGCTCCATGATTCTATGATTCTAGCTTCGTTTACATGAACATGTAATGTTGAAAAGTGTTTCAACCTTTCTCTCATGCACACTATGGGCCTCGGCAGACGGCTAATTGAGCCGTCTTCCGGGCCCGGAAGAGGAGGGGCAGCCGCACGAGCGGCGCCCCTTCCTCTTCCTGAGGTCGCCCTCGGAGTCGCCGGCCCTCCGCATGGCCGGCGCTCCGGGGATGACCTCATGCCGTGGCGACCGGACGCGCCGCAGTGTTTGAGTCAGGGAAAGTACGCCCGCCGCTTTTAGGGCGCACTTTCCCTGACATCTAAAAGGAGCGTCAATTTGGTGCTCCTTTTAGAGTCGCCGGAGGAGCGCCGCGGTGCGGAGGCTGAGCTCCGCCGCCGCTCCGGACCAGGGCGTCCCCGACGCCCTGGTCTGCAGAGGGGGTATCTTTCCAAACTTCTTCTATCAGTCTTTTTCTGCTTCTGCACCCAGACACAATTTCTTTCTCCAGTCTTTTCTATCCTTTCACCTTTCACTTTCATCTCTCCATCTACTCTCCCTTTCACTTTGCAGCTTCCTCCTTGTACTCTGTGTGTGAGTGTGTGCATACTTGGCTTCACATTGGCTGTCAATTTATCGCATCCCCATGAATTTCATAAGGTTTTCTTAGGGAAGGAAGCCACTTGCTTCCTCTGAAATATAGCTTACAGTACCTCGTATTCATTGGTGGTCTCCCATCCAAAGCAAAGCAGCTAAGCAGCTTCATTTATATACCGCTTCATATCACGCTATGGGGTGTCTAAGCGGTTTACAACTATAAGCGCATTGCCCCCCCAACAGTTGGGTACTCATTTTAGCGACCCCGGAAGGATGCAGGCCTGAGTCTAGCCTGAGCCCTGGCTAGTATTGAACTCGCAACCTTGTGGTCTATGAGTGAGTGGCTGCAGTACAGGCATTTAACCACTGCTCCACCAGGTGCAGTACCAACCAAAGCTGACCCTGCTTAGCCTCCAGGATCAGACTTGATCTAGGTATTTAGGCCATTGTATCACATGGCAAGGGAGCATGGTGTAGAGGTTTGTGCATTGGACTATGATTCTGGAGACCAAGGTTCAAATCCTGGCTCAGCCATGGAAACCTACTGGGTGACCTTGAGCAAGTCACTCTCTCTCAGCCCTCAGAGGGAAGCAATGGTAAACTCCCGCTGAAGAAACTTGCCAAGAAAACCTCATGATAGGTTTGTCTTAGGGTCACCATAAGTCAGAAACAACTTGAAGGCACACAACAACAATAACAACAACTACTACTACTACTACATCACATGGCAATGTGCTGCAGACTTTCTGTTCCTACCCTTCCATCTCTCCCTGCTATTCTTTGCTGCCCTAGCCATTGCATTTGATGGCTCGCAGCTATTCACTACTCTGGACAGGTGTCAAAGGAGAGGGAGAGCAATGCAATACATCAAAATTCTCCTGCCCACAGCATTCCATGGAAAATGCCCCCCAAAATTACCCTACATTTTATTTGGAGAAAAGTCCCCATGTTTTGTGGCTTAAATTATTATTTTTCTCTAGAAATGTGATTAATGTAATTGTTATTGGTACATAGGCTCTAATCCCACCCAGGAAACACAGGAGTGTTACCAAAGCATAATAAGTTATATACTAAATGTTAGAGTCTGCTCTTTTCTAAATATCCCTATTTCTTGTGTAGATAAACCTTAACTTTTCCTGAACAATCAATATATAAGGAGAAAGTTATCTGATATTTTAGCTACCAAAGAGATTCTCTCCCCAAATACAGTAGAATATGAGCATTCCTTTCAATATTTATACCAGGCCAGCCATTATTAAATCACAAGTTTTTTTTAAAAAAGAGGAAAATTGTGCTGAAGTTTCATCATATAAAATGGTGCAGGCATTTGTCTTATAAAATTGCCTCACACAGACTGATGAACTGTGCATCTTTTGGACATATATGGATCTGGATTTTTTTCTTGCCTCAGGTGGTTATGACACATTCAGCTTTTAATTTATGCCATTCATTTTCCTCACTAACAGAACCTGTGGGTGAGCATTATGTGTAGTATGTGGGGTGGTAATCTTTTTCTGCTATAAAAAATAACCCCACAGAGTGTTTTGCATGAAATATGAAGAGCATTTGATCCACATACTTTTGCAGTCACACTTGTATTCTTTCACAGCAGTTGTCCTTATCTTAGGGTGGATCTACACTCTAGAAATAATGCAGTTTGACACCACTGTATGTGCTGTAGCTCCATCTTATGTAATCCTGGAATTTGTACTTTTACAAGTTCTTTAGCCTTCTCTGCCAAAGACTTCAGATGCCTCACAAAACTACAAATCCCAGGGTTCTGTAGGATGGAGCCATGACAGTTAAAGTGGTATCAAACTGGATTATTTCTACAGTGCAGATGCACCATTCATGTCTCATTTTGATCCAATATTTTGTTTTAGTCAGTCTTTTTAAGAGGGGAAAAAAAGAGGAATGGTTTTGAACAAAACATACCCATATCATATGCAGAGACTGTATCTAGGGACTTATGGGAATTGTAGTCCAAAGAGTAACTTTTCCAGTTTGTGCCCATAAGCAGGAAACATGAAGAAAATAAAATAGCCTCCTTGCTGCTCCCAAGCAACTGATATTCAAAGGCATACTTTCTCTACTATTCAAGCTAATATACATGATGACCACAATGATCAGCTGTAGCCAATGATACCCTTATTTTCTATGAATTCCTGAAATCCTCTTTTAAAGCTGTTAATCTGACAGCCCCAATTTGTGGCAGTACATAGCACAGTTTAACTCTATTTTGTATGAAGAACTAGCACTTGCTTTTGTCTGGCTAGAATCTCCCATGGTTCACCTTCATTGGACAACTCTGGTTCTGTTACTAAAACAATGTTCTTTATATCATGTCTGATTTTATGAACTCACATTATCTCACCTTCACCTTTTTCATCTAAACCCAAAAACTCACCATGGGCAAAGGTGTTCCAAGACCTGATCATTTTTGTGAGCTGTTTTCAATACTTTCCCTCAGAAGAAATGGAGAATTGACAGGGTCTATCCTTCCATCAGGCAGAATGAGATGGGTCACCTCAAGTGACAGATGCTAGTAGGCAGAAACAAGGCACTGGGAGAGAAAGGTAATAGCCAGGAGGACTGCTGTTTGCCCCCTAATGTAGCTTGTTGCCTTCAGATATTATGATAATAATGTCCTATCATGAGTGCTAAAGGACAATTCACCTGGCAGTCCAGTTAGCTTTTTATATGGGATGGGATGGGATGGGGTGACATCTTGCTCTTTGCCTCAGTGCCCCAAATGTCTTTGACCAGACCTGGGAATCATACTGTGTGTGAAAGCTTACAAAGTTCCCTCATCGTAGAAAGTTTCAGGTGTCAGCAGTGTGTAGTGCTAATCTTATTCATAATCCTTACAACAGCCCAGTAAACTAGATCAGAATTAATATCCTTGTCTTGTGGTTGGTGGACTGAAACAAAGGGTTTTGCTTTGTTTTGGCAAGGTTAAGAAGTGAGTTTATATCTGGGGTAAGACCTGTAACAGGATTCTCCTTTAGCATAGATCAGAAGTCATGAAAATTGCACTGGTTCTCCAACGTTTTGAATTATGGTGGTGTGCATCCTCTTTTTATTTCATTGAGTTCAGACTCTTTCTCCTGGCCCTGCTTTCCTTCTACACTCTGGTATCAGAAGTACAAAGCTTCAAGAAGTGGCATTCTTTAATTCACTTTTAGCCAAAATAGAAGTAGTGAATCATGATTCTCCCTGCTTCTATTTTTTTTATAGAGTTGCTTCTCAGTAGACGGGATTGGAAAGACCAAAAAGAACTATTTTCATGTAATAGTGAAGTTAAAGTATGAACAATGAGAAAGTGTTATTAATCACAACTGAACAGTGCCAGGAAAAAACAAACACTTTTGTTTCATTCTTTAAAGAAAGACAACCCCCCTTTACTTACCCAGATTCTTTATTTCTGCCCACCTTCAAAAAAGGATTGCTCACGTAAGGCATAAACATTTTTTTGGTAAATGTATATTAAGGCTTTTGGTAAATGTATATTAAGACTTATACACAAAGTTATATTAAAAAAAAATTATAGGTCCTGAAATATGCCATCCTTTACGCCACCACACCCTAACCATGAGGGTCATAATTCACTCATAAAGACTGATAGTTGGCCCTTGTCCTAAAGTTAGTCAATGATACCATGAGAATTAAAATAAAATTATATTCTCAACCAAGGCGTTAGCAATTCCTGAAGGCTAAGGCTAAAAAGGGAGTTAATGATGAATCATGTGTCTGGAGAATCATTATACCTCTCAATGAAATTAGTAACTTCTTTTCAATTTAAGTTAATTGCACCCACTATAAAATACTTATTCTGGGGGAAAACATGCATCATGCACACCCTACAGACAACTAACTAGAGAAAATAAACTAACCCCTTGCACATTGCTACATGCTGCTCCACTGTTTCTTTCACTGTTTCTTTCAGCTATCTCAGGTCAAGATTTTCTGCATTATATATATAAAGATTAGGCAGCCTTTCCTAATCTAGGGTTACCTGGATGTTCCAGACATTGTATTCATAAACATATTGATTCCCTTCTATAAAAATATCTCAGAAGTAAACTAGAGAGCAAAATAAAAAGCAACCATTGTTCATTTTCTACTACTCAGTACTCTTTTCTGTCTTTGAATTTTCCTTTTCCATACAAAGAGCTCCATAATTTCAGCAAAATATGTCTAAACAATTTCTGGTTCGGTTCTATGCATTCAGATATATACTGGACAACTTGTTATAGTAGGTCACTTATTTTTCTTGATCAAAATTAATCTACTACATAGGACAAATGTTCTACAGATGTTATATGTTTTATTGTAAAAATTCAATAAAATTTAATTAGAAAAAAAAGTAAAAGCAGCCAGATTGGCCAAAAGAAAAGGTTGAAATCTAGGTAATACTTTATTGGACCAATTCAACAGTCACTAAATTCCAAAAAATTCAAGTTTTGAAAATTCCAAACATGTATTCAGGTTTTCCAGGATGTTTCTTCAGACAAGATGCTAAACAATGTTGCAGCCATATACAGTTTATATTTTGTTACTATCTTAAAAGCTCTTCTAAATACCAGTTATTCAAATTGGATAGTTAAATGTCAACCATTATAATAATCTCCTTCTTTAATTAATTTATTAATTTAATATTGTCCTTCTTTAATATTGGGTCCTTCTTCTCCTTTCCTTGCATGTGAATATACATCAAAGGAATACACTGAGGGCAGTCATCAGAACCTATGTTAATTTTAAGTCTGTTAAATTACATGAGTAGAGGAAAGATTTAAACCTGGCATTTTAAATACCTTCCAACATAATTTAGGACAATTCTGAGGGCATTTCCCAGAGAAAAGGTTATGATGTTTGCATTCTGTGCAAGGACTGCAAGAGACAGGGGTATGAATCTCCAATTGGAACCCCCTGGATAATCTTAATCAAGTCACACTCTCTCAGCTTCAGAGGAAGACATTGGCAAACTGCCTCTGAATAAATTTTGCCAAGCAAACCTTATGATTGGGTTGCTTTAAGTTGGAGGCAATTTGAAGGCTCAGATAAGAGTTTTAAAATTTTGCATCTTAAATCTTGCATGGGTTGGGGGGAGAGAAATCAAATCATGGTTCAGAATTTTCACTCTCATCCTGGCAGGATATTTTTAGCATAGTAATGTAGTATAAATATATGCACCAAGTTAGATTCAACATAATTAAAATAAATACCCTGCTTTCGATGTAAATGTAAATAGCACAATTTTAAAAACACAAATGTAACATTGTGACACTTTTTAAAAATTAACTTTTCCATTTCTAATCCAGGGCAAAGAAAAGTCCATATCTCAATCAGCAATTAGATTGCCATGAAAAACACACCACTGGTGGCAGTTTGCAATAGTGTTTTTAGATGATCAATGTATTTTAATTACTAAAATTGTTTGTCATATGATGCCATTTCATTTAGCACTAGCATATTATTTTATCGAGATTTCCTTCTCACTCATTTCTCTTTAATCTTCAAGCTAAATGATGGAGAATATATGGCTGGTTTATGAAAGTACCTACAAGGAAGTCCATTGTTATTTTTTCCAATAAGTCATGCCTTCTCATGATGTGGCCAAAGTATGACAGCCTCAGTTTGACCATCTTGTTTTCCAGGAAGATTTCAGGTTTCATCTGTTCATCTGACCCATTTGTTTGCATTTTTGGATATCCACAGTATCTTCAGCAATCTACTCCAACATCACATCTCAAATGAATAGATTTTCATTTGTGTTTTTTGTGGCTTCCTCTTATCACTCATGGCAAAATTTGTGTTGTAAACCCCTTGGGGCAGGATCTTACTTTTCTGTTCTCTTACTCTGTGAAATATTCAGAGACATAGCAGTGTTAGTCTGGAATATCAGTGTGCAAATGAATCTTGTAGCACCTTTGAGACTAACTGAGCAAAAGAAGTAGTAGCATGAGCTTTTGTAGCCTTGGTTTACTTTCTCAGCTGCATCCCTTTGCATCTGTGAAATATATTAAAGCTGTTCTGCAATTAATACTAAGAAGATGAGAGACTTCCTATATTTTAATGGCAATGCCGAATGCTTTTGTATATATTCTCAAAAATGTAATGTGATTAATGTGCTTGAATATCCCACAATTTAGGAAAATAATATGGAGAAATGATGTCTGGCTTCTGAAAGAACCTACAAGGAAACCCTAATTGAACCATGTTACATTAAGATCCAGTTGCTCTATATCTGCCTAAAATAAAAGAATGTTTGTGGATAATTTATTAGCAGGTTATGGGGCTAGCCCTACTATTAGGCACAATGTAGCAGTTCCCCTGTGTTGCGGAGGCTGGGCTGAGGATTAAGGAAGAGGGCCAGGAAGTCATAGAACAATGCTGTGTGTACACCATAGCATCCCCTGGTTCCCTAAAACAGCTTGTTTAGGGGGCCAGGAGATGCCATGCTGTACACACAGCATTGTTCTATGACATCCTGTCCTGAGTTGGGGCTGTTGGCTTCCATGTGCTCCCAGGAGTGCAGTGAATCAGTTCTTGGGCTTTATTCCATACTTCCCAGGAGTTATCCAAGGTTCTGAACCTATGGGGGAGAATATCACTTTGGATTGCTTCTTCAAAATCTGGAATAAAACCCAGCGTGATTTACCACAGCCTAGATTTGGTGGTTTCTGAATTCCTCAAGTATGGTTCCAAGTCGTATTATTAATACTGAAGCACAGTTCCATGAGCAGTCCAGTCACCTTCTATATGAACCTCTTTTTCACCTTAGGCAGCAAAATGTCTTGAGCCAGTCCTGGGCAACTCAATATTTTTTGGCAGACCTCCATCATTTTCCCCAAAATTTCCAAACCTTCCCTATGTGCTATTGTTAACCATCCTCAGAGGTGCTTGAACTGGTGAAGAACTATATTATCCTCATAAAAAAAAAAGGCAAAGCTTCTTTATAGCAGTGAGTAATCTAATAAAATAGGGAAGCAAAATCAAGAGGCAGGCTCAGCAAATGAAAGCAAGAGATGTTTCAGATTTCTTTCCCCTTAAGTGCTTGGATGATGCAGTCATAATATCACACCCCAGACATGTCATGCTCAGTAGCAGCCACCACAGTATGCCAACAAAGGCTGATGTGTTAAACTTGCAGACATCAGGTCATCCTTAATTAAAGCTGTGTAAACCAATTTGCACAGTCGGTTTTATGGAAGGCAAAACTTTCAGGGAAAGGGGGAAGTGATCCCCCCCCCTTTTTGAAATACAATTTGTAGCAATCATTAAAGAACATTTCCTTTTGGCAGGGGGAAAAGAGAATATGATATCAGGGGAAAGTAGTAATTTTCTAGAGATAAATATTTTGAAAGCAAGCAAGTACTCAGGTAATTATCTGATGCAAACTCTCCAGTATGAAAGCATTAGGTGTATTGATTTGTAGCCATATAAATATTTTGGACTCCTGTTGTAATGTGTTTCAGGCAGGCATTTCCCCTTGGACAAATTTGCTGCCTTCTTGGGGTGCCAAGTATCTTGACATGCCCACCTTGGATATTTTCACTTGCTTGCTGATGTAAGTTGCATTTTATTATCATTCTCTGTAACATATATATGTTTTGCTGACAGATGTCAACAAACACAACCAGACAGATCATGATTATTGAATATTACCACACAGTTTGTTGTATATAGTTTGTCACTCACTTATACCTATATAAGTTTATCTATAGATAAACTGCAAAGTTTCATATTTTCTCAATCAAGATAAACTTGCATGCAATAAATATAGTTTTGGTATATCCAGAATGTTTATACTGTCCCTTCACACCCATTTTCCAAAGAAAGGGACCTTTTTTTTGTAAGAGAAAGAGGGAGAGAAATATATTAGTTGCACCAATATATTGCTTGCACACAAAAAATAAAAACAAAACAAAAATGCTGGAACTCATCCAGAAGTCTTTTTTCTTTTCTTTTAAGAATTCTTGTTGGCAACTTACCATTTCCTAAGCAAAGAAATATGAAAGCTAAAATTTCCCTTTAGTCATGAAAAAAAAAAACCAGAGCATTTTTTCTGGCAAGGATGCACAAAACAATATTAGCTTGAAAAATGAACAAGCTCTTACTGATGAACTAGGAGTGAATTCAAATGCCTTCTCAAATTTAGGTAAGTTACTGTTGGAGAAAGATGTCTGCCAGTGCCAGGAATACATAGTGCCTAAACATGCCAACTTCACACACACACACCCAAGCTAAGTAGGTATACTGGATGTCAATGCATTCCTCCCCCTGCACAAGAACAATATGCTTTCCTAAACAGGATTTATTTAGGTTTCAAGACTCTCAAAGATGTGAATAGTGGGTAGAGGCAAGATGTTTTCACAACCTCTTTCCAGACCACATTTCTTTACTGGCTTTGCTTCAAATTATTGATGTTTCTTTTTCTTTCCTTCTCTTTCATTCAATTATAAATTGAAGAAATCTTACCAAGGAGGCAAAGGAGGGTACCTAGATGCATTTGTCTTTTTCCTACATTGCAAATCCAGTCATTCCAATTTGTAAAAACACATTTCTCCCTTCTCATCCCTGATTCTAGGCTGTTCATACTTAATCGGATAGATAACCAAAGAAGTGGGACCTGGCCCCCAGAAAGCTTCTGCCAGAATAAATTTATTATTTAAGTTGCCAGAAGACACTTTGCTATTTATTTACTAGGAAGCAGGCACATTGAATCCAGAGGGACTTACTTTTGAGTAAAGGTGGTTGGTTTGTGGCTGCACGTCATCCTGCCATGGCCATGTCTTCACACAGTTTATCAAAAATCCCCCTGATCCAAGTGGTCAAAATAAATTACTTTGGCAGTCTGTCGCACAGAGTGCTTGGGGATTCAAAGCAAGATGAAGAATACACTTACTGCCTATAGAAATCTGAACAAAGAAACTGCAGTTCCCCATTAGTCCTTAGCATAATTGCCAACCCTGTTCAAGATGTAACAGGTACGCTGGGGATAGACTGCTCTGTTCTTTTATTTTATGTTCATCTTTCTGGGCTTACTTTCACAGCAGCACTCCATTTCTGTACATCACTGCTAACATAATTGCTGTTTAGTTCACACCTGCTTGTGTCAAGTCAAGTTGACATGCTTACATAAATGAGGAGGTGTTTCATCCATCTTGAATGTAGGGATTGGGCTAGTCTTTTTAAATGCATGTGCCTCCTAAACTCTCTCTCCCCTGAGACTGAACAAAACACAGAGCAGCCCCAAGAGATTTTGCAGCCTAGACTGAAGAACAACATGGTGTCTCTTCCCCATTCCACATGCATAAGCTGACTGGATTGGCCACTGAATCTTACTTTAACATTGACAAAGGGATAACATCCCCTGTATCACTCAAGGCAGCAGACTCTGCTTAATGGTAGGGTCCTTTCCCTGGAAGCACACAGTGACAACAAGCCACAGACCATTATCTAAAAGACCTACCACTAGGTCAGTTATCAGAGACACTTACTTTATGAAAGATGTACATCTCTATCAGAGCTTGGAAAGCTACTTTTTAAAAAGTAATGTGTTCCTCTTAGGGTTCGAGAAGTAACTTGTTGCCATTATATGTTGTAGTGCTGAAATAAAGTAACTTGTTTCATTGCTTGTTGTGCTGCTTGTTATTTTTCTGTTGCCTTTTTTGATAGAAGAAAACCATAGCACTAATAAGGGAGAATATGGATTGTTGTCTTGGTTACACACAATGGCTGCCATCCTGTTAACAATACACACAAGCCTGGGTCCAGGTTACATCTGCATATGTCATTTTTGGCCATTGCCAAATTTGTTCTCCTCCATCCTTCACAATGACTAAAGCCCCCTCTCACAGTTCAGCCACTGCAGTCGCCCCCCCAGTACTCAATGGCTGGTGAAGAATGGGATGGGGAATTGGAGAAGCATCTGGCTATGTCACTATAGCCAGGTACAAAATGATTATATCATCTGCTGAGACATCAGGAAGACCCTAGTGCATCTCAGTGGATGATCTGTGTCTGACTATGGAAAGTCAGATGTTCCTCCAATTCCCCACCCACTCTCCACCAGCCACAGAATAGCTTGGGGGAAACTGTTGAGGATGAACAGTGAGTCAGAGGAAGGGAATACAGCATACTTCCATATGATAGATTATTACCCCACACTGTACCATACAGGATCATGGCCAGTTAAGTGCATAGATTCATCCCCAAATTCATATGCTTAAATGTGCACAGCCATTTGGGAAAGGCCATGTCTCAAATTATTCAAAACTGCTGGCCAGTGCTCTGCACACCATACATCAGTCCCCCAGCAGCTGAATACATTGAACTGCAATGATACTCCATTGTAAGAGAGCAAAAAAAGACAGACACAGGGGTGTATTTTCTCACATCTAAAACAAAACCCTGATTTAGTGATGAAGGCCTGATTGTCAGAACCATGCCTGCATGCATGGATTCTGTTAGGTTTTTATTGTTGGGTTTTAATATTTTAATAGTTGTAGTTGATAGGGGATTGCGAGTATGTTAGTAGTTGTAGAAAGTATGTTAGTTGGGATGGGGGTTGGGACTATTGCTACTGGGCTAGAGTAGTTTTGAAAAACTTAGGCCTTTGGAATGTATAAGCTGTGGGATGCGGAGGGTTGGTGTATGGATATAACTGGAAGGAGGGGTGATGGGTGAAATGCCTGGGCTGAAGAGGGATAGCACTGGTGAGAAAGTTTGGAAAGGGGGTCTGGCTTGATGGGAGGAAATGCTATGGGAATTGGAGGTGGATGCTGGTTTTGGCACCAAGGGTGTTGGGTAGAGTTTAATGGTTTGGGGATTTTAAGATATCATTTGGCTTGAAGGAGGCAATTCTGCTTAAACACTGACTGGTGAATTTCTGACTATGTATTCTCAATAAATTTCTTGTTGGTTCAACTTGCTGGACTTATTGATACACAGAGTTCCTGAACTTGCTCAAGTCTGACACTGATGTCACAACTCGGAAGAAAGCATAAGATCAGGTACAACTACAGATAAAATTGAAGTGGCCCTCAAGTTTTGAAGTAAAGAAAATACTTTCAAAAAAATTGTAGGGGAACTTAAAATCATAGAATTGAATAGAATCATAGAATCATTGAGTTGGAAGAGGCCACAAGGGCCATCCAGTCCAACCTCCTGCCATGCAGGAACTCATAATCAAAGCATCCCCGACAGATGGCTGTCCAGCCTCTGTTTAAAGACCCCCAAAGAAGGAGACTTCACTAGACTTCGAGAGAGTGTCTTCCACTGTCGAACAGCTCTCACTGTCAGGAAGTTCCTCCTAATGCTGAGGTGAAATCTTTTTTCTTGCTTAAGTTTGGAGAGAGGGAGGCATCTAGACTAGCTGGCTGTGTCTATCTCAGTGCCTAGACAGGAAAGCTAGTAGTGGGATTCTATTTTTTCTAGGCTGAAGAAAATTTCAGTTCATCTACCAGATAGCTGAAACACTACATAAGAATTGAGAGGAATCCCCAGCACTGGCCAGAAAAAAGATATCCAAATAGTTGACTATAGTTTAAAAGCCAGTTCTGTCACTACACAACCCATTTCAACATAGTGCTGAATGCTGTGTAAGATACGGAGAAACCAATGGGAAGAGAGTCATCAATGCAAAATTTACATTTGTAAAATTGTCCCTCAAAGGAGAGAATCAGTAGGCAGAACTCACTCAGATGGATTGGGAGAAGGTAAAAGCAAACAAACAAACAAAGCAGATGTTGTATTGCACTTACTCAATAAAGCCTCAACCCTGTAGGCTCTCAACATATCAACTGTCTCACTGAAATAAGAAATTCTGATAGTACAAAAGTATCCAGGGGATTCCACCATTATCAGAAGACTCTTCTTGGAAGACAAGTTGTGAATTAGCTTGAAACCCCAAAGACTTGAAGTCCCCAAGACATTGTACTCTTCAGATACCCACCAAGATCATTTGCAGCAACACAGTGCAGCTAATTTCATGACACTGTGTGCCTTGCCTAAACTGATTGGGTCCATCATAGGGTTTTTTGGGGTGTGTGTGTGATATTTGATATGTTTCTGAAATGTGATTTACCATTTCAGGCCTTAGAGCAATTGTAGGTGAGGAGAAAATATTATAGCTTCTCATTCTCACATGCCAGAATAAGAGAAGAGAAGATGTGAACCTCTGTTTCTGAACAGACATGGTTAGGATTCCATGTGGATATTCTCTTTAGTATTTTGAGGGATGTAGCATGTTCAATTGGTTATTTGGGTCCCTCTGGGGAGGAAGGTGGGATATAAATAAATAAATAAATAAATAAATAAAATATTTTTTCCAGTAACTTCTCTGTCACATCTCCAAGAACTTCATGTGGGAGAATGCCTGATATAGCTTGGTAGCCACATGCAAGTACAATTTGGACTAATTTGTTCTTGAATTTCATCCACCAGTATGTTTTCTATTTTCTCATTGTTGCAGTGTTTCAAAGTCTACCACCAACTAAGCATTCTCAAACAAGCTTTTATAATTTTTAGGAATTGCCACATTGCTGATCATTCTTTGAAATTATGGACTAGGAAAGCAGCTGTCAGTGTGATGGCCACCATGTATGTGTAGGAAGAGCTTTAGAGCAAAAATCCTGAAGAAGTAATTTTACTCATACATTCTGCTCATTTTCCCATATGTTTTATTTGGGTTACTGTAATTTTTTTCAGTCAGACATCTGTATTCTTGTGTTATGCCTTTTCTTTCACTCTTGCATTCTGATGCCTGTATTATTATTTTGCTATATACCACTATGATTATGTTGCTCCAATTTCAGTTTTTTGAATGATTTACTTTTTCCATATCACAATCAACTCAAAACAGTGCTATTTATTTTAAAATGTATCCATATCCTGTCCCTGTTTATCTTTCATCTTTGTTTTATATGCATATTTACCTCCTCAGTCTTTCTGTTCTTTGATTCTCTGTTCATCTTAAACCTCATATGTCTACTGTTCTTTAACAGAGGCACAGAATCTTAGAGTTGGAAGGGACCACAGACCCATCTACTCCAACTCCCTGCCTTGCAGGAATACACAACTAAAGCACTCCTGAGAGATGGCCATCCACCTTCTGTTTAAAGAATTCCAAAGAAAGAGAGCCCACCAGCTTCCCAGTCAGTCCATTCGACTGTCAAACAATAAAGAAGTTCTTCCTAATGTTTAGGTAGATTCATTTATGTTGTAATTTGAATCCATGGATTCATGCTCTTCCTCTGCAAAATAAATAAATAAATAAATAAATAATGTTTCTTATTTATGGAGTTTCCTATCAGATGACATGCCAAATTATTTTAGGTAGTCTAATACTAAATTATGTTGGTTTTAATTTTGCCATTCTCCTTTTCTTCTAGTTTATAGCTATTGGGTATTTTTACTCTGTTTTATATATTAGATCATATGTCTATTTAGGTAAAGTTTATCTTTACCTAAAGATAAACAATGCAAACAATATTTGGTGGATATTCAAACAATATTTGGTGGATATGCAAGAGGTGCTTAATAAATATTATATTATATAGTGTTATATTAGTCTGCAGTCTGATATGCGTTACCTGAGAACAAGCCCCACTCAATTCAATGGGTGTTACTTCTGAACAGACATGTATAGGATTGGACTGTAAGTGTTGTGCACTACACATGAGAAGAGCTATTGACTTTTTTATTATTTATGTTATTCTAACTTAACTAAAACACATTCCAAATGAATATATTGCAGCATATGTACCTCATGTGAGTCAGCAACTGCTTGACAGTCACCTTTTTTTATGAACATGATTTGCAAAAGTTAGTATTTGCAGACTAACTGCATCCTTTCATCCAATTATATATCTTTATGTGATTCCCATTGCTGATAGAGGCATTCAGAAACATTCTACATGTATACTGTGTAATTGTGTATATTGAGACCCAGTGTGGTCTAGTGATGTGGGTGTTGGACTAGAACCCTGAATGAGAGGAAGGCAAAGGCAAACCCCTTCTGGATATATCTTGCCAAGAAAATGCTTTGGGCTGCCATAAATCAGAAATGACTTGAAGGCACACAACCAAAATTGTGTATATTAGCACCATAAATAGGTACACAAGTGTATGCAAGCACTTTATTCTAATATATTATCTGTCTTTCTGTCTGCCTTTTGGCCTTTCACTCTGAATATAAACTTAAACTATTGTGTTGTTGCTCTTGTAATTAGTGCTTCCTCTTATTCCATTCCACTACTAAACTCAGATGTCTGTATATGTGCTATGTGCCTTCAAGTCATTTCTGAATTATGGTGACCCTAAGGCAAATCTATCATGGGGTTTCTTGGCAAGATTTGTTCAGAGGAGGTTTGCCATTGCCTTGCCTGTGAGTACATGTGATATGCCCAAGGACACTCAGTTGGTTTCATGGCTGAGTGGAGGATTGAACATTGGTCTCCAGAGTCATAGTCCAATACTCAAACCATTGGTGTCCCCAGTCGGGGTGTCACCTGGTGTGGGGAGGTATGGCTTCTGAGCAAGACTTTCAGCAGGACTTCTGGGGTGGGGTCATATGGAAAGCAGCCACAGAAATGGTTGCCTGCCACCCATCCAAGACAAACACCCCACTCCCAAGGCCCAGAGACCTCCTCTGAGGCCTGAGAAAATGGTGGCACAGTCAGAAAGAAGGTTGTCTGCTGCATGCCCAAGTCAGTGACCCCTCAAGGCCCAGAGACCTCCCCCAAGGCCTGGGAAAAGGACAGTGTGGCCAGGAAAACAGCCAGCCACCCAAGCTAGAGATCCCATCCCCAAGGCCAAGAGACCTGAGAAAATGGTGGTGTGTGGCCTGGAAAACAGCCACCCTCTGCTTGCCTGGGCCAGGCACCCCCAAAGATTGCCTTTGGGGGGGGGCAGGGACGATCAGGTCTCACCCCCTTCTGGGGTGACCAGCACCCCCCCCCCCTTGGGGACTCTACTGACTCAAACCACTGTGCCATGCTGGCTGTCATGCTGGAGGAGGAGGAGGAGGAGGAAGAGGAGGGGTGGCATGCTGAAAAGAATCCTGAGGAAGTACCATACAAGCAAATCTTTATGAACAAACACACACATGACATTGCTTCTTTGGACGTTTCCAAACAGATGCTGGTCAGGAGCACTTTATTGTGTGTTCCTGCATGGCAGGGGGTTGGATTGGATGGCCATTGTGGTCTCTTTCAGCTTTATGATCTATGGTTGACTGGAATCTTGATGAGGAATGCTTATGATGGGAACCGATGCATTGCAACATTCTATGCATCTCCTTGTATTGGACTAAATCTCATTCTTGACGTGTCTTGACCAAATTAAATTTTAAGGGCATGTGTAGCTCTAAGCAATTTGTAAAAGAAGCAGGAAATTTTAAAGGCCACTTCTGTACAAGTGTGTTCTGCCACCTGAAAAATGAATTGTAATATTATCAACATGACTTCTTTCACTAGAGAATAGTTTTCTTTTCTCTTTGACTTCAAATTGTACATCTGTCTGATATGCTGTATGATAAAAACTGGCTGTCTTTTGCTGTTACAAAATTTGTATGTGAAAGGGAGGTAGGAATTCCCATGAGAAGAAAAGGAGAGCAAGATCCCTGAAGTCTCAATATATTAAGGTTCTGTTCCTTGTATATATTATAAAGAAAGAAATCTATGGAGGAAGACAAAGCGCAAAAACATAAAAGTGTTGATGGTTGGCACAGATTACTGGGTTTCAGATAAAACATATACCTGAGTCTGGCAAACTTTTGTCTTTCAGAACCAATTCACACATTATGTGAAACAGGGCTTGGAATACTTTTTTTGAACTACAGATCCCAGAATCCCCCACCGAGCATTCCCAGTGGCCATACTACCTGGGGGATTCTAGGAGTGGTGGCAACATTTCTAAGATCTGATATGAAGCCAATTTCACACAGGTGGATACTGAGCACTCATTGATTCTTTGCAACTTGAGCAATCTCAGCAATAAGTTGTGTTGCGTTGCAGAGGAGTGAGATAGAAATAATTTTTTATTATTATTATTAAGGGCTGTAATCCTTCATCTCTAGTCAGATCAAGAAACAACCATTCACAGCTATGTAATTTTATATAAAAGACAGATATGCCATAGGTTTAGTGACTTCTGACATGGAAAATATTATCATAGGAACCGAAGATGTTGCTTAATAGCAAGGTTGACTGTTGGGCTGTATCTACACTGCAGATTTAATGCAGTTTGACATGACTTTAACTGCCATTGCTCAATACTATGAAATTCTGGGAATTGTAGTTTTGTGAGATGTTTAGCCTTCTCTGTAAGAAATGTGTGGTGCCATTTGGAGCATCCTGCTGCCTATGCTCTCCTCCTCCTCCTCTCCCCCGCTGCTCTTTCTCTTCTTCCTACCTCCTCTTTGTCTTGCCCCCGCATCTGTTGCCCCTCCTCTTCCTCTGCCTTCCACACCTGCCCTGGGTCTGCCTTCCTCCTCTTCCTCTCTTCCTCCTCCTCATCTGCCCCTGCCACCGCGTCTGCCAGGATTGGATATCTCCATGACATTTTACCCCGTTCCCGAGTGTGAATGGAAATTGGGATAAAATGCCATGGAGAAATTCGATCATGGCAAATCAATGGAAACAACCTGGTTTCTACACCAGGTTATTTCCTAGTGTGAACAGGCCCACTGAGAATTTTCTGCTGAAGAGCTTGCAAAGCCCTAGAGCTTTCTAGACGAAAATTCCAAGCACCACACCAACCTTCCTTGACTATTATCGATATGACAGGACAATCATATCATATCTCCTTAGTCCCTTTTATCTCCTTAGTCCCTTTTATCCAGATCTTTGTAATGGCTTCATTAATGCACTGAGTATTTGCTATCCCTCTGAATATTGTCTCCTTTTTTTCCTGACACAAAAGAGTCTTTTTCAGGAGCTCTACCTACACTTTTTTGCTGAGAGCAATAAAGAAACAAATTTGAATTTTATCTCATTGCTTTTTCTTGGTTGATATTTATTCTCTTTGGTTTATAGATTTTATTATTGCCTTTTAATTCATTGGTTTATTACTTTAAAGTTTTGGGGAGGTCATATTTAATTTGTATGAGTTCTGTCTTGAATTCCAATGACTGGATCAATATATTTTGTTCAAGGAGACACTTGTGGATAATCCTGTCACACTGTAGGAGGTTTGACACCTGCCTTCTCACTGTGACATCAGCTTCTAGTTGGAATTCAGCATGTATGAACCATGGGCACCTTTGAAATATACTCATTTATATTCAAATGCTCCCTGCATTGCTAAGCATGTGGTCTGAACTGGCAAGTCAGTATGTAACCACACTGAAATGTTAAGGCAGACATCAGAGAAGAAATTGATTCCTTGTGACCTGTTTAATGTTTGAATACTCTAAATATTTGCAAGGGTGGGGGACCAATGCTCTCATCATTTGTACATAAGTTGCAGAAGAACACACAGCATTATCTGATATTTCCATCCAGTGGATGTAAGTATGATTCTAATTTAATAAATCTCTTGTAATGTTTTGATCTCCACTTCTCACAAATTACATCCCATGAGCATTTACTGTGTGTTTTAACAAATCACTTTGAAAAAGGGGCCACTTTTTACTAGTTTGTCTCCCAGCACTCATTACAAAACTGGGAGCCACGGGTGGGGGTTCTTAGGTATAAATTCCACCAGCAGAAGCCCTGGAAATGGCACTTTGGCTTAAATAATCAATGGCATTTTACAAAACTTTAAAGCATTGTTCTTCTTCAGCAAAAGCCTTTTGAAGGGGAATGACACCAGTGTGTGTCAGCTACTCCCAAACCCTACGATGTCCCTTTTAAAAGTTTTTTCACTGAATCTCTAAACTGCTGCTTCAATCTGACAAAGCTAAAAGAACAGTATGTCATGTGTTTTTTAAATAATTCACTATTTAAGAGTGCTATGTAAACATATTGAATCTCAAAACATAACATACTTAACTCTTTGGGTTACAGCCATTACTTTCAGATGGTTGCTGTCTGACATAATTTGCCTGTACATGGATGTTGACATTTACTCTTAGCTTACTTAATACAGGTTACAGCAGTAGCAGAGCTCATGCTTTCCATGCAGAAGGTCTCAGGTAATTTTACATACTCCAAGCAGGACTATAGAAACTTCTTCTTGAACTCTGGGAGAGGAGCTCTCAGTTAGTATTAGCAATATTGGGCAAGATGTCTCAATGTATGACTTGACAGACTGAAGCTTCCTATATTCCATTTTTGTACAAACCAGCTTCCCCTCCCCCCCAAAAAATGTTTCAAGTGACAAGCTCTCATATGTGTGTGTGCCTTTTATCCCTGATGCATGATACATTTTGTATCATGGTACTATGGTACCGGAGCCAATGACACCACATCCCATCTGCACTTGGAAGCTAAACAGGATTCAGCTTGGTTAGTACTTGGATGGGAAACTGCCAGCTGCAGGCTATATTTCAGAGGAAGGAACTGGCAAAACTATCTCTGAGTATTCCTTGCCTAAGAAAACCCTATGAAATTTGTGGGGTCACCATAAGTTGACAGATGACTTGAAGACACATATACATGCACACACCACACTGTGTGGTTACATAGTATATGTGTGATTGTTGTTGTGTGTCTTCAGGTTGCTTCCAACTCATGGCAACCCTAAGGCAAATCTATCACAGGGGGTTCTTGTCAGGTTGGTTTGCCATTGCATTCTTCTGAGGCTGAGGGAATGTGACTTGTACAAGGTCACTCAATGGGTTTCCATGACTGACAGTGAGGATTAAAACCCTGATCTCCTGAAGTTCTAATCCAACAGTCAAACCAATATACTGACTGGCTCTCACTTTTATCCCTGATATGGTTGCACATTTTGTATCATGGTATATTTACCTGCGTAAAAACTAGAAAAGAAAGCATTCGGGAAGTAAACTGAATTAAAAAGTTCTCTCAACTGACCTTTCTGCCTCTATAGATTAAGGCAGGGTCTTGGGCTCCAAGTGCTAGTACTTAGCAGAGATGTCATACCCATGTGCCAGCAACAGTGGGAATAAGTTATGATTAACATATCAGAAGGCAGAAAGAGAATATTAAGCCAGAATGCTTGGCTTGGCTGTTTAAATACTGTTGCATAAATTCTTGCAGAGACAATGCAGGTGGACATCCTATGCGGAGAAGGTCTCCCCAAATCAACTTGCACTTTTGTGCCTGGGATATCTGTTATTACTTGCTCTTGCCAAAGTAGTGTGTGGCAAGGAGGAAAGGGAAAGTGATGGTGGGGTCATCTATAGTTATGTGGTGCTCTGTTTCTTCCTCCCTACTGGGAACATGAACTTGAATCCAAGTCTGTTGAACTCTGCTGAGATAAAAGGTTTAATGCATCAGTCTCTGCTAAGAAGAAGAGTTCTTGTGTGTGAGGAGACTCTTCCTTGTCTGTAAAGGATTTCTTACAGCTTCTCTGTAGCCATGTTTCAGTTCACAGATGGAGTTCTCTACTGGGAAGAACTTAAAGTTGCCATCATTTCTACTACTCTGCACCCTTTTTTCTTCTCTTTGGCAAATATTTATGTTTCATTTTGTTATATTTGGTTTTACAAAGGAGAAGAGGTGGCAAGCTCTTTGAGTTAAGCCCGCATGCTTTGGGGTGAGTGTGTGACCAATGACCCATCCCTAATAGAAGGCACTCTGAAATCCAAGATTTGAATTCAATCTTTTTTGAGTGTGCTCCACCAGAAGCTAAATTTTATGTATAGAAATCCCATGAGATTCCACCTCCCTACTCTCTCTCAAAGCCCAAAGTCCAAGGCACCATAATTAATTTATGAGACAGAGGCATCTCTCTGCACCACTATGTGCCAGATAATATCTAGTATAAGATTCCCAATTGCACAGATATTAAGTTTGCATGATTCTTCTGCCCCCTAAGATGGAGGAGAAGGAGGAGTTATTTGCATGAAGCACTCAGTTCTTATGAGATGTCAACTGGGGGCTGGGGGAAGGGAGTCCATGTGATCCTGCCATCTTTCCAGTTCAATCCTAGCACTGAGGAATATATAAACTGGGCAGTGCTATCATGCCTGTGTGGTGTCTGAGATTGCACAGCTGTCCCCATACTTTGGTAGAGAAATTGGTTGCACACTGGCACGGGTAGGTATAAATCAGCCACAGTGTCATGCAGTGTTGCTGGCACTCATGTTAGAACTACAAGACGACTCGCCTTATTTGTGTTTGACACCTACCTGATACATAAAAAAGATTTTAAAAATCTTTATTCCTGTTAGGGATGGCATGCCACTGTTGGATTTGATAGATGCTGTGTTCTTTTTTTTCCTAATTAAATTTTTATTGAGTTTTTACAATAAAACACATAAGAAAAATCAGATGAAGTTTTGTGGCATTGACAGTTTAAGCAGCTGGAACCAATGGTGATGTCTCTCCATGCTCCCTTCACAGAAGAGAAAAAGAAGAATAGATTTCCAGGCAATTTTTTGCAATACAAATGTTTCACCACCTTTTGCAATGCATCCAATAGAATCTTTGGATCTGCAGTTTAGTGAGAGACATTTAGAATTCTCAGTGAGAGAGCTTCAGTGCCTCACCAAACTACAAATGTCAGAGGATGCAGCCAAGCCAGTTAAAGTGAAACCATAAGGCTATAACTCTGTGTTGTGAACAGACCAATGGCCTCAGGTTTTAGACCTGAACTCTCAGGGAACAGAGTACTGCTGACCTTCTAATCCTATGTCCTGAAAATAATCTTGTCAGTATGCTAATTTGGACTGCATATATTCATTTCCTATTTAATTTCCAAGACTATTTTAACCCCTCAGGTCATTTCCTATTCAGTTTCCAAGACTATTTCAACCACTCAGGTCCCAGTCTAGCTGTTAGATCTCCTAGATATATCACAGCAGTACCATACTTCACATAACAAGAGTAGGGAACCTCTTTCAGCCTGAGGAACAAATTCACTTACAAAGAAATCCTGTGGGTTCTCATTTCATTGATGGGTGAAACCAAAGGGAAAGGGGTAACCCGAAACATCACCATATGTTAGCTAACAGCTCATACTACCAGTAGCTAAGGATCAGAGGAGGCATTTCAACCTTTCAGAGTAGGAAAAATGGGGAAACCAGCTAAGGATTGTACAATGAGCAGGGTGACATGGCCATCTGAGGAAAGACAGAGAGCCAGATTAGTACTCTAGAGGGCCAGATTCTGGCCTAGGGCCTGCACTTCCCTTCCCCTTTGCCGCTTAAATTACAAATAGAGTAGATCCATTGAATCTATGGAATGATGGCTTTGTTGATCTAATAAGTCCTTTCAACTGTATGTCTCTAAAATAAGAGCAATCATAATCATCACCATCGTCATCATTGTCATCATCATCTCAGCTTCACTGTCTACCGAAATAATAATAATAATAATAATAATAATAATAATAATAATAATAGACATGAAATTGAGATAATATTGATAAACCTGTTCTTATTTTTAAAATTCAAAAAATGTAAAGATACAATTTTTTAAAAGGTCTTTTAAAATAACAGGTTTTTACATTATTGTTATTATTATTGTTATTACTGCTGCAGCTTATTTAAACCCTGCTGGCTATAATGACTCCTAAAAAAAAAAAAAAAACAGTTCCAGGCAACAGCAGTTTCTGTCATCCCCATGCTCAGCAGCTTTGCTGCAGTGACAGCATAGTTTTCCACGCTTTTATTTCTGTTATTCTCAGAGTGAGATGACCGAGATGAACCCATGAACACTAATGTGTGGACAATCTTCTTTCATTACCTGGCATCCTCTCAAAGCTCTGACATCTAAGAGACACCGGAAACTATTTTCACATCATATTCACTTAGCAGATGAGATGTAAACTGAGCTCCTTGGCGCATGACCTGGAGGTTACATCGTCTGTGGCTGTATAGAGATTTCTAAGAAGCACTTGTGCTGCTGTTGCACAGCTGTTTGGGTCTTCTTTTGTTTGGCTTTTGCTTTTGAGCACAACTGTAAGATATGAGGAAGAAATAAAGGAGGCTTTTGTGTCTCAGTTATGCTGTCTTTGGATAGAATACGTACACTTATGTTGACAGTTGCAATTTTTAGGACATTGCACAAGGGGTGTATCCTGATTATGGTTGTGCCATCACTATGGAGACATTAAATAATTTGTGCATTATGTAAGCGAGTGACAACCATTGTGCAATGTGAGCTGTGCAATCTGTTGTGCAATGATATGATCCAGTATATGGGTGGTATAGTGCACCCATATAAAGTTACATAGATATAACTTTAGGTGATGAAATCCCACTGATGCATCATGGTTTTTAACCAATACCCTCATATATAGTGCATACAAAACCCTATGTGTGATTGTGCACTAGGAAACTATCAAGAGCATAGTGCTTGGAGGCGAGCACACACCTAATTTAACCAACTTGTGCTAGCAGGCATGGTAGTCTAGACTGACTAAAACAGCAGCTGTTCTGTGCTCCAAAGGCCACCTAAACACAAAGTAATCCATATGTGGCTTCCCCAAATTGGGCATGCACACTCCCAGTTCAAAGTAGAACCACTGACATGTTTCTAACTCTGGCTGTTTGACCAGTTAGATTTCAAAAGCACATGTTAAGAGCTGGAGAGCCTGTGGCTTCTCCAAAATGTGTTGGACTCCAATCCCTATCAACTTCAGCCAGTCTGGTCAGTGGTGGGACATCTGGAGAGCCACAGTTTCTCACCCTTTTATGTTGGAATGCTGTCAAAAAACAAACAAAACAAAAACACCCTATTTCCCCCCCACAGCATGGTCTCATCACTATTTCCTTGCAATAATGCCTAGAAGCATTCGCTCCATACAATGCCACAAATTCATTTTGAAACTCCTTGTCTCTGCTTCATATTTCCTGGCAGCTGCCAGTGAAGCAACATGATTTTTTTTTTTTTTTTTTTTTTAGATGTGGAAGTGGATACTCATTTACTCTGAATGTAAGACTAATTGCTTGAGGTTAATCTCACATCGCAAATTGGCTGCATTAAGCATTTGATGACAAATGGATTAATGTAGACATGATACTATTGCTGCTATCATTTTGTGGTTATTTAGCACCAACAGTCAGGCAGCGTAAGCATTCTGTATGCATGATTGACCAAGCTGGTAGGAAGTGAATAAGCCATAAAAAAAGCATGCAAGTAAATTCCTTGCATTGTGGACTGCTCAGTATTGCTGGAGTTGGGAGTCTCGATAGCTTCAGGTAAGCATTGCCAGGGCTGAGAGGGCAAGACCAAAACATGTGCTATGTAGCATTCCATTTTACCTTTGTAAAATATATAAAAGTAGCTTTACTTACAACACTTATCCATAATCAAATACAGTCTAATAGAAGATAGTAAAAGGGGGGAAATGACAGCAAGTTAGACTGATGCAGAAAGGCAAACAGGAAGCCTGCAAGAATGCAAACTAGAAATTAATGATCTGTTGGAAGTGAGGGCTGTGACAAGGCAAGGAAGTAGGCAGGCAGGCAACCTGTCCCAGGACCCTCTAAGTAGGAAAATAAAAATGCAAATGGAGGTGGAAAATAACATTAGTCATAAGTTTCTATAAGAGCTGACCAAATGTCGAAGTATAAGTACATTTGTAAATGTCATCTGTGCATCATTCTTTCAAATGTTGTAAGCATTGTTAGATCTATCCATTGGATCACAGGTGGGGAAAAATAATCTTTCTAGTAATGAAGTATCAACTGAACCTAATTAGGATGGTAATTTCTGAAGTGTTTGTTGTTTAAACAGAACAAATAATCATACTGCCATCCCAAATGGAAATGTATGTTGTATTCCTGAGGTTATTGTGAATCAGCTCCCATTTTTTGTAATGCTTTTCAATGCCCAATGGACTTCCTATATTTATTTTCAGTTGCAACAACTTCAACCATTAGTAAAATGTAATTTTTAGGCTTTTAAGACATGGAAAAGAGGGGAAAGGGAGGAAGGGAGAGAACTTTCTGGAGCCCAAGTCAAGGCAAAAGAGCTGGGTTTGTGGAGCAGATGCAGCTTAGGTTTAGAAAAAAAAATGATTTTTTTTAAAGTATGTCTTTGAATGCTTTGTGTGTGTGTGTGTGTGTGTGTGTGTGTAGGGATTTGTTTTAGGACGTTATCACATGGGGGAAATCCTGTGAGGAAACGGGGGTTTAAACTGAAAATAACCCACAAAAGCGGGTATATTTTCAGACGACGTCGCATTTAAAAGCAGGTTAATCCGAACAGAAAGTAGTCAGAAACTGCTTCTTTTTATTTTCGGGGATCTTCCGAAAATAAAAAGAAGCAGTTTCTGCCTACTTTCCATTCGGAGTAACCTCCCTTTAAATGTGCAGGAGGTTTTCACACGGGGAAAGCCGGCTAATTAATTGCTTCCGCTTTTGCAGTAGCACTTTCACTTTAAAGCCGGCTTCTGTTCGGAGCTCCCCATGTGATAACGTCCATAGACCAGGACTTTCAAGCAGCCAAGGCCCTTTAAAAATATGATTTTTTTAAGGCCTAAAAAGGCCTTCCCCTGGCCCAGCATGAGACTTTATGGAAGGAAGGCGTTCAGAAACTTTCTGAGTATCAGGATACATTATTAATCTCTTCAGTAACTTCTGTACTGCTTATATTCTAATTATTATATTATATCATATTGTGATTATATTATATTACACTCTTCCTACTCTAAGAATTATATTCTAGACCGGTGTCTATTGCAGAGTATTGCATATGTACAATATTTCATCATATTATACAATGAACTCTTTTGCCGTCCTTTAGTGTGTTGTTCACATAGTGTTAGGCTCTTGGAGTTTTCCTCAAACTCATCTCCTGCCTTTTTTCTTTCTGGGTTTCTCCTCTTCTTCTTTCCACCCTTCTGGTAAAATGTGGGCTAGACAAACTGTTACATGGATTTGTAATTGGTTGACTGGCCGAACCCAAACAGTGCTCAACAATGGCTCCTTTTCAACCTGGAAAGAAATGACCAGTGGGGTGCCACAGGGCTCTGTCCTGGGCCCAGTGCTATTCAATATCTTTATTAATGATTTGGATGACGGTATTGGGGGCATAGTTATCAAATTTGCAGACGACACCAAATTAGGAGGAGCAGCTAATACCCCAGAGGACAGGATCAAAATTCAAAATGACTTGAACAGACTAGAAAGCTGGGCCAAAGCTAACAAAATGAAATTCAACACGGAGTAATGTAAGGTACTGCACTTAGGGCGGAAAAACGAAAAGTACAGATATATGATGGGGGACATCTGGCTGAATGAGACTATGTGTGAAAGGGATCTAGGAATCCAGGTGGACCATATGTTGAACATGAGTCAACAGTGCGATGCAGCAGCTAAAAAGGGCAATGCAATTTTAGGCTGCATCAGTAGAAGTATAGTGTCTAGATCAAGAGAAGTAATAGTGCCACTCTATTCTGCTTTGGTCAGGCCTCACCTGGAATACTGTGTCCAGTTCTGGGCACCACAATTCAAAAAGGATGTGGAGAAACTGGAGCGTGTCCAAAGGAGGGCAACTAAAATGGTGAAGGGTTTGGAAACTAAGCCCTATGAGGACGACTTAGGGAGCTGGGAATGTTTAGCCTGGAGAAGAGAAGGTCAAGAGGTGATATGATAGCCGTGTTTAAATATTTGAAGGGATGTCATATTGAGGAGGGAACAAGCTTGTTTGCTGCTGCTCCAGAGACCAGGACCTGGAACAATGGATGCAAGCTGCAAGAAAAGAGATTCCACCTCAACATTAGGAGGAACTTCCTGACAGTAAGGGCAGTTCGACAGTGGAACACACTCCCTCGGAGAGTAGTGGAGTCTCCTTCCTTGGAGGTCTTTAAGCAGAGGCTGGATGGCCATCTGTCGGGGATGCTTTGATTGGGAGTTCCTGCATGGCAGGGGGTTGGACTGTATGGCCCTTGTAGTCTCTTCCAACTCTATGATTCTATGATTCTATGACTCTATTTATACTTTTAACCCACTCATCCTCATCCTCCTTCCTCTTCCTTTTTAACTCACTCTCCTTTAATTGCACAATTAAGGTAAGATGAGGACAAAGAAAAGCAGGCTTGTTAGATGTTTGTGTGTGTGTGTGTGTGTGTGTGTGTGTGCCTTCAAGAACTGGTCATTAAAACTGAAGATACCACTGATTGTATGTGGTATCCCTGGCTCTATCCTATTTGCAGAATAAGTGTGCTGCACTTGGTAAACCACAGTTGTTGATTAGGAATGGGGTAGCAGAAAGTCTACAGTGATTTAGTTATTCAGACAAATGTTCTGCATATGCTCAGAGTCTCTCAGAAGATTTTTGATGATGAATTCTCCACCCTTGATTCACTGAATGGTCAATGTAGCTTCCACTGATGCTGAGCTGAACTGAACTTGTTGTAAGATGAGATCACATGCTTGGGGATAGCCTTTCTCAACTTGACAGTACTCAAACATGCTGGACTCCCACCATTTCTTGGCAACAATCCTATTATATATATATTTGCCAAGGGTGGGGAGCCTCTTTCAGCCCCACAGACACATTCAATTTCAGAAAAATTCTTAGAGGACGCATTCCAGAGCCCAAAGCAAAAGGGTGGAACCAACCCTACCAGCAAAAGCTCTTACTGGCAGTAATCATTTCAATCATTTGGAATGGGGAAAACCCCATACAGATAATGGGAAACCACCAAATAATGATGCCATGGAAAAGAAGATTGGAAACCAGTGAAGGCCAGGTTTGGCCTGAGGCTTGAAGTTCTTCATCCTTGATATGTACCTTTCATCAAGCTGTCTCCCAATGGGAGAATACATGTTCAAAAGAAAACATTTTCCTTTGCCACCTTAAAGGAAATTCCCAGCAAGCACAGTGCTTTTCCATGGTTTATGGCTGCATGCCTTAGGATTCTATCACATAGTTGTAAAGATTGTTGTTGTTTTTAATTGTTTTCAAGACATTTAGGAACCTATCCTAAATTACCTATATTAACCTATATTAACCTATATTAGTTAAAGTAGTCGCAAAATGCATTATTTCTACAGGTTAGATGTAGAAATACATTAGTTTTTTTCTCCCAATGTTATGACATTAGGAGTGAGAAAGAAATTTGCACTGCCTGAGAAGAAATTGATCGAAATTATGGTCTGCCATTGCCAATAGTTTGCATGCCAGCATGAGGGGATTCCAGTTTGTGTTTAGTTCCAGTCTTTAAAGAATCCATTCTGTTTTGCTGACCTATCATTATCCATGTCTTGGTCTACAGCTTTGACTTCAGATGGTGTCTCCCCTCTCAGTGAATGTCTTAAAGCAGTAATGGATTGGATGAGGAAAAACAGATTGAAACTGAATCCAAACAAAATGGATGTACTAATGGTAGCGGCTCCAACCTCAGGTATTGGGATACAATCCCCAGTCCTAGATGGGGTTACACTCTCCTCAGTGTTCACAGTCTGGGGGTACTCCTAGATCCATCACTTCAGATGACAAATCAGGTGAATGCAATGGTCAGGAGTGCCTGTTATCAGTTTTGGCTGATATGCCAGCTGTGCCCTTTTCCTGGAAGTCAGGAATCTTGAAACCGTGGTACATGTGCTGGTAATCTCTTATCTCGATTTCTGTAATGCGCTCTACATGGAGCTACCCTTGTGCCTAGTTCAGAAACTTCAACTGGTACAGAATATGGCAGCCAGGTTGGTCTCAGGCAAAACTAGAAGAGACCATATAACACCAATGTTAAGATCACTCACTGGGTGCCTATCAGTTTCTGGGCCCAGTACAAGGTGTTGGTCATCACCTTTAAAGCCCTAAATTGCTTGGGTCCAACCTATCTTCAGGACTGTCTCCTTCTGTATAATTCACCCTGCACACTCAGGTCCTCTGGGAGGAACCTGTTGCCACCTATAAAAACTAGATTGTCTGCAACTGCCCAGAGGACCTTTTCGGCTACCGCTCCCAGCTTATGGAACAGCCTGCCAGATGAGATCCATCACATTACCACCTTAAACAGCTTTTTAAAAAAGCTGTTAAGACGGATCTCTTCTGGCAGGCCTTTTCTGAGTAGGCAACCGGCCATCAAAAAAGTTGTGCCTGTTACACCCTTGCCTTCTGTCACAGCTATTTTAATTTATTTGTTATTTGTTGTTTATTTGTTATTTTAAAGTATGTTTTAAATTATGACCCTTTAATTGAATTTGGGGGGGGGCTGTTGGGAGATAGATTGTATGTTTTAGCATGTAAGCCACCCTGGTTGTGTTACACAGAGAGGCGGGATACAAATAAATTTTATCATCATCATCATCATCATCATCATCATCATCCTGATCATCATCCTGCTTTTTTCCAATATTGAGACACAAAGCAGCTTACAATTTAAAAGAGCAATACAATTAAAAACATTTGTTGTTGTTAACTGCTCTGGAGTCAACTTCAACTCATGGCCACCATGTGGATGAGAAATCTCCAAAATTGTCTGTCCTCCACTGCTTTGCTTAGTTCCTGCGTATTTATACCCATGAGCTGTTTAATAGACTCCATCCATCTAGCACGTGGCCTTCTTCTCTTTTACTTCCCTCTACCTTTCCTAGCATCATTGTTTTTTTCCCAGTGAGTCATGCCTTCTCATGATGTGACCTAGGTATGACAGCCTCAGTTTAGTCATCTTGGCTTCCAGAAAGATTTCTGGTTGTATATATTCTAAGACCTATCTGTTTGTCTTTTTGGTTGTCCACAGAATTCTCAGCACTCTTCTCCAGCACCACATCTCAAACGAATTTATTTTCTTCCTATCTGTTTTCTTAATTGTCCAGGTCTTACATCCATACATGGTAATAGGGAATACAATGCCTTGTACAATTCTAACATTCAAATTCAGTTGTATATCTTTGCTGTTTAGGATCTTTTCTCATTCTTTGATAGTGACACTCCCCATTCTTAGTCTTCTTCTGATTTCTTGACTACAGTCCCAGTTGTGATCAATGTTTGATTCCAGGTATGAGACCTATTTACTATTTCTATTTCCTCATTGTCTAGGACAGGAGTAGGCAACCTTTCTCCTTTAAGGGCCGAGGGATTTCAGCTCCCAGAATCCCAGGAGCTATTGGCCAACATGGGACTATTGGCCAACATGGCTGAGGCTTCTGGGAGCTGAAGTCCCTCGGCCCTTAAAGGGGAAAGGTTGCCTACCCCTTGTCTAGGCTGAATTTGTGTAGTCTGCTGTTGCACTTTCCTCCTTGATCTTCCTGATTAGTTGTTCTAAGTCTGTGATGTTTTCTGCTAGAAATATGTTGTCTGCATATCTTAGATTGTTGATATTCCTTCCTCAACATAGAAATCCCACAAATAAGTTCAGCACTCTGGAAGTCTCCTTGAAAGTCTGGGTAAAACCCAGAATGGATTCACCACATATCTGACACATGTATGCACATCTTTCACCTTCTTGTTATGACCTGGAAGCCACAAGCATCTTAGACAGGATGAGAATGTTGCTAGGTTTCTGAGAAATACAACAAAAATGTAACTGACACATTTTCACAATCATACATGAAATTGCAAATCAGGTTGTTGCTGTTGTTGTTTTTTTAATGTTCATAGTATAGTATCCACAACATACTCCAATGTTCAGAAGTAAGCCCCACTGAATTGAATGGAATTTACTCCCAGGTAAGTGCTTAAAAGAAAGAAAGCATAATGTCCCCATGCATAGAGAAGTGGTTTGTCATGCATTTAAATGTATATATTTCCTTCTAGAACAAGATCTTACTTGTGCATGTAAATTTGCAATGAGGATTTTAATACTTCATAAAAAAAATCCCACATAAAAAAGGAAGGACTTGTGGCTACAGTATAGCTGCTTTATTATTTATAAGCTTGGAATTGTAGTCCATCCATGTAGAGCACTTCTAAGTGAAATTTACAGTTATGTGGTCCTAGCCCTGTTTAGCCCAAAAGCCCCTCACTCCATCTGGTTTGTCCTCTTCAATGTATGGCATAAACCCCAGTTCTGGTGCAAGTTAGCACATTCTGCCCCAGAACTGGGGTATAACAGACTTACAACAGCTTTAAAAAATATACCTCTTGTTCTGGATCTTCTGTGAAGAGCCAAAGCCCTTTGTTCCTGCACTGCAGTGACTGTCTGCATGGGTATCCTGCTGTGCCGCCTGGCACTTCCACCATCACTGTGGGTTGATTGATCTGAATGAGGTGTGATCAAGGCTAGGTCCCTCTCTCTGACCTCAGAAGTGAGTGACCTGTGACAATGGCAGATGCACTAGGCAGCTCAGTGTGATACACATGAAGACAGTGGCTGCAATGTGGGAAAAGAGGGCCAGGTAATGGGGGGAGATTGGGTCAGATGTGTGACCAGGCTACTTCAGGCTACCCCTGGAGCATTCTGGGCTGTGCAGACATGACCCTACTCTCATCATTGCTTCAGTGTATATTGGCAGGGCTTCCAAAAGATCCACTTCATTGGCACTCAACCTGGGACACACATCTACCCATTGATCGCAGGATTCAGCATTTGACAAATAACAACTATCCAAAATTTGGAGGTGCTTTCCCCTGCTACAAGTAAACTTTCCAAGCTCTGGTTTCAGCAAAGATGACAAGCATACTTTAGACCCACTAGTCTGAAAGCTGAAGCATGGAAATGTCACTTGTAGTCCAAAATTCTAGTCCCAGGGTGTATTCACAATGCAGCACTAAAGCAATTTGACCCCACTTAAACTCTCATGACACTCCTGTACAGAATACTTGGATTTGTAATTTGATGAGCTCTCTGACAGACCATGCTGAATACCTCACCAGACTACAAATCCCAGGATTCCACAGGAAGGAGCCCGAACAGTTAAAGTGGGGTCAAACTGCTTTAATTTGATACATCCCCAGTAGCAGTCTTGAGGATGCTGGGAATTCTAGTCTAAAATGTTACTTTTGTAGGTCCTATAAATACTATTGGTAATGGAGAAGAGTTCAGGGAGTACTCACCACTTCTGGTATCTACCAAAGTGAATTGTTGTCCAACCAAGGATAAAGTAGAACAGGCAACATTTTCTGAAAATGAAAAGTTTCATGGTAGTCATGGTGTGGCAGCATTCCTTTGTGCTTCCTCTTCTCCACTGCAAAAGAACACACATTCTTTTCAATTAATTTTCTTGAATTGCAATACACATTAATTTTCCATTTAAGCTTAAATCAACAACACATCCAAATCTGTTCCAACCATTTTGAAACAGTTTAAGTTGGCTTTCTAAAAATGCCAAGATGGCGCAATATTTCTTCCCACTACTGTTCAGTAACCACAGAAGATGTTCAAGCCTACATATTGCTAGCATTTCTACAACAAACATCTTGATTTGGACCTGTGGGCCTCTTGTCTGCATCCCAAGCCTATGAACTATTCTGTAAATGAGTATGGAGAGATCCAAGGACTGCTAAAAAAACCCAGTGCCAAAATGAGGAGGGAGAGGGAACTGGGGAAAAATGGTGCCTCCTTAAGGGGTCTCCAGATATCAGTAGAAAATATGAAGCACAAGGAGCAGCTGTTGGTTTAAACAACTAATGGTAGGTGAGATTTCCCAGGTCTGATATTCTCTCTGACAAAAGTATCCATTTCCTGGAGACATCTTTATATCACGAGTACATAGATCCCCTATTGTTTGCATAAGCAGAGTTTGGAAAAGTTACCTGAAGTTGAAAAGTTGAAAAGCTACCATCCAAAAATGACTTTGGCAAGCTCTGGTACAAGTTTTTACCCACCTTCACTTTTTTTTTCTTGCTTTACCTTTTCTTCAGCTTCATGCTGTAAGGTTGAAAGGATCTCTTCTGGTTTATGTTTTTAATTTTAACCTTTCCCAGACAGAACAGAGCACAACACAGAGACACAGATGCATGCATACATACACACACAGAGAGGGAGGATTCTCTCTTAAATTGGGACATATAAGTGTAGGGAAGAAACTAGTCCATAGATGAAAGTGGACACACACCTGCCAGATGTCTGAGACCGAAACAGATTGTCTAGATTGTCCTGTCTGGTGTCAAGTATAGTTTTCTTTCCCTCTAGAGGATTGAAGACAATGAAACAGGAAAGTATGTTATGCAGGACTGGTTTTCAGACCTGTCAGAGTGAAAAGAAACCCATATCTATGGACTGATTATTCAACAACAAGAAGAGACCGGATATGAATCTAAACAACTTAGGCCCACTAGTACTATCATCCCTATACCTTCCATTTTTCAAAGGCTTCTTATATAAAAATCTTATATGTTTAGATAGGAATAACCCTATGAAATCCCAGTCATCCCAAAACAAGATTATAGTACTTCACCAGTTACATATTTTTCTTTCTCAGTCTCCATCTACCGGTGAATTCTTTTTGGGGAAAGTGAAAATTAGATAACCCTGTAATTATTAAGCACAATACTGAATGGAAGTAAAAAAGGAATAAAACAATGCATATAATTAATTATTTTGAGGTATATTTAAAGGAAGAAAAGGCTGTGAATATTTTGAATGGTAGTGAGGGGGGACTCTTTTGTGTCATTAGCTTTATACATTTCCCCACAGTATCATTGCTAACTCCAGCACAACCGTTTTGCCAACTGTTAGCACTAATTTCATAACAGCAACAGTGACAATAAGGGCTGTGTTGCTACTAAAAGGATGTATTTAACAGCTTTCTTAGCAAGTTCATGCAGTAATTTCACAGAGGAAAGCTTGCCTAATAGAGTTCCCTGGATACATTTTCAAAACACATTCCTTCAGAGGCAGTTTGAAACATATGCTTTTGATAAATTCTTGCTTCAGAAGCAAAGATTGACAGTAAAACCAAAAGCTCTGATACGTATATAAATTGCTAAGTGGTTGCACTGGAAAGTACATTTCAATTAATATGTCATATTGTATCAAGGATGGCTTAAGTTTGCTACTTCCTGGCTGTTTAATAGCTGTATTCAGGTTTACCCTAGATCCATTATGTACAATGCAATTAGCTCCCTGACCCAATCTCTGAATGCTGAATTTAAAATCAGGTTAACTAGGATTGCCAGGTTCCAACCCAGAAGTCACACCCTCATCACACATGCACTCACACACTACAACACATATTAAATTTTCTGCTGAAATGGAGATGGAATAGTGGTGGCTTCTCCCATTCATTGCCCCCAGTTCTTTTTTCAGTTCCACCACCACATCAGCTAAGCTTGCTGTATGGCATAAGTAAAGTCATGTTCATTACAAAAGGACATAACATTTTAAAGTGTGGAGATGTTTTGGGTCATGTTCTGGCAACCCTAAGTTAGCAAGCACAGATGCAGCATTCTTTTGTTTGTTTCTTTGTTTATACAGTATAGTGTGCTTAGTATGATCAAGAGGATGTATCCTTGCCCCAAGGAGTTTGCAGTCTGACACAGAAGAAACAATGTAGGAAGGGAAGAGGTAGCATGGCTAAATAGGTAGACAATGGTTGGTGACGCCGGTGATTCTGTCGAAGCCTTGGTGAATACTTGGAACACTGATCTTACCAGGGCCATCGACACAATCACTCCCAAGCATCCTTTCCAGCCCGCTTCTAATCGTAAGCCCTGGTATACAGAGGAGCTTAGGAGGATGAAGCAAGCTGAACAACAACTAGAGTATGAATGGTGGAAGACTCGGATCATATCTGATAGAACTCGCCATAGGAAGCATCTTGACTCCTATCGGGAGGCTTTGCATGCAGCGCAGAAATCTTTCTGTTCTGCATGTATTGCGCCTGCAGAGTCCTGTCCAGCAGAGCTGTTTAGGGTGGTGGGGGAGCTGACGGTTTCTCCGGCACCAAATCCCCTACTTAACCCAACGACAGCCTTTAACATCCACTTTGCAGATAAAATCTCTCAGATAAGAGCCGACCTGGGTGCCATTATTCTAACAGAATCCGTTCAGCAACTCCGCTGATGGTGTTTTACTGGATCAGTTTCAATCTGTGAGTACCAATGATGTGGACAAGCTCCTTGGAAAAATGAGGAAGATGACTTGCCCTCTCGATCCATGTCCATCTTGGCTGGTTGTCTGGGGGGGGGGGGAGCATTGAGGGTATTCCTATGGGACACAATCAATGCATCCTTCAGGGAAGATATGGTACCATCTTGCTTGAAGGAGGCAGTGGTTAATCCACTCCTGAAAAAAACCTCCCTGGACCCCCTGGATAGAAACAACCATAGACCAGTCTCCTTGCTACCTTTTCTAAGCAAGGTGATCGAGAGGACAGTTGCTTCCCAACTCCAAGCAGTCTTGGATGAAACCGATTATCTCAATCCATTTCAAACCGGCTTCAGGACGGAATTTGGAGTGGAGACTGCCATGGTTGCTCTGACCGATGAAATCCACCTAGGCATCAACAGGGGTAGTGTGACCCTGTTGGTGCTCTTGGATCTCTCTGTGGCTTTTGATACAATAGATCATTCCATCCTCTTGGATCGTCTGAGAGAGCTAGGAATCAGAGGCACTGCTTTGCAGTGGTTCCGTTCCTTCCTCTTGGGCAGATCCCAGAGGGTGAGGCTTGGAGACAGTTGCTCTTCCAAAATTGAGCTCAGTTGTGGTGTCCCTCAGGGCACCATCCTGTCCCCAATGCTATTCAACATTTATATGAAGCCGCTGGGTGAAATCATTCGGAGGCATGGAGCGTGGTGTCTTCAGTACGCTGATGACACCCAGATATACTTCTCCATGACCAGATCATCAGCTCAGACTTCAGATGGTGTCTCTCCTCTCAATGACTGTCTCAGATCGGTAATGGATTGGATGAGGAAAAACAGATTGAAACTAAATCAGGACAAAATGGAGGTACTGACAGTCACCGGCTCGAAACCAGATTTGGGAATACAGTCTTCAGTCCTGGATGGAGTCACACTCTCCTCTAAGGACTGTGTTCGCAGCTTGGGGGTACTCCTAGATTCGTCACTTCACATGACTAGTCAGGTGAATGCGGCAGTCAGGAGCAGCTGCTATCAGCTTCGGCTGATATGCCAACTGCACCCTTATCTGGAAATGAGGGATCTGGAAACTGTAGTACACGCTCTGGTAACCCCACGTCTGGATTACTGCAACGCACTCTACACGTGCCTAACCCGGAAACTGCAACTGGTACAAAACATGGCAGCCAGGTTAATTACTGGAACATCTAGGAGGGAGCATACAACACCAGTGCTCAAATCCCTCCACTGCCAAATTCCAAAGGGACCTTAGAGATTATCAAGAAGGAAAGGTTTACTCCTGGAAATCACATAAAGGCCTATCATCTACATAGAATAAGAAAAGAGTATCATTTGACACGAGTTTAGACACAAGTAAAGAAGACAACAGCCTGGGGGGGGGGTCACTACTGATTCTTCTACTGATTATTCTGTGGACAATTTTAAAACCACTAGAAGACCTTTTTTAGAAAAACAGTCCAACAGGGGGAGGTTCAAAGACAGAAGTTTGGAGAGAGAAAAAATGTACAAGGGCAGATACCCCCCCCCCCAACACAGATAGTTAATATATCTAAATCTTCATTATCTGATCTGGAAATGGAAGTTCTAAACAAAGGTCTTTCGCTTGTTCCAACTCCTAGGTACAATTCATTTGATACTATGAGGGAAGTTCATCAATTGTTTTGGAAGATTAGATTGGCAATTTTTTTTTCTAGGAATGGTACTACTAGTGAATATTTGGGACCCTCGGATACGAATAGATATAAGACCTTTCAAAAAAGATCTAACTTTAATCCCAATGTTGATGACCCTTACATCAAGGTCTTTCAGGATCGTGTGTTAATGGATATGCATAATATCTTTATCGCCCAATCCAACCGTTGGCACAATCTATCCAACCTACATAAAGCCACTTTGGATAATTTGCAAAAAAGACAGGATATAATAATTAAACCAGCTGATAAAGGAGGCACGATAGTCATACGGGGGAGGAAAGATGATGAAATAGAGGCATACAATCAATTATCAAATGCAAAACACTATAAAGAATGTATGAAAGACCCTACAGAGGATATATTGAAATATATTAAAATCACTCTGGAGGAGGCATTAAATATGGGATATATAAAAACTAATGTATATGAATATCTACTGGATTCTCCAGCCAGGATCCCTCTGTTTTATCTACTACCTAAAATTCACAAGGATAAGACACCAGTTCCAGGTAGAGCAATTGTGTCTGGCTGTGGTTCTATTTTGGAACCACTAGCCACATATATTTCATCTTTTCTGAAACCTTTGATTCCAGAGATAACATCTTACATAAAAGATACCAAGGAGTTTGTGAAATATATGGAAGAACTTAGACCACCTATAGGAGAATTTTTCTTGGTGACACTAGATGTGATATCACTTTACACTAATATTCCCCAGGATGAGGCCTTGGAGATCTTAGAAGCAGCTTTGTTGTCCAAACCTATGGGACTTCCTCCTATTCATTTTTTGTTACACTTAATTGAGATAACTCTGACTAAAAATTATTTTAAATTTGGTGATCAATTCTATTGGCAAACCTCTGGGGTTGCAATGGGTTGTAAGTTTGCCCCAGAGTTGGCTAACTTGTACATGGACCATTTCGAACGTTCCCATATATTGAACAATGAGTTATTCCCCCCCCCCCCCATATAAACACGTGGAAAAGATTCTTAGATGATATATTTTGTATATGGGTGGGTTCTGAATCTTCTCTGAAACAATTTTTGGTTTTCCTTAATGGAATCCATGGAAGCATCAAATTTGATATGGTTTATAACTCTAGTACAGTGAACTTTTTAGATATAACCATTCAACTAAAAAGGGGATCATTTGAAACTAACTTGTATAGAAAACCAAAGGATGTCAATTCATTTTTAAGATATGACAGCTATCATCCAACACCTCTTAAAAATAACTTCCCATATTCACAGTTTTTACGTATTAGACGTAATTGCAAAACACTGGAGGGATATGAAAGGGAATCGAATATTACATGCATCCAGTTTTTGGAGAAAGGATATCCCTTGAAGGTTATAAAAGAGGCACAAGATAAAGTTTGAAAGTTGGATAGAAAGAAACTTCTGTTTGATTCCAGACCCAAGAAAGCACCTGAAAGAGTGGTTATACCACTAACTTTTAACACACATACACAGAGGGTCAAGGAAAGCATATTGAAACATTGGTACTTGCTGGAGAATATACCCGGATATAAAAACAAACCGATGTTTGCCCATAGACGTACTCAAAACATTAACAATATATTGGTACGAGCAAACTTTAATTTCCCAAGTATACAAAATAATCTGAATGTCAAGGGACATTACATCTGTGGACATTGCTCAGTATGCAAACATAGTAGTAATTTAAAATGTTTTGTGAATACTGCAGACAGGAAGAGTTATGATATATATAAGTTCTTTACATGTGAAAGTAAGAATGTTATATACATAATTGAATGCCCTTGTAAACTCCTTTACATGGGTTGTACCAGCCGGGAAATTCATACCCGAATCGTCGAACACAGAAGTTGCATTAAAAATCATAAAATGGAGGCTCCATTCGTTAAACACTTCTTGGATAAGCAACATACATTCAATTCATTCAAATTTTGGTGCATAGACGGGATACCAAACATTAAAAACATAAAACAATTACAATTACTGGAACTGAAATGGATTCATCGTTTGAAATCTGAATCACCAGTTGATTTAAATGAAAATGTGAACTGGCTAATTTGAGTTTTTCAAATATCTCTCCACACCCTAGGTTTTCCCTTAGTTTTTTCTTAAGTCTTCACAGGATATCTCCCAGCACTAGTCTGGCTGATCTGGACTAAAGAAGCTAAAAGTAGTAGCAGAATCTAATTGAACTATTGTCCTACATTGAGTAGATGAAATATCTACAAATATATAAATCTAAAGATGAAATATCTATGAATGGTTAAACAACAAGGGAGTTACAGTTAGAAATCTGAATCCCTGGTGGGCTTATATATAATAATAAAATAAAGGCCTATTGTTTGGTTTGAATTGTTAACCGCCCTTCCACATTCTAAGGTTTTCCTTTTGTATTAAGTCTTGACTGGATTAGTTTCATCACCAGCTTGGTTGGTTATATAAGAGGCTCTGGAAGCAGGAGAAGCACATTATTACTTTGGAATGGTGCAGAGTCACATTGTGTGAGCTGTGTAATAGACATATATATAAATTAAATGTTCATAGGTCACTGAGGAAGACAAGAGTTGAAACGCGTCTGGCCTTGGTTTATGAATTTTCATTTTACCCTTTTCTGCATTTGCAGATCCTTTAGTGGGGTAAATGGTACCCTTTTAGTAATTTTTTTTTTTAACTACAAGTGTGTTTTTTACGGGCATTGTTATTCTTTTATAAATTTGGCCCTTGATTTTTTGTGCCTTTTAGCACATTTTCATTATTGTCACATGATTTAGTGGGGTACTTTTACCCTTTTAGTAATTTTAGGGGCTTTTCTGCTCCAGGGTTTGGCTAACCCTTTCTATATTTCTATATAACTTACACCATTGTTTTTGAAGTTGGGTGGGGCATGGTAGTTTTTATTGCTTTGGCATAACCCCCTTCTTTGGTTTTTTTGGTATATATCTTGGGTTTTTTTCCCTTTGGGACTTTTGTTGGTTTCTAACCTTAAAGCCCTACATGGCTTGGGGCCATCTTATCTCAGGGACCGCCTCTTCCCGTATGATCCCCCCTGTGCACTTTGGTCCTCTGGGAGGAACCTGCTGCAGCCTATGAAAACTAGGCTGTCACAGACCTCCCAGAGGGCCTTTTCTGCGACCGCTCCCAGACTATGGAATGGCCTGCTGGACGAGATCCATGTTATTACCACTCTTGCTGCCTTTAAAAAGGCAGTATAGGCGGATCTCTTCCGGCAGGCCTTCCCGGAATAATCACCCAGCGAACTGGATGTGATCTTCCACTTACCCCTCCTGCCGCTATGATACATTTGCTAGAATTGATTTTATTGTATTTCAAGTGTGTTGTCTTGATTTTAATTCTATGGTAGTTTAATTTAGTTTTAAGGGGTGGGAGGGTTAGGGTGTGGGATCAAGGAATGTTTTAACTGTTGCCTTTTTAATTTGTTGTACGCCGCCCTAATTGCTGAGCAGAGGGGCAGGTTATAAATAAAAATTTATTATTTATTATTATTATTATGTGTAGTTGTTTCAACTGTGTATGCTCAGGTTTGGTTAGAGTAGGTGGGAGATATTGACTTTACTGCTCTTTACATGTGCAAGCTCTGAAGGAAGAAGGTATTAATATTACTGTGAAGAATGGTGAGAATTGCAGGAAACAATATATTGGCATGTAGACAGGATTAAGTGCTATCTGAGACTTTCACATTTGAGAAAAAAATTCTAATGCATTGGAATCAGTGAAACACATGAGACAATCTTCTGGTATATATTTGTGAATAATATATACATTTAAATTGTAACAGTAACAATGCTAGCAACAATATATGAAAGAAGAATTGTACCCCATGTTACCACAATATGATGGCATTGTTTGTTATATGAACTTCGGAATGTCTTGACATATATTGCTGCTATTGGTGGTTGAATAAGTTACAGTAGGGGCTGGGAAGAAGTAAAGTGTGCCAAAGCCTTCACAGAAAAGATGGAGGAAAGATTTCAAAGCCATAAGAGATATGACACTGTGCAATTCCAAGGGTAACCAAGGAGGCCACCTTAACAGTTAGTGCAGGGCACCAGAACATCTCCTTTTACCCAAAGGACCTCATTCCATCAGTGTAATCCATCTCTACAGTTCTGCTCAGTGCTGCACATGTCAGATAAGAAGCCTAACCTGAGCCCTGAATGCACAGGGTTTGGCTTTGTTGTTTGTGCAAGGTAGCCCACAAATTGGCAGGACTTGAGAAAACCCCACACAATTTGACACTCATCTGCCTGTGCATCTACACTAAATTGGAATGATCTACCACTCATAGCATAAGACTTCAATACAGATTCTTTTGTCATGCTGATTTCATTGAGACTTCTAAAATTATTTTGAGTGTTAAATATGGTGCTTGATAGTTGTGGTGAGTCAAAAGGAGTGCTGGTAAGTTTTACACCCATACCATCCTTGAAAATCCCCCACAGCTGAAATGGCCTGTCTGCTCTCATAATGAGGCTTCAAAAAATTCCCACTCAACCTACATCCTTGCCCTGACCTGCTAAGAATAGATGAACACAAAAGGATATCTGTATCTGTCACTTAGTATATGAGGAACGAGAGATTTCTATCCACTTTCAGTGGGATGATCACTCAACTGAGCTTAATTCTTTAGCTCTTCCTCAAGTTCTTTTAAGCTGAAACTAGAGCTGCTGCTTCATCCTGGAGAAGATATCCAAATTGGTGAAATTACTTTTTGGATGACCGTTCCCAGAATCCATGCTAGCATTCAGTTAGAGCCTTAGATGTTAATGAGACAAAAAGCAAGGTGTTTTAAGGACTGTTTTCTTCTGCATGAGCCTACTGGAATGCTTCATTCATCAATACAAGGCCACCTTTTTGTTTTCTCTTCTTTCTTATTGTCTGAAGTTAGGAGTCATGGTGACTGAAGAAACATTATGGTATTCAGCACATGGAACCCTTCAAAAGTTATTTCTAAAGGGAAACAGCTTGACCATTATATTCCAGGGTGTCCAAAGGTTACTAGTATAAGTATACTAGTAACCAGTATAGGTATATTTTAAAGTAACTCTGTACACAAGTAACTAAAGTAATTAGCTCTAGTTACTTTTTGAAACATCAGAATACTGAAAACTGGTACCTAAATAGTGTGCTATATACATTCTATAGAGATAAAACTATCCCCACCAACAGAAAAAGTTCTCAATTATCAGTAAAGTTTATTCCTTATTTATTGCAAAAAGGAATCAATTACATGCCATTATTTATATCTAGTTGTTTCTAAGCTATGAACTTGTGTCATGCACTTTCTGCTCTCCCTCTAGAAGCTCTTTGGGCTCTTATAGTTTTATGCCTTTTTGATGCCAGATGTGGTGGGGGTGGGGATGAATTTACAGCACATTTTATAGCTTTGATGCTTTTTATTCATTTTTGCTGTGATGCCTTTTTTTGTTGTTTTGATACTGCTGCATGACATTTTACATCTTCCACCTGTTCCAGTTTGGCATGGACAGTCCCAATTAACCCTGTTCTCTCACTTTTTCAGCTGATTTTAAAAGATCCAATCTTTTCTCTCCTTCTTCTACTTTCCCTCTTTGTCCTCAGCTTACTTCAGTTGCTGCAAAGGCAGTTTAAACCATAGAAACTCAGCTGGGGGAGGAAGGAGTGGGGCGAATGGAGTCTTGTTTTTCCCAGTAAATTCAGGCAAAATCAAACTGCAACAGCTTGTCCTAGCTTGCGTGATTTTGCCATTTTGACCACACTCTTTTGCCATTTTGACCACACTGCTGTTGGCCACATGTGGCCTGGTTTTCATCTGTAAAATGCTGGAGGATATGGTTTTGAACCCTTCCTCTTCCTCTCTGAGCTCATTTTAGGTCCAGGAGATTCCTGTATTCAGAACAGAAAGTGACCTGAGGAAGTCTCTGGCTTTGCAAAAACAAAACAAAAAATCCTTCTCTGAAGGATTCTCTGAAGATGCCAGCCACAGATGCAGGTGAAATGTGAGGAATAAATTCTCCTAAAACATGGCCTCACAGCATGAAAAACCCACAAAAACCTATGGATGCCGACCGTGAAAGCCTTCAACTTCAAATAAATAAATAAATAAATCCTTTTTCTTAGACCTAAAAGTGCTGTTAGGGTAATGGGAAAATTGCTCACCACATCCCCTAGAAGGAAAGAGGGGGGCCTTTTCTATTAAAAAAGGGTGGGGTAAATTTGGCTTATTGAATTTGCTAAGGGGCAAACATGGCCTACAGCTGAACTTTTGTCATCAAATGCAGACTTCATGATTCAGTATCAGGAATTATTCCTCCCCTCACTCTGTCCTTCACTCCTTTTATTTAACATTTTGTCTGTCTTATTATAACTTCTGGAGAACTCAAAAACTTGCAAAGCATTTGGTGACCTTTCAGTTAGCCTAATTACCCCAGTGTGGATGTTGACCTTTTGTTTTGGCCAGCACAAGCCACCTTTGGGTGTTTCTGACTGCCTGGAAAAGTTGACCTGGCACTTAAATTATTGATGTTTTAGCTAATGAACTTTTTATTTTCCTGAATGCTTTAGATGAAATTATATATATATATATATATATATATATATATGGCTTTTACAGTACAAGCTTGAGGAATCCTAAGGAGTGACTGAGAAGACCAAAGACCCTTTCATAATACACATTTATAGCACTATGATTCCACTTTAAGTGCCATGGCTCCATCCTATGGGATCTCGGGGCTGGCAGTTTTGGAAGCAACATTTAGGATTCTCAGTCAGGGGACTCCTATGGTGACATTAACCAAACTAGAAACTCCAGAATCCCATATGTTATAGCCATGACAGTAAAAACAAAATACTGCTACAACTGTGCAGAGTGAAAGGGCCACAAGACCTTGGGATACATCTGAGCTGTAACCTCACAAGAGGGAGTCACCAAAACCATTCCAGGCTTCTTTCACATGCAGGAGCATTGAGAGAAAGGTATGTCAAGTGTCACTCTTCCTTCTGCCCTGATGGAAGGAGACCAGATAAACACTGGAAGTGTTGGAGTACTTGGATGTTGGCCCACTGGGACTTCATAGCACAACATTTGTTGTTGTTGTTGTTGTTGCTGCTGCTGCTGCTGCTGTTGTGTGGCTTGAAGTAATTTCTGACTTATGGTGATCCCAAGGTGAACCTATCACAGGGTTTTCTGAAGCAGAGATTGTGTGACATGCCCAAGGTCACTCAGTGGGTTTCCATGATCAAGCAGGGATTCAAACCCTGGTCTACAGAGCCTAATGGTTTGTACTGGAAGTTTATTGTAGTTTTTGTGTTCATGTTTGATTACTGCTACAGGGTATCACTGAAGGCTGACATGAAGACATGATAGGTAGGTAGGTAGGTAGACAGACAGATAATTTATTTTTAATAATCTATAATAGCAAATAGACCAGTGTTTATTAAAAAAAAACTGTTAAGAAAAGAGAGGACCAAAACAGTTTACTGCAGGTTAAATAAAAAAGAAAACCAGCCAGCACAGCTAGTTTTTCACTCTGCTGCTGCACTTTAAAAGAAAGAAAGAAAGAAAGGGAAAATCGACCATCCCACATCCCAAAGGGGCTTATATCCTTTGGAGAGAATGCTGTGCATTCCTTGATATCGATTTTGCTACTTTTGGGAAGAGCTGGCAATCGCAGAGAAGGCAAAGAATGGATGTCCTTGAGGCAGAGGACAGAAAAGACATGTGTCACCTTATGCTATTGTCATTGGCACACACATGTGACCCAGTGCAGACCTTGACAGGCAGGAATCAGTGGTTAATATGTTGCTGTTGTTTTCACCAGCCTATCTTTCCCAGCAGGTGTCAGTAATGCTAACACTCAGGAGACTCTAGATAAAGAAAATTGGATAAATGGTAAATGAAGGTGGCACAAAGGTCACACAGGAGTTGTGAGAATTAGCTTGCATGTTGCTTATCCTGTACATGCACTCCTTATTTTCCTACAGTACATCAGGGAAGTAATAGGCATGCTTAATTATTCTAGCTGGAACAACTGTTCTGGACCCTGATAGATCTATCTCTCTTTCTTACATTCACCCTACAATGCTAAATGAGATTAACTAAAACACATTACATTTTTCACTTCTGGGTCAAAATATGATCAGGATTGCTTTTGTAATTTTTCAACTGTATATCAATCAAATAATATGCAGCAAGGACATACACATATATAAGACAGATGGACAGATTACCCTATTATAGTGTCTATTCAACACATGAGTAGAGGGAACACAGTACCTCCCTTTTTTCATCACTACTGTCACCCTCTACATGTGGGGTCTGATGACTCTGAGAAGGAGATACTTCCACATTTGTGGAGGCTCACCATGTGAACTGAAACCCTGGAAAATCATGGTTCCAAGTCATGTGGAGAGATTTTCTTCATGTATATGTAAGAGGGAGACAGAGGTAGAGACAATAGGGACAGTAAATACAATTTATTCACTATAGTAATGGAACTGGGTAAATGCCTGGATAGGGATATAGAAACCCCGTTCATGTGGTGGGAGATTTCTAGGACCAGCTCTTTAGCTCCAACTCTCCACCACTGTTTTCACCATTCCCTTTCCATAGTTGTAAGCAAACATTTGCAATGAGGAAATTACCTGAGATTCCTACCATATTTAGAACCCTAGAATCAGGTTTCTAACTTGCAATGGGAATGTCCACATGTAGAACAGTCAGCATGATGCAAGATATTTGCCTTCAACTTAAGGAGATGGATGAGAGTAGTGACAGAAGACAGTAAAACTAATATCTGACTCCACTTTAACTGACAGTGAAACAGACTTCACTTTAACACCCCTGGCAATATTATATGGAATACTGAGGTCTGGGGTTGAGGGAGTGACATTTGGAATCATCAGCCAGGGAGCGCCTCTGGTGCCTCTGACCAAACTATAAATCCCAGGATTCCAAAGGATGGGATTACAGTAGTTAAAGTAAAATCATAGGGCTATAACCCTGCTTTTCTTAACTGAGAAGCAAAATTAATTAATTAATTAATGCTCAAAGTGAAGTCGTAGGCTTTCATGGCTGGTATCCATAGTTTTTTGTGGGTTTTTGGGGCTGTGTGGCCATGTTCTAGAAGCGATTCTTTCTGACGTTTCACCATCATCTGTGGCTGGCATCTTCAACAGACAATAACAGACAATATCCTTGTTTGCATATCCTCCCACCCTGAAGCCATGCCATTAACAACAGAACAATACCTATTCAACACAGAACAATACACAGTTTACATGGGAATCACTCCTCCCTACCCAGGGTCTCACAGTATATATAGACCCCCTCTCTTCCATACCAGTATTCTCTGAAGATGCCAGCCACAGATCCTGGTGAAACGTCAGAAAGGAACTCTTCTAGAACATGGCCACACAGCCCGAAAAACCCATAAAAAACAATGCTCAAAGTATTTTTGGGACTGAAATGACTAATGTGGGAATATAATAGAGGGATGGGTGCTGTGGGATTCTGATCAGGAATATAGTGCTACCTCTTGTCCTGAGTAGAACCAAAAAACACATAACTTTTTCCAGTTGATTGTGGAAGAGTGATGTCCTCAGTAGTGCTAAAGGCATTAGAATGGAAAGGGCATTGCCTTGTGAACAGGATGCAGCTAAATCCCAATAATATTGTATGGGCCAGCAAGTAAAGTTGAAGGGAAATGAATTAAAAATAAGTCTGAACTCTGATGCCTTCACCCTGCCCCTGAAAATTATAGTAGCAGCCCAGGTCAAACAGAAGACAAGCAATTTTGTCAGCACTCAGCAGAGTAGGTGGCAAGTTTGTCACAGCAGACAGTAGTTCAATTTCTGGCAGGCGACAACCAAGACTGACAGCACTATTGATCATCTGAAACATCTCTGCTGGACTGCACCTTTCCCCACTGTCATTACTACTGTTGCTTAGGGTCATGTGGGCATTTATCTCTTGATCAATGGTTTCCATGCACAAATGACGTATCATTGCAGATCAAACACCCATAGTTTTTTCTTTCCTTTTCTTTTTCCTTTCCTTTCCTTTCCTTTGTTCTTAAATATCCATTTCAACTAGGGTTTTTCAAGCTATAAGTAGTAGAGTAATATGCTGAAAAGGAGCCATATGCATGCATATGCATGCATAAACCAGCCAACTTTCCTGAACTTTTAAAATAAATTCATTTAAAATTTGTTGATCTCAGTCATTTTACTCAGAACTATTTCCCATCCCACTTCAGAAGTATTGTTGTTAACTGCCTTCATGTCAGTTTCAACTAATGGCAACACTATGAATGAGAGACCTCCAAGTCCCACCTATCATCAACAACCCTGTTCAGGTCTCGTAGACTCAGGACTATGGCTTCCTTGATTGAATCTATCCATCTGGACTGTGGTCTTTCTCTTTCTCTACTCCCTTCTGCTTTACCAACATTATTATCTTTTCTAGAAAGTCTTGTCTTCTTAAGATATGTCCAAAATATGACACTCTCAGTTTAGTCATTTTGGCTTCTAGAGAGAGTTCAGATTTGATTTGCTCTAGGACCCATTTATTTGTCTTTTTAGCAGTCCTCAGTATCTGTAGAACCCTCTTCCAGCAGCACATTTTAGGTATTTCATAAACAAGGGACCAGGTTACCTGAAGGATATCTTCCTCCCTTAAGGTATAATCTCCTATCTTCAGCGTTGAGATTCAGGAGCGAGTTTTTCTAGCTATGTCATCTCAACTATGGGATGCTCAGAAAGTCTCACATGGTGTCTGAAACAATGTTTCAGAAATACCCTTCTCATCCAAGCAGACTAAAAATATGGGCTGTCATCTTATTCAATATTTATGAGATCATAAAATGAACTTACAAACATGAAACTTTTGGGATTCACATTTATAGTCACCAATGACTGAATATTACATCAAAAACCTATCTTTTAAAGGAGGAAACACCCAATCTGAAGGGTTATGAGAGGGCGGTGGCAGGGCACTGAGAAATGATGTCTGCAGCACTCTTGGTTAGGGGATCATTAAGAAGTTCTTCACCATGCCACATGACCAGAGAGCACTGGAATTGTATTTCCCCAGTGCCCCTATGTGCAGCTCCCCAAAAACCCATTGGTTGGGGCACTGCCTGGCTTAAGAGGGAGCTAGCTGGATGGTGGCATCAGCAGAAGTAGCTATGATAATGGAGGCCCATTTGCTTAATTTTAGTAATGTTTATATATCATGTGAATCCAATGCTGTGATACTTGGGTTCCTTCATTGGCATCTGGCAATGCAGGAGTTTAAACATCATTTGTGTATTTTGCAATTCTAGGGACAATTGCTCCCGCTTGCTGGTTTTATGCTGGCTTTACTCTGAAACTCTTTTTTAAATTGTTTCAATGCTATGTTACATGTCTATTCCAGAGGGCTTTCTCTGTTGTCGCTCCTAGACTCTGGAGATGAGATCCGTCAATTAACATCTTTAGACAGCTTTAAAAGGGCTGTCAAGATGGATCTCTTCCGGCAGGCCTACCCGGATTAAATCACTCGGCCTCGGGATTATTGTGATCCCTATTATTCAGTCTTCACAACTCCCTTAAAGTTGTACTAGCAGGGGGATGATGGTTTGTATTTTATTTTAATGTAATAACCATTTTTAATTTTTAATTGTAATTGTTTTAATTGAATTGATTTAATAACTTTTTAAGGGGGGGGGAGGAGGAAATTATTTGGTTTTTACGCTGTATGTTATTTTATTCTTGTTCACCGCCCGGATTGGTTCGCCACAGGGCGGTATATAAATAATAATAATAATAATAATAATATGTTATAGCTTTATAACTTTCCTATACATTTCCCAGAGATCTTTTTCTTTATAGGAAGCATTGAAATGTTAGAGACAGAGACAGAGAGATAAGGGAGGTAGATGAGAGAGAGATTCATCACTTGTAAACAATACAAGGGGATCTTTGTAAAATCAGCCTGGTCTTCTGAGATGCCAGTGAAGGAATCTAAGTATCACTGCACTGAATCCACATGATACATCAACTTTACTAAAATTAAGCCAGTCACATGTGGTCATTCTTTCAGTGGGATACCTCATGAAGACTTGTTCTATGTTGTCTTTGAGATTCACAATAGAATGCAGGATTGAAATGTACTTAGTAAGACCTGTGACAAAATCTTCCAGACACTTCTGGAATCCAGTTGATTCCCTGGATTCCTTGGATGGTCCAACTATAAAGAATGGCTACATATATTCTAGTTCCCCTGGGGATAATATGAAACTGAGGCTCTGTCTGCATGGGTCAAATAAAACATTCTCCCCCCCCCCCCCCCCCCCCCAGTTTCTACAGTGATGAGTCTGGGTGATGCATGGCCTAATCCCCAGTTCTGGTGCAAACAATTGAGATGACATCCAGCCAGTTCAGTACTGAACCAACTGTATACCCCTGAAAAAGGTTTAAAATAACTCCCATTTTGCTCCAGATCTTCCCAGAAGACCCAGAGCTCCCCATTCTAAAGCTGAGAAGCAGTTTACAATGCATCCTGCTGTGCAGCCCACTGCTGCTGGTGCCACCATGTGCCATTCCCTCTGAGGTCAAAATGAGGAAGCCACTCATGGGATCAAGGCACCTCATTTTCGACCTCAGAGGGACCAATGCATGGCATTGATGGCTGCACCAGACAGCACAGAGGAATGTGTGTGTTGACAACCACGCAACATTGCAGCAAAGGGCCCCAGGTAATGGGTGGATGTTGGGGCAGCTCTGGGGCCAGAATACTCCAGGCTGCTCTGGAAGTATTCTGGCCTGTGTGGACCTGGTCTATGTAACAGTAACATTTTTAAAAAATATTAGTAAAGGCAAAAAAAAAAAAAAAAAAAGATCTCTTGATTTCAGTTGACCACAACTGAAATAAAACCCTTGATTTCATATAGTCCAGTGATAAGTGAAAGGTTGGTTATGTTGCTAAAATTATAGATAATAATAATAAAGTTTATTTATATCCCTCCCCTTTGAGATCAATCGGGGTGGCTAACAAGAATAAAATATACATACAACTGTAAAATCTAATTCCCCCCTCTTAAAAATTATTAAATCAATTATAAATTAAAACATACAATAAAATACAACAATAATTTAAAAACGATCACAATGTGGCTGCGGTTCTTAAGACTAAAAACCTAGAAGCCCTCTTAGGAGAGGGATTCCTGAGGCTGGGATTATCTATCACTGAAAGGCCTGCTGGAAGAGATCTGCCTTGACAGCCTTTTTAAAGCTGTCTAAGGATGTCAATTGATGGATCTCGACAGTACAGATGACCATACTGCTTTTTCATAAATTATAATTTTAAAACTAGCATGTGAAGCTTTTCCCATCATATCCAGAGAGAATGCTTTCCAGTACTGGATGAGTGTGTGTCTGTGTGCACATACATGTAAGCACCCTTGAAAGAGATTGTTCCTTTAGCATTTCCCCATTGGCATATTAAATAGTGATATATGAGTGCTATGAAAAATGAAAGTTGGCAGAAACAGCCAAAGCCAAAGAAATCTCCACAGGAGCTTGGATACCAAAGCACAATTTTGCTATAAGTGATGAATGTAAACCAGTGTTCTTTTTGAATGCTAGGCTTTTGGAGGGAAAAATACATACTTGGGAGTCTTAAAATGCTTCATGCATGAAAAATACCTTTCCCCCAATTTTATTTTAAAAATTATACAAGCTTTTAAGCATTTGTTTAAATTTTCCTTCCCACAACAAAATGTATTAATAACATCCATGTCTGTGTAAGAATACCAGGAACATTAATAGCAGAAGTGCTGATGGGGAAGAGGAAAATAAAAAGAAGTTCTCAAATGCCCCCTTGCCACAGGCAGCCATTTTAGTTAGCTAGCGGTGACAGAAGCTACTGTCAGCAAAGAATGAAGCATAGCAACTTTATATCACTCGGTTGATTTAAGCCACAATCTTAGCTTCTGTTTGTGTACAAATGCATAGGATTGTGCTGTTATTTTCATTTTTGATACACTGGCACAAAGTAGAAAAAAAGGTTATAAGAATATGTGATGCCCTTTCCCAAACTAAAGTTTTGTTCTAAAAATCAGTGGCAGAAATCCCTGATCAGAAGATGTGGGACTTTATTACACCTGCAAATATACCAAGTTGGGGACATTCATTATCATACAGTTTTTCCAAATTGTCATGGTGCTGCTTCTGTCAAGGCTTTTATCTTCTGCACACTGGTCTTCATCATCCCACTTTCTTGCCTTTCAGTTTGTATTTATATTTATTAATTTTTAATTTTAGCACAATTACACAATCATGGCAATCCATTAAGTAAAAAAAGAAAGAAAGGAAAGGAAAGGAATTGCAAAAGAAAAAGAGCCTGTTTGGGAATAGTGAGGGGGAAAGGGGGGAGGAGGAGCAAAATCATGTCCACTTGCCCCATGTGTTCATCCACATATCAGAACTGTTTCAGAGGAAAGTATCACACATACATCAACAGTGGAAAAGTAACATGGTTGGGAGTCATTGACAGGTTTTGCCCATCAATAAGAAGGCACGCTCCAGCAACAGATGGTCTACCATTACAGGACAGACACAGCATTGTGTGATAAGGTATAGCTGCAGACACTACTATGCTGCTCTAATTCCACTTTTCAAGCCTCGTGTGATAAAGTTCAGATTGCAAAGTTCCACAAAGGCTGAATTAAAACATGCCTCTTCCTCACCATGCAACCCACCTTTTAAGCTTCTGCAGCCTCTGTAAAGTGAAAGAGTGGATATTGGGAGGTGGGTGGTGGAGAAGCATCCAGCTATGTTCTTACAGCTGGATGCAGAGGGACAGTCCTCCAGGATGTCCTGGAGGTTTTCTAAAAGTCCTGGGGGATTATGTCATTGTTGTGCACCCAGCTACAGAAACATAGGTAGAAGCTTATCCACTGTCTTCCCCAGTCTCTGACTGTGCTGAGAGAGGGATATAGCAGCATAGAAGGTGGTTGGGGGAGGGGGTCTGGTCATTATGCAATTGGCAGAGAAATGTGACTTTCACAACCACCAAAAAATTGAGTTGTGCAGGCATAAGCTTGAGCCACATTTTCATATTTCACTAACAGGTTGCCAACATCTCAGTTAATTAACAGCTAGCTGGCTAGTTGAATACAGACATAAGAATCTCTTCCTGCACTGGATAAGGGATAGGTAGATATAGTATTTCCACAATTTTTTCACAGATTATCTAATCCAGGATTTTATTTGACCAGAGACTGTCTAGCAAAAAAAAAAAAAAAAAAAAGAGGAAGGGAGAGTCCCACTGCCTGCATTGAAACATTTAACATAGTTAATGCCCAGTTACATGACCTGTCTTTCCAGGATTGACATTAATGTTATGCCAAGTGGCTCAATGGAATTTATAGTTGACCAGGTTCTCATTGATTCAACGAGTCTACTTTAGTTGGCACTAATAAATGGATTAATCAGCCGCAAAACCCAGCAAAGGTGGATGGCTTAAGGAGCTACCGAATAGTTAAAGAATGGAAAAGCTCCTTTGGGGACTATAATTCCTGGAGGATGTTGCAAGTTGTTTTCCACGAAAGAAATATTTCTGTGTTCTGGCTTGTTCCAATTGTAAGTACATTCTCCACACTGTACCTTCACTGCTCAAGAGCAGAGGGCTGGGGTCCATTCCTTCAAAGACATATTGTAAAGTTCTGCACTGTCCAGATGTGCTGGTAGATTATGCCATCATTATATGTCTGGCATATGACATTATATATATATGTATGTATATCTTATATCACATATGTCAGAAAAAACACTGCAAGCAGTAAAGAAAAGAAGAGAAGAAAAGCAAAAAGAAGATAGGAACAAACTAAGAATTGTGAATGCAACAATACAACGGCTTGTGCAGAAAGATAAAGAAAATTACTACAATGACCAATGCAGAGAAATAGAAAACAACAACAAAAAGGGAAGGACAAGAGATCTATTTCACAAGATCCAGGAAATCAAAGGAAACTTCAAACCAAGGACTAGAATGCTCTATAACAATAAAAATAACATAATTCAAGACCAGGAAGGAATAAAAAGACATTGGATGCAATAAACAGAAGAATTATACAAAAGAGATGACAACATGAAGGACACATAGAATGAAGAGCTATATGAAGATGAACCCCAAATTCTAAAAAATGAGGTGGAAAATGCAATGAGGGAAATAGCGAAAAACAAATCACCAGGGACAGACAATATTCCAATTCAACTTCTACAACTGACAGAGTAAACTCTAGTGCTAACCAACAAAAGTCAACAGATATGGAAAACAAAACGATGGCCAACAGACTGGAAGCAATCAATATCCCTATATACAAAAAGGGAGACACAAGAGATTGCAACAACTATAGGACCATAGAACTGATTTCCCACGCAAGCAAAATCATGCTCAAAATTCTGTAATATAGATTCCAATCATACATGGAAAGAGAAATCCCAGAGGTCCATGTGGGGTTCAGGAAAGGAATAAGCACCTGGGACCACATTGCAAACTTATGATGGCTAATGGAGCATAGCAGGGAATTCCAAAAGAAAATCAGCATGTGCTTTATAGACTATAGCAAAGTCTTTGACTGCATAGATCATGAAATGCTATGGAATGCCCTTAAAGACATGGGAAGTGCCAACACATCTGATAGTCCTGATGAGGAATCTGTATTCAGGACAAGATGCTACTGTCAGAACAAAACATGGAGAAACCGAATGGTTCCCAATTGGCAAAGGAGTCAGACAAGGCTGTATCCTTTCACTCTATCTGTTCAACTTGTATGCAGAACATATTATAGGAAAAGCAGGCTTGGACACAGAAGAAGGAGAAGTGAAAATAGGAAGGGACATCAACAATCTAAGATATGCAGATGACACCATAATACTAGCAGAAAACCTCACGGACCTGGAACATCTACTAAGGAAGATCAAAGAAGAAAGTGCAAAGGCAGGCTTAATGCTGAACATGAAGAAAACAAAAATAATGACCACCGAGGACCTTCACAAGTTCAAACTAGACAATGAATAAATAGAAATAGTAAAGGAATTCTCATACCTGGGATCAAACATTGATAGAAATGGGGACTGCAGTCAGGAAATCAGAGGGAGACTAAGGGCCTCTGTAGACTGGTGTGGGGTTTCCATGGCCCCGATCCGCTGCTTCCTGAGGTAGCCCAGAGCTGCCTGTCTGCAGAGGCCCATTGAATGGGGAGGGTGGCTATGAAAGAACTAGAAAAGATTATAAAATGAAAAGATATACAACTCAGCACAAAAGTCAGAATCATACAAGCCATTGTATTCCCTATTACCATGCATGGATGTAAGAACTGGACAGTTAAGAAAGAAGATAGGAGGAAAATCAACGCCTTTGAGAAGTGTTGCTGGAGAAGAGTGCTGAGGATTCCATGGACAGCCAAAAGGACAAACAAATAGGTCCTAGAGCAGATCAAGCCATAAATCTCCCTGGAAGCCAAGATGATGAAACTGAGGCTGTCGTACTTAGGACACATCATGAGAAGAGTCATTAGAAAAGACAATAATGCTGGAAAAGGTGAAGGGAAGTAGGAAGAGAGGAAGGCCACATGCCAAATGGATGGACTCTATTAAGGAGATCATGGGTATTAAGGAGTTGTAGGAATTAAGTAGAGCAGTGGAGGACAGCGTGCTTGGAGATGTCTCATCTATAGGGTCACCATGGGTCGAGAATGACTCGAGGGCAGTTAACAACAAATATGTATGGCTACAGGAACACAGCCAGTTCCTTCTCCATTGCCCCCTAATCTCCACTGGCTACTGAATGGTTGTGGAGATGGGGTTGAAGCAGTGAAAATGTGAGTCCTGGGTGGGATTTTGGTTGTTGTGCAACCTCAATGGGAGAGAAGTTTGGGTTTGACAGGTGGATTTCCATGTGATTTGCACTAGATCCATAAGGGTTTCTGAGTCCCAGTGGTTTAACAAGAGCAACCATTACCTTCCCAGTTCCAGTTGCTGAAATCAAGAAAGCTTTGGAGAAAATAGAAGTGTATGAAAGATTCTGTGTACAAGCCCTAGCTCTGACACTGAAAGCAGATGCAGAAAACACTGAAAGGTCCTGGGTCAAGCATTTGCTCAAAAGAGGCTCATCACTTAATAACTCTATGGTTGCCTTCCTGAATTTGCATCTGGATCCAGCTGATGAATCTTAGGCTTCTAGTGAGAAGCTGTCTATCCCTGTGAACCTAAAGTCTGATTACCCTGCAGCAACCTTGGACAGAAGCCCACTAAAAACAGTTACTAATCCTAGAGATGTATCCTTATACATTGCCTTCGCACCCCATTGACATGAAAGGTGGGACTTGGGCTTTTCCATATAAAGCAGAAATGTGCATGTACCAAGGATCAGAGGTGATTTTTGGAACCTACCAACCCTTGGCAGGCAGGACTGGTAAAGATTTAATTTCCCCCTCCTTTGAGCCTAGACTTCCATGTTATTTTTTAAACTTTGCAATTAATGTTTTAGTTCTATCCTATTAAAGTTTTTGTAAGCCACCTTGAATCTTGGGAGAAAGGTGGGAGATAAACTCAATAAATAAATAAATAAATAAATAAATAAATAAATATTAAAATGTTCTCCCTGACAGAATGCATGTGTGCCCTTTCTTTCTATCTGCTTATACAGCTCTTTGCTCTTCATATGTGTGTGTGTGTCTCTAACAACAAGCATTCCATTACTGAAAACAGTTTCACCACCACCACCACTACCCTGAGTTTTATTTGTATAGCTTGTTTAAAAGTCCCTAACTAATGCAAATGTAAGTTTGTGCCACTGAAAAACTAAGAAAATAGATACAGGTGATATGAGCTTAAAATATAGGCAATAACAAAGTTGTTACCACACAGAGAATCAACTTATCTGCACAGGCCAAGGGGGAGAAACATTTGGATATGAACTTTGTGCCTCCTCTTATTGTGTATTCTTATCTCCTAATTCAGACCTCTTGGGGAATATTGAGGTGGCTGGAAAAATTCTATCATAATGAATGCTATTTTGTAAGTGAAGAGAGTATGAGCAACCTGACCCCTTTCATAGGTCAATGGTATTTTACTTTACTTTATTTTTTATTGTGCTAGTGTACAGTACAGTTTAAGTTTCAGCTTTATGGACTGCTTTGGGATTATCACAGGAGAAAAAATCTGTTTCTATAAAAAAAAGCATTATAACCTTTATGAGATGGCTAGGAGCATTCTGGCTTTGGGAACTGCTATTTGCAAGTTGCAGGACAGAAGGGAAATAACTCTGAAATTACAGGAAATCTGACACCGGAAATTTTAGCTCTAATAAAAAGCCTTAACATCCTATGGTAGATTCCATTCTGTGGACTTTAGGAGGAGAAAAGAGACATGCTAAGCTGCTTTAGATGGTTTGATATATCAATCTAAAAAGATGTAATGCATTCTAGCTGTGTAACTAGAAGATGATCTAATGTATTCATCTGTCTTGATACTTCTGTTACAAATTAATAACAGCATCCCACAGTTGATCCCAGGTCATTCAATATCAGACTTTGTTTTAAAAAAAGTCAAATGATTTGTTTAGTTTATAGCAATTCTCTCTTTGCTCAGTTTTTTCTTCTTCCCTGTTACTTTGTGTGGCAATTGGCACCAATAGATAAACATTACAGATTTATCCTTGAATTGTAGAGTGCAGTTAAGACAGGCTCATCCTTTGAAAACAACGTTTTTCATCTGCCTAAGTTTAAATTTTATGAGGTGGTACATAACTAGACAAAATGAGCTCATGCTTCTTCTCAGTTTGCAGGGAAACTGCTGCAACATGACCCCTGCACACACACACAAACACACTGCAATCGGCAGGAGAATGAGAGTGAGAGTTGCCATATACCACATGAGGCTTTTATTGTGCAATTTAACCATGCAAAAATATGATGAGGAAGGAAAAAACAGAACAATAACATAATTTTTCAGCAGGTATGGACAAGAAGATATGCATTGGAGGCAGAACAGAAGGACTTGGGAATATGAGGGGGCATGTTCAAGAGGCCCCTCTTTTCCTATGAACCTGCCAGAACTCTAAAATCTTCAGAGGAAGGCTTTCTCTAGGTCCTGCCAATATCACAGGCCCACTTGGTGAGGACATGGGACAGAGCTTTCTTGGTGGCAGCTCCCACAATTTGGACCTCCCTTCTGCAGGAGGCTAGGTTGGCCCCCTTCCTGCCCTCCTTTCACCATAGGCAAAACCTTTTCTCTTCAATCAGGCATTTAATACATAATTGCACCCAGGGATGCTTCTTCCTGGGGTGTTTGTTTGGTATGTGTTTAATGGTTTTATATTTTTCACTTAGTATTTTTAAAGCTATTTTTTACATTTTATTTGTTATATTAATATTGTACTGTTTTGTTGTTTTAAGCTTTTGTGAGCTGCCTAGGCCTAAGAGAGAAAGGCAGCATATGGAATAAATAAATCAATAAATTTTCTATATTGCTGGTATGTGTGTGTGTGTTTTCTTTTGCCTTTTCATATCTGGCAAATCGAGTCCTTTACACTCCCAAATTTTCTTCAAGCAGGAAAAATCCCACTGAACACAGAAGTGCTTACATTTGAATAATCATGTCTGGGATTTGGTTTTAAGGCTTCTGTAGCCTTACAGTCAAGTGGTAGTGCTTGACTACTCTGTGGTTTCTAAAGAATTAGATGAATTTTCCCATGCTGAAATAGGGACTGAGAAATTGTGCAAGAGCTGCTGCTTAAAAAAAAAAGGGGGGGGGAGGAGAGGAAGGCAGAAACTGACACATATCCTTCCACTTTGAACCACTGACATCTCATCTCTCATTCAAGAAACAGCATTTGGAAATAATCAATCAAAGAAGTCCTTTTCAATTGGGAGGAATGTAAACAGAATTTTGCAGTTTTGTAGCTGGATTATGAATATGACCAAAAAAATCAGGAGGTGAGTTTGAAAGTGACAAGTAAAGGGCAGCCAGCTTTAGCTCAATTGTGAAGCCATGAAGCTAGGGCTGCAATAATTCACTTGCCCTGTGCTGCAAACTTTCTTTATTTTTTAAACACACAGATGCACACAAACACACACACATATATAACAGGGTGCTAAAATTGTGCTTCACTTCCAGAAGGAGAACTGTGTTGGTAGTGGTTTGCAAAAATGGAGAAGACAATAATGACTAAGGAGAAGACAATAATGACTTCATTTACGCTAAAAAGTTATCACACTAGGACTTGGAATTGGCCACCCAGTACCTCCCCTTTTCTAATTTGGCTTCATTTCCCTGAAAGTCCCCCTCACTTCTCCCTCCCCAAACAGAATCATTTCTATAAGTTTTTGTGGGTTTTTCGGGCTGTAAGGCCATGTTCTAGAAGAATGTATTCCTGATGTTTCACCTGCATCTGTGGCTGATATCTTCAAAGATCTCCTGAAGATGCCAGCCACAGATGCAGGTAAAATGTCAGGAATACATTCTTCTAGAACATAGCCTCACAGCTCAAAAAACCCACAAAAACCTATGGATGCCAGTGGTGAAAGCCTTTGACTTCACACAGAATCATTTCTCTTTTCAATATAAACCATGAAAACTTACACACAGAAATATAAATGAAATGATTGATTGGGCTACCTGGCTGTAAAGAGAGTGGGACAGTGAGCAAAGTTTGCCTTCTGAGCTGCCCTAACAAAACCTAAGAATTGGGGGTGGGAGTGGGGTGTCATTTGCCTATGTTTTTTTTTCTATAGAGAAAAAAAGTTTAAAAGTTTTATTTTAAAAAGTTACTTTGCCAATTGAAAGGAAATCAAATTGAAATTTCCACCCCTTCGCTTTCTCAACTGATCACTAAGGCACCTAAGAGACACACAAAAGCATGCCCTCTGGCTTCCCCTTGACCCCCCCCCCCCAACTTGGTATTAAAGTAGAATGGAATGATCACACTGGAAAACATAGCAGAACAGTAACAGGAAAAGAGGTCTTTAACAGATTTTTGCATTAAGAAAAGAAACATTTTCCAAACAGTGTGCAAAGGGATCTTATAGCAACTTTGTGATTAATGGAAAGAAAGACATTGTAGCATGAGCTCTTCTGGATTTGAGCCTACTGCATCTGAGGAACTAGACTCAAGTCTATGAAAGCTCATGCTACCAATGTCTTTCTTTCAGTTAGGGGGAAGCAGACGGGTGGCCCTGGGCTGCCCCCGAAAGCAGAGGATCGAGGCCAAGGCTGCTGGACACCTCAGCCTCGATCCTCCCTTTCACTGCCTGCAAAAGAAGAGCTAAAATAGCGCTCTTTCCACAAGCCATGAAAGGGGTGCCGCAAAAGGCATGGCATGCCTCTTCGGCATCTCTTCCAGCTCAGCATGTCCGGATGCTGAGCCAGAAGGACGTCATCGGAGCGCCCATTGTGTGGATGGGCCGTCGCTCTGATGACGTCCTCAGGAAGAGGATGGGGAGCCCAGCGTCCAGCTGCCCCTCCCCTTCCTGGGATTGAGGACGGCTTTTTTTGCCGTCTGCTTCCCCCCTTAGTCTCAAAGGTGCTATGAGATTCCTTTGCACACTGATATTCCAAACTAACATGGCCATGTCTTTGAATCTCTCAGAAGAACAACAGAAGAGAAACAATGTCATGTAATAAGCCCCAACCAAAGCCACTATTATCCTGCTGTAACTGAAATTTACCTGCCTTGTGTGATAAAGTTCTTTGTCTTTATATTACCCATCAATAGAGACTTATAAGAGTGTATTTGTAGGATAGAGAATTAGAGGAGTTTCCCTGCTATAAAATATAATAACATTATTGTGTAAGTTCCCAAGTATCATGAGAGAATGTACATGTGTCACAAAGTATGGGAATGCAGAAAACAGCTTGTGGCATTGTGTACTGCATTCATCTACTTAAAATCTCAGCTTCTATTTTATAAAAAGCAAAGTTTCTCTCTCTCCCTCTTAAGAAAGCAAAAATATTCTTAAAGGTGAGAAATACAGGATAAATGTGAACCAGCCACAGCTGAACAAGATTTCTAGTAGCCAAGGGCAGGGCTTTGGTGACCTGTATAAATTCATAGCCTTCATCATGACTAGAGAACCAGAATATATTATGCAAATCATTTTCAATGCTGAATAAATTATGCAAAGGACATAAAATGGCATAATCTGAGACCACAAATATGAATTTGTGTTGGCACAGAATTTTGATGGCCCAGGTGACAAAGCTTGAATATTATCTGAGTTTTGCCATTCTCTGTTCATTCAGAGGTGAAAAGGCCCAGAGACAACAAAGGATCCAGATGTCTTTCCCCAGGAGACTTCCTGCCCAGTCTGCCTCTGACATGTACTAAATATCAAATTAAACAGCACCATGAAATCCTCAGAATATACTGAAGAAATAATAAAAAAGGAACAACCCCAGTTTTACACTGTCATAGATTCTATCCTGTTTTTATAACATCTCTCTCATGGGACTATAGACTGGAACTATAGAATGAAAACCTTTGTATCAAGACACATCAGGGGCCATAAAATTTATCTGCAGTAAGGCACATCTGTAACAGAGAGTCATATAAAATTTTTATCCAGTGAGTGGTGAAAGACACAAAGTATGACCAGATTAAAGTTCCACTTTGAACCAAAGAAATGTAGATAATAGTTTGGAAAGTGACTGATCAGCATGGGTGTGGGCATAATTTCTTTTCATTCTCTCCCCCCCCCCCCCCACACACACACCATATACCATATAAATCCCCTTTTCATAAGTTCTATTGCCATTCAGATCATCATAATATGGATGATACATGTGATCTACAGGCATCAGCAAACAGTAGCAGAATGATACACTGAAATGCAATGAATGCCAGATAGTGTTGTCAGGTTTTCAAAACAGCAATAAGGAACAGTTAAAATTCATGACATGCAGGGCTGATGACCAGGAAGCAGCTATTCACATGTTTGCATTCTACCTAAATACCAAATGAAAATACAGTATTGATTTCACTTAACCATATATATTATCCACATCTGTAAAATAAATGATTTACACATTTCTGTCTTTATGAAGGGCTCTTATCCCAAAATATAGGATTTATTTGTTTATTTATCTATTTGGCATCTCATTCAGTCTACATAAAAGAAAAAGCTTTCCAACTCTCAAATAGGGAACATTATTTATAATAAGGGACACCTGGCAAGCCTAAAATATCTCTTCACTACCTAGACTAATTTATGAATTTCATATTAAGAGGTGATAGCTAGCAGTGGGGCACTTCAAACTATAAATATGATTAGCTTGGCAAAGCCCTCATATATTGTAATGCTGCTGCTGCATCAGTGCTCCCAATTATTTATGATTGTCACTACCATGTTTAAAGGTAATATGCATTAGGTATTTAACCTTAGTCTATTTTTTACCTGCACAATTAACAATACAGGTTGAGTCTCTACTATCCAAAATGCTTGGCACCCGAATGCTTGGATTTTGGAAAAAAAATTATTGTAGAATACCTGCATTTACACACACACACACACACACACATTGAGATATCTTGGAGATGGAACCCAAGTCTAAACACAACATTCATTTATGTTGCATGTACGCCTTATACATAACAACAACAACAACAACAACCATGGAGGACCTACATACATTCAACCTAGACAATGAGGAAATCAAAATAATAAAAGAATTCCCATGCCTTGGATCAAATATCATTGAGGAATGAGACTGCGGTCAGGAAACCAAAGGAATGGGAAGGGCAGCTTTGAAAGAACTAGAAAAGATCCTGAAAAGTGAGGATATCCAACTGAGCATGAAAATCAGAATCTGGTCTTTTCTATCTGAGAGAAAGGACTTGGATAAATGCTTGCTAGTATTTGATTGTATAGGCCAGATTCATAAGAAATTTCCATTCAATATGTTTCTAACATAGGCCAACATCCAACCTGCATACATAGCTCCACATGACATTGTGCATCTTCCCACCACTCCAAAACTGTTGAGTGCTGGAAGTATCTCTGATGCTGTTGCTATGGGTAATGAAAGAAGAGGGGAGGTGGTTCAGACTACAGAGAAGCACCCAGTCTCAGTTCAGTTGGTTGAGGAGGGGGGATGAAATGAGAGTGTGCTCACAAATGGACCGAAAGGGCTGGCCTGGAGGCAGACATGGGGAGGGGCAGCCACAGAGATGGAGAGGGGCATCCCAACCTCACACCAAGGACGTCCTGACACCATGTACTGTTATACATGGCGCACACGGTGTCAGGACATCCTTTCAGCACAGCATTTTGACATGCTGCACCAGAAGAGGCGCTAAAGAGCCACGCACTGGCTCTTAGGGCAGCCTTTTGCGACCCATAAAAGGAGTGGCATTTTGCCGCTCCTTTCCAGGTGGCAAAAGGAAGGATTGGGGCGGCTGCATGCGGCAGCCTCGGCCCTGATCCTCCACTCCCTGGGACAGCTCTCTGCCATTCCTTTGGGCCAATGTGCATCAGCCCTAAATCCATAGAGTTTTTTGGTTTTTTCAGGCTGTGAGGGCGTGTTCTAGAAAAATGTATTCCTGATGTTTTGCCTGCATCTGTGGCTGGCATTTCAAAGAAACTAGGGGCCTCTGCAGACAGGCAGCTCTGGGCTGCCCTGGGAAGTGGAGGATCAGGGCCACTCCACATCGTGGCCCCGATCCTCCCTTTTGCCACCCCAAAAATGCTGCTCCTTTTAGGGGTGGCAAATGGCTGCCCTAAGAGCCAGCGTGTGGCTCTTTCTTGCCCTTTTTGGTGCAGCGTGTCAGAACGCTGCACCGGGAGGGCGTCCTGACACCATGTGTAATGGTGCACGGCATCAGGACGGTGTTGGCGTGGGGTTGGGGTGGCCAGCATGTGGCTGCCCCACCCAACTCTACCTCCAGGCTGGCCCTTTCAGCTGGTATGCAGAGGTCCTAGATCTACTTTTTCCTTTTCCCAGCAGCCCAAAGCAGACAGATTTACATGGTCTGAGTCTCTTCCCTTCCCTCAAGTAAGAAGGAGAAACAGAAGCTCCTCCCAGGGTTTGACACTGTTAGGGGTGGGTGAGTTTTGGTTGGACCACAGGGCAAGAGAGTAGTCCCATGTGCCCTATCAAAAAATGGGATGTACATGTGTGTGCACATGCCATAAATCACTAACAGGATGATGAGTCAGTATTGTCTGTCAGCTACTGTTAAGTATACTTAACTAACTGATCCAACTTCCCAGAAGCTCATGGAATCATTATCCATCTGTACTCTGATCACCAGCAGAATGGACTTCCTTCTTCACATGAAGCTAATACCTGACAAAGTAAGGGTCGATGCAGACTGGCACTATAGGCCAACCTGGGGGTGGAGTTGGGGCAGGGCAACTGCACGCCGGCCTCTACAACTCCACCCTGACTCCACCCCGATGGTGTGCACCTGTCTGCATACACGCCGTGCCAAAAGGGTGCAAAAGGGCCATGGCACCAGCACTAAGGGTGGCTTTTTGCACCGTGAAAATGACCAGCATTATGCTGCTCTTTTGGGGGTGGCAAAAAGGAGAATCAGGGCCATGCCATGTGGTTGCTGTGGCCCTGATCTGCCGCTCCCAGGGGCGGCACAGAGTCACCCCAAACGGGCCGTCTACATCGGCCCTAAGTTGAGAGGAGGGAGATATGATCAGGCTTACAGTGTCAAAATCATGACTTAGGGCCTTTACAGACTGCCAGAAATAACGCAGCTTGAGGCCACTTTAACTGTCCTGGCTCAGTGCTAGGGAATAATGGGAATTGTATTTTTTTCTGGGACATTGGACATTCTCTGTCAGAGAGCTCTGGTGCCACAATAAACTACAGTTCCCATGATTCATTAGCACTGAACCAGGACAGTTAAAGTGGCCTCAAGCTGCATTATTTCTGGCAGTCTGTAAAGGCGCTAAGTAGCAATCATTATGGGTGGGTAAATTTACATAACTGCTCTCTATCCATGATTGCTACTTAGTCACAATTTTGACACCATTGCCACTGTTGCTACTTTCATCCAGCCTACTTTACGGGAAATCAATAGAATGGTGAGAAAGAACACAGATGAATTATGTTTCTGTTGGGTTTGAGGTGGTCAAGCCGGGCCAGGCCAGGTTGTTTAGTTAGATCAGGGGTAGGTAACCTGTCCCGTTTAAGGGCCGAGGGACTTCAGCTCCCAGAATCCCAGGAGCTATTGGCCAACATGGGACTATTGGCCAACATAGCTGAGGCTTCTGGGAGCTGAAGTCCCTCGGCCCTTAAAGGGGACAGGTTGCTTACCCCTGAGTTAGATTGTTACCTATGAGCTTATTGCACCACACTCTTAAAACGGGACTAGTTCGCTTTAAGAGCTCTGACTGCCTTCTGTTGCATTTTGGGGTTTGTAGTTCTGTGAGGCTTAAAGGCTCTCTGGATGAATATTCTAAATGCCTTTTCCTAAACTACAAGTTCCAGAATGCAACAGGAGGCAGCCAGAGCAGTTAAAACGACTTAGCCCTGTTTTAAGAGTGTAGAGTGGTTGTCTTGCTAGTTAAGTTTACCGACAATGAATAGTGCAAAACTTTCTGTTTCTTTGCACATTTTTCATGCACAAATCTTTCAGGGTATAGTAACACTGGAGAATTAAAGCAGTGTGATACCACTGCCATGACTTATCCTACAGAATCTTGTCACATTGCTTTAGTTCTCCAGTATGGACATACCTTCAGTTTCTAAAGACACATTTTTTGGAGAAAAGCATATTTTTTGCTCAGAAAAATCTTTTTCTGGAAACTGTTTTTCACACAAAAAGTATTTTTGGACCAAACCCCACAATTTTTGTGCACAAACACATGGCTTTTCAGAACAAAAAATATTTTTTTTTCTGCAAAACACACTAAGACGTTATCACACGGGGTCTAAAGCAGTCCCATCCCCGCACCATTCCCGTCCCATTCCGGATCCTTTGCCCCTGTGATCACACGACGTCACACAAAACCCCGCCCATGCCTGCATCATCCCCGCACCATCCCCGTCCCATTCCGGATTCTTTGCCCCTGTGATCACACAACGTCACACAAAACCCCACCCATCGCTGCATCATCCCCGCACCATCCCCGTCCCATTCCGGATCCTTTGCCCCTGTGATCACAAGACGTCACACAAAACCCCGCCCATCCCTGCACCATCCCCAGCACATTGCAGCATCATCCCCGTTCTTTGCAATTCCTCTTTCAAAGAGGAATTACAACTGCAGCAACCAGAATCAATTCGCATCCACAGGTCTCTCTCTCAAGTCTCCTCCTCGCCTTAAGTCCTCCTCCTCCTTCTCCTCCTCCTCCTCCTCCTCCGCAAGCTCCCTCTCGGGTCTCTCAGCCTCGCTGGGATCCAGCAATTGGCTGGGCGCTGAGGCCAGGAAGGGAGAGTCCACTCCGGGCAACTTGCCGCTTCCTCTGCCTTGGGCGCAGGGCGGCGAGGGAAGGAAGACTGGGAGGAGAGGACGCTCACAGTTCCTTCCTTCCTCAGTTCCTCAGCCCTTCTTTCCTTCCCTCCTTCGGTCCTCTTCCTTCCTTCCTTCCTTCCTTCCTTCCTTCCTTCCTTCCTTCCCCCCTCGGGGCCTGGAGATGGTGGGGGTCTCTGGGGCCCCTTCAGCCCCCGAGGAGAGAGCCCAAAGTCCCAAAGGCCAGAGGGAGTCCCTCAGAGGCCTTTCTGGCCGGGGGAGATGTAGAACCATACCGGAATGATGCTGCTTTCTCGTCTGGGTCCATTCCGGTATGGTTCTGGATTGATTCCATGCTGCTTTCTTGCCGCTTTGAGACCCCGCGTGTGATAACGTCCTAATTTTGCACAAAAAATCCATGTATGTTTCTGATCATAAGAATTTCCCAAAACAATTTGCTACATGTGAATAAATGGTAAAAATTGCATAGAATTCTTATCTCTGTGTTCTTTTCCCCAACTAGATAACCTGGGCATTTGCAAACAATTTTTTCCAATGGAGAAATGAATAACAATGAATAAACTTTCTATTCTTAGTGATGATAATCTGTATATAGGCCATGGCTAGGCTTTGTGCATAGCTGGCCTCTGACTAGATCCTCCCCTGCTTCTAGACTTGTTTTTTGCCACTCACCTGATGGCAGACCTATTGAAACTTTATATATGGTTCACCTTAACCTACTCAGTTCCCAATCCTTAAGTTTTGCCCTTAAGTGTATTCAGAGGCTGCTTCTGCTCAAGAACTGGGCAAAAGTTTTGATGCCAGTACTGCAAGGCTGGACTTTATGCAGTCCAATACCACTCCAATGGGCATCATGGAGACACCCCTTAAACCATGACATATGTTTGAAACTCAGGAAAGTTATTGTTTTGGACTACAACCTCCAAAATTCCCCACCAGCTTGGAGATCTGAGACTGATAGTTAAAACAACAACATGCTCTCCAACAACTCCAGGTTAAAGAGTTCTCTCTCTGCCCACTACACACATTTGCCATTCATTCTCTGGGAAGCCCCAGATATGCTCACAACTCTCCATCATAATAAACTGTAGTGCTTTGCAGGTATCAAATCCTGTACATCCTAGTTGTACCTTTGCCTTATGTCTTTTAGTAAATGCCATTTTAAGAAGGGGGAAACACCTTAAAAATGGATTGATTTTAGATTGATTTTGGCCAGGGTTTGTTGTTGTTGTTCTTTTGTTTTGTTTTGTTTCTGATGTTGGTTGCAAACTAAATGCTGAGTCACGCATGGCAAAAAGATAATAATGTGGCAAATGCCAGATTTATTGATATGGAGAAAGGGTGGATCTCCCTTCCAAAACAATTCAGCAAAACAGTATATGCTCCCTTGAATGAATCAGAACTGAACATGTGTTTGTGTGTGAATGAAAGAGAAGGAGTGAAAGATGGGCAAAGCGTCCTGCCCCCACCCGCATGTAACTGGGAAAAAATAAAGACAGATGGCCTGGTAGTGTTCAGAATGTGCCTTTTGCTTTAGATCAATTGTCCAGGGGAAACATGTTTCATGTGTTTTGGGGCCCAAGGGGAAAGATGAGCATCACATTCACTTCCTAGCATCTTCAGATTTTGTTTTATTTTGAAGGAAGATTAATGGGAAAGACCTTGCCTGAAAACCAGGAAAGCCACTTCCTTTACGAATGCAAAATGCTGGTCTAGATGGATAAAAAGTTTGACCTGGGATAAGGCAAGTTCTCAAAATCATGTAGAATACCATACAGTATGGTGTTCTTTATCTGGATATGTGTTGTGCTCAATTTGGAACATAATTCAGGACTTAACAGAACTTTTAATTTAATTTATTTGTTTGATTCACATCCTACCTTTTTGCCAGAACAGGATCTAAGTAGCTTATAAAAGTTACCTTTTAGAATATTACACCAGTAATTCCACACCAGTAATTCCAAAATAATAATAATAATAATAATAATAATAACCTATTACACCAGTAATTCCACACCAGTAATTCCAAAATAATAATAATAATAATAATAATAATAATAATAACCTATTTCTTGTAAGATCAATCCTTTGATCTGAACCCAGAGGTTTTGGTTTGGAGTTTTTTGGAATTAGAATAATGTAATCATAGAATTGGAAGAAACCACAAGGACCATCTAGTTCAGCACCTCACCGCCCCCTGCCAGTGCAAGAATACATAATTATGGGCCTTTACAGAGTGCCAGAAATAATGCAGCTTGAGTCCACTTTAACTGTCCTGGCTCAGTGCTAGAGAATCATGGGAATTGTAGTTTTTTCTGAGACATTGAGCCTTCTCTGTCAGAGCGCTCTGGTTCCCATGATTCCCTAGCACTGAGCCAGGGCAGTTAAAGTGGACTCAAGCTGCATTATTTCTGGCAGTCTGTAAAGGCCCTAAAGCACCTCAAAGATGCCCATCCAGCTTCTATTTAAAGATCTCCAAAGAAGGAGAGTCCACCAGCCTCCTGGGCAGTCTAGTCCGCTCTCAAACAGCTCTTATAGTAAAGATGCTTGGGCAGATACTCTGTTGTGAAATCTGTGTTCCTAGCATCTCCAGACTTGAATTAGCAAGATATTTCTTGACTAGGAATTTGCCAGCATGCTCAAATTCTAAATCAAGAGCTTCTTCAATTAAATAAATCTCAGTAGAAGGGAGAAATCAGTTTAAATGACCCCAACACCATAAAAGTCAATCACAATTCATTCTCTTGTTTTATGTTGTGATTTAGGGCCTTTGCAGACTGCCAGAAATAGTGCAAATTGAGTCCACTTTAAGGGTTAGGGTTAGGGAATCCTGGGAACTGTATTTTATTGATCCACCCTTATGGCACCTCTTCTAGCTCAGTGTGTCCAGACGCTGAGCTGGAAGAACATAATCAGAGCGCCCGCTGTGTGCAACTGCGGGTGCTCCAATGACGTCCTCAGGAAGGGGTTGGGGCACCTGGTGTCTGGCTGCCCCTCCCCTTTCTGGGCTTGAAGACAGCACTTTTTGCCATCTGTATCCCCCCTTGTGTTAGAAGAGGCCAAATGAAACTATAACAATTCAAGTTTATATAGGGATCAGATGTCGTGGCCTAGTATAATTTTTACACCATATGTATTCAGTAGGTTGGAAGAATAATACCCATTCTGCTTCTTAGATGCTGTCGGAAATCTAGGGACTTTGGGCCTCTGCAGACTGGCCAAAAGGGCCTGCCTGGAGGCACAGTTAGGGCAGGGCAACCACATGCTAGCCACCCCAATCCCACGGCGATGCCATCCTGATGCCATGCGCCGTTACGCATGGTGCATGGCATCAGGATGCCCTTCTGGCACTGCATTCTGACAAGCTGTACTGGAAAGAGCGAAGAAGAGCCATGCACTGGCTCTTAGGGTGGCCTTTTGCCGCCCCTAAAAGGAGCAGCATTTTGCCACTCTTTTCGGGGCTGGCAAAAGGGAGGATCGGGACTGCAGCATGGGGTAGCCGCGGCCCCGATCTGCCACTTCCCGGGTCGGCCCAGAGCTGCCCATCTGCACACCCTCTTTATCACACAGCTTTTAAAACACCATAAAAGTTTAATACTAGTGCCACTGGTGATACCTATCACATGACACTGCCTTGTTGCTGCCTTGCTATTGGCAGGGGAAAAAGTCTATAAAATCTCAACAGTACTGGTATAGTGCTGGTTCTCAGTTGTCGTAAGTTACTCCCATAGCAGTTCTGGGACTATGTTGTCACATGGTGTCAGTATCTCCTCCTCTCTCCAATTCCCCTTCCCCTTTACTATTTCAGAACAGCCTTTTTTGTTTTTGTTTTACTTTCTTTGTTGTTGTTATTGTTGTTATCAAACTATATTCACATAACTCCAAAAGTGCATTTAAAAACCCCCACACAATTGCATGGTATGGTGGGCAAGGTATAGGACAGGGAGATGGGGTTAAGGATGAGGCTGGAAAAGAGCAACAGCTGGGTTGTGCTAATGGAGGGGCATATGGCAGGGAGTACTCCCAAACCAATATGCATACACTTCCCTTCATTAATGTGATTGTGGTGAGAATGGAAATGGTGTGATAAACTCATAGGTCCCTCCTTTCCTCCCGTAATTGAAAATTAAGCTGTATCATATAAGCATGTCACAGTGGCTTTTCCAAAATTTTTAATAAAGTAATAAGATTCAGGAATTAGAGGAACTAACATTGATATCCTTAGTGGAGAGGGGCAGCTGCTTGTTGTTGCATCAGACAGAAGAATATCATGGTCCAATCAGACATCCTTGTGAGAGAAACAGACAGAGACAGAGAGAGGTGGCAGAATAGTGCATTCCCTCGCTACATTTTGCAGGTAGCTACACAGACAGTGCTACATAAACACCCCAGAAATTGAGTCTGGGTGGTCTGAAGTTTTAGGAAGCCCCTGCTGGAGAATGTAATGAGATTTTTAAAAATGGCTTTCTGGTTGCAAACTCAAGAAAGTGGGTATGATTTACAAAGTCAGGTTACTCCATGATGTTCCCCTGGCCATCTTGAGGTGGCAGGGTCAGTCTCCACACTTGGTAATGTAGAGGAAGGGAGATTTCAGAAGCTCTCCCTGCTATTGGGATAAGCAAAGCCCTTCTGACTCTAGCTTGGGGTCTGCAAAGAAGGGAGGTGAGGCACGTCAGTACAGCAAAGGGGACATGTTCCTCTCTCTTCTGAATTCATTGAACCACACTGCGGTCTTGAAGGTCACTGTACAACCACACAACCCCCACAGTAGGGGAAGGGATGGGGAGGAGAAGAGAAGGGAGAAGCTATGTCTTCATGAGACAAGCCAGCAGTTTGTGTCTCTTTCTCTATCTGGAAAGCAGAGATAATAAATATTGATCTCAAGGGACAATGGTGAGAATTACTTACTTTCAGAGCACAAGCCATTTACATGAGTGCTTAATCCAGGATTATTCTTTGTTTATAAACCAGAGCTGTCCGGGTTGTATGCAGATTGGTTTAACCTATGCAAATTGGAGAGGAAGTGAGGAGAAACATGGTGCTCCCTTGAGGTCACAGCAGGAAAAATGCTGTCATTGCAGTCCAGGAGAGTTGCAGGATTATCAGCCAGTAATCAAATTTGGAAGCCAGAAAGCCAATTGGCCAAGGCCCGTCCCCTTGCATTGTAAGGAACCTTTGATTAATAGCCCTCTCCTACGTAATGTCATCAATCATAACTGACTAAAACTCAAATGCAAAGAATTCCCTGGCTTCCAATGAGAAGGGAGCAGCGGTTGAATTTGGGATCTTCAGATAAGGCAGAAGATGCGCAGAGCAGAAACGAGCTGCGTGGGTATTAAAAAGGACATTAAGAATTCACTTCCACCACTCTCATTGGTAATTAAGTGACTCATCTAGTGGCCGACAGTCCTGTATGCTTCCCCAGGCAGTTGTTAGTACTTCGAAAACCACTCCTGACAAAATGAGGTTTGCCCTTGGTACACAGATAATGAGAGTGTGCTTGACAGGTGTGGCACGATTAGAAAATTTCTCCAAGAGGCTCATTCCGCTAGCCACTCTACAGTAAACAGACTCATTAGAACTTGCTGGTCCCTAGAGGCAAAGCATGTTTGACATTATTAATTGGCTTTTCTGTATAAGGAGTCAAATAGATGAAAAGGTTTATCAAGCTGAAATAATTAATTTTGCCTGAATTCGTTGACAGTTCAGTTCTCCTGCAAAAGACCATTTTAAGAGGCTTTCCCCCCTCTTTATTCTCTCAGATTTCAAAGTTCAAAAGGCATAATAGTGGTAAAAAGTGGAGCTTTTTAGTAAATTATAATTAAAGGGAATTTAATTAACTTAGAAAAGAGGGGAAAGAAAGAAAGAGAGCTTTCCTATCTGAGGCTGTACAGAGGTCTAGATGGTAAAACATATCATGGCTTAATAATGCATTAATTTTAATCTAATCAATGTATAATAAAAGAGGTAATTATGTTTAAAAATTATCATACCACAATATTGGTATAGTTAAACACTTGATACATAAGTAACACAGCTTCTGGTTAGCAAAAGTTGTAATTCTTGCCTTCAAATTTAGATTAGTTAATGAAGGATCTCATATGTGCAAGATTAAATTGAATAAATAATTGTAATGACCTATGGTGAAAGTGATTATCAGGGTTCAGTTCCACAGCTAAGGGCTGGGAGGTGGGGGTCAGGTGGCTCCAAGTTCCTTCTCTCTCTTTCTTTCCCTCACTCACTTGCTTGCTCTCTTTCCACCAAGACTAGTACCTCCATCTTGAAAAGTATCATCCTAGCACAGCTATTAAGGCATGGATGGGGACCTTGAGTCCCTCTAGGTATTATTGGCCTACATCTCCCACCATGTCCCTTACTATTAGCTAAAGTGGCTAAGGCTGATGGGAATTACAATCCAGAAATATCTGGAGAGCCATATGAACCCACACCCCATCTTCAAAAATGGGGCCTGATCTGAGTAGGAAGAAAGTAACTTCTTATTACAACACTTTGAGACAGATAGATCATTTATATGAACCAGCATGTGTTTAAACATTACACCCCTAGGCATTTACAGCTTTAGAGAGAGGGCCAAATTGAGGAAAGGATACAGAGCAGTAAGTCAAAGCTGCATTCCATGATATAAAGTGGTTGTTGGCAGCAAGATCCATGGCCATAACTATAAGTTCTCCATCCACCCATTGCCCTTGTTTTGGGACTGAGAGTTGGGAGAATTTGTTTGGTTAGGGACTAGATCTCTCTGGCTGAGAATTCTGACATGGTTCCATCCCAGGAATCCTGGCATGGCACCATGCCAATTAAAGTTGAATCCTAGCACTATAACTGTACAGTGTGAAAGGGCCCACAATTCCATGCCACACAATAGTTCACTTATTTGGTGATTAAAAGATGGAAGGTATTCTTTTCAGATTTGAAGGGACCAATAAATACCCCACTCATTTTTGTTGCTGTTAACTTCCTTCATGTTGATCTCAACCCAGGGTGACCCTATGGATGAGACATCTCCAGGCCACCCTGTCCTCTGCTGCTCTTCCCAGCTCCTGCAAACTCATATTTGTGGTCTCTTTAATAGAGTCCATCCATCTAGCATGTGGCCTTCCTCTCTTTCTACTTCCTCCACTTTTTGTAACATTACTGTCTTTTCCAATGATTCATGCCTTCTCATGATGTGTTCAAAGTACGACAGTTTAATTATTTTAATCTTGGCTTCTATGGATATTTCTGGCTTGATCTGCTCTAGGACCCATTTGTTTGTCCTTTTGGCTGTCCATGGAATCCTCAGCACTCTTTTCCAGCAACACATCTCAAAGGCATTGATTTTCCTCCTATCTTCTTTCTTGACTGTCCAGCTCTTACATCCATACATGGTAATAGGGAATATGATGGCTTGTATGACTCTGACTTTTGTGCTGAGTTGTATGTCTTTGCATTTTAGAATCTTTTCTAGTTCTTTCATAGCTGCCATCCCCATTCTTAATCTTCTTCTGATTTCCTGGCTGCAGTCCCCATTCTGATCAATGTTTGATCCCAGATATGAGAACTCTTTCCTTATTGTCTAGCTTGAATGTGTGCAAGTTCTCTGTGGTCATTATTATTTTGTTTTCTTTATGTTCATTATTATTATTATTATTTATGTTCAATAGTAAGCCTGCCTTTGCACTTTCTTCTTTGATCTTCCTTAGTAGGTGTTCCAGGTCTGTGAGGTTTTCTGCTAGTATTATGTTGTCATCAGCATAGCTCAGATTGTTGATATTTCTTCTTCCTATTTTCACTCCTCCGTCTTCCATGTCCAAGCGTACTTTCCTTACAATATGGACGTTATCACATGGGGAGTTGCGGGGAGAAAGTGGAAATAAACGGGATGAGCGGAAGACTTTAATTTACGGGATTTGTCCCGTTCTGCCTCATCTGATAACTAAATTCGAATTTAAAAGGAGGTTAATTTGAACAAAAAACTGATCTTTTCAAATCCTCAAAAATCCCGAAAATGAAAAGATCAGGTTTCCGTTCGAATTAACCCCCTTTTAAATTCGAATTTAGTTATCAGATGAGGCGGAACAGGACAAATCCCGTAAATTAAAGACTTCCGCTCATGCCTGTTTATTTCCACTTTCTCCCTGCGACTCCCTGTGTGATAACGTCCTATGTTCTGCATATAGGTTGAATAGGTAGGTGATAGGATACAGCCTTATCTGACTCCTTTGCCAGTTGGGAATCATTCTGTTTCTCTGTGTTCTGTTTTGAGAGTAGTCTTGTCCTGAGTACAGATTCCTCATCAGGACTACCAGATGTGTTGGCACTCCCATGTCTTTAAGGGTGTAACATAGCCTTTCATAATCTATGCAAAGGCTTTGCTATAGTCTATAAAGCACATGCTGACTTTCTTTTGGAACTCCCTGCTATGCTCCATTAACCATCATATGTTTGTAATGTGATCCCTAGTGCCTCTTCCTTTTCTGAACTTCATTTGCATCTCTGGGATTTCTCTCTCCATGTGTGGTTGGAGTCTGTGTTGCAGAATTTTTAACATGATTTAGCTTGTGTGGGAGATTAGTGCTATGGTTCTATAATTGCTGCAGTCTCTTGTATCTCCTTTTTTTGTGGATGAGGATGTATATTGATCGCTTCCAATCTGTTGGCCATCATTTTGTTTTCCATATCTGTTGACATATCTTTTGGTTAGCACTAGAGTTGACTCTGTCAGTGTGGATTGCGACAGTTCTATTGGTATATCATCTGTTCCTAGTGTCTTGTTTTTTGCCATTTCTTTTATTGCAGCTTTTGACCTCAGTTTTTAGAATTTGGGGTTCATCTTCCTATGACTCTTCGCTCCATGTGTGCTTCATTTTGTCATCTCTTTTGTATAGTTCTTCTGTTTATTGCATCCAACGTCTTTTTATTCCTTCCTGGTCTTGAATTATGTTATTTCTATTGTTGTAGAGCGTCCCTGTCCTTGGTTTGAACTTTCCCATGATTTCTTGAATCTTGTGGAATAGATGTCTTGTTCTCCCCTTTTTGTTGTCATCTTCTATTGCTCTACATTTGTCCTTGTACTAACTTTCCTTATCATTGCGCATTAGCAGTTGTACTGTTCTGTTCATGTTTCTTAGTTTATTCCTATCTCTTTTTTGTTATGTTTCTCTTTTTTCCTTTATTGCTTGTAGTGTTTTATCAGTCATCCATGGTTTCTTCACTTTCCTTTTGTCTGTTGGAAGTGTCTTTATGCATTGTTATTTTATTATGTCCTGTTCACTATCTATTATACTTAGTACTGCAAATCTGTTCCTTATATTGTCAATGAATTTTGTGGAAATATTTAAATTGTATTTTGGTATGATGACTGGTCTTGTTCTCTTCTTGAGTTTTACTTTTATTTTTGAAATGAGTAGTTCGTGATTTGTGCCACAATCAGAACCTGGTCTAGTCTTGGCCACTAGTATGGAGCTTTGCCATCTTTTACTTCCAATTATGTAATCTTTTTGGTTTTTGTGTTGGCCATCTGGTGATGTCCGTGTGTATAACCTTTTCTCTGGATGTATGAAAAATGTGTTTGCAATGAATAGGTTGTTGGCTTCACAAAAATCTATCAGATGCTCATCTGCTTCATTCCTTTTGCCTAGTCCAAATCTGCCTATTGTTTTTTATTCTTCTTTACTTCCAACCTTTGTGTTCCAATCTCCAATGATCAGCTTGACATCCTGTGTTGGTGTGTTGTCAATTTCTTCCTGTGCTCCTACGTAAAATCCCACCCATACCAACTGTCTAATAGTAAGAATTATTTTAACCCATTGTTGTATCTAGCTTCATGTCATTATTTACTTTTTTTAAAAGTCTTTACAACTTTGAGGTTCCAGTGAAGTCATACTGGAATCCCAGCATCTGTTGCTTTTTATTTTCCTTGAAAAGGGAGGGAATTTGGGAATGTTCTGGATTCTCTAAACTCTTAGCACTGTTATAAATCTCACTAGATCCTACGGTTTTTTGACTAAATATAATAAAGCCAACAAAAGCAGAACTAGAACATAAATATAATAGATTATTGTTATATATTGTTACAATGGTAAGAATCATATATGCAAAATATTGGAAGCAAATAAAAATGCCAACAGAGCAAGAATGGGAACAGAAAATGAGAGAAGCGATGGAGTCAGACATATTAACACTACTACTAAGAAACAAAAGAAAAGAAAATATAGAACGGGAATGGAGACCATTTTTGAAATATTGGAAAATGAAAGATATTAAGATATAAAGTGAAAGTAGGAAAATAAATCAAGATAAGAAAAATACAGACATATTTAATATTTGAAAAATGTGTGAATAAATACCTGGGTTAGAGAAAGAGAGAAAAAGAAGAAATAATAATAATAATAATAATAATAATAATAATAATAATAATTTATATCCCGGCCCTCTGCAGAGCAAATTGGGGCGGCTTACAACATTAAAATTTCCATACAGATATATTAATACAATCTAAACTGAACATAAAAATCCCAAATCCCACCCATCCTTTAAGAAGGGTTCTTATTCCAGGCCCAATGGTGCTGGGCCTAGTGTCTCTCCCCCAGATGACATCGAATGGAATGGAGGGAGGGCTCTTCTTATTATTCCAGGCCTGATGGTGATTATATGTTTATAATATATATTTATAATATATGATTATAGAGTACAAGGTTAATAAAAAGGGTTTAAATAAAAGTTATCACTATGCAAAGGCTAGGTTAAGGAAGTTATTGTAAATACAAAATTATTGAAATAGTACACTTAAAAGCTTAAATGTATGTGTACAAAGATATGTATGAAAATAAGCATATATATGTATATTTTTTGTTTGTTTGTTTTTATGTGTAATGTATGTGATATGTTTGTGTAAAGTTTGTCTATTTTTTAAATTTATTATAAATTCAAAACATTTACATACAAAACATTTACATACATACACATATATATATATATACATTCGTACATACAAAACAAAACATAGAATAACATTACAAATAACATAGAATAACATTACGAATAACATAAATTATTTATATCATAAAATAATACAGTAAATTTTCTGATTCTTCCTAATGAATGAGTATTGCTAGTTTAAAGTAACTTCACTAATATCCCCTGGTTAAAATAAACTTATCCAGTATCTTATAATTGATATAATTTTTACTTTTCCATTTCCCTAATTACAAATCTTCTAGTTCCTGTTTATTTAACTCTTTTTCATAGTAGCTTTTAAACTTTCTCCAGTCTTTAATAACATCCTCTTCCGGTTTTCCGTTTAGTAGACCTGTCAAGATATCTGAGTCCATAGCATCCCAAAGTTTATTAATCCATTCATTATTCATTGGTGTTCCTACTATTTTCCAATGCTTTGCATATAAAATTCTAGCTGCGGTTATCATATATAGTATCACACACCTATTTTCTTTTTCAAACTCTTTCACAAGTATCCCCGTCATGTTTAAAAGGAAAAAAGTTGGCTCTAACGGTATTTCCATTTCCAATTTATTCATCATTAACTTTTTAATCCTTAACCAAAATTTTTTTGCTTCTACGCAGCTCCACCATAGGAAATTAAAAAAAAAACCTCTTAGCACTTTTATAACCTCTTACTACATTTCTGTGCCTTTTTGAAAGAGAGTTTTGAAAGATGATGATTCACCAGTTCATTCAGTGTGCATATGTGTTTGTGTTTGTGTGTCTGTATGAGTGTGTGTGTGATCTGTAGAGTTCCCTAGTTATCTAGAATAGTCCATATTCTCTTTCACCCGTTATTCCATTTTATTTCTTAGCATCTGCTCAAACACTTTGGACGAATACCTCAGGAGCTGAACAGTGTTTCTACTTTTGAACCATGGAAGGTACTCCTCAAATGAATTCACCATTCATCTGTGTATATTTTGCTGCTTAAGAGTCCTGATGTAAGTAGGATAATTGGTATTACTTTTGTATCTCTGCCCATCAAAGTTAGTTTGAATGGCTGGCAGAATGAGAAGGCAAAGTCAATCAACATCAGTGTAATGTCTGGCTTGAAAAGGTCAGTGCTGTATATCTGCACTAGTACAATATGTAGTCCTTCCAGCTTCTCCTCACAAATATGCCGTCAGCCTGGGAAAGCTACTGTTTTGGATGGCAACTCCTATCATTTCCCTATCCAACATGGCCTCATCCTGTCTTCAGTGATTCTAGTACTCATGGTCTACAACAGTGGTTCCCAAACTTTGGCCCTCCAGTTGTTTTGGACAACTCCCAGAAGCTCTAGACAGCTTGGCCAACAGTTAGGAATTCTCGGAGCTGAGAAAAGTTTGGGAATCACTGGTCTACAATATCAACTTTGGAAACATCTGCACTGCAGAAGTAATCCAGTTTGACACCACTTTGACTGCCATGGCTCCATCCTATGGAAACCTAGGAACTGTAGTCTTGTGAGATATTTAACCTTCACTGTCAGAGAACTCTGGTGCCACAACAAGCTACAATTCTAAAGATTCCATAGGATGGAGTCATGGCAATTAAAGTGTTGTCAAACTGGATTATTTCTGCAGTATGGACGTAGCCTTCTTCAAGCTCTGTTCAGCATCAACACTACACTAGTAAGTCTCAGTTTTATGAGATTTGGCCTCCAACAACAAGGCAGCCTTTTGCCACAAGATGTGGGCCATCCTCATTATATCAGGCAGTGATGATTGGGTCATGACCATTTTTGCAAAACAATTGAAAATGTTATGATTTCTATACTCCCACCCACATCCACACTAGAGACTAAATATTTGTTGCCTTAAAGTGGCTATTTGGCATTTTACTCTTCTAACTTTTAAAAATACTTCTTGGGAGATTGTACAAACATTCATTTTTTAAAAAGCAGTCTGAATTCACAAATATGGCTGAAGGCCAGTTGAACTGACACTAGGCTGGCAGAGGCCATGCTGAATCCAAACTCCTATGCCAGTTTTGGAATGGTGGAAACTACCTTTATCCTGGTCTAATTTTGTGTTGGTATTGTGGCTGTGTCCTTGGTCTGGGTAAACCTTGGATGTAACATAACTTGGCTTCTTCCTTGGTTCTCTGCCCTCCTTTTTGAAGGTCTGCCAGCTGATCCCAAGTGACAGGATGGGTTTCTACCAGCATAAGGTCAATTCAGCTTTGGTTTTGCCTGTCCCTTAATACCTGAGTCCAGCACATCTTTGAGTTAGATTTGCACTCTTTGACTGAAATATATCAATTTCTGAAGAAAGAAGAGCCCTTTGCCATCAGTGAGTAACTCAGGGTCATCAACTGGAATATATTTGCCCTCATAAACCATTTTTTCTTATATGTGTAAGAGCCAGTATAGTATAGTGGTTTGAGGACTGCCCTAGGACTCTGCAAACCAGGGTTCCAATCCCACCTCAGCCATGGTAACTCAATGGGTGACTTTGGTCAAGACACACTCTCAACCTCATAAGGGCAAAAGCAAACATCCTCTGAACAAATCTGCCAAGAATCTCCGGTAATAGGTTTGCCTTACAATTGTCATTAATTGGAAATGACTTGGCACACAACAACAACATGTAGAAAAAGGACAAAACCAACAGAGTCACAAAAGTGAGACCAGAACCCCAAAGCTTAAAGTTGCCATCTCGGGAGCCCATCTGCAAATATCAGTCCTTACCTTTTATTCTGCTTTAAGACAAAAGATCTCTTACCCCCCTTTTTGGTACCTGGTATCTTTGAAAAGTTCTTTCTCCTCTGCTCACTCCCCTCAGATGGCCTGGTCTGTACTCTCACATTTATCTCACAAATACATCATATTCTATCTATGATTTGGATGCTTGTGTTACCAAAATCAAGTGTGCTGCAGGGTGGAGAGAATAAAAATGCCATTCAGCAGAATTCTACTGGATGGAACCAACCCGGCTGCTCATTTTGTGCAATTGTTCCTGAGAGCTTTAAGCCATCCTTGAGGGGATTCTGAGCCATTGTGGTCAGTAGAAAGGCATCCTAGGGGACAGCACATCTGTCCAGGACCTCCTTTTCATTCATTAACCCCTCCAGGGGCTCTGACTAATTAGATCAGGCTGCTCATTTTAAGCTGATAATTGATTTAAATAGATTGCTCATTTCAGATAGAATAAAAACCTGCTAAACATTTGGTGCTGGTCTTTTCTCTTTCTCTCTCCTTCCCTCCCGCTCTTTTATATGCAAGTTTCAATTGCTTGTGCACTGTAGCATAAAATGTAGTGGTCTCCCCTTTCTAAGAAGGTCATAAAATTAATTACAATAAATGGGAATCAGGGAAAGAGGCTGTTATATTTATATGGTTTTGGGGTTTAAGTCATGATGTTCATAGCAAGTAAAGGTATGAAATGAAAACAAAACCTGCGTCTGCCATCCTGGATCAGAATGTAAGTGAAATCCCAAAGTAGGAGAGCGTGTGAATGTTGAGATGGATTAGTATATCTTGATTCCAACTATTGGAATAGATGGATGAGGATATAATTCTGCCATTCACAAAGCACTAGTAGTATTCCCTGGCAGTGAGCCTGGGTCTTACTTTAGAGTAAATGGAATTTTACTGTTTTATTCATTTCTGTACAACTGAATACTTGGTATAAAGACATAACTTGCATTAATCATGTTTTATACTGGAGCCTGAGGCCCATCTCACTCACCAGTTTTCTATGTGCTCATGAGCAGCATGGTTCCAGATCTTTCCCATGGTTCTTGAGTAACATGCAGAATAGAAATAATATGCACAGTAAGTGGAAATTAAGCAGGCTGTCTCTATCGCACTGCCAGCAACCTTCACAGCATTATTCTGACACCTTCAAAGCTTATAAAAATTATTTTCAGTGACAATAACCACTAGATACTCCCCCAGCCAGCAGGTCCATTAGCTATACTGACTGGTGGGGGGGGGGGGGATGGCAAATACTGGAAGTTCTTGTATTTAAAAAGTAACTTTCCAGGTGCTGGATGTGATCAGCATAAAAAATGGCAGTCTATGGGTGTATCTACACTGTAGAAGAAAGCAGTTTGACACTGCTTTAACTGCCAGGGCTCCATCCTAAAGACTCCTGGGATTTGTAGTTTTGTGAAACACCAGCATTCTTTGGCCATGAAGGTTGAAGACCTTGTAAAACTACAAATCCCAGGAGAGGTGTCAAACCGCATTATTTTACAGTATAGATGCACCTGCTAATCTTGATGGGCTGAATGCCACCTCAAACCACTACAACCCCCCCCCCCCCTAGAAATACCACAAAACACCTGGAAGTTGTAGTCCAAAAGACAATTTTTTCCAACATCTACTTATCCTGGTTCAATTATATGATTAGCCAGCCAATACATACCTATTTCTTTAGAACCCCAGTACTCCTGGGATGGGATGAACATTTGTTTTTGGAGTCTTTGTTCATTCCTATTGTTTATATCACTGTGCATCTGTGTTATCAGCAGGATAAAGCTGCTCCCTTGCATTGCTAGGAAATAACCAAAGTTGAGGCCATGTGCATATGCACGCTAAAAACAACAACCCAAAAACAGGAGGTAGGGAGTGGATGAATCACTGACAATATGAGTATATTGTAGAAAGATCTGTGTATTGCAGGGGTAGGCAACCTTTCCCCTTTAAGGGCCGAGGGACATCAGCTCCCAGAAGCCTCAGCCATGTTGGCCAATAGTCCCATGTTGGCCAATAACTCCTGGGATTCTGGGAGCTGAAGTCCCTCGACCCTTAAAGGGGAAAGGTTGCCTACCCCTGGTGTATTGCATCATCTCCTATGATTGAGTTGCTAGGTTCCACAATGAAGAAGAATCCTCTGGCTTCTTAACAACCTTGCTTCTGCAAAAGAACTTATCCCTCCCAGTTCCTTCTCAGTTTCATTTTCCACTCTCCAGTGCCTTGTCAAAAAATTATTATTGGTTTGAGATAGACCATGGTGGACGTTTTGTGGCCCTCCAAACATTTTAGACCACAGTTCCCATAATTTCTCATCATTAGCTATGCTGAGCAGAAATTATGGGAACTGCAGTCCAGCAGCATCTGAAAAATCAGTCTTGCCCAATCTTTGAGATAAGAAATGCAAAAAAGGAGATGATAGTTGTCCTACCTAGATAGAAAAGGAAAATCAGCTAGACATTAAGAGATTATAAAAAAGGCACTCTCAATTTGAAAGGTGCAGGAAAGGTGCAACATTAGCAAGTGCGGTGTGTGTATGCTGAGATCACACCAAGAGATCCCAACCTGGTGAACAGTGGGGAGGTTGCTCACTGTCTGTCCTAAGACCCCCTAGTGCTCCCCATCCCCAGCCCATGTGCCTTTGCCATCTATCAGCTGCAGCTGCTGGTGAGTTGGGGTGCTGCTCTGAGTCTGGCCAGTCTGCTGGCTGGTCTGGGAAAGAAAGATAAGAATGCTGGTGGCAGCAATGGTCACGGAGCTTTCCCCTTCCTTTGCTGCCATCACCTCCATTTCCTGTCCCACCAGCAGTCCTACCAGACTCAGATGCCTGGTACACCAGATGCCTGGTACACCACTACCTGCCTTGCCCTCTCTTCCCGTCCCTCCCACTGCCCTGTCCTGTGCCTCCTACTGGGGCAGGGAGTGCAGGGCAGAGCAGTGGATAGGAATGGAGGACAAGGAAGTCTGGTGCCACTGCTGGTGGACATGAGGTGTTGCTGGGTCTGGCAGAGCTGATGGCTCAGTGGGAAAGGAGGCAATGGAAGCAGGGTTGGCCATGGACTCCTTTTCTTCTTGTCGCATTCCTATCCAGCCAGCAGCCCCCACCAGACCCAGAAGGGGCTGCTACCCAGCAGCAACATCCTGCCCCCACCATGGCAGAGGCACCCTGACCAGTGGAGTGGGGAAGCTGTGCCAGGCAGCTTGGAGTTACCACACTGGAGTGACACCAACCCCAGCATTCCACTGCCTTCACAAGAGTGCTTTGCCTTTTCTTATGTGGAAATAAGGAGTAGCAAAGGGAAGGAAGATCAGCTGGTTTAGACCTACTGTACAACTGATTTCAGCTCCACCCAATGCTAGCAAGAGTCCCCAAAAGAATGCAGCCCTCAGTATAAAGAAAAGGTTGCCTACTTCTAGTCTAGAGAAAGAGATGTGGAGGAGAGAAGGTAGAGAAAGAAGCAAAGTCCAGCTCTCCCCAATCCAGTTCAAATTATGCTCTTGAAAGTGGACCACCCACTATATACTTTCTATATCAGGGATAGGCAGGCCAGTGCCTTCCAGAAAGTGATATACTCCAGCTCTATCAGCCAACATCTGGAGGTCACTAGGTTGCATACAACATCTGGAAGTTACGAGGGTCTACATGACTGAGGTTGATTTGGTCTTTTAAAAAAGAAAATCTTTTTTAACATTTTTAAAATGTTACTTCTGCTACATGCATTGCATTGGGTATGGTAGTAGTTTTTAGATAAAAATACAATAGCAAAACATTATATTCAGACTTTGTGGACTCACCTCAGAAACCACACAAGAAAAAGATATTAGGGTTGAGATACACACAGGATTAATTTGAAAACTGACACTGTTACCTCATGTGCTGAAAGTTACAAGATCAGAAATTAGTAAGACACCACAAAATATTAATGTACATAAATTTATCCCTTTGTGTTGTGACAAATGTGAACTAATGAACATCATTAGAAGTCAGAACAGATTGCTTTAATGTTCTTAAGAAAATACTAACAACAAATTGATTTTTTAAAAGAGAAAGAAAGAAAGAAAGAAGCCTACCTTAATTCTTTCTTTTCTTTGTTTGTATGGTCTATATGAGATTGTAACATTTATGTTTCTTGCATGGGTTGAAGCTTTTTGATATCATGGGAATAATCTGCAAGGAAGGTCTCTTGCACAAGGTCCATTGAACTGAGAGTGTGTGTGTGTGTGTACATGCAAATGCTAAGCTCCTGCCCTGCTCCTGTTCATTTCAAGCAGCTTATGCACTCCAACCTCCCAAAGGATTGTGGCCTCAGCCTGCTCCAGTGGCAACAAAGCTCTCCTCTCCATTATATATTGCATTCTTTCTGCTTCTCCAAACAAATTAAAACCAGGGATTCTGACTGTGCACTTCATGGGACAGGTTCAAGGTCTCCGTGCCTTGAAAAACTATTCAAGAGCACTTGCTAGTGGCTACAGCCCAGTATAGCATCTCTTGTTCTGCTATTTCTCAGCCTCTTCTCAAGAACCAAAGTGTATTAGTTAAAAAGAAAAAAGAAGGCAGTTAGGATGTTATAAATAACCAGAGGAGAACAACCAGAGAGTAGATTTTCTTTGTCTTGGGGTGGGGGGAATTAATTCTGCATCCAATTATTATTTGCCAGATACTTTTTTCTCAATGGTAAATGTTACATTATGTAGTACTAAATAGTTTTTGGAGGCAACCAGTTGTGAAAATGCATTGAAAATTATTCTTCCCAAATCCTCATTTACAGAAACACAAAATCAAATTTAATTGGATGTTTCTCTGGTATAGCTTGATTACTCAATTGAGTTCTAAATCTTTGACTTGGCAAAAGAGAAGTGGAGACTCATATAAGAAGTTACTATTTTTTGTTTCAGTTCAGAACTTTAGCTTCAATTTTCTTATCCTGACTAAAGAAATTTCTATAATTTTCTTGTTAGTTTACATAGGATTAGCTGTTTTATGGTTAAGGCATAATAGTGCAATCATTTTACTTGATGATGATGATGATGATGATGATGATGATGTTGATGGATAGGTGGGAGCCAAACATATCTACATTACACAAATATATCAGTTTCATGCTGCTTTATTTGTCATGGCTTCATCCTATGTGGTCCAGGGACTTGCAGTATGAGATTTTGAAATCTTGCTCTACAATTTATAATTAAACTAAAACAATTAGCTTCTAGAAGGATGTATTGGGAGAACAGCAAAAAATTCTAAGTACTTCACCAATTCTAAGTACTTAACCAATTGTAGCCAGCTCACTACAGGATTCCTTAGCATGGAGCCATAACAGTTAGTATGGGCAGGATCCTGCATCAGGAGACACAGGGTACATCTATGCTGTAGAAATAATTCAGTTTGACACCACTTTAACTGCTTAAAAAGTAGGCTTTGTAAGAGAAGCACTTTTGATTAATACATGATAGAAGGGACTTCCCACAAGAATTGAATGTAACAGTGAATTGCAATGGCCTGACTTATGCTGTTCTCATTCAGGAATGGAATGCCATGGTCTAAAACTTCTATAAATATGTAGTGCAGAGAGACATTACTTGATGACATACCTTGTATTTACACTACACAGCTGTATCTGTTTGGTACTACTTGAACTGGCCTTTCTCCATCATCTAGAATCCTGGGATTTTTTTAGTTTCCTAAGCAGCTATGTTCCCAGCTAGAAAATTCTAGGGCTATAGTTCAGGGGAGTGAGTAGGCCAAAGGGGGGTTGCAGACTGCCAGAAATAGTGCAAATTGAGTCCACTTTTAGGGTTAGGATTAGGATTAGGGAATCATGGGAACTGTATTTTATTGTGGCACCAGAGCTCTCTGACAGAGAAGGCTCAATGTCTCAGAAAAAAAACAAACAATTCCCATGATTCCCTAGCACTAACCCTAACCCTAAAAGTGGTTTCAATTTGCACTATTTCTGGCAGTCTGCAACCCCCCAAAGTCTCTAGGAGAGAATCCCAAATGCCTCACCACACTACCAGTCTCAGAACTGTATAGGATGGAGTCATGACAGTTAAAGTGGTATAAGGTAAGGTAAAAGGTAAAGGTATTCCCTGTTGACAAGGTTGTCAAGTCATGTCTGTTCATAGTGGGCAGTGCTTATCTCTGTTACTAAGCCAAAGAGACTACTCTACGTTGTCAGAGACTACTCTGTGATCATGGGGCCAGCACGATTGCACAGAACAGTTTACCTTCCCACCCAAGAGGTACCTGTTTATCTATTTGCATTTGCAAGCTTTTGAACTGCTAGGTTGGCAGAAGCTGGGACTAGCAACAGGAGTTCACTTCATCATGCAGCACCTGAGCCTCGAACTGCCAACCTACCGATCTTGTAATCAACAGAGTCAGCTTCTAACCACTTGAGCCATTGCATCCCCTGTATAAAAGTATAAAAAGTATAAAGTGGTATAAACCAATAATCATATCATGATACTCTCAGGGGTGCTGGGAAAGGAAAATGGCAGCTGCCCAACACCAGCCATGTGAGGAGCTCTGGGCAGAAGAGTAACATTCCTTCACCCCACTAATCTACCTTTAAAATTAATCGAAGGTGGTGTATCCAAATCTGTGAGTGGGATGGCAGTGGAGGAAACTGGGAGGAGATATGAGCAGCCTGTGATTTGAGTAATGAGTATACATCACCAAGCCATGCTCAAGTGATGTGTCCTATTCCTGTTTGGACTCTGGACTGCTGAGGGAAGAATGGCAGATTCTCATTTCTGTCAAACAAGGCCATGAATGAATCATATTGAAACATTAGATAAAATAGCATTTGATTTTTTTCCCCTGCAATGGCACATTTAAGATCAGAGTGGGATTTGAAGAACCTCTGCATGTACTCAGAACATACCAGTCTTGTGAATCATGTATACAGTTTTCTGATGGCCACCAGGTTTACTTAATTTTCCCAAACCAGAGTATTCATTAGTCATTTGTTTATTCACTCCAATATTTTCACTTGTCATTTCACTCCACAAATTTAGTTCATAGCTAAATGCTTACATATGCGTATGTGCTCACATGCACACACACACAGATGTGTGTGTATATATCTGAATGAAATTTACTCACAATCCTAATCTACACAATCCATGAAGCTTTTCTACTTTTCTATTAAACCATTCACCACCCTCAGTTCTGCACAGAGTTTGCAGGGTTAGATCCTATTAATATATTTAATTATATGCATGTGAAGTCATGAATATCTTTTTCTTGTCTAGGGATTTGTTGGTAATTTGGAGGATTCAAACAAGATGACCCAAAAGATGACCCAAACATGATTTTCAGATGGAAATATGTACTTTTTAAAGTTCCCAATGTAGTCTTTTAAAAATGCTTTTGAAGGCATCTGTACATCTGAAAAATTCAGAAAAACACTTTGGTCTATGGGAGAATATGAACCAAACTCTGTGTTTCTGAAAAAGAAAATGTGTAGGAAAAAATACACATGCAAGAGGGATATAGAAAAAGAAAAGACAAAATCCAACAGAGAATTGGAACAAACTTGGAGGTCGAAAACAGTGCAGGAGGGAAGAACTTTGATGAGATGGAGCAAGATCTGCTGAGCATTTCTCACCTTGCCCCTATACATCCCAATAATTTAATTCACATAAAGCCATCTCCATGTAAAGTCAATAAGTGATTTGTACAAGCAAATGTGCCTCTTTGAAGGCATGACTGCAGCCTTTAACCCGGGTGGAAGGGGAGAGCAGATGAATCATTGGGTTGACAAAGGGGCCCAGATTTTTCTCTCCAAGAAAAGGGCATGCCTTTTTGGAAAAACAAATCTGTCTCAGGAACAGCTTGCCTGCTAATGTGAAAAGTGATCTGCTTTATAGATTAGTAATGAAGTAATTTCGTATTTACATATGTGTGGAGGGAGATAGAGTGAAGATCCCAAGGTACTATAATTGCCAGAAACAATGTGAACAGCAACAAGAAGTGTTCAGGATGAAGATATAAATAAAACCAGCTTTGATCCAAAAGTATGGGGCAGAGATAACATGCTGAAGTGTTAAGAATAAATGTTATTGAAATAAGTACTGTTTCTTTACTTAGAAACCTAGGTGTCAATACTACAGAGCAGTTAAGGTGCAAAAAAATAAAGTAAAAATGGGATTCTTAGAGTAGATTTGGATCCATGGCAGCCACCTTCCCTTGTGTGCCCTGGGAGTTTTGCTTATCTAGGATTCATACAATTGTGAAAGTGGAGTGTAAAAGGGAAGTGTGCACATACCCAGTTTCTTTATCTGCCATTGCCAGGATTCCTGAGCTTCCAATCACAAATATCACATGTAGTCTGGTGTGTGCCCCCATATTATTTTCCCCATGCAGAGACATGTGCTACCTTCAGCTTCTCTCTGGTCCCATTCATTTATATATATTTTTTATTCAGCCTTGATTTCACATTTGTTTGGTTACTGCTGCGGTTTTTGTTGTAGCTGCTGCTGTTGCTTCCCTTTTTGTTGAAAAAAGAAGTTCCAAAACTTGGAAATGATTCTCCATTTAGGCTGACCCATTCAGCAAATTCTTTATGGATTTGAGCTCAGAGAACTTAAACTGGGTTCATCATGGGACAAAAAGAAATCAATGATGCATTGTGTTATGTTACTCCCACTGTAATACACTCTCTAAAAGATAGCAACCAAGGGGCTTGTAAGCAGGACATGAGTGCAACAATCCCCTTCTGTTCCCCTTGAATCAGTTTGGGGGGAAAGTCATTTTAAATGTGATCTCAGGGCAAGGACTAGCATCACAGGTGCCTATCAAGGCCCTGGCCAGTGGCAGCCATCCATAGAGACTGGAATGGAAATGCTACAAGCTGTTGCCAGGCCTGAGTGTGGAGCCAGGATATAATCTGATACAAGGGCAAAGGCTCATCCAAATCTGATGGACAATTGTAGAGCAAAGCTCGGCCCTGGTGGATTATAGTGGAGCTAGCTGGCACAGCAGTTAACACTCTGAGGGGGGAAGCAGACAGGCGGCACGGGGCCGCCCCGGGAAGCTGCCAATCGGGGCTGAGGTATCCCCACACCTCGGCCCCGCGGTGCAGCTTCACCACCCCAGGAAGGAGCGCTAAAGTAGCGTTCCTTCCACAAGTCACTGAAGGTGCGCTGCAAAAGGCTGCCGGCACACCTTCGGCAACTCTTCCACCGCAGCGTGTGTGGACACTGCGGTGGAAAGGCATCCTCAGAGTGCCAGATGTGTGGAGGGTCAAATACAAACATACAAAAAATACAAAGCTCATGAGCCCAGTGAAGCCATTATCTCAGCATCAGTGTGATAACCTCTCACAGCTGCAGGAGTTTACCGCATACCATGCAGCTGCGGACAAGTCTACATAGGGACCACCAAACGCAGTGTCCAAACACGAATCAAGGAACATGAGAGACACTGCAGACTGGGCCAGCCAGAAAAAATCAGCAGTAGCAGAACACATCATAAACCATCCTGGGCATAAAATGCTGTTTGAAAACACTGAAATTCTGGACCATGCCAACAACTATCAGGTCAGAATGCACAGGGAAGCCATCGAAATCCACAAACACTTGGACAACTTCAACAGGAAAGAAGAAACTCTTAAAGTAAACAAGATATGGCTACCAGTCCTACAAAATAAGAGATTCAGCACTCAGCAAATGCAAATGGAAAACCAACCAGGGTCAGGGGCTTTCCCAGCAGACAATAGCAGACAATCTCCCTGATTGCATATCCTTACCTGGAAGCCATGCCATCAACAACAGAACAATACCCTTTCAACACAGAACAATACACAGTTTACATGGGAATAGCAGACAATACCCTTGATTGCATACCCTGAAGTTATGCCATTAACAACAGAACAATACCTATTCAACACAGAACACACAGTTCACCTGGGAACCACTCCTCCCTACCCAGGGTCTCACAGTATATATAGACCCATGCTCCTCCAATTCAGTTTTCTCTGAAGATGCTAGCCACAGATGCTGGCGAAACGTCAGAAAGAAACTCTTCTAGAACATGGCCACACAGCCCGAAAAACCCACAAAAACTATGGATGCCAGCCATGAAAGCCTACGACTTCACTCAGTGTGGAAATGTTTGTTAATTACATTTTTAATACAGTGATTTATTATTTATTATGCTAATAAATAAAATACAGGTATATAATGATTTGTATAACTGGAAATTGAAAGGTGAATTGGTAAAACTTCTGTCAGTTTTAGTGACTACTAGAACATGAAAAGACCAATGGACAAGCTGGCTGGCTGATTCTGGGAAGTGTCGTCCAATCGTCTGCCACTTTGTAACTGTATTTGTGCATCTGCAACATGGTAATACAGTTTGTGTATTAAAAATATGGATGAACATAATCATACTTTTGAAAAATACACACAAACATTGGTTAGTCAATGGAGGAAATCTGTTCATTTTTACAATTAGAAAATTTTAAAAATATTTTTTGCATTTAGGAAAAGGGGATACAGAAATACATACAATTTAGCTGTGGGGCAAAAAAGACTAAAAACTGGATATATACCCTAGCTGAGAGTGAGCATTGGGCTATGACTCTGGAGACCAGGGTTCAAATCCCCACGTGACCATGGAAACCATTTGGGTGACTTTGGACAAGGCACAGTCTCTCAGCTTCAGGGGGACACAAAGGCAAACTCCCTTCTAAACAAATCTTGCCAACAAAAGCCCATGATCGATTCTCACTAGGGTCACTAAGAGTCAGAAGTGACTTAAAGGCACACAACAATATACCCAAGCTAAAAAAAGTTTCAAGGTGGAAGTTGGAAAACCTCAATAAGTTTAGATCTTATTCATTTGTTCATCTCTGGTTGCTGCAACTCAGCTTAGTGCAGGGGTAGGCAACCTTTTTGAGCCGGGGACTGGGTTGCTGTCCCTCAGACAATTGGGGGGATGAAGCACCATAAATAAATAAATAAATAAATAAAAGTATTTTTTTTAAAAAAAAATTAAAATTAAAAAATATGCATGCACACTCTCTCAGCCCCAAAAAAGCCATGGCAAAACCCCTGTGGAGATTTTGCCAAGAAAACCCCAAGAACAAGTAATAACAACAATAATCAATATCATCATGGCGGGCGGCGGCGGGCAGCGGCGGCGGCGGACCTTAGGTTTCCTACCCCTGCCTTAGTGTAATAGAATTGCCTTGATGCCCTGGACTGTGTTCATACAAGAATCTGATATTCAGGTATTTTAATTCTATTTTCTAACAACATGCTATGAAGGAAAATGTTCTCAAGTGCTCTAGCTCCACTACATTCCCTCAACCCACCCACCCCCACCAATGATTGTTATGTCATATTGAGGGCAGATGTCAGAAGAGAAGAGTCTCATCTACCCATGAAGATTCTCTGTGCAATTTAATCCTTTGAAAACCAGGTTCTGCACTGTAAGGAAAACCTCCAAGAGTAGTTTAGGCTTCAAATATTTGTTTCCACAAGCTGTGAACAGAAACTGGAGAGATGGAGCTAACATGTGCCTTCACATCCTTCCACTTTCTGTCTCAAGAAAGTGGAATCTGAATGGCCAAACAGGGCTCAGAAAACATAGTGAAATGTACATTGCAGTGAAGCCCTTTCCCTATGCAACAGTTAGGATTGGCATCCTGGAATGCTAATAGATGTATCTACAAGGAAACCATTCAGTGTGTTAGCTACTTATGCAATGTTTCATTGTTGTGCACCAGAACTCTCTGACAGAGTTCTACAAACTCCCAAAATCCCAGAATTCCATGGCATTGTGCCATGACAGTTAAAGTGGTGTCAAGCTGCATTATTTCTGCAGTACAGATGCAGCCTATGTCTAAGTTTTCAAAATCATTTAGAAGAAATAGTGCCTGCATGGATGACCTCTGAGGACTGATGAAGAGGTATGAATGAGTTTCACCTTTACACATAGGCAATGAAGGCAGTCACACACACATACACTCTGAACCAACCAACAGTTTTAAATTGTTATGTCAGGAATGGATGGAAAAACCAAGTCTAAGTGTTTGAACAAATTAGACTTGTTTCAACTATCTGCTCCTTCATATGTCATTTTGCTTATGATAGCTTCGGCATACCTTTGGAGAGATCATATGATCAACACCAAGAAGAGGGAATAAAGAAGGAACACCACTTCTGCTTGCTTATATAGGATTCTTTTCCACCTGTATGAAAGGTCTCAATTGGAGGGAACTCTGCTATGATCAAAGGCAGAAGGATAGCAATTTATCTTCATGCAAAGGGTCAAACATGACAAAAATGGTTGATAAGAAAGACTCTGATTTATCTTCATTAGCAGTCATTAGTGATCATGTGTGTTTCTGTTTTCATTCATGATTTTTAAAAGCTCATTACAATTATGCTGCTGTCATGGGGAAGTTAATCCATCAGGGTTCCAGTGCTGCAAAGGGAAAGAAGACGCCATAAAATATAAGCCAATGTGAACTAATTGCTACTGTTATTGTCTCAAGCCACAAAAATGTAAAACCATCAGCTCCAGGGATTCCAAATAGATTGAACAATATTGTTTTTTTAAAAAAGAAATCCTTCACTTGTTTTATGCCAGAGTAATGAATGTAAGTGCCCCCAGGACAATCTTGAAAGGAGATAATGAATCTCAAGAGTTGATTTCCTTTTTGCTCCTCTTCTTCTGGCAACATTTTAACTGTAAAAATGCTCAGATTCAAGCAACTAGAGACAGCATGACTTATTGTCAACATCCCTAAAGTGAGAAAACTAATCTACCTGCTCACCTGAAAGCAGCTCTTTCGTCATCCAGTCTGTCAGGTATATTTTCTTCTGACGTGAAAAACAATCACATTCTTCATCAAACATAAAGCATAAGATATAAAGCAATCTCAGAGGTAAAGTCATCCAACATCTGGAACCTCATTGGAAAAAGTTCTACAGATAATAATTCCTATGTCTTATCTAATGTTTTAAGAGCAGGGTTACATCAAAGGCGTCCTCAGCATATTGAAAACTGGAACACTGATCACTAGGAGAGAAAAATGGAAAGGGGGACATTCAATCTCTTTGTCACAAAACATCGGATGTGAAGCCTGCCTCATAACACATTGACACAAATCAAGCCAAAACACACAGAAAGGATGGAACATTGGCTGGTGAGAATTTCCTCCTCTTACCCTGAAAGCAGATCTCAACTGGGGGCAAGGTTGGGTTGTCATCAATCCACACATTATTTTGGTCAGAAATATACATCTGAAAATAGTGCAAGTCACATATATGTGGGCTCACTTCTGTGAGTATGGATTATGACTCAGCAACTATATTTATAACACACATATCTAGAAATGTTTCTCTCATGTAACTGTGTGTGTATGTTCATATATATATATATATATAGAGAGAGAGAGAGAGAGAGAGAGAGGTGTGTGTGAAAAGTTTGCCTTAAGGGTAAACTGAAGAGATTAACATGAGGCAAAATAGAATGTTATAAAATTCTGTAACATTTTATTTTGCCTAATGTTAATCTTTCTAGAAATCTGCTAGCACAGTTTACCCTTAGGGAGAAAATAGTCCCTAGAATATTTTGATTTATGAACTATAATAAACTGGGTGGGAAATTGATCAGCGAAAAGCTTGCTATAGGTCTCACAGTTTTGTAAGATATATTAGTGTATTCTGAGATGATCTCGTACCACAAAAAGATTTCTTCCTGCTCTCCCTACTTGTGTTTTTTCTAAATAACTTTTTTCCAACTTCAGCAATAAATTTTCTTGACTGTTTTTTTTAAAAAAACAAAAAAAAACAACCACAATACAGTGTGAGATCTGGAGAATGACTCTCTGAAAATAATACCAAAAGAAGCAAATCATCTTGAGAAAAGTCACTTGGTTGGGGCACCCGGGGCTATTCTAATCCATCATTATGTGTTGAGTGTTGGATTCAGCTGTGTACAGTGGGAGAAGAGCTCTGCTAAGGTGGAATGTACAGAAAGGATCTGCACCAAACATAAACCATATTGATGAGACAATTATAGACTTGTGTGTGTGTGTGTGTGTGTGTGTGTGTGCACGCGCACGAGCATTTTGCTCTGGGTCCTCCACCAATCTACCTCCAAAGGATGCCCAAATCCCACCATTCATCGTGAGTTCTTAATGAAGGCTTTCATGGGATGACAGACATGTTCCAAAACCAAATGCATAAATTTTAGTTATTGCTTTCAAGCACTGTTCCACCCTATCCCAAAGCAAAAAAAAAAAAAAAAAAAAAAAAAAGGAACAAACAAACATCATGGTGATGACAGAATTTGGGAAAGTTATTGTTTTGGACTACACTATCTAGAATCCTGGAACCAGCATGCTGCCTGAGAGATTCTGGGAGTTATAGTGGTAAATAATATTTTTGTCCAATGTCTGGATGAGGAACATATTTAAGCATGCTACAGTGTGCTACAAAGGTATATGTGGGCTAGCCTATGCCTTTGAATGGAGTGGCTATCTTTGGGCACAATGTTCACAAAGAATAGCACCGTTCACTAACTTCAACCAATTGTGCACGTGCACAAGAAGATGGCTCTCCATATGCATATCTGGGGCTGGTGTCAGTAGTAAACATTACTAAATATATAGAGACCCCCATCCCTGCTGCAGGAGGCTCAGTGACAACCCTAAAAGCCTCCTGGCCTTCCTGCTTCTTCTTATTGTAACCATTAGCTCATCTGTCCTTTCTGAACTTGCCAGGGAGGAATAGAGTTGCCAGATCAGGACTATTCTGCGCAAATTTGAGGGATGCCACAAAGTGAGGGGACTCTAGTGATGCCATTAAGCATTACAAATAAAGCATGAACAGGATGGAATCACAGAGTTATAGTCGATATGTCCACAGGTCTAGCAAACGTGGAAAATATACATGCACACATTTTTCAATGGAACACTCTCACCCTGAGGGTCCTCCCCATCATCCTGATACCTGGAAACTGTTGTGAAGGATCATAGCAGCATCCTCCACATGCTTTGCTCTCTTCTTCTGGATGGATAGATCAGTCAGTAATCAATACTTTGCCTGCAGCCACGTGAAATTCCCTGCCCCTTCACAGTATTAAGTATCTTGCATACATCAAGTGGTAAGAATGCTAATTGCATCCATTTCAGTTCCAGGTTGCAACACAAAAATGTGGAAAAATCAGGGGAGGTGAATACATCTGCAAGGCACTGTATATGTCACACTCTAGTTGTACGTACATACCTTTCTGTGCATTTGAGACCTGGAAATATGCAGTAGTGGAGTTACATTTGATTTAAAACACCAAATAACCAGGAAGCAAAATGAATGCTTAATATATGTCAAAGAAGGAAAAACAGGAATTTACTGTTAAACAGCAGACCTCACTGTTTTTCCATAGCCTTTTACTGATATAGAAATGCACATTTGGTAACACATATTCTGTGCAGGGAGAATTGTGGTGGCTATAGCATCAGACTATATAAGGCAGACTACGATGAGGGCTGCATTTCAGGGGATGGTATGGCGCACACTACTGCCACCTTTCTCCTTTACCACTTTAAATTCTAGCTGGCAGTCCTGTGGGAACTTGTTATCCCCACCCTTGCCACCTAATGAAATGTAAGGGACCCACACTGTCTTTTGTATGATGTCCCCCCCCCTCCAAATCCTCCAAATATTAGTAGCATGTTTTGTGACTAAAACATAGCCCAAGTGATGTTGGAACAAGAAGAAAAATGTATTTTAAATCAGCATGTAATAGTTGTAACTTGCTTCAGAACTTGCTACTATAGTCTTTCTTGGTTACAAAATTATAATGTTTGTTTCTAATTCATTCATAGTACCTCAGCCACACTGGCTAGTGCTATCTATCTGGAGAGAACACCACAGCAACTCTCTTCTTTAGAGCTCTGTGAGTGTTCAGAGTCTCTCCTTTCTAGACTCTACCTCCCCAAAATACAGTTCCCTCAGGAGCACCCTAAAATACAGCCCTCTCTCTAGCTTAACTTTCTCAACACTCTGCTCATCTCCACATTAACTCTAACTGTCTACCAACTGTCAGCCTGGGCTTTTTAAATGCTCCCAGCTTAAATCCCATTGGCTGGCTCTCAGCTGCCTCCTGATTGGCCAGCTGGACATTGTATTCACCACACACCTCTCCCCCTTTAGCAAGTTTATGGACACATATAACCTATCAGTTATGTGGGCCCATAAACCCCTATAATAAATTATACTTACCATAACATTCAATAAACAACCACATTTATATACACAATACAGTTATACATATATGAACCATTATATACAAACCATTACCTCTTAAATTATATTACATTCTATACAAACCATTACCTTTTAAACTATATTACATTACCGTCTTTTAGTTTATCCATCCCCTTTCCTTTCAATCACTTCCTCAGATTTAGGTATGGGATAGGCGTCAGTTTGGGTGATTTCATTTAATCGCCTATAGACCACACAAAACTGAATAGTATGGTTGGGGTTTTCTACTAACACTACTGGTGAAGCCCAAGGACTATTGGATGGTACAATAATCCCCATCTTTAACATTATATCAATTTCCTCCCCAATACTGTTGGCTAACGGACCGGTGACACGATATGGAGGAGTATTCTCCAGTATTAATATGATGATGATATATCCCCTGGACTTTTCCAGGTACATCTGAAAAAAATATCCTCAAACTCTTTTAACACATTCTGTATCTCTGACTGTTGCTGGGGAGTAAGAGAAGTGTGAAGAGTAACCTCTTGTATCTTTTCTTTCCCTGCATTCTCAAATTTCCACTGAGGAAGGACAATGCCTTCATTATCCATCTCTCTAACAGCATATAATACCAAATTTTCCCACCTAACATAGGGCTTCAGCATATTTACATGTACCAATTTACATCCCACATCATCTCCCAAATCCACTATATAGTTTACATTATTGATCTTCTCTGTAACTTGAACTGGTCCCATCCACGCATACTAAAGTTTATTTCCTCTAGTTGGTCGAAGGACTAGCACCTCATCTCCTGGCAGAAAAACTCGAGTTGGGGCCTTTTTGTCATACCAAGTCCTTTGTTGATCTTGAGCTGTTTTCAAGTTCTCTCTGACAACTCTCAAGGCTTGTCTTAAGGATGTCATCAGGTTCTGGACATACAATACCATATCTTCTCTTACCTCTGGAGATTCCCACTCATGTTGAATAAGATCTAAAGGTCCTTTTACTTTGCGTCCAAACATTAACTCAAATGGGCTGGATCCCAAGCTTTCTTGCAGTACCTCTCTATAGGCAAACAACAGGTATTGCAACTTGGTGTCCCAATCATTCCAGTTTTCTGCAGTATAGGATTTTATCATGTTGACTAAAGTTCCATTAAAGTTTTCTATAAGCCCGTTACTTTGGGGGTGAGAAGGAGCTGTGGTTAAATGTTTCACTCCACAGACTTCCCGTAAAAAGGCTGTCAAGATGGATATCTTCTGGCAGGCCTTCCTAGAATAGATATCCTGGCCTCGGAAATCCTTTTAGGAGACTCCTCCAGGAACCTCTTTAGTTGTTACATACAATATACTGCCATTTGCCATTGATTAACGCTGCCTGCATAATGTGGTTTGTATAATTGTATAATGTTGTTGGCCATTTGGTCAGTTTTAATCTGTATGGTTTTAATCTTTATTGGATTTAATGCTTTTTTAAGGGGGGAGATTATTAGGGTTGATTGTATTGTGTATTTTATACTGTTAGCTGCCCCGATTGTCCTCAGAGGGGCGGGATACAAATAAATTATTATTATTATTATTATTATTATTATTATTATTATTATTACTTTTGCATCACTTTAGAAGTAAAATTACTTCCCAAATCTGAGATTACCTCACTTGGGAATTCTAATCTACAGAAAATATTTATTAGAGCATTAGCCACAGTTGTTGTCTCTATCTTTCACAAAGCTACTGCTTCAGGATATCTTGTGGCATAATCCATTAGAGTAAGAATGTATCTATTCCCTCTCTGGGTTGCATGAGGTAATGGACCGGTGATATCAATGCCTACTCTCTGGAATGGCTGTGATACGACTGGTAATGGACACAGCTTGGCTCTGGTCCAATCGCACCTTGTTCCCACTTTTTGATAAATGTCACAAGATTTACAAAAAAGATTTTATATCTTGTCCCATCTTTGGCCAATAAAAATTTAAAGAGACTCTTTGAGCAGTTTTCTTAATTCTTAAATGACCTCCAAATGAACTAGAATGAGCTATTTCCAGTATCTGGCTTCTATATTTCTGAGGGACTACCAACTGTTTTTGAATTTCTTTCTGAATATTATATTTACACTTGAGAACCTCTCTATATAAATGGTCTTGGATGATTTTAAATCTGTGAGGGTGATTCTCATTCAGCTCTGCATTAACTTCTTCCTCAGCTAGAGTTAACAGAGGTTTTAAACTTTCATCTCTCTTTTGTTCTTGACCAAATTCAGCTTGGTTCTCAATTTTAATTTCCTCACAACTCCCCTCATCTGTTATCTCAGTTATACCACTCTCATTGCTAGTGACCACATCTTGTTCAGTTTGTTCTTCAGGTATTTGATTGACCTGTTTGGAAGCTTTTTCCTGTTTCTGTTGTCTAGTGATCACTAAAGTGAATCTAAGATACCTGTCCAAATCATTTCCAATTATACATGGAACAGGAATGTCATCCCAGAGTGCTAATTTCCACTGCAGTTTGTGTCCTCAAAAGGAAATGTCTAGTTTGGCTACTGGTGTTACAAATGCAGGGCCCCCTAAACCCTTTAAGATCATAATTTCTTCTCGGCTTATATTTTGAGTGTTTACTAAGTGTGGTTTAATTATACACACTTCAGATCCAGAGTCATGGAAACTCCACAACCAGGTCTCATTTATTTGTATTAATTCTCTGTGTTCCTCAAAAGTGAGTCCCTCAGGCAAGGCTGTTACAAATAGGCACGTCTTAGGAGAAGATTCCCTTGTAAAGTCAGTTGCTTTACCAACTGTTGTTTCCATTGCAACCCCAGCTTCTCTGGCTCCTAACTTGTAACATTTTTTCGCTGTATTACCAACTTCTGTTACACAATATGCTGGCTTGATAGGTGACTTTAAATTCTTTTGATACATTTTTGGACAGTTTAATTTCAAGTGCCCTATTTGCCCACATTCATAACAATGACTCTGGCTTGGTTTTGACTGATTTTCTGTAGACCATCTATCCCTCTTCTGGTCTTCAGTGCCACACTCTCTCAATTCAAAACTTTTCCTCTCAGATTCTGGTGTTCTCCCTTGATGCCAGGGTTTATCATTTTTCCCTTCACTATTCCTTTCTTTTGGGGCTTGCCAGTTTTTGGGGTCCTTTTTGTCTTTCCCCAGAGACCCTTCTTTATTTTTTTGTCATTCTCCTGTCATCTCCTCTAATTAATACTAGTTCATCAACCATTATAGTAGCTTCTGCTACTGTTCTGGCCCTTTTCTCTTGAACTAGCCATTTATACTCTTGGGGAATTGCATTATAAAATTGCTCCAAGCCTATTAAGCTTTGCAATTCTTATTTGGACATTACTTTGTAGCCATCTACCCAGCTCTTTAAATAATAATCTAGCTTACATGCCAGTTGAGATAAAGTTTTCTCTGGTCTTTTCTTTATTTTTTGAAACTCCCTTCTGTGGTGTTCTGGAGTTAACCCAAATCTTTGCTTCACCATTTCTTTGAATAACTCATAGTTTTGAGCTTCCTCTGCTCTCATCTCAGCATAAATTTCTGTGAGACCACCACAAATCTGGGATCTTATATAACTCATCCTTTCTTCTTCTTTTATTTTTAATTCTTCACATGTTCTCTCAAAATTGGTGAAGAAGGAATCAATACTGTCCCCTTTATAATATCTGGGGAGTCTCTTCATATCAATCTGAGGTGCTCTATTTACCTCAGCCACCATCTGGGCTTGAGGAATTCCCTGTTCTAGACTTCTCATCCTCAGTTGGAAATCCATTTCAGCTTGTCTTACCTTCAGTCTTTCTATTTCAGTTTGTTGTTCTTTTTCAATCTCTTTTTCCCTCAAAAGCCTCTCATATTCCTTTTCTTTTAAAAGCTTCTCATTTTCCTTTTCAATTCTAGCCATTTCTATTCTTTCTTTTATTTTCCAAATCTCCAAACTTTCTTGAGATTCAGAAAGGGCAGTGTCAAAACTAGTCATCATTTCTTCTCTAACCTCCTCTCCTTCCACCAATTCAGCCACTGCTGGGATTTTAACTTTTTTAGGAGGCATGGTAATAGTATTTCCCTACAATTACCCACAACTTTTACCTCAGGAAATATTTCTAAAATGTCAGTCCCTCAACTGAACTTAAAGATAACACCTGTATCTTGAAGCCAGAGTAGTGATTCCTTACTTTACCACAACTTATACCTCAGGAATCAAGTGTGTTTTTACTCTTATCACTAGTCTCCTACCAATACTTCAGCACATTTACCACAGAGACTAGTTAATTTCTAGCGTGGTCAGTTTCCAAGTAATTTCCTATAAATAACCTTGTGTGAATATCTCAGAGATCACTTTACTGATATCAATGCCTAGATTTCAAAAGGTTGGTTTTTTAACCTTTTCACTTTAGACTAAATATTGGGTATCTGGTATCTCGCACTCAGACCCCTTCAATTCAAACACACTTTTGGCTATTGAATTTGTCAAATCCTGATGCTAAAACACTATTAGCCACTGAATCTTTTCATATTCCACCGCTGCCACCAAACTTATGTGGCGCACTGCCACCTTTCTCCTTTACCACTTTAAATTCTAGCTGGCAGTCCTGTGGGAACTTGTTATCCTCACCCTTGCCACCTAATGAAGTGTAAGGGACCCCCACTGTCTTTTGTATGATGTCCCCCTCCAAATCCTCCAAATATTAGTAGCGTGTTTTGTGACTAAAACATAGGCCAAGTGATGTTGAAACAAGAAGAAAAGTTTATTTTAAATCAGCATGTAATAGTTGTAACTTGCTTCAGAACTTGCTACTATAGTCTTTCTTGGTTACAAAATTAGAACGTTTGTTTCTAATTCACTCACAGTACCTCAGCCACACTGGCTAGCACTATCTATCTGGAGAGAACACCACAGCAACTCTCTTCTTTAGAACTCTGTGAGCATTCAGAATCTCTTCTTTCTAGACTCTACCTCCCCAAAATACAGTTCCCTCAGGAGCACCCTAAAATACAGCCCTCTCTCTGGCTTAACTTTCTCAACACTCTGCTCACCTCCACTCTAACTGTCCACCAACTGTCAGCCTGGGCGTTTTAAATGCTCCCAGCTTAAATCCCATTGGCTGGCTCTCAGCTGCCTCCTGGTTGGCCAGCTGGACATTCTATTCACCACAGATGGAACTGGCAAAACCACCTCTGAGTATTTCTTGCCAAAGAAAATGTCCCATGAAATTGCTGGAGTTGCCATAAGTTGACAGGTGATTCGAAGGCACATACACAAAGTATGTGGGCTAGGATCTCTGAAACCAAGTCTCTGAGTCTTATATAAGTATTCTGTTTTAAAAATCAGGGACTATTTCCATTCATTATTATAAGCTAATATAATAACTCAAGCCATGCTGTTCCCTTATTTCTAGATACTTCATAAATGTGTAAGGAATTTCTGCCCTGTGCTCTTGTTAATGCCTTCATATTTCCATAAATATTTGGCAGGAGGGCAAAATGACCATCTTGTCAAGCCTGCTCAGCTGAAGCCCTGAGCAAAAGAATATATTTTAGAAAGGCAGCTGGTAGGCTTAATTAATTGTGAATCCACTACATTTCTAAGCAGTTCCTTCCTTCCCCTTTTTGAACACCCTTCCATTTTTAGTCTCAGTGGTCTTAATTTTTGCCCAATTTATACTTGGAAAGCCAGCTTCCCTCCACATGGGCTAGATTTACAACTGCTTTTGAAATTTAATTTAATAAAAAAAAATAGCTCTTTCTATTGAACTCTCCTGTTTGTTCTTCTCAGGGCCTCCTGGCCAACAGTAGACCATTAAGAATTTCAGCTAGAGAAAAACTATCATTGGCCCAGCATTTGAGGTGATGAGAAAAACACTTTAGTTTTCTTGAAAACAAAGAGGTGCGAGCTAATTTTCACACACATGTATACCACAGCAGTAGACTATGCCAATGCATTTTTATTTTTATTTTTTTTGGCAAGCCAGAAGTTAATCCCAGGCTTTATTGCCTTGACTTGGGGATCAGATTGGGGCATTTTTCCCCAGATGGGGTATGTGTGAGGGTGATGGAATGGAAATGAAGTAAAACTAAGTTTTGGCAAGCCAGAACTTTGAGGTAATTTGGGAAGAGGTTTTGATGATTTAAGGGGCAAATTTTTCCACATTTTTATAAAAAACATTTAGGGATCACTGTGTCAGGATAAGGGCTGGGTGTCATGGTGGTGGCTGAGGGGTTACAAAAAATGCAGTTGGACCCACACTTTGCCTATTTAGTTTTAAGGCATCCAAGGATAAGGTAAAATGTGAATCAAGATTGTCAAGCTTAAAGCTCATCCTCATCACTGCCACTACACAGCACTCGCTCAAATTATGTGAATGCTTATCAGATGACTTTTTAGAATTCCTCCTTTAGTAGTAATTCCTTGTAAGAAACCACTGTGTCACAAGCCTTTCTTGTGATCAATGCAAATCAGCAGAACAAACGCAACACACAATAAACCAGTATTCAGACTGTTGTAATAAACTGACAATAAATACAAAAAGGAGACTCATGCAACAAATACATTCCAGGGGCCATTCAAGGTATTTTGTAGTCCAAGGTGAATGAATGAATGAATGAATGATGCCCCCTTAGCATTCCATATACTAAAGCCAACTGAGTTGGCTGTTTTTCAGCCCTGGCCATGGGTAGCATCCATTACTTCACCTGAAGGCTGAAGTCTAGATCTCTCTTTCTGGTGTTTTTTTGCTACCTCCTAGCAGCTGCTGATGAAGACAGTTATCTTACCAAGAGAAAGACCCATTGCATGTACCACCTTCTGTGGCAGCACTGTGTGACATTTTGGAATGGTGTGCTATCATTCAACAGAAGCCATCGTGGTGGACACCAAACAGGTGGAGAAGAGTAAACTGGTGATTGAAAACAGAGCTAAAAGTCTCTTTTCTAATAGAAAAGACCCATTTACAAACACAGAGATTCTTGGACACAAATATGAAGGCTGGACCCAATGTAAACCCATGTAGAGTAAGTAGTTTGTCTTACTCAGATCCCGAGCTGTCATTCTAGGAAGAAATGTTACTCATCCATGCATGTACATATCCTCAAGACATTTTACTGAACCTTCCTTCAAATTCCTCTGACATTTGTCACTTTATGTGACAATGTTGGTAGTTGCCAACTCTAACTGGAGGTGTCCTCTGAAGCACAATGAGGTTTTGTGGCTAAATCGTACCTTCTAAGCTAGCCTCAAGTGCAGAAGAGCACATTGCCCTATCAACAGGACTAAAGTAAGAATTTACTGTCCAGGAGTTGCACTGGCTTTTGTCCTGCCATAATGTTTGGGGATAGGTTATGTAGTAGTGATGGACTAAGGGCCTTTGCAGACTGCCAGAAATAGTGCACATTAAATTGAGGCACTGCCCTGGCTCAGTGCTAGGGAGTCATGGGAATTGTATTTTTTTTCTGGGACATTGAGCCTTCTCTGTCAGAGAGCTCTGGTGCCACAATAAATTACAGTTCCCATGATTCCCTAGCACTGAGCCAAGGCAGTGCCTCAATTTAATGTGCACTATTTCTGGCAGTCTGCAAAGGCCTATAGTAGCTATGTAGTGATCTCAGACACAGGTGGGGAGATAAGGCAGAGAAGAGGCAGGCACAGCTCAAGCCTGCTCATGATCATTCCATGTAGGAAAGTGAAACAAAAAAGGGGGGATCAGGAAAGAGAGAGGGAAATGTGTTTATTAATTCTAACAAATGAGAATGAAGCCCATCCTGAATTTGAAATAATGTACTCTTTAACTAGCCAATGTTAACACTTACTGTTTAGTTCTGACAGTGAAGTCACCGGAATGAATCTATCCTTACCGAATGAAGGCTTAACTACTGAAGTCTGGTTTTCTGAACTCGGAGTCCTGCTGGATTTACACCAGCCCAGTTGGCTGTGGTATGTGGAATGGGTGCCGGACACCCTCTTATCCTTTTCTTCAGGTAGAAAAACAAAACCAGCATAACATTATGGTCCAAGTGATTGTACTGTCAAACGTCTCTCTCCCTGCCCCAATCTTCTCTCATCTGCAGAGCAAATATTTTCTGGTACAGTAGCAATTCTTGGGTTTCATTCATGTGGCCACTTGTCAAAATGGCCCAGCACTTATGCCACTGTCAGAATTATCTTCCTCTAATTCTTGGTAAAATGAGTCCCAATTTATGATGCCCTGAAGGGACCTTCTAGCTCTCAGTCTTCCTCAAGAATATTTGTAGGCCAGAAATGTAGCCCTACTTCCACAAGGTTGGTTTCAACTATTCATTCTCATAATCTGATTTATTCCCTCATCTTGAAGAAAAAATCTGCCAGTTGGGTACTCAAGATGACAAAAGACTGTGTTTGCTCTGTCATGGCACAAATGATGGCAGCAGAATGAGTGGAGAAGGAAGACAATGAACAATACAGTTTAGTAGGGATCCAGAAGGCAGGGAAAGACTCATAGTCTTGAAGGAAATATAAAGCAAAAGAGTGAAAGGAAATATGGAAGCTGAGGTAAAGCAGATGCAACAAGCCTTGCTTTACACAGGACAGTATCCCAGGAATACACTTTTAATTCCCAGTTTACAATCCAGTCTAGAGAAAGTTCTCCAAATGTTTTTTGTTTGTTTGTTTGTTTGTTTATACTATAGCTCCCAGAATGGGATGGATAATGGTCATGCTGGCTAGGGATTCTGAAAGCTATAGTCCAAAAAGGTAGTTTCTCATTTTCTCATTTTGATTTTTATTTCACACTTTTCCTATTCAAAATTTTCCATTAATTCACTAAAACTACATTGGAATCATTGCTGTTTAATGGGTTAGGCACTGAGTAGAAATGGAGTGTCCTACTCCCTAGAGAAATACCTACCTTTTTGGATTGTTGGTCCAGGCTGGGCTTAATGGAGGGGGATGTTCTAAGGGCCCTGGCCTTTCGTGGAACAGCACTATACTTATTAAATCTTGATGCCTTTTCCATCCTGAATATGAAGAATCTGGAGCAATTCTTATCAAATGAAAACATTCTCTCCCATACCTACCCTTGAGTACTCACTTTGCCACCCTAAAGCTTACAACACTCACATATACTCCTTCTCTGGCAGATGACACTATTGCTTCTGCTGTGAGAATAACATTGGGACCACATTCTTCTACCTATCTGTATTGCCACACTGTATCACATCACTAATGTCAAGTTTGGAAGACGCAGGGGGGAAGCAGATGGCTAAAAGGGCCATTTTGGGGGCAAGGAAGGGGAGGGGCAGCCGCACGGTGGGCACTCCAATCCCTTCCCAAAGGCATCGTCGGAGCGCCGGCCCCTCCACACGGCTGGCGCTCTGACATGCCTTCCCGCCACAGCGTTCACACATGCTGCGGCGGAAGATTCGCCGAAGGTGCTCCGCCAGCCTTTTGCGGCACACCTTCGGTGACTTGTGGAAGGAGCGCTATTTTAGCGCTCCTTCCAGGGGCGGCGAAGCTGCGCCATTGGGCTGAGGTGTGCGGATACCTCGGCCTCGTGGCGCAGCTTCCCGGGGCGGCCCATGGCCACCCGTCTGCTTCCCCTCTAACTTCTGCAAGGCAAAGAGCCCCCACAGCTGTGAATGAAATTTCTTGTCTTCTATTGCATGCCCTTCATTTGGTCACACAGTGAAAGACATGATTCATGAACAGACAGTTTCTTTGTGGTTTTTACAAAACAGGCATTAAAACTGCATTCAGAAAATAGATAGTGAATCAGAGTTCAGATATTCCATGACTATTATGGCATTATATTCTTGTTTGTTTGTGTATGCTATCAAATTAAAAATAAAACAAAAGAGCCATATATAATAAAACCATGAACATACAAAAAGAAGATGTGTTCATGATTTTTTAAATTAATCAGTGTCTGAAATGACATTTCTTTCTTGGGAAGCCAAATAAACACAGCTTTGAGTTGCAAAGTGTGAAGCCAAATAAGCACAGCTTTGAGTTGCCTGGGAGGAGTGCACAGTTTAATATTTATCTTTTCAGGAGAGCCCCATTGTCCCTTGAAGTAGTGCTGGAAAGGCTCCCCACCTACCCCTAGGAAGGCAGACTCTAACAAAAGAAAGTGGGTGGGTATTTTTCCTCCGCAGTATAAAATGAGTTTTGGTTGGTAAATGCTCTCTCTCTCTCTCTCTCTCTCTCTCTCTCTCACACACACACACACACACACAAATACACACACAGTACCTGACAATGTTCAGAAACACAATGGTGAAGCAGCAATGGCAAGGGAACTCATCAGAAAATATATTTCTGCAGGAAGTAAGGTACTAGTTAAGAAGACGGTCTAGAAAATGGAAAATTCTGTTTCATCTAAATACAAGAAGTACAGGAAAAGTTGTAACAATATTACATTGTGTCATATACTGAATGTGAATAACCCTGAGTTGAAAATGGGATTGACAGGGCTTAAAAATGTGCTTGCTCCACCACACCTACACCTATAAATGGAGAAGGGGAGGGGGGAGCCAGTGTTCTGAATCTCATTGCATTATGAGATGAGATCATTGTCTTAAGGATTAGTTGCGTAAGCACTAGGCTATGAAAACAGCTAAGCAGGATGTTAAGAAAACCTACATGTTCCAAAGTAATAGCTATTGAGATAGTGGTGGTGGTGGTGGTATGTTTTGCCCAGTATTACAAAAGTAGAACTTCTAACTGAATTAGCACAATGCTGAATACTGATAGAGATGCTAACTCTAATCTACACAAGAGAGATAGAAAGCTCCAGTCCTAGGGATCTTGGCTTCACATTGTCTCATGAAGGACATTGCAGGCTGTTGGCAGAATAACTAACAGAAGATAAGTTACAACACTGCTACATCCCTTAAAATGTGTCTGCAATAGGGACGGAAAGATTTTTTAAAAAAATAAATAAAATAAAAAGCATGTTGAAAAACATGTTTTTTGAGTGTCTAGACACCCTAAGGAGAAGAATCCTGTACTGACAAGAAACTGAAGTTTGGGAGCTTTACTGTACAAATTTCACACATGGCTTTTTGCTCACAAAACAGCATTTTCTGTACCAGAAACATATTCTTGTATGGAAAAATAATATTTCTGTGCAGAAAATTCAGTAATTGGGAACTTATTCTGTACAAAAATTACACTTGGGTGCTTTGCATAGAAAAGAGTATTTTCTTTCATTGTGCAGGAAAGAGCATTTTCCGCAAAATAGATAATATTTCTATTCAGCAGTATTATTTACTGTGGTGAAAACCCTAATTCTTTTCTGTGCAAAACAACAATATGCAGTTTTTTGCTCAGAATAAGCCTTGACTTGCAAATATGCTTTCCAAAGAGGTGTGGTTTTTGAAGGCTTTCTTGCAGCAAGATGAAAATTATTAAAATTACTTGTAGCTTCCTTCGAGAAAAAACCTAGTGAAGAATTGCACCCCAGTACACAATCTTTTCAGATACTTTCTAAGATGAAAGTATCGATTTTTAAACAGTATGATTCCTATCTGAAAGAATGAAATATATTTAAGCAGCAAGTTATACAGTTAAGATTTCCTCTTGGCAGGGAGACTCAATGACACACAGCCCAAACCCTAATTCTAGTGTGAACAGACCAGATGACATCCAACCCATTCAGTACCAGAATTGGGGTATACCCCAATTTAGAAAAATTAAAATACATTTGGAGCTCTGTATCCATGGATTCCTTATCCATGGATTCAATCATCCACAGCTTGAAAATATTTTTCAAAATATAAATTCCAAAAAGCAAACCTTGATTTTGCCATTTTATATAAGGGACACCATTTTAGTATGCCATTTTATTTAATGGGGCTTGAGCATCCATGAATTTTGATATTTATGGGAGTTCTGCAAACCCCAGGAGCTATCATGTGCCCACTGTACCTCATTAGTTGCTCTGGATCTTCCTGGAAGATCTGGAGTTCTCCATTCCAACACCAGGTGGCTGTTTGAAACACATCCCACTCTGCCACCTGGCATGCCTGTCTCTGCCACCAATTGCTCACTTGGAGGTCATAACAAGGCACCCATCCAGAATGCCCATTCTGATCTCAGTGCAAAGTGACCCACAGTGGCAGCAGACACATCAGGAGGCTTAGCGGGATGCATATGCATTCAGCTGGCTGGCATTGGAATGGAGGACCTTTGCAATGGGGAAGGGGAAGGGCAGCTTTGGAGCCAGAATACCCTGGACTGCCCTGGGTCAGTGCAGACAGGACCTCAGTGGCTGTTCCTATTCTGGAACTACCTCCCAAGGAAGACTAAAATGACAACAGGAAAATACTTTTTGTTTTGACAGTTTTTAGAACTGAAGGCTTTTAACGAAAAGGACTGCTGTATTGTTTTAAACTGTTTTTATTATTTTAAAGTGCTTGTTTTAAATCGTTTTAATATTGTTAATAGTTAATAGAGGCTGCTATATTGTTTTAACCCATATTGTTTTTTATCTACTTTTTGTCATTTTTAAGTGTGCATTATTCTTTTAATATTGTTAATAGTTTTAAGTCTATATATTAATATTGACTTTTTGTAAGTTTTTAAGTATATTGTAATCATTTTAATTTGTAATCTGCGTTGAATTCCAATCTTCAGGAAAAGGTAGGTATAGAAGCAGAAGCAGAAGAAGATTTGACTTTATATCACTCTAGCCTAAGATCCCTGCATAATAGCTTTCCCTAAATTTATACTTACTTACTATGGTCAATTGATATCTTTAAAAATTACTCAAAAACCGACATGCTAGTTTTTAAGTTGAAGCTACAGCACTGCTGGTTCTGGAATATTTTAATTACACAAAATATCAGTATTTTGAGGTTTTATATAACCTCCATACTTTATCTCAGCTAGGTCTGTTTCCTTAATATGACACTAGTACAGAATAAATGGGGCTGTTCCTAATAGTAAAGAAGCTATACTCCTTGATATGGAGAGAGGGAGGTGCTGGCACACTACAGGAAGTAGGCTGAATGCTCTATAGAAATCTGCAATGGAACTGGGATGGGGGGAGGAGAGAAGGGTAGGCAAAGTGAGGATCCACAGCCGACATGATGCCACTTACAATTCTGGAATACTGCACCAAGCTGCTGTAAGGCAACAGCAGCTGCTTTCATATGGTAATCTTTATGGAAGGCAACGTTGTTTCTGGGTGAAGAAGTAGCCAAGACCAAGTTCACTGAACCCAGCATACCATTCAATCAAACACTTGGGGAAAAACAATGAGCGACACAAAAGAGTAGGGAGACTTTTATTTTGACTCGGCAACCGAAAAGATGCCAATGGAAGGGAGGGGGATTAAATGCTCAAAAGGGGGTTAATACCAAAAAAGAAGAAGAAAAAGCAGTGCATTGGGGAAGAATTTTCTTCCATGCTTTCTGAATGCATAATGCATTTTTGTAAATGAAATAATAACTACTGGGTGTGTACTGGCACACAAGGTGGCAAAATAAATAAATAAATGATGAAGCATAGAAGGGGCATAATAAGATGAACTGAAAGAACTCAGTGGCAATCTGCCAATTTTTTCCTCTTATTCTTTCAAAGGGATAGGAATCAAATGGAAGTTTCCAAGTTTTTCAGCAATAGGGGTGAAACTGCATTTTGATCCCTACATCTTTTAAGCTAATGTCACTTGCAAAATACTGGAATCCTCCCTTAGTGCCTCAGCTTCTGATTTCTTGTTTTCATATGCTCTTTTAACATGGCTACCTCCTCCCTTTCTTTTTGTTCAGTTTTATTCTCTTTTTAAAATAAAAGCAACAAAGACTATTCTATTTTTATGGAAATCACCCAGTGGTGACAATTTCAGGGTTGCTTCCAGGAGAGTAATCTTCTCATGCAAGCCATGGATTTTTTTCTTTTTTTTCCTTTTTTTTTAGGCAGCAGTTTTTTAATGGCTGTCTGATTAAACATGAATTCATAAATGGTACATGCAAATACAGGCACTAGGTGTAAGTCAAAGGTGGTTCCACACATGCAACTCTTAGAGAAACTGTAGTCCATCTGCAATAATTTGACAAGGTACAGGGCACAAAAGCATTTAAATTATTTATCCTGTTTTGCAAATTTCAAGATCTGGTTCCATATTCAGGGGATGGCTATTCCAAAGTCTCACTGTGTGCAGCTTGAGCCTCCTACAAAACTGTCCAAGTGAGACTCTTAGAAAGGGAGAAATCTCTCAGTTTTGCTTTCTGACACATTGATATTCTTTAAACCTTAAGTTTTTTTAGTCCAATGTTTAGAATTTTGTGAATGGTGTTAAATTCTTCAAATATAAACTAAAACAAAATTACCCCATGACTGCACCATCCAAACATAATAGGTACAGCTATTCCAAGCATAGAAAGGAACAAGTTATACCTGCCTACCATGCAGACTGTAAGTCTTCAGTACTGTTGTTATGGATTTGTAAACTAGAGTTAGAGATGTAACCTCCATTCAGTAAGATTATATTGTCTTAATGTTAATTTACAGAAATGCCACCCAGCCCACCTTAAAAGACAGCTGCTGGATTGGGCAAAAGAGGACCATTCAGCTTCTGATCAGGGCACAAGGAGGAGGATGGCAGTAAATGACCTATTACTTCATGGATTAACATCCTGACTGAAGTCAACAAATTTTTACACATTTTCAATATAGCATTATAATCTGGATGTTCAACTATGCTGATAGATTTGGTTTGCATTTCTTTAAATTATTTTCTCTTTAGCATATTACCATATTAGGTATGTCATTCTAGAGTGCCAGCTGGATCAAACAACAACAACAACTGGTTTCCTAAATATGAGTAGTGAGATCATGAAAAACTATGAATCACTCTTAAAGAAATGGATGTGCCACAATATTTAATTGTTGTGATGCATGTGAGTTGTACTTGGAACAAGAGGGCACCATCAAGACAGAATATGGAGAAACAGAATGGCTTCCAATTGGCCAGGGGGTCAGTTAATGTTGCATTTTATCATCCTATCTGTTTCATTTGTATGCTGAACATTTTATATGTTAGCATGGGTTAGACTTGGAGGAATGACGTGAAAACTAAAGGAAAGGACAAGGACACTTTAAGATACACAGATGATGACTTGGAACAACTATTGAAGGAGGTTAAGGAAGAGAGTAAGTGTGTGTGTGTGGGGGGGGGAACAGGTGATTGTTGCATATTAAGAAAACAAAAACAATGACCACAGTTGATTTTAATAACTCTAAAGTACATGATGAAGACATTGGAATAATTAAAGATTTTCTATGCTTTGGTGCAGTCAGGGGCAGCTATGAAGAATACAAGATCCTCACATAGGACCTTATCCCACGCTGCTCTCAAAAGTGGCAAGAAAGCGATATGAGCATCATTCCAGTACTATAGCGCTAGTATAAATATGGCGCTAGCGCTATAATAGCGCTATGGATCACCTCGCGCTATTGCAATGCCCGCTGAAACCGACATTCAGAAGAATGCGAATGATGCTGCATTCCGAGCGGTTTCTTGCTGGATTCTGAGCGACGTCGTGGGATCACGCGGAAAACTATAGCGCTATAGCGCCTGATTCTTAGCGGATTCTGAGCGACGTCGTGGGATCACGCGGAAAACTATAGCGCTATAGCGCCTGATTCTTAGCGGATTCTGAGCGACGTCGTGGGATCACGCGGAAAACTATAGCGCTATAGCGCCTGATTCTTAGTGGATTCTTGCTGCTTTTGGCCCCGTGGGATAAGGTCCATATAGTGATATATCATTGAATGCCAGAGACAGAATCATCCATGCCATCGTATTTCTGATTTCTATATATGGTTGCTAAAATTGGCCAATGAAGAAAGCTGATAGAAAAAGAATCAACTCCTTTGAAATGTGGTGCTGGAGGAGAATTCTATAGATATCCTGGACTTATAAAAAAAACAACAAATAAATGGATCTAAGAGGAACTTACACTTGAACTCTCCCTAGAAGCCAAGATGACAAAACTGAGATTGCCAGACTTCAGACATATCATGAGAGGACATGACTCATTTAAAAAAAAAAAAAAAAAAAGACAATCATGCCTGGCAAGATAGAAGGCAATAGAAAAAGAGGAAAACTGCATTACAGGTGTATAGACTCAGTCAAGAAGCCACAGCCCTGATTCTACAAAGGTTGAGCAGGGCTGTTATAATAGAATGATTTGAAGATCTCTCATTCACAGATTTGTAGTGATTTGGAAAACTCTTGTTGAGTTAACATTAATTCAAAGTTGACTTGGGGGCTTTGCAGAATGGCACAAAGGGCCAGCCGGGGGGTGGAGTTGGGGGGGGCAGCCACATGCCAGCTGCCCCAACTCCACCCCGACCCTGTCCTGATGCCGCACGCTCATCTTCATGCTGCATGTCAGATGCCCTGTTGATGCAGCATGCACACACGCTGTGCCAAAAGGGCACAAGAAAGCCGCTGCTGTGGCTGAAAGGGTGTCCTTTTGCCACCCCCAAAAGGAGCGGCATTTTGCCGCTCTTTTTGGGGTGGCAAAAAGGAGGATTGGGGCCACGGCATGCGGTTGCTGTGGTCCCAATCCACCACTCCAGGGATGGCTCTGTGCTACACCTTTTGGGCCGTATGTATTGGCCCTTGATGACAATAAACAAATTTGAGTAGTTGGCTGTTCTCAAAAATTTTCTAAATGATTGTTTCAACAAGATTTGTATGTGGATGATTTGTCATTATGCAGTTATTTAATCAATTGCAATGTGCTATTACTAAAATTCTGAACTTAAAGATCCAATCTGAAAATGATAAAAGGAAACAACAGGAAAATGGAAGGGAAGCAGAGACAGAAGCAAACAGCTAGGTGTGCTTGCCTCAGTTATACGTGCTTTAGCTTTGGTTACAAGCTTTGATGCAAAAGGGCACAGGAACGAATATTAAGCTAGAGGAACTCATGATCAGACTGGCAGCTGCAGCGAGATATAGTGGCAATGAGCAATACCTGGCAGCTGCCGTTTGTTATGCTCTGTGCATCCTATTAACAACACCTGGATGCAGCATTGTAGCAGCTGCCACTTTATTAGGTAGACAGTTCTTAGCTTGCCTACATATTTGTTCTGTGCTGATGATGTGCACAAAGAGATCAAGGTCCAGCCCCTTATCCCATCCCTAAAGCTTGACATGGAATATATCCACCACACTACTCCCTTCACTAAAAAGCACCAACAGGATATTGATTTCATACAAATATAGTCCTCTTGCAGCTTGAATAGTATATAGAATCCATTTTTTTAAACAAAGAAACAAAAATCCCCTAAATTGAAACAAGAACAAAGCTGACATGCATACCCCCAAAATGCAACAAAACCCAGTGCTTCACTTTTTCAACCTGCTTGTTGAGAACAAACCTATGTAGGTAGGTCAAGTTTTAGCCAATCCAATCAGGATTGGAGATCACATCTTAGAAACAAGTTGAAAGGTGTTTGATTGGTTGACACATGTATAACCTTCCAATATGATTTAGGTCAGGAATCAGAATAATATGGCATTCCACATGTTGCTGGATTGCAACTCCCAGCTTTCATTATCACTGGCTTGCTAGCTAGCATGGCTGGGAGTAGCAGTACAAAAACATACTGAGGGTGCCATGATTGCCACTGTGTTTCGCCTGCCCACTAGTCACTAGGATGTAAGGTGAAATGACATATATGGGGAATGGTTCAATCTATCTGTGGATACCCAGACACTTTGGCTAATGACTTAATTTTGACTGTGCCCAGTTTCCTTATTAGCAGTTCTTCCAAAACTGTGGCCTACAATTTTTCAGGGATTATAGTACCCCACATCAGACAGATATTTTCGCCTGTCCCTTGCTTCAGGATAACAGACATGTTTGCATCATTTTGAACAGCAATTATATACCCTCCAACATTTCACAGATAAATCTGAGAGACAAAAATTAGAGTGGCAAAAGTTATTAATGAGGAAGAATGCACAAGATTGAAGAGGCCAGCAGCATACTGACCCTGGTGTCACCTGGTGTGGGGGACAGGGGCTTCAGAGGTAGAAGGGGTGGGGCTTTCTCAAGGAGGTGCCGGCCCATACACCCACCCCTCCCTGCTCATGAACCTGCCCCCATCATTGCCACCACTCCTTTCTCCTCAGAGGACAAGGAAGCTGCAGCAAGGAGATAGGAGAAGTGTGTGTGCTCCCTGGCCATCCTTGCTGCTACCCCTTTCTCCTCAGGGGACAAGGAAACGGTGGCAAGGAGCTGGGAGAAGTGCAGGTGCCCCTAGCCATCCTTGCCACAGCCTTCTCCTTTTCCAATCAGCTGGAAGGGCACCCACACAGAACCAAAAGGTCAAAAGAGCACCCGCAAAGCCAGAGGGGAGCTGTACAGACCTGAAAACCACCTGCGCAAGCCTGGGCAGCACCTGTGGGGGTGGGGGGGGCAACTGGCTGTCACCCCCTTTCTTTAGTGTCACCCCTCCTTCTTTTGTGTCACCCAGTGCAGCCCACAAACCCTGCACCCCCCCAGGACACTACTGGGAGAAGCTACAGCAGTTTACTTTTGCCTGAGCCTACAGGAAAGGGCAAGATTCTGCCTCTCCTTTCCTTTCCCAATGCTCAGTTAATGAAGTGCAAACCAGTTGTGCATTTTGAACTCATTTTGTAGCAAGGAAACTGGAAACAAAAGGGGGAAGTGGAAACAAACTTGGACATTTTCAAAGCAGCTGAAAAACTGAGTTAACAGTGGATTAATCAGGACTGTACCTTCCAGATCAGGACATTTGAGAAGCATGCAATGAGCCTCTTCTTGCTGTTTTGTTTCCCTATTCACTTGTGGCAATCATGAAAGGCCATTTTCATTAAAGTGTTGGGTTGTCTCTTTGACTCTAACATCATTGGGCAGGGGGTTGGACTGGATGGCCCTTGTGGTCTCTTCCAACTCTATGATTCTATGATCATAATTATGAGCCTCTCCAGATGTTTTGGACTTCAGCTCCCATAATTCCTGACTGTTGACCAAATTGGCTGGGGTTTCTAGGACACTGGGACATAGCACTTAGTAGCTGCTATTTATTAGAGAGGTGTTTGTTTTTTTTTGCTTGTCTTATTGCTTTGTCTCAAACTGATGTACAGAGAGACAAATGCAGTGTTGTAGAATGTCATTTTGGAAATATTAAATATTTTTGTAAGACATTTTATGGTCCACTATGGCAAATGGAAAGCAATACTCATTTCTGTGTAAGTAAAGTACAAATAAAGTTCCAAATCCAAAATGATGTATTATGAAATCACAATATAAAAACAGAACAGACACAAGTGTCTTTAAAAACAGATTAAAAATCAGGAAATAACAAAATAATGTTTTGCCTTCTTGTCAGAAACTCAGTAAAGATGGTGAGAGGCTGACATAAATACACCACAGAGCTAGCACTGAGGGCAGAAGTCCTGCCTTTCCTTCTGGAGAAATGAAATGTTGAGGGGGGGGTCACTGTACCAAGGAAATACAGCGTATGGCCCAGAGGCTGCATGTGCCCCACAAAGCTGTTTTTTCACCCTTGACTCCCAGAGATTGCTCCTTTTCTGCCACCAAATGGTAGAAGCCAGCAGGATCTTTTAAATCACTTTTTTTTTTTTCAAAACCAGCAGTGGATTTATGGTTTGGGGTTTTGTTTGTTTGTTTTTTCTTCTTGGTTTCTATTTTTAAGAATTTGAACCACTGCCTTCCTCCAGAGTCTCAAGTGCAGAAAATTATCCCATACCAAATAATGTTGTCCATCCCTGTAACTCATATAGCTAAGCTTGCCGTTTGTCCCAGAAAACTGGGGAAATCATGGATTGAAGGGTCTGAAAAATGTTCTGGCCAGTTGAAACAGCAGTTGAAGTGGCAAAGCCTGGATTCCTAAAGGCAGGAGTGAAACCTTGTGTGAAGAGTCATCATCCCACACTTAAGGCTCTGGGTGGTACTGTGCAGGCATGCCAGACCCAGAGCCCAGAAGGTAGGAAAGGAAAGGAAAGGAGGTGAGCAGAGATTGAGCAGAGGAGGGCTTGTGTTGTGTCCTGATAAGTGTGTGGTGATGCTGTTTGAGCCTAGGGCTAGGCAATGTGGTAGGCCTTCACTTCTAAGCAGCTGCCAGAGTAGGATGGAGACCCTCTTACAGCTGCTTGGGACCTTCCCTCCACCCCCTTCCCCATAAGAGATTGTGGGGGGGGAAAATGCCATTGGCAAGTCCAACTGTTTTTTAATGTTGTACTTCACTGTTTCTGATTGTTGTACTTGTAAAGGGACAACAACAACAACTGAAATATGCACTAAAACAATGTTGAATGTCAAAATATGATGTGTGTGTGTGTGTTTCAGGTTTTTGGGGGGAGGTTTTTTTATATATATATAAACTGCCCAATCCAGTCCTGTACATTTTTGTCCTGGTTTTGTGGAAGAGAATTATGGCAACCTTACATACAGGGCTAATGAAATAATTGACAGTGACTTGTTGCCTCAGTGTAGCAGAGTCCCCTTCTTTGGAGATTTTTAAACAGGCTGGATAGTCATCTATTGAGAGTGCTTTAAGTGTGTATCCCTGCTTGGCAGAGGATTGGACTGGATGACCCTGGTGGTCTCTTCCAACTATGACATCAACTATACTATGACATCATGATTTTGTGTCTGTTCCAGCTTTTGGCAGATGCTGAGCAACCATGCCCCTATAGGGTTCTCCTTCCTGCCTCAGCTTTCTTATATTCTATTAGTAATGCTCTGGGGCCCCAATTCTCTGAAGTGACAACTCAGTGTCAACTGCTCTCCATCCACCTCCTCAGCTGATACTAAGGCTTAATCTACACATAAGGTGGTAGACTAGACCGGTGCTTCTTGAGATATCTGATGTAGGAGAATTTTTCCTCAGTTTTCTAGAGTCCATCAGCATATTTGTGTCCATTGGCTACATTGGCACAGGGAGAGGCAGGAAATATAAATAAATTGTTGTTGTTGTTGTTTCTTACTTCCCTGAAAACTCTCCAGAGACTGGCAGTTGATGGCTTATGGACCACCATTTTGAGTAGCACTGGACTAGGCTATATTTTATTCACATGGTACCAGTAAACAAAGACACAGAGATAATATTCAATTCCAATCCAATACTTGCCATGTACACAAAGCAGCATTAGGATAATCAGCACTGAATTGATTTTGGTGGTGGCAAAATAACATAATACACATTTCGGATTTTGACTTGAGTAAATACTACAAAATGTATAGTCTATTAGTTATTAGTGATAGATCAAATCCTTAGCCCTAAAATGACTTCATGGTGCAAAGGAAGTAGGAGTGAAGAATAAATAAAGCCATCAAGCTATCTCATTTTAACCTCAACCAAGTAATATTTAAGTGGAAGCAAGTCCCACTGAGTTCAACGGGCCTTATTTCCTGCCATGTATGCTTAGCCTGGTTATTTCATATGACATTTTTATCGTTAGCACACAACCTGAAAAGAAAACTACTACAGTTATGCATAACATCATATATTCAAGGAAAGAAACAAAACTGGTTTGCTGGTTCTGCTACATAATTGATGTATATTTGTAATTAAACCTAAACCGGGATTTTCTTCTCCTCCAGGCAAGGTATGAAAACATTTGTTTTTGGTTTTTTAAAAAAGAAATTGGTATATATTGTGAACGTAAAGTCTTGTTCAAATCCACAAATATACCCTATGGATATTTGTAACATAAACATCCCAGGGAGTGTATTTTATAATTATCCCCTTGTGCCCTTGCCCATCTATAAGCTGCATTGTACGCAGATATTCATGACCTGCTATGGGAATAGAGTTAGAAAGGCTTTTTTATAGGTCTTTTTTCTTACCAGTGTTCATGAAAGTATCTAGAAGATTGTTGTTTTATAGCAAAAAAACAACAACCAAGTAATACCTATGAAGTACTGCACATACTGATAAAATGCCCAAAGGGTGAACACTTACACATCATAAAAAAGAAGGCAAAAGAATGCACAGATTTACATTAAAAACATGTGTCTTAATTTACAGCTGCAAAAAGAGAAATAATTATGAACATTTAAATAATAATAATAATAATAATAATAATATTTATATCCCGCCTCTCTGTAAAATACAACTGGGCCGGCTTATATAATAAAACGAACAATCCCCTCCCCCAATAGCCACTCCCAAAATACAGTTAAACCATCAAAATTTAAAAACAAACTAAAAAATAATAAACTGTAATAAAATACAACAAATAACAGATAAATTAAAATAACTGTAGTGGAGAAATCAGGGTCAGGCATAACTATTTTTGGTGGCCGGTTATCTGCTCAGGAAAGGCCTGCCAGAAGAGATCCATCTTAACAACTTTTTGAAAGCTGTTTAAGGTGGTCAAGTGATGGATCTTATCCAGCAAGCCGTTCCACAGCCTGGGAGCGATAACTGAAAAGGTCCTCTGGGCAGTTGCAAATAACCTAGTTTTTATAGGTAGCAATAAATTCTTCCCAGAGGACTTTAGAGTGCGGGGTGGATTATATGGAAGGAGGCAGTCCCAAAGATAGTTTGGACCCAAACCATTTAGGGCTTTAAAGGTGATAACCAACACCTTGTACTGTGCCTGGAAACTGATAAGCAGCCAGTGAAGTGATTTTAGAATAGGTGTTATTTGGTCTCTTCTAGTTTTTCCTAAGACCAACCTGGCTACCATATTCTGTACCAATTGAAGTTTCCGAACTAGGCTTAAAGGTAGTTCCCTGTAGAGGGTATTGCAGAAATTGAGTCAAGAAGTTACCAGTGCATGTACCACAGTTTTGAAGTCCCTAACCTCCAGGAAAGGGCACAGTTGGAGTATCAGCTGAAGCTAACAACAGGTGCGCCTGACCACCACATTCACCTGATTTGTCATCTGAAGTGACGGATCTAGGAGCACCCCCCAGACTATGAACACAGTCCTTTGAGGAGAGTGTGACCCAATCTAGGACTGGAGATTGTGTCCCAATACCTGAGTTTGGGGCCATTACCGTTAGTACCTCCGTTTTGTTTGGATTCAGTTTCAATCTGTTTTTCCTCATCCAGTCCATTACCGCTTTAAGACATTCAATGAGGGAGAGATGCCATCTGAAGTCAAAGCTGTAGAGCAAGACACGGAGAAATATATCTGGGTGTCTTCAGCGTACTGATAACACCCCACCCCATGTCTCCGGATGATCTCTCCCAGCAGCTTCATATATATGTTAAATAGCATTGGGGACAGGATGATGCCCTGAGGGATGCCACAATTAAGCTCCTTTTTTGCTGAGCAACTGTCCCCGAGCATCACCCTCTCGAATCTGCCTGAGAGAAAGGAACAGAACCATTGCAATGCAATGCCTCCGATTCCTAATTCTCTCAGGCGTTCCAAGAGGATGTCTTGGTTTATCATGTCAAAGGCCACTGAGAGGTCCAGTAGCATTGACAGGGTCACACTACCCCTGTCGATACTCAGACAAAGATCATTAGCTAAGGCAACCATGGCAGCCTCCACTCCATATTCTGTCTTAAAGCCAGTTTGAAATGGATCCAGATAATCAGTTTCCTCCAAGACAGCTTGAAGCTGAAGAGCAACAGCCCTCTCGATCACCTTGCTCAAAAAAGGTAGCAAAGAGACTGGCCTATAGCTGTTCATGTCCAGAGGGTCAAGGGAAGTTTTTTTTCAGAAGCAGCCTAACCACCGCTTCCTTCAAAGAAGATGGAACACAACCTTCCCCAAGGAATGCATTGATGATGCCCCTCAGGAACATCCTCAAGACATCTCCCCTCTGAACAGCCAGTCACGAAGGGCAAGGGTCGAGAGGGCAGGTTGTCTTCCTCACTCTACCAAGGAGCTTGCCCACGTCATCGGTACTCACTTGGTGGAACTAATCCAGTATAATCTCATAAACGGAGTTGCTGGATACCTCATCTATTGATTCTACTATAACACCGGCATCCAAGTCGTCTCTTATCTAAGAGATTTTATCTGCAAAGAAGTTGTTAAACGTGTCACAGCAGGCTGTTGTTGGGTTAAGTAATGGGTTCTGCATAGGTGGAACTTGTGTCAGTTCCCTTACCACCCTAAACAGCTCTGCCAGGCGGGACTCTGCAGACGCAATACGTGCAGAGAAGAAAGATTTCCTTACTGCATGTATTGCCTCTCTATAGGAGCAAAGAAATTTCCTATGATGATTTCTGTCAGATAAGAGGCGAGTTTTCTGCCAGATGCACTCTAGTTATTGTCCAACCCGCTTCATCTTCCTGAGTTCTTCAGTATACCATGATTGACAATTAGAAGCAGTTGGAAAGGACACTTGGGAGCAGTCGTGTCGATAGCCTTGGCAAAATCGGTGTTCCACGTATTAATCAAGGCTTCAACAGAATCGTTGGCATTACCAACCATTAAACCCTCTAAAGCAGGGGTAGGCAACCTTTCACCTTTAAGGGCCAAGGGACTTCAGCTCCCAGAATCCTAGGAGCTTTTGGCCAACATGGGACTATTGGCAAACATGGCTGAGGCTTCTGGGAGCTGAAGTCCCTCGGCCTTTAAAGGGGAGAGGTTGCCTACCCCTGCTCTAAGGCTTTCTGGAATCCAATTGGTTCCATTAGTCTTTGAGGGTGGACCATTCTGATGGGTCCTCCACCCCCGGCGGGCAGACAGTGGCTCTTAGTTCAGCCTTGATCAGGAAATGATCTATCCATGACAATCCAGTGGTTTTAATAACCTCCGCCCACAGATATTCCTGTTCCGTACTGAAGACTGCATCAAGGGTATGACCTGCACAATGAGTGGGCCGTGTGACCAATTGTAATAGGCCCATGTTTGTCATGGACTCCATGAACTCTCGAGCTGTACCTGTTAAATTTGACAAACTGGTCTCGAGTGGATGTTGAAGTCGCCCAAGACTAAAAGTCTAGGCAACTCTAACAGCAACTTTGAGACCAGCTGTGTCAGCTCAGTTAGGGAGTCTGCTAGACAACAAAGTAGATGGTATACTAGCAGAATCCCCAAACTATCCTTGGTCCTTAGGCTCAGGTATATACACTTGAAGTGGACTGTTTTCTGGACAGGTATTCTGATCAAGGTAAGATTATTCTTATGAACCAGAGCCATTTTGACCCCTTGCCCACTTCCGGTTACCTGCTCACTGGCAGAGTACCCAGCTGGGAGGGCCTGTGTCCAAGTTATAGTGCTATCTTCTCCCAGCCAAGTCTCTGTAAGGCAAGCCAAGTTGGCATCTTCATCTAGAAGATCATAGATGATTTGGGTCTTGTTTTTTACTGACCTGGCATTGCAAAGGAGCAAGGTAAGGTTCTGTGGTATGGTTGGTGTGCTCTCCAATCCATTCCAGGAAACAGAGTGAACTGAAGGCGGGATTGCATTCAAACATTGATCCTGCCTTCCTTTGTAACAGATTTTCATCCTGTTTCCGCCATACCTTCCTTTCCCCTGCACAACCTGGATTTTCGCCCCCAGATTACAACCGGCCACACATGCCTGACCCTTATACACAAAGTCCTCCAAGTACCCTCAGATTACTGCTGGGCAGCAAAGCCTCCAGCAGCCTAGGAGGGCCTTGAGAGCCAGCTATTAACATTAGCCCAGAGTTCTTGAGCTGCCTCCATGTCCTCTGGCCGGCTGGCCGGCTGGCAGGTAGGTATTCCTGCGGTGGGGGTGCGAGAGTGACTTTTAAATCCAGCCACTCCTGGCCACGCCCCTCTCCCTGCTACCTGGCTCAGCTGCCTTTTGCCCTGGTGGAATGGGGGAAAGGAAGGCTTCTTCAGAGTCCTCCAGTGTCCTCTGGCTGGCTGGCTGGTAGGTGTTCCTATAACTATAGAACATCTCCTCATAGTAGAACTAAGTGGGCATAATGCAGCATGTGGAATGCATGTGACCTCCCCAGAGCCATTTTTTTGTGCTTTCCAGGCCATAATATTGCTTGCTCCCAAATGAACCTGGGGGATGGCCTGTCTGCTACATATGATCAGTGGGGTGAGTCAATTTATCTCCAGCAGAAGGCTTTGTTAAACAGGAAGTAACTTCTGGTCACTTCCTGTTGCTGAAAAAGGCCCCAAGTCATTGTGAAAATGAGCTCCATATCCCCCTAGAGGGTGTGAGGGGACGTTTTACAGCAATTTCTAAAATATGTTTTGTGGGAGTAGGTGCAGACCGGACGCGCCGCGGCGTTTGAGTCAGGGAAAGTGCGCCCGCCGCTTTTAGGGCGCACTTTCCCTGACACCTAAAAGGAGCGCCAATTTGGAGCTCCTTTTAGAGTCACCGGAGGAGCGGTGCGGTGCGGAGGCTGAGCTCCGCCGCCGCTCTGGACCAGGGCGTTCCCGACGCCCTGGTCTGCAGAGGGGGATAGTTATGTCATCTGGGGGAGAGACACCAGGCCCAGCACCATCAGGCCTAGAATAAGAAGAAGAACCCTCCCTCCATTCGATCCAATGTCATCTAGGGGAGAGACACCAGGCCCAGCACCATTGGGCCTAGAATAAGAAGAACCCTTACTTCTTAAAGGATGGGTGGGATTCAGGATTTTTATGTTCTGTTTAGATTGTATTATATCTGTATGGAAATTTTAATGTTGTAAGCCGCCCCGATTGCTCTGCAGAGGGGCAGGATATAAATTATTATTATTATTATTATTATTATTATTATTATTATTATTATTATTATTATTAAACTACAAAAGCAGAATACTTAGTGTGGCATAGGACTGCCAGAATAAGAGAAAGTGAGAAGTCCCCATCACAAAATTGATGGCAGCAGCGGGATAGTAAAAGCCATTGTGCTGTCATTTGATGAAAAGGGTTGGGTGAGTGGGACACACTGTGACATCCTGTACTTATGCAGCAGCCTAAGAGGCATCTCGCAATAGCTCCAGGTGTCTGGAGTATGCATGCATACACACACACACCACACACACTCCAGACACCTTTTTTAAAAAACAAAAGCAAACAGAATTGAAAAGTAATTTGTTATTCTGTAATAACAAATCCTGTTATTTAATCATTTTGTAATGATTTGTAGGAGCATTATTAGCATTTAATTTTCTTCAGCAGTACTGTAATGGAATCAGGCCCAAGGGATTTTGATTGGGGATGATACTATCATCTGCCATACTTCCCATCCTAGGCTCCCCTGTTCTCACTTCTCTCAGTTGCAGTCCTTACAGTATCTATACAGTTGAACTGGGTTAGGATTTTCCCCAATACCTATACACTGATACAAGCTATCCTTGTTATAATGCAAGGGGGTGGAGTGCCAGGTCTTGAAAAGGCAATAAAGACCTATTCGCTTTTCAGAAGGTTGATGGAAATGAAAATTCCTAGATTTGATTTGTTGATGTGGATGTATACATTGCCTACATTTTGGTGTCCTGACTATGGGGACTGTCATGAGGATTGTGTGCATTTACACCACCAGTCTTCAGGAAGGTTGGTTTAAATGCCACCATTATGCAATGGGTTGTAACTCAGAATGGTCCAGCTTATTCTTTTGATGCAAAAGGTCACAAACCCAGCCCCTGACAATGCTAGTTAGAAAAAATCTCCAGGCTTACAGCAAAGAAATAACTCTGCCTAACACCTCAGTAATCTACTGGCCGTCAGAGCAAATAACAGAGGGTTAAATAGATCTAGTGGCCTGACTCAGCCTTAAAAATGTGGCTTATATCTACCTCTATCTTGTAATGTGTAGGCACTTCCACTTTCCAGCAACAACATAACCCTATCCAGACTGCAGCCCCAGAAAATCTTTTGATTGTTTAAAAAATTTAAGGTGGAAAAGGTGGCAAACAGAGGGCACAAAGCAAGACCGTTGCCACAGGATTTTAAGATGCAATAGCAATGTGAAAGGCATTGAAAATTTTCATTTCCTGTATTATAGGGGGGCAAATAATATCAGTTTGAAAAACCTGGCAGGAAGATTTAAGATAGCAGAAGGGGTTTTCCCTCCTCCTTCCTGTCTTTTTTTTTTTTTTTTTTTTTTTTTTTGGTACATTGATAAGTATTTGTTCATTTCCTGACAACAAAAAAATAGAAATCTCTTCAGAAATTAAATACCCTGACTTGTTGAAGCACTTTTGTGACGTTCAGTGGTAGACTGGCTCCCTTTCATTGGAAATCCACAGCCGGAATAATAATCACAGCATCAGTTATTATATTTGTATCAGTTCTGCGAGGCAAGAGGGTAATATAGTGTAAGGCCGAATTCTCCGACTTTTGTGTCACTTATTTTCTCTGTGGGCCAGATTTGCATTTTAATGGAAGTAGTTTATAGACTTCTTTGCTGCCTTCATAGTGCCACAAGTGGCATCATTAACTGAGTTAAGCCGGATTAATGCTGATAGTGAAGTCAGATAATACAATAACAGAGGGCTTCATTTCCATTTGGATTAGGTGAAGAGAGCAAGGCTGTCTGGTGCTGGGTGATAATTTGTAAGCGCGATATGTTGTACTTGAGAGGATAAGATTAAATTTAGTGGGTTTAACTGTCATCCCAGTAAGTCAATTACTTCATCTTTTCAAGCTTTGAATTTCTTTTATAAATAAAATAAATGGAATATTGAGCTGCCTCTGTGGCCATTTCAAGCTTCCACGGAAAAGAATTACACATGCTGGGCCTCTCCTCCCCCCACCTCAGCTCCCTCCTAAGAATGAAAATAAAATAAAAGAAGAAGAAGAAGCTGCAATTTCTGATTCGGCTCCATAAACAAAATATAAACTCCATTCAGGTGCCAGCATGGTGGCAGCTTAGAAATAATGTCCATCTCTCATAGCACAAGCATGACAGATTCCATTGTGACTTTAGTTTATCCATAATAGGAAATATTTATGTCGTGCCTGCTCCCTTTCTATGAGTATCTGCTTTCCTGCAGAAGGCTTACACTAAAATGCTGATCCTTGCTATCATTTAACCCTTTTACATTCTCATAGCTGCCAGACAGTGCAAGCTTCAACTTTTGTGGCATTATATGTGAGAGAGAGCATCTAATCTGTTGTGAAAGAGTGAGACCTTGGAGTGTTTTAAAGAAAATATTTAAATTATCATATAGTTTGATATATATGTGCTACTCCTCACTGGAGAATTCCCTATGTGGCCAATTGTTGGGCATGAAAAATTCAGTGACATGGTGTTTATACACAAAATGTCAACAGATGAGCACCAATATCTTTATTTCTAGTCATAAGTCCTACACAGGAAACAAGTATGCTATGGCCATCAACATGTGTTTGATCATCAAGATTTGTTTGGAATGGAGACCTGCTTGAGATTCTTGTATACTGCTAGTCCTAAATATTTTACCACTTGAAGCTAAGGACAAAATGGTGTCATACATAGAGCCAACTTAATTAGCACCTTAATGTGACTTCTGCACAGCTAAAAGAACAATGGGCCTTTACAGACTGCCAGAAATAATGCAGCTTGAGGCCACTTTAACTGTCCTGGCTCAGTGCTAGGGAATCATGGGAATTGTAATTTTTTCTGGGATATTGAGCCTTCTCTGTCAGAGAGCTCTGTTGCCACAATAAACTACAGTTCCCATGATTCCTTAGCATTGAACCAGGACAGTTAAAGTGGCCTCAAGCTGCATTATTTCTGGCAGTCTGTAAAGGCTCAATGTCCTATATAGCTTTTGAGGGCTGCAAACTAGCTTAAGGAGAAGCAGGGCAAGCAGTGTGGCTGTCTCAGGCAGTTCAGGGGACCACTCACATTGCACAATTATGATTCCACTTTAATTATTATGGTTCCACCCTATGAAATCCTGGGATGGGCAGTTTGACCTTTGGAATTCTCAGCCAGAGAGCTCTAGTGCCTCACCAGACTACCAGTCCCAGGATTCCATAAGATGGAACCATGTCAGCTAAAATGAAATAATAGTGCTATAATTTTACAGTCTGAATGGGCCCCTGGTTTCTGTGATCTTTCTACTGTTTTGTAGAAATCTCCAGTTCTGCTGGGAACATAGCTGGGCATGTAGAGATAAAACCTTCCCTATATGCTGTGGTCCTGATAAAAAACCCTGGGATATTCTGCTCCCAGTCTCTCTGTCTCTCTCTCTCTCCACACACACACGCCATTAATTTCCTGTATGGCCACTAATACTTCAATTAATATAACAGCTCATTTGTTCCCTGGTACTTAAACCAGTTTCAAAAGTTTTCAAATTCAATGGAATAAGTGCATAGTTTTTCAAGGCAGCCAACCAACTTTAATGTTTGCATCTGATCTCTATTTTAGCTAAAGGTACTTTTTCCTTTATGAAAAATCCCCTAGCAGTGGTTGGACTGAATGTTGTATTATCCTGATTTGATCACACTTTGTAGATTACAACTGGAGGGGCACACATTCCTCCTCCCTGATATAGACCACTAGACTTTTCTTACTTGTGGCTACTACTATTGTGATTACTAAGATCAAAAGGCCATTGCTTCTCTTACAGTTTTCATACAGGTTCTTGCAGGAGCCATCTCATGGACTTTTTAATCTTAGTTTAAAAATGGATTATGTCTTACCAAGAAACAGGGAATGAAAAACCTGAGAGCAAGGAGAATGTTTCTCTAGACCCATAATGGGAATCATCCAGAAGTTGCTGGATGGCTAACATGCTACCAGTTGCTACCATTGGCTGTTCGGTCTTATAGTTTAACAACATCTGGAGGTATATTTGATTTTCACCCCTTATCTAAACCAATACTCCACTATTCCAATACTCCAAAATCAGGGGTGATTTTGCCAGTTTCTTCCTCTGAAAAATAGCCAACAGCACCTAATATTTGTTGTTGGTCTCCCATCTAAGTACTAACTGCTTAATTTCCAAGAGGGGATCTGGTGCCTTTAGGTATTTATGATGTGGTGGGAATCTTTAAACATTACAAGGTCAAGTGACAGTTTGAACATCTCGGTTGAAATGAATATGATTGCTTCAGAAGCAAAACATGATGCAAGCCTTTGCAAAGCAAGCAGAAATTTGACATGTTCATTGCCACCACAAACCCTGGAAATATCATTTGGAGGAAATGGTTTATGGACTCTAAGAGTGCTGGGTTTATCAAACTGGCAAAAATTTAAAATGTCTTATCTACCAAATTTACAGTTTTTATATGTAATATACTCATAAAGCAAAGGATTTTTCTCATTTACTTCTTACCATTGCCTAATCATCTAAAACTCACAATTTGAAAAAGTTTTTTCTGAGTAATGACTGATCAAATTCTCATTATACTTGGGCTATATCTGTGATTCTAGCTTGTGCAAAGGGGTTCTTACATTGGCATCTGCCTTCTTTCTTTTAGGCATACCCTACAAACAAGAAGCCTTGGCAACTGAGCCCTTTGGTAACCAAGCATTTTGCTAGGAAAGCTTTAAAGTGATAATTTCTACTCTAGAGAGTCATAAATTCCAAGTATTCACCTAGGAAACATATTACTCCAGAAACTTTGCAATACAAAACAATGCATGCAAGAGGCACAATGGAAACTAAAAGGAAATCAATATAGTCAAGGAATGCCATATGCTTTAAGATTACCCTTCTCCTAACCTGAAAGAAGAATAGAATGGTAAGGTTGCATAAAGTTTAAATTGTATTTTATAAAATTGGTGCATGGCAGGGTATTAGACTTGATGGCCCTCTTCCAACTCTGTGATCCTATGATTCTATTGGTTGTTGATGTTCTATATGAGATAGGTGGGACCTTGGAATTGCAGTGCAGGACCTAATCAAGTCTATAGGAGAATTAAACCAACCCCAACAAGTCTGATGTTTTGCCTACCACCTCCTGAAATCTCTTGCACCTCTCCCAGTATGCAAAAGGATTTGTAGCCCCCTTGAGACTATGGGTTTATTTCTACTAAACACTGGAAATAATGCAATTTAACATCACTTTAAGTGTTGTAACTCCATCCTATGGAATCCTGTGATTTGTAGTTTTATTAGGTCTTTAGTCTTCCCTGCCAGAGTGCTGGGGCCTTATAAAACTACAAATCTCAGGCATCAAACTGCATTATTTCTATTATTATTATTATTATTATTATTATTTATTTATTTATTTATACCCCGCCCCTCTGTTAAAACAATCGGGGCAGCTTACAACAATTAAAATAAATCAGTACAATCTAAAAACCCCAACCCCCACCCTCCCCCATAAAAGCATATTAAACCAATATACATTAAAACCAAGTAAATCAAACTAACATACAATAATAAGTAAAAATAAATAGACAAAAATCAGACAGCAGCAATCAAGGGGAAAAAAAAGGAGGGGAAGGCAAGGGTATAACTCCTAAGGCTGGGATCAATCAGGAAAGGCCTGCCGAAAGAGATCTGTCTTTACCGCCTTTTTGAAACTACTCAGGCATGTAATGTGACGGTTCTTGTCCAGCAGGCCATTCCATAATCTGAGGGCAATTACTAAAAATGCCCTCTGGAAGGTTGCAGACAGCCTAGGGGGGGGGAGCACACCAGGGCGTCAGGGACGCCCTGGGATGGAGCGCCACGGGACCGCAGCCTCTGCACCGTGGCACTCCGGCGGCATCCCTGAAAGGAGCGCAAAAATAGCGCTCCTTTCAGAAATCAGGGAAAGTGCGCCCTAAACGCGTAGGGCGCACTTTCCCTGACTTTTCCGCCGCAGCGTGTCCGTGCAGAGGGCCGGCTGCTCCGAGGGCAACCTCGGGAAGAGGAAGGGGCGCCGCTCATGTATTAGTCGTCTGCCGAGGCCCTAGATCAGGGGTAGGCAACCTTTCCCCTTTAAGGGCCGAAGGACTTCAGCTCCCAGAAGCCTCAGCCATGTTGGCCAATAGTCCCATTTTGGCCAATAGCTCCTGAGATTCTGGGAGCTGAAGTCCCTTGGCCCTTAAAGGGAAAAGGTTGCCTACCCCTGGCCTAGATTTTTGTGGCTGAAGCAAATTCCTCCCAGAGGACTGGAGTGTGCGGGGAGGATTATATGGGAGGAGGCAGTTCTGAAGATAAATTGGACCCAAGCCATTTAGGGCTTTAAAGGTGATAACCTGTTAAAATAATGTTGTAGGAGTGTTGAAAAACAGTCCTTTAAAACCAAACATCCAAACCTGGAACTTTTAGCAAAGCTTTTTTATTGTAAAAGAACAAAAGCAAAAAACAAATAATAATAATAACATTTCCACTTTAGCCAAAGCTGGCTAAGCAGGAATAAAATCTATTTGCTACATGATTCAAGATGTGTTAGTAGCATCACCAAAAGAATGGTTTTATTAGTTCATTACAGTTCAAAAGCCAAAAAGCTAGTGAGTAGCTTTTTGATTCTCAGCCCTCAGTCCCACAAGACTCCACCTTTCTGGGTGTAACCTTTACAAGCTGATTGGGTGATATTATGTGACGTGTACTAGTCCAACCCTTAATTACAATAACAAATCATGTGACTACATTTCCCATAACAAAAATGTGTTTACATAAACCATAATATAAACAAACCTTCTTTCCCATAGAATGGAGTCCTGTTAGCCTCCTGTTTTGGCTAAATCACACCTGGGACTGATAAACTGTGAATCTAGCTCTCAGAAAAACAACTTTTCACAGCATGGAAAAATACAGACACACATCTTTTACATTTCAACATTTTAACATTGACTCTATATCCCATTTAAACCTAACATAACCAACACCTTATACTGGGCCCAGAAACTGATAGGCAGCCAGTGAAGAGATTTTAGCACAGGGGTTATGTGGTCTCTCTGCAATGTACCTGAGACTACTCTGGCTGCCATATTTTGTACCAACTGAAGTTTCCGGACCAAGCATGAGGGTAGCCCCATGTAGAGCACATTACAGAAATCCAGACGGGAGGTTACCAGCGCATGCACCACGGTCTCAAGATCCCTTACTTCCAGGAAAGGGTGCAGCTGGCGTATCAGCTGAAGCTGATAACAGGCACTCCTGACTGTTGCATTCACCTGACTAGCCATCTGAAGTGACAAATCAAGTAGCACCCCCAGAGTGCGAACATAATATTTCACGGAGAGTGTGACTGGAGGTTGCAACCCAATCCTTGGTTTCAGGGCCGCTACTGTGAGCACTTCCATTTTGTCTGGATTTAATCTCAATCTGTTTTTCCTCATCCAGCCCATTACTTCCTTAAAACAGTCATTGAGAGGAGAGATGCCATCGGAATTCGAGGCCAATGATCAAGATAGGGAGAAATAGATCTGGGTGTCATCAGCATACTGATAACACTCAGCCCCATAGCTCCGAATAATCTCACCCAGCGGCTTCATGTAGATGTTGAACAACATCAGGGACAGGATGGCGCCTTGTGGGATGCCACAAGTAAGCTCCTTTTTACTGGAGCAACTGTCCCCGAGCAGCACCCTCTGGGATCTCCCCGAGAGGAAGGAATGGAAGCACCGAAATGCAGTGCCTCCAATTCCTAACCCCCTCAGGCGATCCAAGAGGATGCTATGATCTATCATGTCAAAAGCCACTGAGAGGTCTAAAAGCACCAACAAGTTCACACTACCCCTGTCGATGCTCAGACGCAGGTCGTCGGTCAAGGCAACTATGGCAGTCTCAACTCCAAATCCCATCCTAAAGCCAGTTTGAAATGGGTTTAGATAATCGGCTTCATCCAAGACCACTTGGAGTTGAAGAGCAACCACCCTAACGATCACTTTGCTTAAGAAAGGTAACATAGGGCCTTTGCAGACTGCCAGAAATAGTGCACATTAAATTGAGGCACTGCCCTGGCTCAGTGCTAGGGAGTTATGGGAATTGTATTTTTTTCTGGGACATTGAGCCTTCTCTGTCAGAGAGCTCTGGTGCCACAATAAATTACAGTTCCCATGATTCCCTAGCACTGAGCCAGGGCAGTGCCTCAATTTAATGTGCACTATTTCTGGCAGTCTGCAAAGGCCGATAGAGACCGGCCTATAGTTGTTCATGTCCAGGGGGGCCAGGGAAGGTTTTTTCAGAAGCGGCCTAATCGCTGCCTCCTTTAAGCAAGATGGAACATGTCCTTCCCTGAGGGATGCATTGATGATATCCTTAAGAAACACCATCAAGGCATCCCCCCCCCCCCACAGGACGGCTAGCCATGAAGGGCAAGGATCAAGAGGGCAGGTTGTCTTCCTCATTCTACCAAGTAGCTTGTCCACATCCTCAGTACTCACAGATTGAAATTGATCCAGTAAATTTACATCAATGGAATTGCTGGACACCTCGTCAGTTGTTTCTTTCAAAATATTGGCGTCTAAGTCGGCTCTTATCCGAGAGATTTTATCTGCAAAGAAGTTGTTAAATGCGTCACACCAGGCTGTTGTTGGGTTAAGCAATGGGTTCTAAACAGCTCTGCTGGACGAGACTCTGCAGACGCAATACATGCAGAGGAGAAGGCTCTCTGCACTACATGTATTGCCTCTTGATAGGCCCAAAGAAAGTTCCTATGACGAGTCTTGTCAGATATGAGTCAAGTTTTCTGCCAGATGCGCTCTAGTCGTTGTCCAACTGGCTTCATTTTTCTAAGCTCTGATGTGTACCTATGTGGTCTATGATTTGAAGCGGGTTGGAAAGTTGAAAAAAAAGTTGTAGCATAAACTTTCAAAGACTAGGTTTACTTCCATGCATCTGAGGAAGTAGACTCTAGTCTATGAAAACTTTTGCTACAACTGTTTTCTCACAGTTAGTCTCAAAAGTTTTACAAGATCTCTTTGTATACTGATATTCCAGACTAACAGAGCTGTGGAGATTATCACACTGCCCTTTCCCATCCTTTCCTCCTCAGCTAGGCATGGGATTTAAATTTTTAAATGTAGATTTTATCACACACTTCTGTGTCCAGTCAGGAGGCATCCTGTACCTGATCATGGTATCCCATACCAGATGCAGACCTCTCCCTCATTTTTTGAAAGAACAGGATTTCCTGTTCTTTGCAAGGTGCAGGAGAAGTGTGGATCAGGTACAGGATGCCATGATCAGGTACAGGAGGAAAGAATGGGCAGTGTGATAATCTCTTTAGTCTCTGAATTCTATCTCCTCCCAGGTAATAGAAAGAGGGAAAAGTGTCCCCACCATCTCACTGATGGGAAATAGTGGGATTCCATTTCTTTTTCACAACTACTGCATGCTCACAAATGGTGTTTTGCTCTTACTCCCTCTGTCCCATTTTTGGTGGATAGAAAAGTGCTAGACTGATGCACAAACTAACCAAATTACAGTCAAAGGCCTCAGACTGTGAGAGCCTCTAAATAGCAACAATACCATAAATAAATTCTAATAGAATAATACACATTTATTTTGCTAATGCCATGGGACCTCTTAAACCTTCCACATATTAGGGCTTCAGCAGGTCTTACTCCAACTGGAACTTTATCTGGAGAGCCTGGTGACAGTTCCCCTGAACCAGACTACAGAGCAAGGCAAAGTGAGAGGTACCATTTTATATGGTGTGAATGAACCATATCAACCAGTTATAAACTGGAACTGAAGGGGGATCTAATATAGCTTCACATGTGTTATGCCTGTCTCTCCACCCTCATTGCTTGTTTCTCTTTTATTTGTGTATCCTGGCTGCAGAGGAATTATTCCAAAAGAACAAACTGATACTATGGAAGTTACCTAAACTGTTGTAGTAGCTTTACATATTTTATGGTATTTTATCTTTTTAGGTATAATTTTAAATCATGTTAAATGTAGTTTTAAATCATGTTATTGTCAAAGTTTAATCCTATTTTAATATTTGCTTTTTGGTATGTTTTTAGCTGTATTGTGTTTTTAAATTATAGACTGCCCTGAGCCCTAATTGTTAGAGAAAGGTGGGCTAAAAGTAAGTAAATAAATAATACATGGTATGTTTGCTATGGCTCAGTCCTACAGAATATTGGGATTTATAGTCATTTATTTATTTAGAATAAATGTGTTCTTGAAGAGTTTATTCCTGACGTTACACCGGCATCTGTGCCTGGCATCTTCAGAGAATGTTGGCATGGAAGTGAGTGGGATATATATACTGTGTGAGACCCTTGGTTGGGAGGAGTTACATGTTAATCTGTGTGTTGTTCTGTTATTGAATGGCAAGGCCTCAGGATGGGAGAATATGCAAAGAGGATTTGTGTCTAGACCTAGTTCAGTTCCCCTATTTTTGAAAGTAGGATTATTTTTGTTCTTCCAATATGTATCAGTCAAGAATTTGTAAGCAAGTAGGCATAAATATCTAGTTGTCTGTAATTAGTTCCTTTTCCAGACAATGAAAAAATATTTATATTACAAGATGACTTTAACTGCACTCCATTAAATAAGAAGTATCTTGCATTTAATGCTATCATAGTTTGTCTTGTATAATGACTTTTGGGCACACCCTATGAGAATGTTCAATTGGAAAAGATCTATATGAATACATATTTATTGGATTACACCTGGAACAATAATATAGCTATCAATTTAAAATCAACCAATCCTACACAGATCTTTTTTTTAAAAAGACTACAGAGCCAATGAAATAATATAAACTATTTTTACCTGGTAATTCTTAAAATGCAATTTATAAGCTTTCAAAAACTCCCCATCAATACTCTCACAAGAGCTCAATTTCAAAACCTTTGATTTTGCTATTGAAATGTGCATGTTCAATGAAGGAAATAATTTTTCATTGAATATCTAATCAGACTGCACAAAATTAAAGATCCAGCAGAACAGAATTCAGGAATGAACTCAGACATTTAGGCCACTTTTCATTTGTTGAAGGGGAGAAAGATGCAATAGATTCTGATCATATTTGTTTGCATGCATAGAACAAAATGAATGCATAAAGCTGGTGGCTTTAGAATGTATCTGCACTGTTTCATGCCACTTTGCTATGGCTCAGTCCTACAGAATATTGGGATTTATAGTCATTTATTTATTTAGAATTTATTTAGAATTGTCTGCAAGAGGGCTCTACTTCATTTCTATGAACTACACTTCAGTTAACCAAAACACTTGCCTTCACTATACTCTCTCTTTTTACAGGGCGCCAGAACAAAGGTAGTAAAGGCGAGTGGACTAGATTAGAGGTTCTCAAGCGTTTGTTCTCTGGGTGTTTTGAACTTCAACTCCTAGAAGCCCTAGCTAGCTTGCCCAATGGTCAGGGATTCTAGGAGCTAAAATTAAACCATATGGAGGACCAAAGTTTGAGAACCAATGGACCAGAGGTCTGTAGCCCATAGTGAGGTTGAGTATTTCACCAAATTACAAATCCCAGGATTCTTAATAGTGAAGCTATGACAAATGGAATGAAACCAGAAGAACATTCCACTGGTAAGACCTATTTGACAGTATAAGGGAGTACCTTGGAAGCTGATGGCCCTACCTTTGTTAGAAATATTTTAATGACACTTTAGCTGTGGATTTCCTATATTGGCAAGGATGACCTCTGGAGTCTTTCCAACTCTACAGTTCTATGATCCTGTGACACAGTTCTGTGGTGCAGATACACCAATGGTAATTGAGGTACAGATGGAGCCTCTAGTATTGATTGATTGATTGATTGATTGATTGGACACCATATGTGGGGGTCTTCCAACCTGTATCCCACCAATTGTGTGATTTTCCACTTGGGTAATCCTACCACTACCATGAAATGTGGTCTTTTATTTATTCTTGTCTCACTAGGATGTGGAATTTGATGCTTAATCAACTTTAGTTTTAGTTCCTCTACAGTTTTTCCATCATAGCTCAGGTTCAGGGTCTTGTACCTCTCAGTCAGTGTCTCTGCCTTTAATGCTCAAATTTCTGCCATTTTTTTCCTCACACACTCTGCTTCAGACTCATTTCTTTATTTACTACAGTATGGTTTATAATTTACAATTTTATAGTTTTATCTTATATGCTTATATGGTTCACTTTTGGTTCTGATCATACACATTTTGGCTCATTTTTGGTTCAGATCCCACCATGCTTCCACCCATCAGCATTTACTCCCATATTCCTTTCTCTTTCCCCTCCAACAGCTCCTTACCATATATTGTAATATACAATCAACAAATCAACTACATTTCCAAATACATATCCATGACATCAAACCATATAAAGCAAATTCTTTAGACATCACATAAAATGAATTAGAACCACTTATATCTTTAAAATTCCATTCAGAAATAAAAACACAAACATACAAATAGCAATGTAATTAGGGAAAAGTGCAAATCAGTGCTGTTGTAGAATATTACTCCTTCTGAAATCTGCTTATGATGTAGTGTTTGAACTACAGGGGGAAAGGTAGAGGACCTCCTTAATCTAGATCCAGTCCCTGGGTATACCCCTGCCAGAGTTTTCTAAAACCTTAGCAAAATGGACCATCACAAATTGTGAGTGGTTTCCTTGGCTACCACCACTGATCCCATAATTCATACACTGGTACAATTGGTTTATTACCAGAGACTTTTGATTACATTGAGCCTTTGCAGACTGCCAGAAATAGTGCAAATTGAGTCCACTTTAAGGGTTAGGGTTAGTGCTACGGAATCATGGGAATTGTGTTTGTTGTTTTTTTCTGAGACATTGAGCCTTCTCTGTCAGAGAGCTCTGGTGCCACAATAAAATACAATTCCCATGATTCCCTAACCCTAACCCTAACCCTTGTTAACACCTTCAAAAGATTGTACATCCCAGGGGGATGTGTACCCCCAAATATTATTTTGTGGACAAGTAGAGCTAATCAGTCTTAGACACTGTGGGGGTTGCAGACTGCCAGAAATAGTGCAAATTGAGTCCACTTTTTGGGTTAGGGTTAGTGCTAGGGAATCATGGGAATTGGTTTTTTTTTCTGGGACATTGAGCCTTCTCTGTCAGAGAGCTCTGGTGCCACAATAAAGTACAGTCTCCATGATTCCCTAACCCTAAAAGTGGACTCAATTTGCACTATTTCTGGCAGTCTGCAACCCTCCTATGTGAATTTTTACAAAATGACTTATTTTTGTAAAGTACAGGAGACAAAGGCAATTTACTTGCCATGTTTATCATACATGGAGTTGTTGAAATAATGAGCACCATAAAATTAAATTTACCATTGTCTCTATTGGTATGAAGGTTACATTCATAAACTTTGTTTATTTTAATAGGTTTGTTGTACAGTTGCAGACATATGCTATTATGGTACAATGGATATGCTTTGGATATTTTTGTAATTGTGGGTAGTATAAAAGTCATTTTCTGTTAGATTGCACAAATCCATTACATTATGAGAAAGATACATTATGGTAATAGGATTAATGTGCAACTCATAAACATGATCAGTAAGATTCTTTGTGATAAATTATCTCATTTTAATCACTTGGAATGTGGAGAGATTTAAGGATAGTCCCAGCTTTGATTTGCATAATTGTGTTACAGACAGACAAATTGCATTATATTCTTCATTAACAATAGGTGGCTTGTATAACTATTGTATTTTTGAAGGCACTGCTTTTATGTTCATCCTGCAATTTGTCATTTGGTGACACTGCTGTGTAGTACACTTTGGAAAGAATGGAAACTAAAAGATTACTTGATTTTAGCTGAGTTCAGTAATATCTTTGCATTCAATTGCAGAGCAGTAAACTATTGTTTGTTTTAACAAATTATATACCAACAGCTCAAAATAATTTAAAATAAAAAATTGTCCCATTTGTAGTACACTCCCTGCTTATGGTTTTTCCCACAAAAGTGTCAGTGTTCAAATGAACCTCAAATATTAAAAAAAACAAAAAACAATAACAGTAAATTCAAAACATTGGCTTTGGTTTGGGGGCTTTTTTTTCTTTTCATTTTTCTAGAGCCAAGTTCTGTCATTCTTGCTCTTTCTCTCCATTCCATCCCTCCCTGCTCCATCTCTCTGACACACATATATACATATATGATCATATCCCACAAAGGAAGCCTTGTATCTAAGAAATTCCAAAGCCACTAAAATAAGGGGTTGACATCAAGAACTCTTGTTAGAATCCTATGGCTGCAATCCTAAGCATACTTATGTAGAAACATTTTCCATAGAAAGTGAAGAGGATTATTGTCACATAATGAATACAGTCCCAAAGGTCTCTGAGCTCTGACAGTATGCCATATGGACAGGACAAGACAACATAGGAATGTGCAGTTCCTTTACAGTTGGAAAACTGTGTGCATCAGCATTGCTGTCTCAGATGTATCATATTTCCTGACAATGAGCAGAGTTCATGTGGAATTGTGATTCTTCAAATGAGCATTACAACCCCTGCTTCGCACCAAAGCTACTTCACTCCTATAAACTACATTTTTGGTATATATTTTTGGATGCAGAGTTATTAAGCTTGAGAGTGGCCTAGCAAAGCAGTTACAGCTTGTAGTTCAAAAATGGGGTGAGGTGTGTATGGGCCGCACCAGGTGACACACCCTAAGGGGGGGGGTGACACCACTGCTCCTCAAACACCTATCTTTTGGCAGAAATGAGCTGTGGCACCCATCTGCTTCCCTTTAAAATGCTTTAAGAGATGGTGGGAGTAGGGTGAAGCTCAGTGGGAGGAGCAAGGAGGGGCCCTAGAATTTTTTACAATTCAAATTTCAAATTTCATTTTTTTTTAAAAAATAAAAAATTTATTTTTAAAAAATTCTTTTAAAATTTCTTTAAAACATCACATTTTAATCAAATCTTCACTATGTATACGTATATACATTTATGTTGTGCATATGATATTGTAATTTGAAGGTATAATTTTAATATTGCTGTTTGTTTATGTCACAAAGACCCCCCCCCGACAAGTCGGGAGGGGCCTTCTGTTGCGTTGGCCCAAATAAGGGCACCAACGCAGGATTGGCTAAGCAGACCAGAAGGCCCACCTTTGCTGGTCTGCTTGGCCAATGAGAGGCCAATGAGAGGTCTCACTCCTTGGTCTCGCGAGAGTATAAATCTCACGAGACTAGGAAGCGAGATTTGCAAGGCTATTTAGCCCCACGCTGCCACATGTTGGCAGCCATTTTAATTTGGATGAGCAAGGAGCACCTTGCTCGCTCCGTATCAGCTCCGGGGCTTTTCGGGCCTTGGTGAGGCCTAGCCCTTTAAAGAGAGGAGCCAGAAGAGAGGGGAACAAGCGTGGCTTTACCAAGCTGAGCCGCTTGGACGCTTCGTTCCCTGGGAGGATGATTTCGAGCGTGGCTGGGGAGTCTTGGCTGCTGCTCCTTACAGACCACAGGGGTGATGGCCTAGCCCTCCTCAGGGGAGCCTGAGGATTGGGCAAAGAGCGGAGAGGAGCGCGGCAAGTTATATTAAAAAAAAAAAGCCGTGGCTCCTCCGCTCTGTTAAGGCCTGGGCGCGCCCTGGAGTGGCTGCGGGCCTAAAGGCTGGGTGGCCGGTTAGGCCAGTGGTGTTGCACTAATAAGTGCATTTGATAAATAATTACTGCAGGAGGGACAGGCCCCTGGGCGGAGCTGATGGCCTTAGTATTAGGGTCTGCTCCGTCCACCCCACCCCCCACCCCAATTAGGCCAAGTTCATACATTTAGAGGTGGGAGGTGGTGGTGAGTGACACCCACCCACCCCCCTCCCTTATCCTATTTACACTTTCAATCATATCAGTCAGGCCTTGTGGGCTATACAGGCAAATTTGGCCTGGCCATAATAATTTAAAAAAAAAATTAAAGGAGGGGGTGAGATTCTGGCAGAAGGGCCTCCTCTGGTTTTGGTGGTTAACCTAAATTCAGGTGTCAATTTTGATTGGGGACACTTGCTGTTGGTGTTTACAATTTACATATAAGACAAATTGTTTAGAGCAGTATAATATATATATATATATATATATATATATATATATATTATACTGCTCCAAGGTTGCTGATTTAGCTTATGGGTTATTAATTGACTATTGTTCATTATAGATTGGTGACACAGGTATAGCCTTAACAGGAACGTTTTATCCTGCACCAAGTAGTTTGAATTGCTATTGTTATAATTTCAGCAATCATGCCACAAAGTAAGGCATAGTCCAAGCGACGTGCAGCCTCAGCTGGCGCTAAAGCTGGCCAGCCATTGCCTAAGCGGGCCACTAATACTCAATATAGGGAGGATGACATTACTACACATTTGGCACAAATAGGTCGCACAATGCAGGGTTGTGTGGCAGTGTGTGAGCAGCTGGCTCTACACCATTTGCAGAAGGATAACTTGGGGGCCCAAGTGAGTACCTATGCAACTTTAATTCCAAGTACAAGTCTAGAGCAGAATACTGTACAACAGGCTACTGACAATTCACTGTCATTACCAGACATGGCACTTAGTTCCCCAGGTACATCAGCTATGGAGGTTGAGCAACCAACTGTAGCTGATGTAATGGAGCTTTTGAAAAAAGTTCCCAGTGTGGGACAACAGGGTGCGGCTGCTCCTATGTCTAATCAACCTACTTTGGCTGATCTGTTTAACTTTCTTCAAAGAGTGGTTGTTTCAGGTCAAAGCAATGTGCCGACTCCTGAGACAGCGGTGGCTTGCAGCAGAGATGTACCAAGTGCGTATGGTGGACAACACAACACCCGAGCAGCTTCAGTGACGCTCACGGTGGGAGCTCAGCAAGCATCGGTGGATGCTTCAACTCAACCAATGAGCTCAGGTTTGTCTTATGCTACCAATATGCAGGCATCATGGCCTTCGTCTGTATGGACTACAGGTGGGCAGACAGGGTTGAGCTCTATAAGTGAGCGCCCTATGCCTGCAACGGTGACTGCACCTCTGACTAACATGGGGCTTGCCCAGGTTATGGATGCAGGGGTGCAGCACAACACAAATGTCAATAACACGGTAGGTGAGGTAAGGGGAACAGCTGTGATAGGTGCATTGGGCATTTCTGGGGCAGACAGGTCATTTGACTGCAATCCATATGCAGGGATGTCTATGCCCCTGGGGTCACACCTTCCCCTGGCTACCAAAGAAAGGATATGGAAAGGTAAGTATATTGATTTGTTTTCACTCACATTCCGTGATCCCGAGACGAGGCTCATGGTTAAGGATGGAGTGGTTTTTACCCTTCCAAAAGAGTTTCAGTCACACAAGCGCCCTAAGTTAGAAAGAAATTTTGTAAATTGGATCATGGGCTTCACAATATATAGGGGTGTTATAGAGGAAAAGGACCCGGCTAGATCCCCTGAATTCTCCAAATATCAGGAGTTAATGATCAAGGCTTATACCAATTGCCACTTTAATTCTAGGGGGTCGGCTTGGCTTCAATACAATGAACAATTCAGGATGAGGGCAGCATTAGACCACTCTTTATCCTGGCGTCATGTGCAGTCCGAATTGTGGGTGGATGTTATGGTGGGGGGCCCCCCTTCGATCCAATGTGATAATGGGTTTGTACCTATGGTCACTCAGCCGAGAGGGCAAAATGCGAGGCCTGGCATGGGAGAGAAAAAAACAATTCGGACTGTGCTGGGGCTTCAATGCAGGTAGGTGCAGGAGGCAGCCCTGCAGGTTTGACCATAAATGTAATACTTGCAGAGGAAACCATCCAGGATCGGCATGCCTTAAAGGTAAGAAAGCAGGAGGTGGGGGCCCCTCTCACCAATCATCAACTGCAGGAAAGGGCACCAACACCAATTAAGTTGGACGTGTTGGCTGCTTGGTTGCGGGTATACCCTAAAAGGGAAGCCGCTCAGTATTTGTTAGAGGGTTTCTCACAAGGTTTTCGCATTCCTTATGTGGGTTTAAGGGTGCACCATTACACGCCTAATGCACGTTCTGTCAGGGAATTACCAGGGATTGTGAAGGACAAGTTGGCCAAAAAAATAGTGACAGGTAGGATTTCAGGCCCCCACGATCAATTGCCTATGCCAAATTTGAGATTATCTCCCCTTGGTGTCATCCCTAAGAAGGCACCAGGGGAATACAGGTTAATACACAACCTATCTTACCCTAGAGGCAAATCAGTAAATGATGCTATCGACCCTCAGTTAGCATCAGTTAATATGCTTCATTTGATTCAGCAGTAAAAATGGTTAAAACACTGGGCAAAGGAGCCTTATTGGCAAAATGCGACATTAAATCTGCTTTTAGGTTACTACCAGTTCACCCAGAAGATTTTGATCTCCTGGGTTTTCAATTCAAAGGGAAATATTACTTCGACAAAGCTATGCCAATGGGGTGTTCCATTTCTTGCTCAGCATTTGAAACATTCAGCACTTTTTTTACATTGGTGTGCCTCTAAGAGGTCTGGTAGTCAAGCGATTACCCATTAACTTGATGATTTCTTATTTGCTGGGGCTTCTGGGATGACAGGTTGTGCAGATACACTGTTCGCATTCCAGGGGTTAATGAAGGAAATGGGTGTACCTTTGGCTGAGGAAAAAACTGAGGGCCCTGATACCCATCTTACTTTCCTTGGAATTGAATTGGATACTAACGAAGGTATATCTCGCCTCCCATCTGACAAGCTCATATCTATGAGGCTACAGGTGAGGATGATGGGAAACAAATCTAAGGCCACATTACGAGAATTCCAATCCCTGACAGGTTTATTAAACTTTGCTTGCAAAGTTATAGTCCCTGGGCGGGCATTCTGTTCAAGTTTGTACAAAGCCACCAGGGGAGTGAAGGCCCCCTATCACCACATTAGAATTATTTCTGGAATAAGGGAGGATTTGAGGATATGGGAGTCATTTCTGGAGCAATTTAATGGCATTTCATTTTGGAGATCTGAAATGCTCTTAAGGGCAGACTTTCAGGGACACTCCGATGCTTCAGGGGCTTTTGGTTTGGAGTATATTTTAATGGCCAGTGAGCAGCCGAGGGATGGCCGCAATCCTGGGTGGAAAAAGGTTGGACATGAGACCTCACCTTTTTAGAACTATTTCCTATTGTGGTTGCGGTCCATTTGTGGCTGGAGCAATTTGCAAACAAAACGGTGCGGTTCTGGTGTGATAACCAAGCTGTAGTCCACATAGTGAAGTCCTTGACTTCTAAATCTGCCAGGGTAATGACATTGGTTAGGGAATTGGTGGCTCAATGTTTAAAGTTTAATATTTTGTTCCAAGCTCAACACGTTTTTGGTTTACTAAATCCATTGGCGGACGGCCTTTCGCGTTTTCAGTTTTACAGATTCCATCAACTGGCACCAGAGGCAGCAGCCCATCCATTGGAGGTACCGAAACATCTTTGGAGCCTTGGAGAATAGAAATTGAAAAGGTGATTCTCCAGTCCATCACCCCGTCGAGACGCAAGTCATATCAGCTCGCGTTGCGAGCATTTAGATGTTTCTTGTTAACTGTCGGGGAGGTGGAGGTCTGGCCATTAAAGGTGGAGGTTATCCTCCGTCACCTTAGACAATCTGGTTTATCTCCAGTCACCATCAAAGGCAGAATAGCTGCACTGTCATTTTACTCTAGAGCAGGAGGTTTTAATGACCCTACAGTTGATTTTAGAGTCCGTAGGGCTCTGGAGGGATGGGCTAGGGAGTCTTCAACATTACAAGACAATTGTTTGCCAATAACAGGTCCTATATTGATAAGAATTTGGCAAAGCCTCCCGGTTACATGTACCACACCCGAAGAGGTGATTTTGTTTAAGGCTGTATTTTCGTTACCATTTTTTGCAGCCTTGAGAATAAGTAAAATTGTCCCTAGTTCTCGTACTGATAGTTCTGGCCGGGCTCTATTAGTATCAGATATCCAAATTTCTGAACAGGGGATACAAATGATAATTCGGTAGTCAAAAACCGATCAATTGGGGAAGGGACAATCTATAACCTTGGCTAGGGCACATGCTGACCATATTTGCCCATATTTACCGGGCATTAACTAATTATCTTCAAATAAGGCCAAATGTATCAGGATATTTATTTTTACATCTATCAGGCCTTCCGTTGACACAGTATCAATTTAGGGCTGTGTTGCGTGAGGTTTTGAGACATGCTGGTTTGCCAGCGGTTCAATTTTCTTCTCATTCTTTGAGAATTGGGGCAGCGATGGCTGCAGCAACACAGGTTTTAAGTGATACTGCAATTCGTAGGATTGGTCGCTGGCGCTCTAGAGCGTTTAAATTGTATGTTCACCCTTAAGTTAAGGGTATTGCTGATTGTCTAATTGTTTTTGATCTAATTTGGCAGAACTGAATATTGGAGACATATGGATACTGGGACACAGTTTGGTCTTTTGGGCCGAACGGCACATCATTGAGCAGTGATGAGATTTGGCCATGGGATTGGGAGAGGCTGGAACTGTGAGATGGTTTGGTTCTAGAGGAATGTTGTGGGGAGCACTACTGCCTAGACTTATGGAATTGCTGGCCTCTTTCACACATCCCAAGATCTTGTTAGTACATTTAGGTGAAAATGACCTTTCAAAACTGACTTCATTACAGTTAGTTAGAAGGATGATTAAAGACATGAAAGAAATACAGCGAAGAATGCCGAATACACTGCTCATGTGGACAAAGTTGCTCCCTCGGCGAGTTTGGTCCGGTGCTCGGAGTGATGCAGCCATCAATGGAGCTTGGCGTTGGTTGAACAGATCTGTAGCCAAGGCGTTGGGGAGAATGGGTGTTGTTATTGTTGATCATGAAGGAATACAGGTCACATTGCCACACTTGTACAGGGGAGATGGTGTGCATCTCTCCCCACGGGGGAATGACGTATACTTGACTTCATTGGAGTCATACATTAAAGCATCAATTGGGGGGGGAGGGGATGCCAAGCTAGGCTGGCCCCCTCCTGTGGTGAGCAGGGACCCTCCCCCCTTTACGGAATTCTTTAGGTTAATTGAAATTATTAATTGGGATTAAAAAAAAATAAAGAATTTTGGTATATGTCATTAGATTAAACAAATTTCTATGACATCAACTTAAATTTAATGATGTCATAATGTTAGGATGTCATAAAATGCTTTTGACATCATATCCGGTTGGGGGAGGGGTTAGATATTGTTATTATATATTACATAAGTTAAAGGATTTGAGGCATGCCGTGTTAGAAATAATTATTCAATAGCACTTGCGCTTAAATACACGTACGCATGCGTCAAATTCTTGTTAAGAAATGCTTATTTAAATCGTTAATTAAATTGTTATTTAAATGTTTAATTGATTGTTATTAAGACCTTGTACAAAATAAAAGTTGTGGCCAATGTTTGACCCAAAACTAATCGCATTAGTGTCCTTCGTGCCGATGCAACTATTAGCATTACATTCAGTGGTATATGGGAATTATGATTTATGACATTAAATGTATTAAATGACATTAGTGCAAAAGAAATTACTAAGAATTTTGTATGGTGTGAATGGGAGGAGGTCAATGGGGGGTTGACAGCATGAGTTACCACACCGGATGACACCAACCTAACCCTAGGGATGCCACTGCTGAAAGTGCTGGCTGAATAGCAGGAACAGACATTTTTGGGGGAGCGGCAAAAAGTCAGATCGGGGCCGCAGCATGTGGTTGTCACTGCCCCAATCCACCACTCACAGGGGCGTCTGAGAGCCGCCCCAAATGGGCTGTCTGTATTGGCCCTTTGTCAAAGCCAGATCCTACTAATGAGCTCATTAGTTCAGAACAGAGAATTTCACAGCCAAGGCTAAAACAATTCAATGTTAAGTCAGACAACAGATCAAAGAGATCTCAAGGCAAAGATAGTCCATAGCAAACAATATGTAGTCTAAGCTCATACAAATAAAAGCATTAAAGAGGAATAGAGGTGAGAAGAGTAAAGAGGATAGAGGGTTGGGCAGGCACAAGACAAAGGAAGATGTGATAGCTGTTCTCAGAAACCTGAATGACTTAGAATTTAGTCTAAATCTTAGAAATAAGGAGAAAGGTAGTTTATCTTGCAATTGAAATATGACTTGGTTGAAGGTTCAGGAAGTCTTCTTTTAACTTTCTTTTTTGTCGTGTGGAGAATATGGAATTGTAGTGTGTAACTGAATGAATGTATATTAGGAATGTTGGTATGTATGTATTTGGAATGAATGTTGATAGAACTTGTACTTGTTTTATATGTTCATGTATATATGTATGTTTTTTAATTCAATAAAAATTTATTTAAAAAAGAAGAAAAAGAAAAAGAAACTTGAATGGAACAGCCCTGAAGCTCTTATGGCCGGGTTGTCTAAAATCTCATTCCAGTATAAGCCATACAGACTTACCATAGGTTTCTCAGTGAGGAGAATCCTATTCAGAAGGAGCTCTCTTACCCCTGAGGAGACTTCTCCTGGGCCTTGTCTACAGGGATAAAAAGCCTGTTTCCTCTGTTCTGTTGTCATCCTACCTCTTACTCTGGATCTTCCAGGAAGATCTGAAGCCCTCTTTTCCCATGCTATTATGCCCATCCATACAGCCACTATTGCCAGTCACTCGCTCTGAGGTCAGAATGAGGTGCTCAGCCATGTGACCATTGCTGGGTGCCTTGCTCTGACCTTAAAAGTGAGTGACCTGCAGCAATGGCTGATGTGCCAGATGGTATAGTGGGGAACCCATGCAGACAGCCTCTCTAGCATAGGAGTGGACAACAATACCCTAATAAGAAGACTTTTCCTGGAACTAAGAACTTATCTGAATATTTTTTAGTTGTGCTTTTAACTTCACTTGGCATTTTTCTGTGGACTAAGGAGGCTCCAAACTCTTAATTAAAACTTGAGACTAAATGATCTGTTTCTAAAAATGGAACTATCTGTACCACTCATGGTACTGGGTCTGCAGAAGCAAACATGCTTTCACTATTCCCCAGCTCAGCAGTCTTGAACTCCTTTGTACTGGAGGTGTCTTCCAGCAGGGTCATGACAGTATGAGCTTTTGAGGAAATAAGCTAGGCTCCAGACAAAAGGTTTGTCCCGCTGTGTAGAAAGGATTGGAATCCAGCAGGGTTAGATTGACTTCACACAAATTGAATAATTCAGTTGGGTTGCAGATTTTGTTGGATCATATCACAAGCTCTTCCAGAGGCTGCAACATCCATCATGCTTTACCCTTGCCTAGCAACTTGCCATCTTGTTTGTCCTGACGGACTTCTACTACTGGCTAATATACAATAGGGACACAAAACATCTTCAGGCCAAATCTGTGACTACTGTAGGCCAAATTGGGCCCATAGGCTGAAGGTCTCTAGCCCCATTGTTTTAAAGAAAAGGATACAGTGGTCCATTGGTACCCACTGGGTTTTGATTTCAGGAGCCTCCCCTGAATACCAAAATCTTTGGATGTTCAAGTCCCATTACATTTAATGGCATAGTAAAATGGTGTCCCTTATTTTTTAAAAAGGGTAAATTCAAAGTTTGCTTTTGATGATAATTTTTGACTATTTTCAAGGCATGGATGGTGAAATTTGTAGACACAGAACCCATGGATAATAATGGCCAACTGTACTTCAGCTTTCCCTCAGATAATGGCACTGAAGAGTGACAACATCTTTGAGGTTTATGAGGCCCATCTGAGTTGTTTTGTTGAATGCAAACACTGGGCTAGAAAAGTTAATGTTTTGGACTACAGTGCCTGGTTGAGAAATTTGAGATGTTATAATGTAACAAAAAGTAATTTTTCAAAACTCTTCATGTGACATGGCAGGCTAAATAAATCCTACAAATCATATTCTGTGGCACCAATCCCAAGCAGCAGAAAACACAAGACATTTATTAAGAATTCAGTGAGCAAGCTACCATACACACTGTATTTTGTTTGGTGGGAGCCATGTTGTGTAGGGATATGTTACATGTTGATCCAAGAATATGTTTCTCAAATTCTGGATGCCCACAAATGAAAAAGCCATATGTCTTTTTTGTCTGTTACATACAATTATCACATCCTTCCTCTTCTTAATATACATAACTCCAGGGAAGATCTGACATTTTGGATACTATCCATTCTCCCCAAGAAATATAATTTCAGAACCTATCATAGACCTAGACTGATCATTGCAGCCAGGAAATAGTGGTAGAAGTCATTCTTGCCATAATTAGCATTTTATTCTAATTTGCATCTGATGAAGTGGATTTGAGTCCATGAATACTTATGGTAGAAACTAGTGTTTCTGAGTTTCAAAGTCATAACTGGCATTTTTTTTCCAGTCCAGGAATCTGCTCACTTCCATTTAGTCATTAGAGTGACGTAAAACTAATGCCTTATAGGACTTCATGCTATCCAGCTACCACTCCATGACATTGGGGGAAATAAATAAGAACACCCAGCCTTTTCACATTCTATTCCTATTTCATTAGTAACCAAAGCAATGGGTGAGCCCTCTCTTTGCCAATAACCGAATTAAAATCAGCCACATGGCAACATTAAATCTGACCTGTCTCTATTTACTAGATCTGCAAAAGTAGACATGTATGTTAAGCCTTGCCCTGCTGGTGTCTGACTTGCATTCTCACTTCTATAGATATGAAATCTCATCCTTTTAAATATATTTTTTAAAAATACATTTCTCAAAGTATTACATTTTTCAAAGCATGTATTACTTTAATTTTGGCCAAAATGGAATTGTTTTGTGCACTGGAACTGTGATTATTGTGGTCCATATTATATGAGAGAATATTCTTCAGGCTGACATTTTACATATTGGTTAAATTTAACATAAGAGCCACAATATGATGTGGATGAATATATTAGAAAGTATGTTCAGAAAACATGTACTTTAGAGGTAATGAGTGTTACTTATCCATCAAACCATGCCAGTCATTCCCAAAGTGTGGGGCACCAGTTAAGCTGCTTCTGAAAAAGCCTTCCTTTGACCCCCTGGATATGTCCAACTATAGGCGAGTCTTGTTATTACCATTCTTCAGCAAGGTGATCGAGAGGCCAATTGCTCTTCAACTCCAAGCTGTCTTGGATGAAACTGATTATCTAGACCCATTTCAAACTGGCTTCAGGACAGGCTTTGGGGTTGAGACTGCCATGGTTGCCTTGACCAACGATCTGTGTCTGAGCATCGCTGGGGTAGTGTGACACTGTTGGTGCTCCTAGACCTCTCAGCGGCTTTCAATACGATAGACCATGGCATCCTCTTGGACTACCTGAGGGGATTAGAAATCGGAGGCACTGCATTGCAGTGGTTCCGGTCCTTCCTCTCGGGTAGGTCTCAGAGGGTGCTGCTGGGGGACAGTAGCTCCAGTAAAAGGGAGCTCACCTGTGGGGTCCCACAGGGTGCTATTCTGTCCCCAATGTTATTTAACATTTATATGAAGTTGCTGAGTGAGATTATCTGGAGTTATGGAGCTGGATGTTACCAGTACGCTGATGACACCCAAATCTATTTCTCCGTATCTCGTTCATCAGCCTCGAATTCCAATGGCACCTCTTCTCTCAATGAATGTCTTTGGGCAGTAATGGGCTGGATGAGGAAAAACAGACTGAAACTGAATCTGGACAAGGCAGAGGTCTCACGGTAGTGGCCCCGAAACCAAGAATTGGGTTGCAACTTCCAGTCCTGGATGGTGTCACACTCTCCTCCAGTGACTGTGTTCGCAGTCTGGGGTGCTCCTTGACTCGTCACTCCTGATGATAAATCAGGTAAATGCGACAGTCAGGAGCACCTGTTATCAGTTTCAGCTGATATGCCAGCTGTGCCCTTTTCTGGAAGTAAGGGATCTCGAGACTGTTGTACACGCACTGGTAACTTCACACTTAGATTTCTGTAACACGCTCTACATGGGGCTACCCTTGTGCCAGTTCAGAAACTACAGCTAGTGCAGAACATGGCAGCCAGATTAGCATCAGGAACATCTAGGAGGGACCATATTACTCTGGTACTAAGGTCCCTCCACTGGCTGCCTATTAGTTTCCGGGCCCAGTACAAGGTGTTGGTTATCACCTTTAAAGCCCTAAATGGCTTGGGTCCAAGCTATCTTAGGGACCACCTCCTCCCATATAATCTGCCCTGGGCACTCCGGTCCTCTGGGAGGAATCTGCTGCAGCCTCAAAAATCTAGGCTTGTGGCTACCTCCCAGAGGGCTTTTTCTGTTGTCGCCCACAAATTGTGGAATGGCCTGCCGGATGAGATCCATCAACTGACATCACTAGACAGCTTGAAAAAGGCTGTCAAGGTGGATCTCTTCAGGCAGGCCTTTCCAGGATAGATAATCCCGGCCTCTGGAACCTTCTCTGTGGAGTCTTTCCTCTGGAGTCTTTCTTTGGAGTTCCACTCTCTTAGGGGAGACTCTCATGCCCTCTCTTGAAAGGAATTGTAACGTGGCCGCAATTCCTTATGTCCTATTATCTTTATTGATGTTTTTTAAATTATTGTTTATATTGTTTTAACTTGTAATTGATTTAATAACTTTTTAAGAGGGGGAGGGATGTGGGTTGTTGATGTATTGGATTTTAACGCTGTAAGCTGCCCTGATTGACCTCAAAGGGGCGGGGTATAAATACATTTTATTATTATTATTATTATTATTATTATTATTATTTATTAAATTATACTTTTACTCACATTCATATTCAAATTTGTAGTGGTTATAGATGCAAGGTGGTCAGTCTTAGTTTTTCACTTATGTTCTCCTCTGTCAGTTTCAAAAAAGCATCACAGGTGTGCATGAAGAAGGATGAACTACAGTGTCTCCATGATTTTAAACTCTTATCCACCTTCATTAGACTATTTATGGGAGTCTTCATGATAAGAGGCCTGACTGAGGTCTGCCCATTATGTCTTGATCCACTTTGGGGAGGGCACTTGTTACTCTAGGGTGCATCTACACCAGAGGTAGGCAACCTGTCCCCTTTAAGGACCGAGGGACTTCAGCTCCCAGAAGCCCAGGAGCTATTGGCCAACATGGGACTATTGGCCAACATGGCTGAGGCTTCTGGGAGCTGAAGTCCCTTGGCCCTTAAAGGGGAAAGGTTGCCTACCCCTGATCTACACTGTAGAAATAATGAAGTTTGACACCAGTTTTAACTGCTTACATTATTTCTACAGTGTAGATGCACCCTTAATTGTATGTGTTCTACAGGCAGATAGTTTTGGATACAATCCCAGATGCTAAAAAGGAACTCAGGACTGTGTCTGGTCAGTTTCTGTGGGCAGAGAATCCAATAAATAGTGTTTTGGCAAAAAGCTCATGCCTTCCATAACCATTGGGGAGGGTGTTACTGTTGGGATTTGTAACCTGAGTTTAAATGTTCAGATGTGGGAAAGTGACAAAGGGTACTACAGGTCACTTTACAGCTTGTTAGCTGGGAAAGTTGTTTGCAGCTGGGACTCAAAACATCTGAGCAGTGTTCAAAGTCAGGATGTACTAGAGCAGGGGTAGGCAACCTTTCCCCTTTAAGGGCCTAGGGACTACAGCTCCCAGAATCCCAGGAGCTATTGGCCAACATGGAACTATTGGCCAACATGGCTGAGGCTTCTGGGAGCTGAAGTCCCTCGGCCCTTAAAGGGGAAAGGTTGCCTACCCCTGTGCTAGAGAGCACATAGACCAAGTGTAAACATATTGTGTCATCATGTTTGTGGGATAATAATTCAAGTGACACAGGAAGAAGTCACAGGAAGAAGTCATCATGGACTTAGAGGCTGCATGGCAAGTGTCTATAAAAAACCGAGATCACAGCATGTGGGTTGTTGTGGGTTGTCGGTCGGTGGTGAGTGTATATCAGAGGTAGGCAACCTGTCCCCTTTAAGGGCCGAGGGACTTCAGCTCCCAGAAGCCCAGGAGCTATTGGCCAACATGGGACTATTGGCCAACATGGCTGAGGCTTCTGGGAGCTGAAGTCCCTTGGCCCTTAAAGGGGAAAGGTTGCCTACCCCTGGTGTATATAGTTTTCTGTGCATACTGCAACTAAAGAATAAAAGTGCCTCTTTGGAGTTAAACCTGGCTTCAGTCTGTTTCATCAGAAGCAGGGAGGATGCATTCCTGAACAGCCAAACAGCTCCAAGGTCACTGGATGTTTTTTCTCTGTGAAGTGAAGAAAGCTTCCAAAAATCTTTGTCTGCACACTCAATTGTTTGAAAGTTACCATGTGAGGAGGTCACACAGAGAAGCCCCTTTCTGGCCATACTTAATGGAGCAAACAGTCCTATGATAATGTTTTCGATAAGGATGACAGATAGCATCCAGATGTTGAAACATAGCCATTGTTGCTTTAAGAGCAAATATTGTTCTTTTCAGTACAAAATGTCATTGAATCTTTGCCCAGTCTGTGGTTCCATTTAGTTATTTCATAAAAAAGATATTTTAAGTGTTTACTTTGCTTATTCATTCAGGGAAAGAATCACCTGTGATAAGTTTCCATAGAAACTAAGACCAATTCTGGATCGAAGGTCTTATATTGACTAACATTATTTATTCAGAAGCAATTACAAATGAGGAAATTAAGCTTGCTATGATGATCACTGTAATCCAAGAAAGAAAGAATGAAAGAAAGAACCTCAGAAACAAGCCTGTTCTTCACTTCTCTAATCCACATACATTTCTCCATTTTCATATAATCCTTTCATTCATTTCTACTCATGTTTCAGAACATTGACAAATATACATTTTATGCCAGGTTGTGCAACAGGGCATTCCAAAAAGAGAATAGAAAGTATATCTATTTAAAATAAAACAAAATTGAATTCATATGCATGAATCTCCTTGAGGAAAATAGTTGCAGCAATCGGCTTGTCCACTGACAAAATGAAGAGGAGTGTCATTTTTGATGGCAGCTGTGCATGTTAGCATTGTTTGTGGCATGTTTGTTAAATGCCAATGGGGAAGATGTTGTTTCTAATTTAACTCAAATGTGCTTAAACATATGTCCTGATCCTCCTCATGCTATTCTGTTTTGGGGATGGGGGAACTATTGCATGGAGCCCAGATATACAGGATCTCTTGAATGATTTTTTTCCTCTTTCATTAATCCCTTTTCCATGGACTCAATCAACTAGCAGACTCAATCAATTCAGAAAATTTCAAAACTAATGGAAGAATATTCATGTAAATTCATTATCCAGCATAAACAATTCCAAGTCTTTGATTCTATATCCATTTTGCCAGCTAAAATTACATAGAATTCAAAGTTGACGTAACCACAGTTTAAAAGAACACAACTGAAAACATAAGAATAGTTAGAACTCTTGCATGCCCACAAAATTGATAGCTGCATATAATCCTAGAGGCTTTCCATTACTTCTGGAAGATCCTGATAATGTGTGTTCAATGTTCATCACACCCTGTGGCGATAAAGCATGGTTATGTTTATTGGATTACAGTCCAAACTTAAATCTTGGACTTTTTGGTCTGGCAGCGGGGGGGAGCCTAAATGCAATATGAATTTATTATGAAAATAAGAAACACACTTGCATTTATATAGAAGTACAGTCAACCCTCCATATTGACAGATTCTGCATCCATGAATTCAACCATTCACAGCTTGAAAATAATTTAAACCTCCTCCCCAAGACAAACTTTGATTTTGTCATTTTGTATAAGGGACACTATTTTAAGCACCCAAGGATGGTAAGACCCATTGCTTTCAATGGGGGCACATGCATGTAGCTGGGCTAGTGGCCACAGGTATGTCGCAACTGCCATTGAGAACAATGAGACTCAAGGTCCTGCATTTTTCCTTATCTGTAGGGGAGTCTGGAACAGATCCCCCACAGATACAAAGGGTGAAGTGTATAATGAGCAGTTGAGAGTAGATTGTTTCAGAGCAGCATCTTGGTAGGTCCCTACAGCCTGATGGAAAATGCTGACATCATCTGTTGAGACTTCCAGGGTCTATGGATTGGAGAGCTCTTGCAGCTATAAGATGGGATTTGACAAGGGAATGAGGGTGAGAAGAAAGGCATATCATAGTTTTACATGTTGAACCCTTATCTTATTTCTCCAAAGTTCAGGTTGCAAACGTTTACAGTCAGTCAGTCAGGACGAGACTGGCAGCTGTTAACCAGAGGAGCTTCCCTTCCCTTCCCTTCCCTTTCTTTTAGAAATCTCCAAATTGTGGATTGAGCTGCCAGAAGAGATTTGACAGCCATGTCTGCATTTCAAACACCATTAAACACTAGTCTATTGTGGCATGCCTACTCCAGATGGTTTTTAAATTGTGGGTTTTTAAATTATGAATTTATTGTTTTTATTGTTTTTAATATGTGTGCTTTTTAAACTGATGTCATGCTATTTTAATTTCTGTTTTTAACTGTGTCTGTTGTATTTCAATCTGTTTCCCACCTTGACTCATAGGGATGGTGGGTTGTTGGTATTAATATTTGAATGAAAAGTATACATTTCAACATTCTTTTGCCCTGGTATGTGCCCAGACATACTTATTTGGGGGTCCAGGTTATCTTGTGGGGGCAAGAAGGGCTGTGTATACCTTTAAATAAATATATAATTACGTTTTCACAAACCAATCTTACCCTATTCTTCCTCCATGATTTCTTCTGTCTCAGAAAAGGATGTGTATTCTGCATTGTCCTTACTGGAAGCCAAACCTCCTTGAGAAATTAATAAGATTAAGTTACACCTCAATGGGAAATCAGTGCATATAAATTAATGAAAATTTACTGTACACACTGGTGAAAAAAGTTGTTCATTGTACTAGTGAGCTCATCCAAAAAGATTTCTGTATGACTGCAAGCTTTAGTGAGCAAGCATTAGGAATGTCCATTTACAATAGATGTGTGAGAGAAGTTGGGGCAAACTGAGTACAGATGCTCATATATTGTCTACTGGTCTATAACTCTCATCATGCCTCTCAAAGGATGTCATTACTAGAATTCTTTTAGGGCATCAGTGGCTAATAGTTGTTGCAATGCCTGTATGATACTCATATAATCAGAAGCATGGCCCCTCTGAATAACAGTTGCATCACACCCAAGAATAAAGAAATGACGAGATATGAATCACCAAGTAAACTAGAAGCCAATAATGATCTTAAACATTGTCATTCAGGTATAAACAAGATCAGCAATAGTCTAAGCTAGTAGTACAGTGCATTATCTGCTTAGTGACTAAAGACGAGGTAGTATACAAACAAGTAGACAGACAAAAACTGAGATAGATCAATACAGTAATTTTTTAAAACTATAGTTCATATATTTGCGGCATGAAAAATAATCTAAAGTCAGGAAGAGTACATTGCCAGGGGAGGGCTTTCTGGGCTATGCCCCATGCCCAGTCCTCAAAGGGTCCTGGGTACCAAAGCCCAGAAAGGTGAGTCAAGAGAATCCTTAGTTACCTTTAAAGAACATTTGAGGGTTCACTTATGTTTTTGTCTGTGCTGTCACTTTTTCTACACAGTCCTGCTATTGAGACAGGCAATGATGTCACTGTGGTTGGTATTACCTGGTGTGGGTTCGCAGAAAGGGTTGGGGGATGGCGATCTGTGCCATCACCCCTTCCTTCCTCTGACTCTCTCACTTGTCTCATTGCCAGGCCAGGCCATTGCTGGGGGGAAGGTGCTGAGGCCTCTGGACAATTTTTTCAGGTTCTGGCATGGTTGCTCACCCAGCAGCTGTGCCAGACCCTAAATGGAAGACACCTCCCTTACAGAGCAGTGGCCTGTGCTGGAGGCAGTGCTGCAGCCTCAAGACAGCCTGTTCAGGGTCTGTCATGACTGCTGGTCCAACAAAAAGGGGATGCAATGTCCTTTCTCACTTACCAGCAGCCACAACAGTCTCACAGGGTGTACCATCCCACCAGGTGTAGACCCTCTTTGGGGTGTCACCCGATGTGGTCAGCATCCCCATGCTCCCCTAATGGTGCCCTTAATTACAGGCTTGTGCTCTTTAAAAAAAAATGCCTACACCCACAGCGAGTAATTTACAATGTAAAGCAGTAGTGGAAGAGGAATGCTGCAAATTGCAGCCAATCAATTTGACAAGCAAGAAATGTCTGCTTGGCTCCATGCAATCTGCATTGAGGTTGGAATCCTAGTGGTAACATACATAACCTCTTGATATATCAATAGATAGATAGATAGGTAGATAGATAGATAGATAGATATATGCCATGGCAGAAGGTGGTATCAAGATACCTTCTTGTGCAATGACCCTCCCCCATTCAACCTTATCTGTAAAGCACCACTCAGTGCTCCAATTCTACCAAACTGTATTGTGAAATCAACAGAAAAAAGCCTCACAGGTTTACATAGAGACTGATTCATCACCAACACTCAGATAGGATCTTGACCTGAGAGTGACTCGGCACACACTGAGTGGAACCCAAGAAGGGTGGTGAAAGATGATGCTATGTTAAATAGCCCTGTAAGGCTCATACAAGGGAATGTATTGGGCTGTGGAGGGCAAAGTCTCACATCACCCAGGTCAATGTGGTATACACCCACCTGCTCACAATAACACCACTGCTCGTCAACTCATTTTTTTTATAGTTCTCTAAATAATATATTCTCTGAGTTTACACCAACAACATTTTCATCACTACATTACATTTCTGAAGTGCACATGGGTACCACAGCAGATATCCAACATTTTCAAAAGAACTAAAGTAAAATCTCCTCCTGTCATAATAGAAGAAAGAATCACAATTGATTGTGATTAAATAAAGATATGAATGTGATCTCATACATTGTAAATATAGGCTTTCAAATAGTCTAGACTGGGGGTAGGCAACCTTTCCCCTTTAAGGGCCAAGGGACTTCAGCTCCCAGAAGCCCAGGAGCTATTGGCCAACATGGGACTATTGGCCAACATGGCTGAGGCTTCTGGGAGCTGAAGTCCCTCGGCCCTTAAAGGGGAAAAGTTGCCTACCCCTGGTAGACCTAAGCCAAAAAGGGAAGGAATTTATAGGTCAAAACTAGCCCTGTTAATTGTGCCTAGAAATGTACCAGTAGCCAGAAAAGCTGTTTCAGCAATTTCCTCTTGCTTCCCTCTAGTTCTATGGAGGGAAGATGGAGTCAGAGGTTGAGAAGGGAACCTAGGAGACTTGCAGGAACCTGCTCCAGAAACTTTGAAATACAACAAACGATTACCCACGAAATAGATATAAAAATCCCACATTGCTTGATATCTTGTGGTTGGACACAAGTTAAACTATGTTCCCTGTGGTATCATGAGGGAGGCAGCGTCCAGGCTGAGGAGGACTCCAAAGGGGGACCTCAACATCCCCTTCGAGTCCAGCTTATTAGATCTGAAAGGTGCAGCTCAGGAATTCATGACTTCCATGACAGCCATGGGCCTGTCCCAACTAGTCTCAGGTCCTACACATTGTGCTGGTAATACACTCGATATGATCTTTAGTATGGATCAGGAACAACCATGGGCAGAAGTGTCTCAAATTTCTGCTCTGTCATGGACAGACCATTTCCTGGTCAAAGTAGGACTTAAGGTCACTACCCATACCCCCCTCGGGGGTGGAGGACCTATTAGAATGGTCCGCCCTCAAAGGCTGATGGAACCCAAAAGGTTCCAAGAAGCCCTAGAGGATTCTATGGTTGGGAACGACGGCGATTCTGTCGAAGCCCTGGTAGATATTTGGAACAACGACCTTACCAGAGCTGTAGACATTATCGCTTCCGAGCGTCCTTACCAACCTGCTTCAAATAAAAAAACCTTGGTATACAGAAAATCTTCGCCAAATGAAGTGGGTTGCTCAATGACTAGAGCGCCGCTGGTGGAAACATCAACGTTTATCTGACAAGACACTCCTAAGAAGTCATTTAGACTCTTATGGAGTGGCAATAGATGCAGCAAAGAAATCTTTCTATGCTGCACGTATTGCATCTGGAAAGTCTCGTCCAGCAGAGCTGTTCAGGGTGGTGAAGGAATTAACACAACTGCTGTGATGCTTTTAATGACTTTTTCATAGATAAAATCTCTCAGATAAGGGTCGATCTGGATGCGGGCATTGTAACAGAGCCAATAAGAGAGACGTCCAGGGACTCTGTGGACTGTATTAAACTGGATCGATTTGAGTTTGTAAATACCAATGAAGTGGACAAACTTCTTGGATGTGTTAGGAGGACGACTTGCCCTCTCGATCCGTGCCCTTCATGGTTAACAGTCCAGGGAGTCAATGTAGTAAAATCATTGCTACAGCAGATAATTAATACATCTTTAAGGGAGGGCAAATTTCCATCATCAAGTTTGAAATGAGCAGTGGTAAAGCCCCTCTTGAAAAAGCCCTCCCTGGATCCCCTGGAAAAAAACAATTATAGACCGATTTCGTTACTGCCCTTTTTGGGCAAAGTGATTGAGAGGGCAGTTGCCTTCCAACTCCAGGCAGTTTTGGATGAAGCCGATTATCTGGACCCATTTCAAACCGGCTTCAGGGCAGGATACGGAGTTGAGACTGCCATGGTCACCTTAGTCAATGACTTCCATCTGGGCATAGACAGGGGATGTGTGACCATGTTGGTGCTCTTGGACATCTCAGCGGCGTTCGATACCATAGACCAGGGGTAGGCAACCTTTCCCCTTTAAGGGCCGAGGGACTTCAGCTCCCAGAATCCCAGGAGCTATTGGCCAACATGTCTGAGGCTTCTGGGAGCTGAAGTCCCTCGGCCCTTAAAGGGGAAAGGTTGCCTACCCCTGCCATAGACCATGGTATCCTTCTGGGACACCTGAGAGAGTTAGGTATTGGGGACACTGCGCTTCAGTGGCTCTGGTCCTACCTCTCGGGCAGATCCCAGATGGTGAGGCTGGGGGACATTTGCTCCTCTGAAAGGGAGCTGACATCTGGTGTCCCACAGGGTGCCATATTGTCCCCCATGCTGTTTAACATTTACATGAAGCTGCTGGGAGAGATCATCCGGAGATATGGGGCACAGGGTTATCAATATGCTGATGATACCCAACTCTGTTTCTCTATGTCTCCGACTGCTGCGGTAACTAAGGATGGCGTCGCTCCTCTGGATGCCTGCCTTGAGTCGGTAATGGGCTGGATGAGGGAAAACAAACTCAAGCTGAATCCAAAGAAAACAGAGGTACTTGCTGTAGGAACTCCGGGCCTGGGGAGGGAATTGTGTTATCCAGTCCTGGATGGGGTCACACTTCCCCTAAAGGACAAAGTACACAATTTGGGAGTACTCCTGAACTCATCACTACAGTTGACATCTCAAGTAGATGCGATGGCCAGGAGTGCTTGGAATCAGCTTCGGCTGATTCACCAACTGCGTCTCTACCTGGACCGGGAAGACCTTGAAGCAGTAGTACTTGCCCTAGTAATTTCTCGTTTGGACTACTGTAATGCGCTCTACATGGGGCTACCTTTGTACCAAGTTCAGAAGCTTCAATTAGTTCAAAATGTGGTAGCCAGGCTGGTTGCTGGAACATCTAGGGCAGACCACATTACACCCGTGTTGAAAGCCCTTCATTGGCTGCCAATTAGCTTCCAGGTGCAATACAAACTGTTGATTATTACCCATAAAGCCCTATATGGCTCGGGTCCGTGTTACTTAAAGGAACGCCTCTCCCCACACAATGCACCTCGCACTTTCAGAACTTCTGGGAAAAACCTATTGGAATATCATAATGTTAGGATGGTTTCCACCTCCCAGAAATCATTTACGGCTGGGGTCCCTAAACTATGGAATAGCCTGCCGGAAGAGGTTCGCACCATCTCTACATTGGAGGCCTTTAAAAAGGCACTTAAAACAGCACTCTTCCGGCAGGCTTACCCACCCGACCAAAAATAATACTAGACAACGATCCCCCAGGAAGGAAGACCTCCGTTATCACCTGGATTTGCTTTAGTAAATGTAATTGTTAATTTTATTGTTAATGTTAATGTTAATCTTAATTTTATTGTCTTATTGTATTGGTAATTTTAATGTTTGTTTTTAAGAATTTTTATTGTAATTTTGTCATGTTGTTATTGCCATGCTTTAAACCTTTTTGTTTTATCTCTATTGCTGTACTCCCACCTCGATCCATTGGGACAGGCGGGATATACAAATTATATTATTATTATTATTATTATTATTATTATTATTATTATTATTATTATCATACACCAAATATGACTGTGGTACCAGAGGAACTTTCAGCTACCACAGACATTGCCCTTAAAAAAAAAAAGCTTTGAAAAAACATATTAAAATACTTGGCAGTGGGGAACAAAAAAAACATTAATAAAGAACTATGATGGGCTGAAATGCTTTTGGTATTCTGTAGAACAGGGGTAGGCAACCTTTCCCCTTTAAAGGCTGAGGGACTTCAGCTTCCAGAAGCCTCAGTCGTGTTGGCCAATAGTCCCATGTTGGCCAATAGCTTCTGGGATTTTGGGAGCTGAAGTCCCTCGGCCCTTAAAGGAGAAAGGTTGCCTCCCCCTGCTGTAGAATATAGGGGAAAATATGTTTTCAGAGACAATGGTTTCCTAGCACACTACACATATTATAATGCTAGTCAACCCCCACTCTTGGTCAGTTTATCACATCTTCTTTTCTGTCCCACACTACATCCCAATACTCATTCATATGGTTATCTATTAACCTTGGCTTCAGGCAACATCCTTGCCTTGTCCCTCAATGACCACTGTTAAAGCTGAACTTGTCACCTCATTTCTATACCTACAAAGGTTTGTATTCCTATGGACATTCTCACATACAGAGTGCTACATAGGTCTGTCTCTGGGCTTTCCCCTCCACCACATGCATTTGAAGAAGTAGGCTCAAGCCTACAAAAGCTCACACTACCAATTTCTATCTTTCAGTTAGTCTCAAAGGTGCTGCAAGATTCCTTTTCTTACTGATTTTCCAGGGTAACGTGGCTATGGTCTTTGAAAAGCAAAAACAAGACTGACAGATTTTCCCATTCCTAGTTTGGGCAGAGATGAGTGTAGAATGCAAAAATGGAAGCAGCGAAAGAGACAATCTTAGGGTTGCATTAGCAACAGCAACTCTCAAAGCAGCTCTTCTTAGCAATTCCCGTGTCTTTCAAGCAGCTACCAGACTTACCAGACATTTGGGAATGGTAAGTAGACCTGTGATCTCATTGTCCACTGAGATCAGTAGAAGCACATTACTATGTAAAGGCCCTTTTTCTTCTCAGTGAGGTCTCCATTGTATTTAGTAGTTTAGCTACAAACTTCACTATTGATCTGAAACTGTAGAGCTGATCTTTTTCAACCTTCTCAAGAAATATCTTCTTCCATCTGATTCCACAGGCCCTTTTATACAAAATCTGATCAGAAAAAACAGACCTTAGAGATGAACTGGTCAAACTTACTAGAACTCCAGAACAGCATAAAGAAGTGAAGTGTTAAGTCCTCTTGACAATGAGATCACTCAAGCTCAGAGCCTTTTTCATTAACAGAAAGGAAGAAAAATGTTATCAATAATTCTGACTTTGCTAGTGGCAGCTTAAGATCTAATAACAGTGAGAGATGAAGTGTGCAGAATCACCTTATTCCAAAGCTAAAGAAAATTAAAAGACTCGCATTATCATAGTCTCATGCATTTGGAGGGGGTGTGTGCATTTTAAACAATCTTTGGGGGACTTACTACTAAACACAGACAACATACATGCAGTATGTGTTGTTTCTCTGAGATCATCAGAGAATCATCAGGATCTCTGGTGTATTGAACAATTAGAAATCTATCTGGACCAGGGGTAGACAACCTTTCCTCTTTAAAGGCCGAGGGACTTCAGCTCCCAGAATCCCAGGAGCTATTGGCCAACATGGGACTATTGGCCAACATGGCTGAGGCTTCTGGGAGCTGAAGTCCCTCAGCCCTTAAAGGGGAAAGGTTGCCTACCCCTGATATGGACTCAGAGGCATAAATCCATTGACTAATCCCAACTAAAGTAGACCTCTTGAATCAGCTACTGAATGGTAAGTCAACATAGATGGAAACCCAGTTATTCAAGGATCTACTCTAGTTGGGACATATAACTGGATTTAGCACTGTTTGTCTCCATCCATCTCTGAGCCCAAACATGACTGGAACCAAATCCAGTGATGATAGAAGTCTGGCCATATTTAGTTACAATTACCTTTTTTTTGGAACTCATGCCTCAAGATACAAACAACAACAACAACAACAACAATTTTTATTTCTTACCCGCCTCTTCTTGGGGCTTGAGGCAGGTTACAGCATAGTTAAAAACACAATTGTTACATAAAACGACTAGAGCGCACGTGGCGGAAAACTCGGCTCCGATCTGACAGAACTTGCCATAGGAACTTTCTTTGGTCCTATCGGGAGGCAATACTTGCAAAGCAGAGAGCTTTCTCCTCTGCACGTATTGCGTCTGCAGAGTCTCGTCCGGCAGAGCTGTTTAAGGTGGTGAGGGAGATGACGCAGGTACCCCCTGCGCCAAATCCCTTGCTTAACCCGACGACAGCCTGCTGTGACGCATTTAACAACTTCTTTGCAGATAAAATCTCTCAGATCAGAGCCAACTTAGATGCCACCATTAGTTCAGAGTCTATAGGCGAGGTGTCCACCAACTCCGCCGATGTAGTTATACTGGATCAATGGCAATTTGTAAGTACCGAGGATGTGGACAAGCTGCTTGGTAAGGTGAGGAAGACAACTTGCCCTCTTGACCCTTGCCCATCTTGGCTGGCCGTCCAGGGGGGGATGCATTGGTGAGATTCCTTACGGCTATCATCAATGCGTCCTTCAGGGAAGGACATGTTCCATCTTGTTTAAAGGAAGCGGCAGTTAAGCCGCTTCTAAAAAAGCCTTCCCTGGACCCCCTGGATATGAAGAACTATAGGCCTGTTTCATTGCTGCCATTTTTGAGCAAGGTGATCGAGAGGGCGGTTGCTCTTCAGCTCCAGGCAGTCTTGGAGGAAACCGATTATCTAGACCCATTTCAAACCGGCTTTAGGACAGGCTTTGGGGTTGAGACTGCCATGGTTGCCTTGACCGACGATCTGCGTCTGAGCATCGACAGGGGTAGTGTGACCCTGTTGGTGCTCCTAGACCTCTCAGCGGCTTTTGACATGATAGATCACGGCATCCTCTTGGACCGCCTGAGGGGGTTAGGTATTGGGGGCACTGCTCTGCAGTGGCTCTGGTCCTTCCTCTCGGGTCTGTCCCAGAGGGTGCTGCTCAGGGACTGTAGCTCCAGTAAGAGGGAGCTCACTTGTGGGGTCCCTCAGGGAGCTATTTTGTCCCCGATGTTGTTTAACATCTATATGAAGCCGCTGGGTGAGATAATTCGGAGTTATGGTGCTGGGTGTTATCAGTACGCTGATGACACCCAAATCTATTTCTCCGTGTCTCGTTCGTCGGCCTCGAATTCCAATGGCATCTCCTATCTCAATGAATGTCTTCAGGCAGTAATGGGCTGGATGAGGAAAAACAAATTGAAATTGAATCCAGACAAGACGGAGGTGCTCACGGTAGCGGCCCCGAAACCAAGAATTGGGTTGCAACCTCCAGTCCTGGAAGGGGTCACACTCTCCTCCAGTGACTGTGTTCGCAGTCTGGGGGTGCTCCTTGATTCGTCGCTCCTGATGACGAATCAGGTCAATGCGACGATCAGGAGCGCCTGTTATCAGCTTCGGCTGATATGCCAGCTGCGCCCTTTTCTGGAAGTAGGGGATCTTGAGACTGTTGTGCACGCATTGGTAACCTCACGCCTCGACTTCTGTAATGCGCTCTACATGGGGCTACCCTCGTGCTTGGTTCGGAAACTGCAACTGGTTCAAAATATGGCAGCCAGATTAATTTCTGGTACATCTAGGGGGGACCATATCACCCCAGTACTAAGGTCCCTCCACTGGCTGCCTATTAGTTTCCGAGCCCAGTACAAGCTGTTGGTTATTACCTTTAAAGCCCTAAATGGCTTGTGTCCAGGCTATCTCAAGGACCGCCTCCTCCCGTATAATCCTCCCCGCACCCTCCAGTCCTCTGGGAGGAATTTGTTACAGCCTCAAAAAACGAGGCTGGTGACGACCTCCCAGAGGGCATTTTCTGTAGTTGCCCCCAAACTGTGGAATGGCCTGCCGGAGGAGATCCGCCAATTGTCATCACTGGACAGCTTCAAGAAAGCTGTCAAGATGGATCTCTTCCGGCAGGCCTTCCCGGATTAATGTACCATCTCTGGCTCCAGGATCTTCCTCCGAGACGCTTCCCTCTTCTGTGACCAGGCTCCGTTATGAGCCAGTAGTTCACATTTGCCAGCACTTTTCGGTTATGTCTTAGTGTTGTTTTTATATGGAGGAATTTACCTCCTTTATATTTTATTTTAAATTGTAATTGATTTAATAATTTTTTTAAGGGGGGAGGGGGGAACTGTTCTTAACTTCTGTATGACGATTTTATGATGTTAGCCACCTCGATTGCGCTCAGAGGGGTGGGGTATCAAATAAATATTATTATTATTATTATTATTATTATTGTTGTTGTTGTTGTTGTTAAAATACACATATTAAAAGTGCATCTCTACCCAATATTTATATTAAAATACATAAAGCAATGATTAAATATAAAATTCATATTTAAAATGCATGATTAAAACTGCCTGGGTAAGCCTGCCAGAAGAGATAGGTCTTCAAATGTATTTTATATTCTGACAGCTGGTTTAGCTGTTGGATCTCTTCCAGCTGATCAGTCCACAGTCTTGGCACAAAGTAAAGATCTTTATTTTTGTCCAGACCTTTTGGATTTATTCATTTTATATCTTGAAAACCACACAGTTTTGAAAGCCTGCTCACAATTTGGGGCCTATTCTGAATATTTGCCCTTTTCCCAACGAGAGCAAATATAATTATAAATAATGCTGGGAAAGGTGGAGAAAAGTTGGAAGAGAGGAAGGCCACATGCTAGATGGATGGACTCTATTAAGAAGGTCATGGGTATGGGTTTGTAGGATTTAAGCAGAACAGTGGAGGACAGAGGGTCTTGGAGATGTCTCATCCACAGGGTCACAATGAGTCAAAATTGACTCAAGGGCAGTTAACAACAACAACTGTATATTTGCATGTAGTTGTTTTGCACAGAAAATAGCATTTTCTGCACAGAAGATAATATCCTTGTGGCTCAAGGGACGCAATAGCTCAGCAGTTAAGATGCTGACTCTGACAACTGCAAGATCAGCAGGTCGGCAATTGTAGGCCCAAGTGCCACATGACAGAGTGATCTTCCCTCACTAGTCCCAGCTTCTGTCAACCTAACAGTTTGAAACATTTAAAAGTGCAAGTAGTACTACTTTAATGGAAACGAAGTGTTCTGTTCAGTCATGCTGGCAACATGACCATGGGATTATCTTTGACAACACTGGCTCTTTGGCTTAGTAACAGAGATGAGCATAGCCCCCTACAGTCAGACTTGACAACCTTGTCAAAGGGTAAACCTTTACCTTATTACCGTTGCAGAAATATTATTTTCTGCACTGAAAAACACATTTCCTATACAGAAAATGCTATTTCGTCACAGACAACCCAATGTGAATTTTGTGCAGAACAAATCCTGAATTGCAAAGAGTCTCATTAGTCCATGGTTTTTTCATCAAGGTTTCTCAACACTTGAAAAATATGTTTTTAGCCATTTTAAAAATAGCTTCCAATATTCTTGCCATCTCTATGGGAAAGACTATAGATATTCCCTAAAATATGTTCCCTGTGCTATTTACAGATTTTTATGATGAAAGCTTTTTTCCAAAATTTATTTATTTATTCATGAAGAACTGAACTAGCCTGTAACACTGATGCTATTTAAATCCCCTAAACAGTTGATACTACCTGCTGTATTTGGGGTCCCCCTGCCTTTGCCCTGTAACTTCCTTCTACTAAACTCCCACTGCTTCAAAGTGAGAAGCATTGTATTCCACTGGGGACAGGTTTGTTTCAAAAACATAACTTATTTTATTCAATCTTTAAATGATGTTACTTTCTTTGTAATGCACAAGGGAATAATCTTTATATATAGATAATCTGAATTTATATGTTGGCTTTAAAGGGTTAAGACACACATTGAGTTGCTAAACTCTAATGATTAAAAATAGATGATCCCTCTGTTTTAAAATAATAGGTTCATTTCAAATAACTGTAAAGTCTCATTGAAGATCAACGTATTAGTTCTCCTCTAGCTATAGTTTCAGCAACAAACCAGGCATGACATCTGTTAAGCTTTTGGAATTGTCTATCAGTTCTGGGAGTTATAGATTTTAACCCAGAAAGATATGTGTATTATACACAAAATGAGAGATCAGTTAACAAAAGGAGAACTACAATGTATAATTGCCCCAATTTAAATTGGATGTTTAACACAAAGCATTTTGATATGCTGTTGGCTATGAAAATGAAAAGAGTCTTGTCATTCCAAATGCAAGTTTTCTAGTAAAATAATATCTCAACAGAATCTGCAGAACAATTGAAATTTGAATACATGTAAATATAAAATTTCTCTTCTTCTATTCTCTTCTTCTTCTCTTCTCCCTATAGGACCAATAAAGAAAGTAAGTTTGAAATGTTTTCAGCCTTTATATGACATTGTAAAATGGTTATCATTTCTAGTGACAACAGTAAAGGGCCTAAATCTTATTTAGACCCAACCAAAGATCCATAGAATCTATTGTATTTATCTATGTGTTGATTCACCATTCAACAGTTTATTCTATGAGGCTACTCTGGTTAGTACTAACCAGCCAGATTTTAGCCACAAGAATATTTTCTGCCTTGGACATTTTTCAGCTTGTCTCCAATCAATCTTGTGCTTGTTCTGGCCATTTTAACCTTTGCAAATGACAGCAGTAGTTTTCCATAGGCAATTTTGCTTTTTGTTTTTGGTATATTTATGACCAACCACAAAATAGCGATACTAGACATTGGATTAAACAAGGGCCATTAAAAACCTATTCAAATTAAACTTGTAACTACTTCCTCAACCTTCCCTTGGGCATAACACCTGACACTGAGGGCAATCCAATATCATGGGTTGCCCCCTCCCAGCTGGCCATTTACTGGAAGGTAAACCGAGGGCACTTCCCACCAAGTCTATAGACTTCACAGGAGATAGCAAATAAAATAAAATAAAACCAGTCATCACCAAAGGGAAACTCTTCCTTGCCTCCCAACCCCCCACCAGCCTGTGGAAGCAGTTCCAGAGCCCAATCCTTCTCCAAAAGGGTGTCAAAGTGTACATTGAACTCTGATATCCCCTCCACAGTAACCTGCCAATGACAATCTCCACAGTAACCTGACAATGACAACCACCTAAGCCAGTTGAGAATGTACCTTTGATACAGTGTAGGGTAGACCAAAAAAAAGTGCAAAAGTGGAGAAAATTCCTACCTGGCCCTGAAGCTATCAGTATAGTTCACACTGCACAGAGGGTGGGCAGGAGGATCCAAGGAAAATATCACAAGAGGGCTTCTGAAGTGGTGGCAGAACTACAAAACACCTCATGGCACCCAATTGAGTAATCCCCAAACGTGGGTGCAGGGGGAGACTCAGAACAACGAGGTAAAGGGTTGATAATAGCAATCTGAAATCAACCAGAAAGGACTCTTTGGGGACGAAGAATCCGAGACTCCTAGCTGAGGGTCCATTCCTGCCCTTTGAAATGTTGGAGCCCTGGATGTTGAGAGATCCAGAGCAAGACCGATCAGGGATAAGAGGGGACCAGAGAGTGAAGCTACCTCGAGGTTCCTGTATCATCAGAAGATGACCCAGACGCCACCAAATCTTTACATCAAAAAAACAAAAACAAAAACTTGTAAGTCTACCAAATTAAGAAAGATCTCCAATCTCTGACTTTGGGAAACCTCCAGGGTAAAAACTCATAGATTTTAAAGATCGAGAGTAATATAAGAAGAACACTTATCTCTTGAGAACAATCCAAAGATTGTATAATAATAATAAAGCCAAAATAAGAATAAATAAATAAGAATATCAGAAGGAGGACTATAAAATGGAAAGACTGATAACCTCCCTCCTAGAACATTGCTTACAATTGTAGCATCGTAGAAGACATTTTGGGTTATTAGTGGGTGAGCAGCGGCATTGGGTTGAGAGGAGAAGGAGAAGGAGACGACTGGCGCTGCATGTGTTTCCAGACCCACAATTCCACAAAGTTGAGGAGACGGCCAAGGGTGGAGGAGACCACTATGGGTGAAGAGGCTGGAGGGGGTCGTGATGTGAGTCCCGCTCTGGAGCCTTAGATTTGGGAGCAGAGTTGTTGGAGAGGAGCGGCATGCAATGGAGTGGTCATGGGGACGTCGTGGAGCGAAAGAGCAGAGATCTCCCACGCGCACCCCTCCTTGGAGTTAATTGATCGTTTGGAACGTCAGGCATAACGAGAGGAGGAGAGTGGGGGGGAAGAAGAAGGGGGTTGAAGAGAGGAGAGGAGAGGAGAAGGAAGGAAGGAAAAGGCAGATAGTGAGAGAGAGGACAGGATAAGGAAAAAAAATAAGGGCTCTTTAAGAAAAATATAACAACACATAGGAAGATAGGAAGAGGAGGAAACAGGAAGAGAAGAGAATCCTGGGAGTAGTAGTTTCTCCTTTCAAGGAAGCTAGAATTCAAACAATCATAGAGGTAATAGAGAAGGAAGAAGGTACTGGGATAAGTATAGGAAGGGAAAGAGAATAAACAGTGGACTCTAGTGGTAGAAATAAAGAAAAAGTAAAGGAGATAGAGGACTACAGACAAAAAGAATACAAAACTGGTTCTAAATTGCTTAAGGGATAGTATATCCTCTTGACAATATATGTATAAGAGTTAGAAAATATTGGAACACTGATTGAGAATTGATAGTTATTACTTTGTAATAAGAAATTGACTGTTACAAGTGCACTATTTGGTAATTGTTAGCAATATATCATCGGATCTATTGATAAATAAGTAAGTGTATCATGAAAACACAATTTAATATAAAAATTTGAGGGATTCTTTGATTGGGCTAAAATAGTAATGGCAATGAGTTTAAGGAGCCAAACCTCAAAAACAACGTGAATAAATTGCAATCTCAATTTCAGTTTGTAAGGAGACCATCTTTGGAACAACAAAAAACTGAACCCACAAATCAAATCTTACTTGAAGAGATTAGGAAACTAAGGGGCTAAGCAGACGGGAGGCTGTGGGCCGCCCTAGGAAGGTGCGCCGCGGGACCAAGGCATCCCCATGCCTCGATCCTGCAGCGCACCTTCGGCACCCCTGAAAGGAGCGCTAAATTAGCGCTCCTTTCACAAGTCAGCGAAAGTGTGCCACAAAAGGCTGCGGCATACTTTCGCTGACTTTTCCGCCACAGCGCGTGTAAAGGCTGCGGTGGGAGGTCCTCCTCGGAGCGCCGGCCGTGCAGAGGGCCAGCTGCTCCGAGGACAACCTCGGGAGGCAGAGGGGGCGCCGAGCGTGTGGCTGCCCCTCCTCTTCCCTGCCCCCAAGACGGTCTTTTAAGCCGTCTGCTTAGGCCCTAAGAATGGATTTGAGACAAGAGATGAAAGATTTTAAAATAGAAATATGCCAGGAGATTAGGACAGAATTAAATGAAATAAATCAAACAGTAGAAAAACTGGCAAACGAAATGTCCATAACAAAACAAAAAGTTAAAATGTTAGAAGAAAAAGCAGAAATAACGGAAGAAGAGCTTCAGAACTTGAAGTGGATGAGAGAAGAAGAATTAGATCACAAAGGTCAATGGGAACAGAAACTGAGAGAGAGATGCGTTAAGATTTGAGGATTCCCAGAATCTAAAGAGGAAAATTTAATGAATATATTTCTTCCAAAATTATCATCATTTTTAGAGAAAGAGTGAAAAAAATTGAGCTAGAGATAGATAGGATTTTCAGGTTGAACTCCAAAATAGCAAGACAAAAGAAACTGCCCCAAGACATTATCATACACTTTGTAAGAAAACAGACCAGAGAAAGAAGGAAGAGAAATAACAGAGAAGAGAGGAAGAAGGAACAAAGAAGAAGAATGAATAGAAACATACAGACAAGGGAGGAGAGAATGAGTAGATAGGGAAAGACAAAGATCTTCAACAACAGAGGAATTGACCCTCCCAAGAGAGCATCAAGAACAAGAGTTAGAGGAGGATGTAAGTCAGGGGTCGGCAAGTTCCCCTTACCTGGGGCTGGTCCGAAGATCCCCGGGTCTTCTGTGGGCCGATGGTGGTGGTGGGGAAATGGCGGCGCACACACTCACGTGCACGCGCATGCCCCCCATCGCTGCCCCCCGCCGCTGTCACGTGTGCTACCACCGTGCAGCTGCCGTGCGCGTCACGGCAGCCATTTTGTTTTCCAAAATGGCACCTGCAACTCATTTGCACATGCGCAGTACTCCTGCGCATGCATGAACGAGCCACTGCTGCCATTGTGGAAAACAAAATGGCGGCTGTGGCGTGCACGGTGATGGCAGCGGGGGTCGACGGCGGAGGGAGTTGGTGGCGGGGGTCGGCGGCAGGGGTCGGTGGGTGTCAGTGGTAGCGGGGGTTGTCAGGGGCCAATTGGCAGGCCTCGGTGGGCTGGGTGTGGCCTGCGGGCCATAGGTTGCCGACCCCTGATCTAAATCTTCTAATAAGATCAAATGATGAAGATGAAGAAGAAGAGGAAATACAAGAAGAGGAACCGGATTTAGAATGGGACCCTGAGTATTACAAAGTGAAGGGTAACTAATCAAAGGCAGTAAAAAACCTCAAATGAAATTAAAATTATAACATGGGGCATAAAAGGTTTACATTCATGCCAGAAAAGAAGGAAAATCTTCCATTACTTATAGGAAAAAAAACTGGATATAATTTGCCTTCAAGAAATGCATATCAGAGAAAAAGACAAAAAAATCCTTAAAAAATCATAGATTAGGAAAGAATTTATATCGGCAATAAGCGATAAAAAGAAAAAAGGAGTGGTATTACATGTTAATAATAGATTTGAGGTAAGAGAAATCTCAAATGACCCCAAAGGGAGATATATAATAGCAGAATTGAAGAATCAATCAGGGAAAATATTCTTGGTGGGGATATATGCTCCCATAGAAGGAAAAGGTAAATTTTATAAAAAGCTTTTACAACAAATAGAGGAGTTGAATTATGACAATTATAACAATAACGGGGGACTGGAATGGGGTGATTAACCCTATAGAAGATAGGAGTTCAGATAAAAAAATTACTGTAAATCAAATCAGGGAAAAATACCCAAATCTTTCTTTGAAATGATGGATAGACTAACCTTGAAAGATGCATGGAGAAATAAATATAAAGGGAAAAAAGACTTCACTTTCTTTTCAAATGTTCATCACTCATGGACAAGACTTGATATGTTTCTAGTTTCTGTATAAATGATTAAAATAGTAGATAAAATAGAAATACTTCCAAGAATATGGTCAGACCACAATCTGGTTCTAATGATACTTAGAAACAGCACTAAATCTGATAGATGGCAACTGAATGAAAATTTACTACGAAATGAAAGGGTAGTGAAAGAAGGGAGAGAACAACTTAAGCTTTTCTTTGAAGAAAATATGGACAAAGGTTTATCTATGTATACAGTCTGGGATGCAGCTAAAGCCTACATAAAGGGCTTCTTTATCCAAAAAAATAATGAAATCAGGAGGAACAAGCAGGAGAAATTTAAAAAATAGAAGAAGAAATAACTAAAAGGGTAGAATATTTGAAGAGGAACCCAAATGACAAAGGTAAACACAAAGAGATAAAAGGACTACAGAAACTAATATCAATAATTACAACAGAGGAAATAGAAAAGAAATTAAAATATATTAGGCAAAAAAACTTTGAACATGCAAATAAACTGGGGAAATTATTAGCATACAAGTTAAAAAAGGAAATAGGGAAAAATATTACTCATTTGAATCATAAAGGAGAGAACATTACAGAACAAAAGAAAGTAAAGGAAATCTTTTCCAGTTTTTTCCTCAGATTTAGCAAGCGATAAAGGAACGAAAGAAGAAAAAATTGAGAAATACTTAATGATCAAATAGTGAAAGAGATAACACAAAAGCAAACAGAATTATTAAACGGACATATAACATGTGAGGAAATGCTAGCCATATTCAAAAATGCAATTCAGGGAAAACCCCGGGATCAGATGGATTGGGAGCTGACTTCTACAAAATATTTAAAGATCAATTAATCCCTCCGTTACAAAGAGTACTTAATGAAATTTTGAAGGAAGAAATCCCCCAATCATGGACTTTTGCCAATGTCATATTGATCCCAAAAGAAAACAAGGATGCTTCAGACCCCAAAAATTATAGGCCTTTTGCTCTACTTAATAATGACTATAAAATTTTTGCAAATATATTGGCAGAACGCTTTAAAAAGGTGTTAAGTGATTAGATAAGTGATGACCAGGCAGGTTTTTTTACCGAAAAGGCATATAAAAGATAATATTAGAATTTTGCTTAATTTGATAGAATAACATGGAAAAAAACATTGACAAAAAAGTGGCCTTGATCTTCATTGATGTAGAAAAAGTGTCTATATGTTTGTAAGTGTTTGTATAGTCTTATATGTTGGTATCACTGTACATGTCTGTTTTATTTGTCTTTTATGTAGTTTTAACCAATAAAATTTTATAAAATTAAAAAAAAACACCTCTGGCTCTGCCCATTGACCAACTACAGACTTGGGTGCCAGGCCAATCAAATCTTCCCCCCAATTGTAGAGGCCATTAAAATGTGCCCTTCCTGCAGCACCTGCCAGATGCCCAGGTTCAGGAACACCACTCCCCAACCTATCAAAATTGATGTGATTTATATCAGAAAATGTTTGTTTCCCATAACCTCCCTGTGCTACATCTAGAAGTCAACATTAGCAACAACAGCTCAGATCAGAACAGTAAAGAACATGTTCCATCCAAACATGTAGCAGGGCTAGATGATATAGATCTAAAGTGTTAAAATATGAACCATACTACTTCAGAACAAATTGTTGTTGTTGTTTGGCAGGAACAACAACAAAACAAACATGTATCAGTTAAGAACACAACATCAGTTAAAACATACATCAGTTTTTAAAAAAAAACAAGACATGTATTAAAACAAACAAACATTTAAAATTCATTATTTAAAAAATTACAATTTTAAAAATCATCTGGAGAGGCCTGCCAGAAAAGATTAGTCTTCAATGCTGTTTTAAATTTGGACAGTGTATTCAGCTGTCAAATCTCTTCTGGCAGATCATTCCACAGTCTTGGGGCACCAGAAGAAAATGTCCCCTGGCTGACAGTCACCAAACTAGTACTGGCTGACTGGAGTAAATATCCACCAGAGGACCTGAGCGAAAGGAGCAGATATCATATTTTGGGTGGGAAATCATATTTTGAATGCTTCCTTTAAAAAAAAATATCAAAATACAGTGGGCCCTTGTTTTATATATGGGAAACATTCCAGATCCCCCACGCAAACAAACAAACAAACAAACAAACAAAAAACACCATGGGACCTCAAGTCCCCTGTATTTCAATGGCAGTGTGCTCCCACATGCCCGCCATTGAAAGGGCTGGGGCTTGCCATGCAATGAAGCTTAAGCCCATATATGGTGAGCATGCATATAGTGCAGGCACGCTGTACTAGACTAGGAAGAAGGGAGAGAGAAAGTGAAAGAGCCAATGTAACTATGGTGTTCCATCATTGTAGTTACTGTTTGCGCAGAGGGAAATTTGAGTCCATACACTGAAGGCTGCCAGCTAGGAAGCAGATGCCACTGCTAAGTCTGGAAAGTCATGACTGCTGGGTTCTTCTGAAGAGGCTTTTTAATCTTAGTTGCAACAAAGTATTTACAAGCACAATACAACAATATTTACTCCAACTGACATAATGCTCCAACATCAACTGACATCCACACCATCGCATGGTACATTGGAGCATTTTTTCTTATATACACAAACTCTGGCTAGGACTCTGATCCAACCCCCTGCTAATGTTTCATCAGCTTCTTGTCATGTGCCCACAGTGACAGTGCAGTTTAGACCTGCTATGACTCATTTCCATGCTCAAGTGTCATCAGCTTCTTCTGAGTCAGCATTTCCTCTTTAAACCATTGCATGCACTTGAGACATTTTACACAGCCTGGGGCAAAAATATACTGACAATGCCCTCCAAAATTGTTGCCATGCATGATAAACAACCTACATCAGAATACATTTTTACTCATACCATCCCAAGTGTTTTCATTGAGTATGTCATGCCTTGCCTGGAGGAGGACTTGGAGGACTCAGAGGATGAGCCAGAACTTCCTCTGGGACCTGAGTCTGTAGTTGTTGAGCCCCAGCCTGGCCCAGCTCTGCTTTGCCAGCTTCTGCAGAGCCTATGGTCCCCCAGGAGGCTCCATAGCCAAGCCTCCCAGCAACAGAATCTTCAGACATGGAGGAGGATCAAGGGACTGTGCCTGCCTTCAGCCAGAATTGAATAAAAAGGGTGGGCCTTCACCGTTCAAGGAGACTTTTTGAAAAATGCCAGAGTAATCAGTCTAAGCTCCTGAAGCTTGGTAACTTAAACAGGTGCAGAAGTGCTGCCTAAGTGCCAGAGATTATCTGAGCTTCCTAGCAACATTATCTGTCTCTCCTTGTTCCTTGGTCTGAAACCTTGACTCTTGGACTGTGGACTTAATCTTGAACTGGAACCTTTGACTTTTGGCCTGCTTTGCTACTCTGCTTCTCTGGAGTCCTAGACCCTTGGACTGCTTGACCATTCACTGGCTGGACACTTGGATTGATAATACAGATGTTGCTTTCTTGCTTTGCATTGGCAAACCTTCCAAAGCTGCTATCAACTCTCTTAGTGACTTTCCTGTACAGAGTACACTTCTTTATCTCAAGGCCCAGCTTACCTGTTAGTCTCTTGTGATTTTCTACAGGTAATGCCTTTGTGAATAAGTCTGAAATGTTTCCTTCAGAAACACAGTATTGCAGTTTTAGGATTCCACTCTGTATTAACTCATGCACATTCTGGTAACTTAGGGGAGTTGCAGACAGCCAGAAATAGTGCAAATTGAGTCCACTTTTAGGGTTAGGGTTAGGATTAGGGAATCATGGGAACTGTATTTTATTGTGGCACCAGAGCTCTCTGACAGAGAAGGCTCAATGTCTCAGAAAAAAACCAATTCCCATGATTCCCTAGCACTAACCCTAACCCTAAAAGTGGACTCAATTTGCACTATTTCTGGCAGTCTGCAATCCCCCTTAGGGCCTTTGCAGACTGCTAGAAATAGTGCAAATTGAGTCCACTTTAACTGCCCTGGCTCAGTGCTAGGGAATCATGGGAATTGTATTTTTTTCTGAGACATTGAGACTTCTCTGTCAGAGAGCTCTGGTGCCACAATAAACTCTGCTTCTGCCATCATGATGCAGGCTTGTGAGTCTTTATGAATCATTATTGGTGTATGGCATGGTTCTCCAAGATCCCCCAATAGCTGCCTAACCCACTGAACTTTGCTAGCCATTTCTGAAAGTGCAGTGAATTCAGCTTCTGTGGTGCTCAAAGCAACTTTGCTTTCTGGACATCCACACAACAGGACTGTCAGATAATCTGATGACCAAACCAGAAATTGACTTTTTTTCTGCTACCTCTGATGCAAAGGAGCTGCCTGCATAGCACTCTAGCTGAGACACACCTCCAGCCATCACCAGACATCTGTCCCTTGTTCCCTTGAGAAATCACACCACATGCTTCAAAGCAGTCCAATCTACTAACCTGGGCTTCGTGGCTCTCCTACTCAACAACCCCACTGCAAAACTGATGTCAGGCCTAGTGTTACAGGCAATGAACAAAAGGCTATCAATCACTGAATGGAACAATTCAGGATGCTCAAACATTTTATCAGACTCTAAACCGACAAACTCGGGTGTCATGGGACTTCTGACTACCTTAGCATTGTTCAATCAACATTTCTCCACAATCCTGTCAATCTTCTTTTTCTGATACAACAGAATCTCCACATCCTGGGTTCTCGCCACTTCAATTCCTAAGTAATTCTTCAAACTGCCCAAATCCTTTGGTTTGAATTTTCTTGCTAACTCCTCCTGCATATGCTTCACATCATCCAAACTACTTGCAGCTACACAAAGATCATCAACATATATATCACTAGAATAACACTACCCTTGGAATACACACACACATCAGCCATGCTGCATTGTTATCCAAGTTTGACAACTTCTTTTTACTGCTACTGCCAACACTATACTTAAGCTCTCTGGCTTGGCTGTTGGAGAAAATTTCATATCATAACTCTCATACCTTTCCTGTGAAAAATCTTTTGCAACAAACCGGCTTTGTACATCTGAGTTCCAACTGGCATTTCCTTTTTCCTGAACACCCATCTTCAGCTAACTACTTGTGATCTACTGGCCTTTCTACTACTTCACTTCGCTTTCTACAAGTGATTCAAACTCAGAGTCCATGGCCTGATTCCCCTTTTCCTGGTTCTCCTGAGAAAATCTCAACATGTCCTGAAAACTTTCAGGTTCTTCAGCCACTACACTACAAATCCTTGCCTCTTGAATCACAAACCTATCTGGTTCTCTTCTGACTTTGTGAGTCCTTCTAGGAATGATCACCCTTGTCCTTCCTGACCAATTTTCACTATTCTGACTACTAGTCTATACTGGATCCACAACACACCTTTGCTTAGATACAAAAATGGCTGTGGGAATGTTTTGCAAATGTGTATGTGTGTGTGGTATGGAGGCAGTGTCCTGTGATGTGCCTGGCTTTATATCTTCCTCTGCCTTAGGCAAATCCACCCCTCTGTTTCTGGCATTTTGTGGCACAATGTCCAGTTTGACTAACGCATCCTGGTTACAGTGTAATGTCTCCCAACCACTGTGTTTTTCAAAATTGGCACTTTTGGAGAACATTACTCTACCACTGCCCATCAAGAACCTGTATTTGTTCCCTTCATAGCCAACAAAGTGAAGCCTTCTCCATTTTGGCATTCCCTTTTTCTGGAATTGTGGTGGAACAAGCAAATTTGCATATTGCCCAAAAATTATTTAATGTCTCAAATTGGGCACACAACCATACAATAGAAAATATGGAGTTTGATGAATGGCTGAACTCCATATACTATTGATGATGTGGCTTGCTGTGAGGGTGGCTTCTCCCCACAGATGGGTAGGAGCTTGTGCATCCAGCATCAAGCAATCACACATTTGACTAATAACTCCAATGCACCTTTTGCCCAGACCATCCTCCTGTGGGGCAGCAGGGTTCATGGTCTTATGGCGAATGCCTTTCTGTTCCAGCCAATTTTGAAAATGGGTGCTCAGGAATTCACCTTTCCAGTCAGTTATCAATGCAGCGACTTTGTGTGGAAACTCCCTCTCAAATGAGTTTACTCACTGCTTAAATTTTGCAGCTGCCTCATCTTTATCTTTTAACAGAAAGACATATCCATATCTTGTGTGCCTATCCACTATGACAAACATATATTTGTTGCCCTCTCCACTGGGTTTATAGGGACTGGCCAGATCTGCATGTACCACCTGAAATGGCCTCTGGGTGGAACACTTGCTTTCCTTGGGTGCAGGGAAAGCTTTCAGCTTTATCTTTTTGCACATTGAACAATCCAAATAATTATTACAGGGGTTTACCTTTAATTCTCCCATGAGCCCATGCAAGTAATAGGCACAATTCAAATGCAATGGTACATTAGACACATTAGCACATTTTGCTTTTGCCACCATGTGATAAAGCTTATTCCTTTTCACCACTCTGGAACAGACAGACCCATTTGAATATACTGTGCATCCATCTTCTTGAAATGACCCATCAACTGTTAGTGTGGAAACACTCACTAAACAATTTTCAAGATTGCTTGAACAAAGAACATTATTAAATGTCTTTCCAAAACTGGGAATGAAGCAGTTCCCATTTGCTTAACCTTGCTAGGGGATCCTTCTGCTAAACAAACAGATGACACTGGAGCAGGTCTTGCATCTTTTATGAGCTTTGGATTGTTGACCATGTGGTGAGTGACCCCACTGTCCAGCAACCACACACCTTCTGGGGTGCTTGCTTGGTAAGCAACAGCAACACTCCCTTCAGCTTGTGAAGCAATGCCCCTGTTTTCCTCAGGCTTCTTCTTCTTGCAGCTGACTGACATTCCCTTCTGCACTGCTGAAGACATCCGGCATTCTCTCTGAAGATGCCCCACCTTCCCACAGTTGAAACAGAATTCTTCTCTGCACAGTGCAGTTTCTCACCTTAAGATATTGTGGGAGATATCTGCACTTTGTGGATGGTTGGAGTGGCTCTCTCTCCTCATTGAACTCTGCTGCCTGGCCTTGAAATCACACCTCTGGACTTTCTCCAGAATCCATGTTGATATCTGGTCCAGGATCAGGTCTCTTTCTGCTATGCTCTGCAGGCTGTACATCAGGAAATCCCACTCTTTGGACAAACCCTTGAGTAGGATGTAAGCCTTATGAGATTCTGGGATGTTTACACCATGGACAGCAACTTGTGTAAACATTTCCTGCATGCTACTGGCATGTTGCATTATAGACGCACCCTCTTGCAGTTTGCAGCTGTAAAAACGCTTCACCCAAATCATGTGAGACAAGGAGCTATCAGGCTGGTGGATGGCTCTCAAAGCATTCCATAGCTCAAAAGCAGTTCTTTTCTCTCTCACATGGATAAACTGACAGGGCTCTAAATTAAGCAAAAGAGTTGCTTTCACCTTCCTGTCCTCCTCTGCCTTTTTGACCATTGCACTGTCGTGCCCTGCCTGGACAGGGACTTGGAAGATGAAGAGGATGAGCCAGAACTTCCTCCGGGCCCTGGTCCTACAGCAGAGGAGCCCCAGCCCAGTCCTAGCGGCCTTGCTTTTCCAATTTCAGCGGAGCCTCCAAATGACAGAACCGTCAGACATGGAGGAGGATTGAGGGACTGTGCCTACCTTCAGTCAGCATCGGGCAGAAAGGGTGGACCTTTGGTGCTTGAGAAGGCTTTATGAAAAACACTGAGGTAATCCAGGTGATCAACCCCAGTTGAGCTACGGCAGCTCAGGGATTTAAGCAGGTGTGGAAGTGCTGCCTTGATGCTAGAAATTATCTGAGCTTCTAGGTGAAAGCCTCTGGCTCTGGCTCTCCTTGCTCCTTGGCTAGAACCCTTCACTCCTGACTTATTGTGGACTACCTGGAACCCTTGACCCTCGGACCGCTGACTACTCTTGGACTTCTGAAACTCTGGACCTTGGACTGCCTTGACTCATGGCATCTCTAGAACCCTCAACCTTCAGACCATGTTTGACTCATCGCTGAGTGATTGGTAACTAGGACTTGGGTTTGGGACTTTCCCTTGCCTTGGCTATCAGCCCTACTGTTGGCTTTCTAGGACAGAATAATCTCTGGCCATAACCAGGCTGATAGTGACATAATGGCTGGGGAATGTGCTTTGGAAGAGTTGCTGCAAATGAATTTGCAGCTTTCTGGCCAGGTGCAGCAACTCGCGACACTGGAAATATTTTGTCTCCCTTCCCGATAAGTTCCAGGGAGACGAGACTATATTGGACAGTTTTCTGGCTAGCTGCAAACTGCACTTTAAGCTCTGCAGGGATGATTTTCCAGTTGACTCCCATAAAGTGGTGTTTATAATCAGTTTGTTTTTGGGCCCTGCCAGAAAATGGGCAACTCCCTATTTGAATCAGGATAGTCTCTTCCTCAACAACTTGCAGAGTTTCATTGATGAAATGAGAGCCACCTGAGGGGATCCTGTAAAGGCTGAGATGGCGGAGAGTCAGATTTGAGCTCTTCATCAAGGAAAAGGGACTGTAGCCAAGTACTCCACTTCCTTTTGCCTGATAGCACAGCATTTGGGGTGGAATGACAGTGCCTTGCAAGCCCAATTTTGTTATGGCCTGTTAGATCCAATTCTGGATCAGCTGGCACATTCAGAGCCTCCTGCATCCCTGGATTTGTTCATTGTGCAGGATTGCCCACAAACAGGCCTGTCAATGTACTCTGCCTCCCTACCCTAGTTCAGCCCGAATGGCTCAGTCACCTGTGTCACCATCTGTGTCAACCCCCTCTCAGCTCGCAGAGGAACCTATGCAGCTGGGAGGGGCCTGCCCACAACTCACTAGGGCCAATAAGGAATGCAGGAGGAGGGAGGGGTTCTGCTTGTACTGTGGCCTTCAGGGGCATTTTGCTCAAGAATGCCCCACCAAGAAAGTCTGGGCTGCGCTACAGGGAATGGGCCCTCCCAGATGTAGAGCGGGTTCACCACCTTGGACAGTCTTTGGATCCTGCTATCTCCAGTTTGGCTCCCCCAAAAAGACCCTTTGTTGGTGGCCACCAATCTCAGGCTCCCCACCACGGAGCTGCTTCCTATAGGAGCTATGTTGGACTCAGGGGCCTCAAACAACTTTATGGATTTGGTGTTTGCAAAATGCCACCTGATCCCTTTGGATGCCCTCGTTGAGCCCAGGCCAGTGGAGACTATCAATGGACAGCTGCTCTGGTCTGGCCCCATGACCCACCAGACGGCCATGGTCTACCTCGAGATCCAGGGCCATGTGGAGGAAATACAGTTTCTACTGTCAGCTGTCCCCCATTTCCCCTTGGTCTTGGAAATGCCCTGGCTCTTGAGGCATGACCCACATATCTCTTGTTCCCATCAGGAAGTCCTGTTCACCTCAGAATACTGCCAGGAACACTGTTGGCCGGAATGGATCCCCACAGCAGTAGCAGCAGAGACCCAGGACTGTCCGGTCAAGCTACCAGTGAAATATCAGTACTTCACTGATGTATATGACAAAAGGAGGCTGACCAGCTCCCACCACACCAACCCTATGACTGTGCCATTGACCTGGTACCAGGGTCCCCTATTCTGGTGTGGCACCTTTACTTCCTTTCAGAGCCTGAGCTTTTTGGAGAAGAAACTCAGGAAGGGGTTCATCCGGCCCTTCAAGTCTCCTGCAGGTGCACCCGTCTTGTTTGTGTGCAAGAAGTACGGGGAGCTTCACCTCTGCAATGACTACCGGGGACTCAACTGGATCACCGTCTGGAACCAGTACCTGTTGCCATTGATCCCGGAGCTGCTGGAGCGGCTCTGCCATGCCAAGGTCTTCACCAAGCCAGAGACAAATGGAAGATGGCATTTCAGATGTGGTATGGGCATTATGAATACACGGTCATGCACTTTGAACTGTGCAATGCTCCAGCCATCTTCAACACTTTGTAAATGATGTGTTCCAGGACTATCTGGACTGATTTGTCATCATTTATCTGATGACTTTTTGATTTATTCCCCCAGCCAGGCAGCCCATGACACCCATGTCCATGTGGTGCTCGATAGGCTCCAGGAGCACCGGCCCTATGCTAAGCTCGAGAAGTGCGCCATTGACCTCCGTGAGGTAGACTTCTTGGGCTACCATATCTCTGCCCAGTGAGTGGCCATGGACAATTCTAAGGTGGAGGCGGTACTGTCCTGACAGCCTCCTCACAGCAGAAAGGACATCCAGCAGTTTCTAGAGTTTGCAAACTTTTACCGAATGTTCATTGAGGACGATGCAACCCTAACAACTCCCATCTCCCAACTGCTGCGAGGGAAGGCTCACTTCCAGTGGATGGTGGCCACACAGCCATCCTTCGAGGCCTTGAAGGTGTGTTTCACATCAGCCCCCATACTGCAGCACCTACATCTGCAGACGCCCTTTGTCATAGAGGCAGATGCCTCAGATGTCGCCCTTGGGGCTGGTTTGCTCCAGCCGACAGGGGCCCAGGCGCACCTATTGCCTTGCACTTTCTACTCCTGACAGCTCATGTCTGCAGAATGGAATTACACCATTTAGGAGAAGGAGCTCTTGGCGATCAAGGTGGTGTTTGAGACCTAGCAGCATCTCCTTGAAGGGGTGGCTCACTCAGTGCATGTGCACATGGACCATTGCAATTTGGAGCACCTGCAGATAGTGCAGAAGCTGTCCCAGCAGCAGAAGTGGTGGTCCATGTTCTTTGCCTGCTTTAACTTTCAGCTGCAGCATGTGCCCCGAGCCCAGAGCTGTCAAGCAGACGCTCTCTCCTGGAAGCCAGAGTATGCCATAGAACCAGAGGAGGAGCTTCAGACCATCATTCTGCACCCAGAGAACTTCACCGCTGCTCTGAGAGAGGCTACTTTTTGGACCAGATCCATGACGTGTAGTCTGTGTTGCAGGAACAGCACAAGGTGTCCAAGGAGGCGTACAAGAAGGGAGTGGATAGGCAATGCCAGGAAGGTCCTCCTTTGTGGTGGGGGATCCAGTCTGGCTGTCAACACAGCACCTTCCACTTCAGCGGCCATTTTGGAAGTTGGATGCCCAGTTTGTAGGGCCTTACAAAATTGTGGCCCAGGTCAATCTGGTGGCCTTCCAGCTCTAACTTCCTCAGACATGGAGGATTCACCCCGTCTTCCATGGCTCCCTGTTGCTCCTGGCCACAGGGGTCCAACCCAATGCCTGCTCATCCCCACTGCCAGACCTGATCCTGATCTATGAGGAACAGGAAATGGAGGTGGCCTCGATCTTGGACTCCCATCATAATTGGGGTTGTCTCCAGACTATGTCGGGTATGGGCTGGGGGAGTGTTCCTGGGAAGATGCTGCTGATATCCATGATCCTCGCCTGGTCCAGGCTTTCCATCGACACTTCCCTGACTGGCCTTGGCCTCTTTTGGATGAGAGGGAGGTTGATGGGAAGGGAAGTGATGTCATGCCCAGCCTGGACAGGGACTCAGAGGATGAGCCAGAACTTCCTCCATGCCCTGAGCCTACAGCAGAGGAGCCCCTGCTTGGCCCTGGCAGCCTTGGTTTGCCAATTTCTGTGGAGCCTCCAGCAGGGCTGGGCATCCCAGGAGGTCACTCCACAGCCATGCCTCTCAATGATAGAACCGTCAGATATGGAGGAGGATCTAGGGACTGTGCCTACCTTCAGTCAGTGTCGGGCAGAAAGGACAGGCCTTTGGTGCTAGAGGAGGCATTATGAAAAAACTGCAAGGTAATCAAAGTGATCATCCCCAGCTGAGCTCTGGCAGCTCAGGAATTTAAATAGGTGTGGAAGCACTGCCTTGATGCCAGAGACTATCTGAGCTTCCTGGTGAAAGCCTCTAGCTCTGGCTCTCCTTGTTCCTTGGCCTAAACCCTTCACTCCCGACTTATCATGGACTACACAGAACCCTTGACCCTTGGACCGCTGACTACTCTTGGACTTCTGAAACCCTGGACCTTGGACTGCCTTGACTCTTGGCTTCTCTGGAACCTTCGACCTTCAGACCATGTTTGACCCATTGCTGACTGACTCTTCGGATTGGTAAGTAGGACTTGGTTTGGGACTTTCCCTTGCTCTTTCTATCAGCCCTGTTGTCGGCTTTCCAGGATATGTGCATGCCTGCACAACTAGTCATAAACCTTATCTGATCAGCAAGGCTTCGGCATAAGCTGACCAGAAAGAATAATTCTCAGCTCTTAATTTCTCAAAATGGAGGCTTGTTTTGTGTTTGCTTTGCAACTTGCCAAGGCCACCGTCCTTTGGCAGACCTCCAAACCACAGCTCACAGATAAAGACTAGCAAACAGGCACTCCATCTAACTGTTTTTCTGACAAATTCTCTGGCTGCTTGAAAACTTTCGCTTTACCTTCACAACTGGTGAACTTACTCAGAACTCTGAGCATTGTCCTAGTGGCTAACTGGGCCCATAACCCTTGTTAGCACAGAGGGGAAATTGTGTCCATATGCTGAAGGCTGCCAGCTAGAAAACAGATGCCACTGCCAAGTCTGGAAATTCACTCATGATTGCTGGGTTCTTCTGAAGGGGCTTTTTAATCTTAGTTGCAGCAAAGTATTTACAAGCATGATACAGCAATATTTACTCCAATTAACATAATGCTCCATCATCAACCGACATCCACACCATCGCATGGTATACTGGAGCATTTCTCAAACTCTAGCTAGGATTCTGATCCAACCCTCTGCTAGTGTTTCATTAGCATCCTGTCACGTGTCCACAGTGACAGTGCAGTTTTGACCTGCTATGACTTATCCCCATGCTCAAGTGTCATCAGCTTCCTCTGAGTCAGCATTTCCTCTTTAACCCATTGCATGCATCTGAGACATTTTACACAGCCTGGGGCAAAAATATATTGATAGTTACATCTGATGATGTAGCATCCCAAGCAAAGCATTTCCAAGACATTGGAGATCAGAACACTGGAAACACTGGAAAATTATGTCTGCAGCACTCTTCCAGTCACAGGGTGTGTTGAGAACAAGAAAATGGGGAGATTGCCACAACTGCTTGTCCCAAGGCACTTGGGACCAGGAGAGCACTGCAGAATTCGCTTGCAAGCATCTCAGTTTCCACTGCCTCAGAAATGCTTCAGTGAGGGCATTATCAGGCAATAGGTTTGGGGGATCACAGTCAGTCAGTCAGTCATGATTGTGAATGGAATCTCTAGCATCTTAAATCCAGATTGCAGTCACATAACTGATGAACAGGATGCCAACCATATGCAGTCAGTTCAGAAGTCTTAAATACAAGAGGATTAAACCTACCACCTTAGGTTTCTACCACCACGTTCTTCTGCATGTGCAAACAAAAGCAGAGTTCTGTTAGAGTGCTTAGACATGGTCCAAGTGCTCCTTACAGTCCTCCTACTAATTATTGGCTTAGTCAGTTCTTTGGAACCATGAATGCACTGGATCCATGAACTACTGTATTTCTTATTCCTTTTGGGGAATGTTATTTTCCCCTAATACCACTGGCCAGAATTTGAACCCAGCTTGTATTTCCATCATGCAGAAATATCCAGTCAGTAGAGGAAGGAAGGATGAGCAATGAACAAAAGGGGGCAAAATGGAAAGAACTGTTGCCCAAAGATTCCCAAAAGTTTCTGAAAAAATAATTAAAATCCTAAATTAACTTCTTCATTTTATCACCTGATGAGCCTAATTAGCAAACAGTGTATAATGACAGCAAATAATTGTTCCTTTTCTCATTCATTAGAGAAGCATGATGACTATATTTTCACACACAGGCTGAAGCTGCATTGAATTTACCAGCTCTGCTTACCTGGAAAATGGTGTGTCTGTCAACATCAAAGTAACAAAATGCTTAACCACAGTGCATAATAGTTCTAGAGAGAGGTAGTTTTTGAACTGTTTCTCCATCATGACAAAATCCTTTAAAGAGATTGCAGATTTTATGACAGGATCTTCTGAAAAAAAATAGATGGAGGGGGGAATCATCATTTCATCTCCTTGCTATTGTGGCTAATCAACCCTCCTTCCTTCCTATATTTATGATGTGTTTCTATTGATAATGAAAATAAATACATGTGTGCATATGTCCTAAACCAGCATCCTTGAAAAACATGAGACTTATTTTTTGATTCTAGAGTTTTAAAAAGCCTTCAATGGCAATATCATCAGATACATTAGCCTTAAGATTTGGTCGTTAGGGATGGAAAGAATATTAAAAAAATATTCAAAAACTTGTCAAAATGTTTTTGATTGTTAAGAAACACTGATGAAGAATGCTGGACTGATGAGAATATTAACAATTCAGGACTTATTCTACACGAAAAATTGCATGTGGCTGTGTTGCACAGAAAACTGTATTTTCTAGATAGGAAACAGCAGTTTCTGTATGGAGAATAATGTTTCAATGCAGAAACATTAATTCCTGCAAGGAAATATGTGACTGGGGTACAGAACATATAATTTACACATGGTTGATTTGCACAGGAAACAGCATTTTCTGCTCAGGAATTAATATTTCTGCTTTGTTTCCTATGCAGAATTTGTTGTTTTCTGCACCAAAAAACTACATATGAATTTTATACAAAATAAACCCTGAATTGCAAATAGCCTTCAAACACTGCATGGTTTTTAAAGATTTTCTTACAGCAGGAAGGAAGAAAATTACTGAAATTATTCATTGCTACCTTCAAGAAGAAAGTTTTGGCATAAATGGAATTGGCCTGGTCTAGGAGGTTATGCATTCATTTCAGTAAAGGCCCCAACAAATCCACATTGGAAAATTTCATGCTAAAAATTTACATCGGAATCTCTCTCTCTCTCTCTCTCTCTCTTTCTCTCTCTCTCTCATGTGATTCTTTCTCTTTAAACTAGACTGGATGACTTATCAGCCATTTAAAGAGAGGAGGTTTCCCTAACAAATCTTCAAACAGAAGCCTTAACTCTATAAATTAGGGCTCATTTGGATTGAAGATAAGAACCATTAAAAAAGGGAGAAAGGGCAGGAGATGGCCCTGAAGTTGCCCATCAGCATTTATCACCTGGAAAGCAGACTGTGCAAGCATAGAGGTCATCTGCTTATAGTCTTCACCATGTTAGTGGGATATATCATACACCTACATAAACAATAGCAAGTATATCGATAGTCAGCTATTATTATGCTTCATAGTAATTAGATCTTCAAAGTATTCATGTGAGAAAACATGCATGCTTCAGAATTATTAGGACTTTATTTGCTAATGTTAATGTGTGGAATGCTTCAACTGGTCATGACAAAAACAGGAGAAACCCATGACTAAATTTTAGATGCCCTTCACACTCCACAATTATAGCAATATGATTTCACTTCAATTGCCATGTTTCCACCATGCAGTATTATGGAGTCTGTAGTTTAGTCAAACACAATGGAACATTCTGGATTAGAATTCAAAATGCCTCTCCCTGAGTTGTAAATCCTAGGATTCCATCGGATGTTGCCATGGCAATTAAAGTGGAATATAGTGCTCCCTTTAATATTCCACATTCTTCCAATGCAGGATTCAAGGCAGTTTATAAAATGAATTACAACAGAGTACAGCTAAAACAAATCAAAATTTTAAAACAACTAAGGGCCTCTGCAGACAGGCCCAATGGGGCAGCAGAAAGCCGCCCTGAGAAGTGGCAGATTGGTGCCGAGGCTGCCGGACCATGCAGCCCTGATCTTCCTTTTTGCTGCCTGGAAAAGAGCGGCAAAATGCCACTCCTTTTATGGGTGGCAAAAGGCTGCCCTAAGAGCTGGCACGCAGCTCTTTAGCACCCCTTCCACTGCAACATGTCAAAACACTGCACCAGAAGGATGTCCTGACACTGCGAGCCATGAATAATGGTGTGCAGCATCAGGACATCCTCAGTGTGGGGTTGAGGTGGCTGGCATGCAGCTGCCCCCCCCCCCATCTCTGCCTCCAGGCCGGTCCTTTGAGCTGGTCTGTAGAGGCCCTAAGTTGTCATATTAACCAAAAACTTAATTAAAATATTTAACAAGTATTTGGAATTATCACAAGAAAAAGAGGAGTGCAGGATTAAGAGATGCTTCTGCGACAAGCAGTTGATGGCTCAAAACCTGTCTAAATAAAAAGAGTCCTATCAGACAAACACTGAGATGGATGAAACTTCCAGTGAGAACAAGGGAAATAAGTGGGGAGTTGGGTGAATGAAACTCAGTGAATACCACATGGGCTATGAGTACAGTATGTTTACATAAGTAGTGGTGAAAAGATACATTTAGCATATATGTATGCTGGAGGGTAAGACAGGGGATAATTTCTTAAATTCCAGGAATTTTCATTCTACCAAGGAAATCTTGGGGTCTTCAAAAATATATATCGATATTTTAAATGTCATAAAATACGCTGGCACTTTTTCAAGACAGCACAGCATTAACATTTTTTTAATCATTTTTCTCATTGAAAGAAAATGATGCATGTATAATTAAATGATTGCATTGTATTGTACAAATAACCATGTAATGACATCATTAGAAATTCTTGGTTTTTCATGGTAAAACCAAACTTAATTGCCATGTAATCTGAAGAAAGCAAGCAAGGCTGTGATTGTTCTATAATCCAATTTAATTACAGGGTAACAGATTGGTTAGTTGTTCTCTGAACAAAATACACACTGAGGAAAGAGGAGTTAGTAGAGGAAATATTAATTTACCTTAGGAGAAATGTATTTAATTTTTTTTAAATGGATGAATGACATTCAGATTTTATGGGGAGGAAGAATCTGTGAGTCCCCAATGATAGGATGCAAGAAATGAAGAATTCTCAGCTGAAGAAATAAAGTTTATCTCCAGTGACCAATAAAAAAAAAGAAACATGTGGTCTCTGAGGTCAGTAATTCTCAAATGGCATACCATGGTACATTTATGTATCACATGAGAAGGAATAGTAGGACTCTCTCTCACACACACACATACACACACACACACAAGTTAAAACTTGTCTCCACATCTCCAGGTTTGAGAGGGGCCTTGGCAACCTGTGCTCCTGCAGGTATGCTCCTGTCCTTGGGCAGGTATCTAGTAACATAAATGAGAGACATTGTTATGTGTTTTTACATCAACTCCAACTGATGGCAACTCTGAAATAGGGTTTTCTTTGCAAGATTTAAGGTTTGCCATTGCCGTCTTCTGTGTCTCAGAGAGTGACTTACCCAAGGACAATGCACTAGCAATGTCAATGTCCTAGCTCAATGACAGGGAATTCTGGGAGCTGTAGTTTTGTGAAATATTTAGCTTTATCTATCAGAGAGCTCTGGTGCCACAATAAACTACAACTCCCAGGCTTTCCTAGCACTGAGCCAGGGCAGTTAAAGCAGTCTCAAACTGGATTATTTCTGCAGTGTGTTTTGGACCATTAAATCAATTGGATTTGCCTACAAGTGACTCACAATTCAATAAGATATCCATGGGGCTGCCCAAATATAATATTTTCACCATAGCCCAAAGCAAGTTTCCACTGTGAACTCTGTGATGCTAGAAATAAGTCCAAAGCAGCTTACAAGTGGGAATGATATAGAGGATATTGTATGTAACAAGTAATAGTTTGTGTTGCTTTGTTTGAAGACATTTTTAAAGGCATTATGGGAATCTTGTTTTTCAAATGTTATGCCATTCTCTTGTGAATCATAAGGATTCTTCCTCCTGGAAAATTAACAAAAAGGTAACAAAAGATATAATTTCTAACATTTATGGTAACAAACCATTTGTGGTACCAAATCAGTGCCACAGAAATATAAGGTGCCTGTGCTTAATGAACACCCATGTGAAAAATGACTGAAGAGTCTTACCATCTTAATAATACATAGTCCTGTTCTGCTCCCTCAAATACACATCTCTGGATTCTGATGTGACTCTTCACCATCCTTTAAATTAATTTCACTGCAGTGTAGAATACAAAGCCCTATATTATATTGTGCTATAGGCATTGTGGAAGATGAAGCCCTACACAAAAAAATTCTATATTACATCCTATGGAAATTTAGTCATAAATATTTGTTAGGGTTCCTGGAACAATGCAAATACCCCCTTTCTCTCGCTTTCTCTCTTGTCAGCTTAGCCTGCTGTGTACCTCCATTCTCTTCTAACCTTACATTCTCTAATCCTCAACGTTCACTGTTTAATCCTTTTCAAACCAACTTAGAAGGCTCCCTTAGAAAGGGAGCACTATGAACAGGATGAGCAGACAAACTGTCAGTCCCCTACTCAGGTCCAGATGCTCCTCTTGGAAATTGTCCAAAGGACTTGCAAAAAGGAATATGTGCAACACAAGCAATCTTACAGGACCTTATTAATTAACCAAATAATTCTACACTAAAATCACAGTATGGAATTATTTGGTTCAGTGTATATTCTGGTTGGCTAGTTTGTACACCCAACAGTCAATAAAGGTAACATGATCCAAAGTCTTTTTTCATATCGGACAGACTTTTTTAATATTTCGAGCCATCTTGACATATGGCTACATCTGGTGAAATTCTGGGATTCCAGGTGCTGCATGCTGCCAAGGTTGTTGTTGTTGTTCTGATTTGGCAGCAGCTGTGCATATAGAGCATGGAAAAGGAGGAGGAGGAGGAGGAGGGTGGAAGCAGAGAAAAAGAAAGGTGTGAGTGGGCTGGTCACTTCTCTTGAGGTGTGCAAGGAGTAGGAGCACAAGACAAAGTAGAACACATGTCACAAACCCTAATGCAAGCTGCTTCTGTTGTGGTTTCTGCCATGCTTTCTTTTGCCTCACAGTCTGGGAACAGCACAGTAGCAACTGTTATGTATTTCTCTTTAGAAACAACAATACAGACCTGTTCTTGCTAGACCTGTTTACAGGTAGCAGTCAGTTGATCTGATTACCTGAATGGTGGAAAGGGGCACTTTCAGCTCCCAGTCAGACAAGATCTGAAGACTCAAGGTCAGGTGTGTCCTCAGACCTCAGCATGGCTCAACCTTGATGTGTGGAGATTGAACAAAATATGTTATTGACTGAAGGCCTAGATCTGAAGGTTGTTGAAACTCTAGACTTCAATCAACTGGAAGAATTTATGCATACACGTTTAGAACATCTGTTTGATGGACCAGATGAAAAGTCCCAACTGCAAATCAGTAACAGTTAAAATACCTTGTTATTGTTCTTACAAGATGGTCTGGATAATGGTCTTCACCCAAATACTCTAAAAAGACAGGTGGAATCAATCTCTTTGGTTCTTCCTTTATCAAAAGCTAAGAAACTCTCATCACGCTCATATGTTAAATGCTTCTTTAGGGCAGCTACACAAATATAACCTCCAACAATCCATAGGTATCCTAATTGGGACCCACATAACATTTTGTTGGCTCTGACAAAGACTCCATTTGAGCTGCTGAGAGAGGTGTCCTTGAAGTTATTTACATGGAAGGTTGATTTCTTGTGGAAATTACATTGGTGTGTGTTTGGATATTTGTCCTTTTAAAACTTCTTAAAATTTAATTCTCTCTTCTATACAACCATTAAAAGTGTGGGAATCTTGTTCTTTATTCACTTGGCCACCCTGCTTGAGGGTGAAGAATAAAGATGCCTACTGAACTAGGGATACTGACACATTGTTTCAGCCATTTCCTCTGTTAAGCCTAGAAAAAGGGAAATGGTTTGGAGGGCAGTGGCAGCACCTGACTGCCCAATAGCAGAAGAACAATGTCCCAACAGCTGAATCTTTGCATGTAGAGTGAGTATCTTCTTTAGTTCTGTTATTTCTGCCCCCCGCCCCAGCTTTGGGATACAAGACAGGCAAGCACATATCCAGAAGAAATTTCCCATTGGGCCTGCCCTTTGTGGGACTGAAGTACTGGATGTCCTTGCTAAATGAGACAGTAAGTAATGAATTAATGCATTTAGAGGCATAGCTTCTCCAAATGTTGGTTCAGTCCCTTCAGTGAACAGAGATAATATTCTTTCACATGCTATGTCCTCCAAACAGAGAGGGTGAGGGGCATGTGACAGGATCATTCTGATACCTCCAGTTGATCCTACAGAATTCCCTCACTTTTTTTCCACTTGGAGAAGGACTCCATGCATGGTGAAAACTGCTTGCTCTGGGTGAGATTGGAAGCCTTTAGGAAAGGGGGGTGGCACAAGGAAATTCTGCAGGACCCTCTGCAGCCCGGATGGGGAACATGCTCTGGCCACATTAGGATTGGAAAGGGGAATGGCGTAGACAGTGTATTAATGGGGCAAATGTTTGCATGGGTGATACTTAGGAAGAACAAGGGGAAGAAAGAATGAAAGCAAAAGGCTGTAAGCCTGGGAGGGAGACATATGTATAAAGCCATAAAATATACTCCAATTCATGGTAAATATTAATCTGCTCTGCTTCTGTTCTGTATTTTAACTTAAATAGTAATTATTCATTCATTTGTCTAAAAATTAGTAAATGTGTATCCTCCTGAAAGAAAGTTTTGTCATTGCTGTTAGTGAAATGTGAACAGTATCTTCAATGAAAATTTAGTAAGTGGAGATTTCTAAACACAAATTGCACAAATTTAGCAACTTCAGGGATTTCTACTCCTTTAAATATAGGATTTAACAATGCTCGCACAGCAGCATAATATTACTTCATTTTACCTTTCCTAAATATATCTAATCTCTCATTCTGTCTGAGGCATTAAAAGCACATCAAGTCCCACATCAGGGGCCAACTATTTTATAGCACAGTTTCTTTTAACAAGGGCAAAACTGTTTCCCTCTATCAATGCCAATTCAAAAATAAAGTGTTTAGAATGATAAGCATCACAGATGGGCATAAGCGTGTAACTGCATTTCGGCAATTTTAGGTCATTATGTGTTATATTCACTATCCTCTAAGTGTTGCCATGTGTTAAAAATATTTCTTTTAGGAAGCTTCCATCTGCCAAGAGAATGCCAAAGAAACATCATCTGAGGTGCTGATCTCAGCAGAAAGGGTTTACTAATGGAAGGTTATTGCAGTCAAGTTTCCTCTAGCCCTTACTACACAAAGAAAGTTCACACAATGCTTCAACTGTACCAAGTCTACTTGTGCTAGAAAGCAGAATCAGCCTCCAGCTAAGCATACCTGGTCCATCCCTTGGGATGTGCTAGAAAGGACCATAGCTTAGTTCCACAAAATGTTTTGCACGCAGATTATCAAAGGTTCGATCACTGACATCGCCAAGTAAGTCTGGAAGAACTCCTGCCAGAAACTTTGGAGACTTTGGAGACTAAGTACTAAGACAAATGTCCTAACTCAAAATAAAGCAGCTTCCTATATTTCTTTGGGGATTCCTGAACTCTCTTCTTCTAGAACAATGCAGATGTAGGCTAGGCATAAGGGTGCTGACATCCAAAAGCCTGGCCCATGTGACCATTGCTCTTCAAAGAAGATTTTACAGATAGCAGAATCTTTGAAGTATTTGAATCTTTGAAGTACAAGACTGATTCCAATGTTTCATCATGTGTATTGACCACAGGGGAAAGTTTGTGACTTTTAGCTACCTATCATATATTTTTTTCTTTTATCAGAATGTCTCTGGCCCATATTAGCCTAGATAGGAAGATGGAGCAAAGAAGGCAAGTAGCTACAGGTCGGGCACTTGGCATTTCCACACCAAGCAACTTGTACTCAGATTCTTGGGAAAGTTGATTACATTCTTCATCTGTAGCTCAGTGTCTCCTGAAGTCGGTGGGAATCCAAAACAGAACCTTCTGTATATCAGAGGTCCAGTTTTGGAAATGCTTCTGGGAAGGATGGAACAGCTCCCCAGCTCTTTGTCTTATTGAGTGGAGGGGGATTTTATTGCCCTTTGGGGATTTTATGGTTTACAACTGCTCGTTAATCTTACAAGTTTTATCCTTTTGTTGTTGTTTTTGTTGTTGTAGCTATTTTCTCAGTTTGTTTAGTTTTGGGGGACTATATTTTATCATGTTCATATTTTTATTGTAAATTGTCTTGAGCATTCATTGAGCATGTGCAGGTGAGATTCAGAAAAATTATTTTGATACACAAATGGAGCAAGTCACCTTGGAAACTCCAAACCCAAACCATGAGATGATCACCCTTTTCATTCATGCATATCTCCAAGATCTTCAATGCACATGTGCCAGGGCTAACTAAATAACTAATTTCTTCTTTTAAAAAAAATGAACCAAGGGTATGATTCAGAGTAAGCATATGACAATGTTATCATATACAGAGTTGCGATGGGTAACTGTATCTACAGAAGAAAGCCCATAGTTCCTATTTGAGGAAACTTAGTGTACATCTCTGTCAAATTTCACCTTGTTCTAAAGTGTCATCTGCTCAAAGAAAGCATCTAATTTACTCTTCCTGTACCATCTCTGGAGTGTATCCCTTGGATGATCCAGTCATGTTGATTAGCTATAGCAGCAGTGGTTCAAGCAGTCCTAAAGACATTTCCAAAACATGTGTTCTAAACATATATCGACAAAAATGACTGATGACAATATCCCCAAAAGAAGCATAACACGAAACAATGTTTAACTCAGGGTCATAAATGTGTGGTCCATAGGCAACTAGGGGGAGATAAGTCCAGTGCAGTCTATACAACTGCCACTGACTATCCTGATATTTTCTGGAAGTCAAACTCAGCCAATACTTCAAGGTCTAGCAAATTCATCACTTGCCTCGAAGACAATTTCTTTGTCCAAAAGGTGGAAGAGGCAACAAGAGGATCAGCTATTTTAGATCTGATCCTAACTAAGAGGGATGATCTGGTAAATGGGGTGCAAGTGGTGGGATCCTTAGGTGGGAGTGATTGTGTTCTCCTGGAGTTTCTTATACAGTGGAAAGGAGAAGCCAGCCATAGTCAGACACTCATTCTAGACTTTGGGAGAGCTGATTTCAATAAACTTAGAGAAACACTGGGGGTGATCCCATGGTCAGGAAGGGAGTTCAGGATGAATCGGAGTTTCTCAAAAGGGAGATACTGAAGGCACAATCTCAAACTGTTCCAATGAGAAGGGAAATTGGGAAGTGTCTCAAGAAACTGGGTTGGATGACAAAAGAACTTTAACTGAACTAAGTTTTAAATGGGAGATGTATAAGAAATGGAAAAGGGGTGAGATCACTAAAGAGGAATTCAAACAAATAGCTAGCACATGTAGGTGTAAAGTCAGGAAAGTCAAATCACAGAATGAGTTCAGGCTTGCTAGAGGGGTTAAGGACAATAAAAGGGGCTTTTTTTTTTTTGTATGTCCCTAGGAAAAGAAGAAGGAAATGGTACGGCCACTGCGCAGAGAAGATGGAGAAATTCTAACAGGGGACAGAGAAAAGGCAGAACTACTCAACACCTTCTTTGCCTCAGTTTTTTCACAAAAGGAAAAGGGTATTCAACCTGAGGAAAATGGAGCAGAGGACACAATAGGGGAAATGGAGCACAAAATAAGTAAAGAGGAAGTACAGGAATACCTGGTTAACCTAAATGAATTTAAGTTTCCAGGATCAGATGAACTACATCCAAGGATATTAAAAGAACTGGCAAATGTAATCTCAGAGCCACTGGCAATAATCTTTGAGAACTCCTGGTGAACAAGAGAAGTCCCAGCAGACTAGAGGAGGGCAAGCATTGTCCCCATCTTCAAAAAGGGGAAAAAAGAGGATCCCAACAACTATCGCCAAGTTAGTCTGACATCAATACCGGGAAAGATTCTAGGACAGTTCATTAAACAGAGAGTCTGTGAACATTTAGAAGGGAATGCCATAATCACTAAAAATCGACATGGGTTTCTCAAAAACAAGTCATGCCAGACTAATCTGATCTCATATATATGTGTGTGTGTGTGTGTGTGTATATATATATATATATATATATATATATATATATATATGTATATATAATTACTAGCTTGCTAGATGAAGGGAATGTGGTAGACATAGCATATCTTGATTTCAGCGAGGCTATTAACAAGGTCCCCCACAATATTCTTGCAAACAATATAGTAAAATGTGGGCTAGACAATACAACTGTTAGGTGGATTAATAACTGGTTGACTGACCAAACCCAAAGGGTGCTCAGCAATGGTTCCTCTTCATCCTGGAGAGAAGTGACCAGTGGGGTGCCACAGGGCTCTGTCCTGGGCCCAGTGCTATTTAACATCTTTATCAATGATTTGGATGAAGGAATATAGGGCATACTTCTCAAATTTGCAGATGACACCAAATTAGGAGGAATAACTAATACCCCAGAAGCCAGGATTAAAATTCAAAATGACCTTAATAGATTAGAAAGCTGGGCCAAAGCTAACCAAATGAATTTCAACACATTTTTTTCAGGGCAAAAAAAAAAAAATTAAATGCATAGATATAAGATGGGGGACACCTGGCTTAATGAGACTATGTGTGAAAGGGATCTAGGAGTCCTAGTAAACCACAAGTTGAACATGAATTAACAGTGTGCTGCAGCAGCTAAAAAGGCCAATGCAATTTTAGGCTGCATTAATAGAAGTATAGTATCTAGATCAATGTATTCTGCATTGGTCAGGCTCCCTCTGAAATACTGTATCCAGTTCTAGGCACCACAATTCAAAAATAATGTTGAAAAACTGGAGCGTGTTCAGAGGATTGCAACTAAAATGGTGAAGGGTCTGGAAACCATGCCCTATGAGCAACGACTTAGGGAACTGGATATGTTTAGCCTGGAGAAGAGACGGGTAGAGGGGGTGTGATAGCCCTCTTTAAATATTTGAAGGGATGTCATATTGAGGAGGGTGCTAGCTTGTTTTCTGCTGCTCCAGAGAACAGGACTCAGAACAACGGATGCAAGCTACAGGAGAAGAGATTCCATTCAACATTAGGAAGAACTTCCTGTCAGTGAGAGCTGTCCGACAGTTGAACACACTTCCTTGGAGAGTGGTGGGGTCTCTTTTTTTTGGAGGTCTTTAAACAGAGGCTGGATGGCCATCTGTCGGGGATGGTATGATTTTAAGTTCCTGCATGGCAGGGGGTTGGACTGAATGGCCCTTGTGGTCTCTTCCAATTCTATGATTCTATAATTCTATGACCCCTCCCAAACCCCCTGCATCTCTCAACTTTTCTCAAATCTCCATTGTTTTTAGTCAAAACTCCACTATAGTTTTGACTTCATTATACTTTAAAATGCAAATAGCAAGAACTCCTCCCAAAGATCCCAAAGGTAACCAGAACGGTGCAACATCACTTTCATTTGCCCAAAACAGTGACTGCAACAGCCAACTGTGGCTCTCTAGAGGAGATGAAAATCTGCAAATGTAGTCCTCTGTGCTCTGGACTATAACCACCTTCTGATTTATCTGAAGATACATCTGTTTGTCTGGGAGATTTGTATTACCTTTTTAAAGCATGATTCTATTTTCTTTTCTCCTCATGCTAGTTTCCTGTAGCTATGAACCACTGGGGTAGAGATTGTACTTTACTCCCATATGTATAGATTGTAGATGACTAATATTCTGCAATCCACTTTGCATGAAGGATGGAAAACTCACACACACACACACACACCTTTTTTTTTTACTACAATTCACAGGATCATCCATCCAGAATGGCCAGTGCTCTCTAAACTAAAATTCCATATGTGACAATGAAGGCAGACCAGTCAAAAATATGTAATAACTCTGTAGCTGCTTTATAAAAGGCCTGAGGAAGGTGCAGTCATGGGGCTGCATGGGACCCCTTAATTACCCCCGAACCCTCCAGACTTGCTGAACCATACTTTTCCAGGATTTTTTTAAAAAGAAGGTGAATTGCCTCTCCTGAAATGTTCTAGAAGTAGAAAATCACCTTTTATAAACCGATTGTAGGACTCCATCCTCCACAGCTGAATGAGGAGCGGGAGAGTACTCATTATTGTTAGATAGGGCATTTGGGGCAACCCCTGGCCCACTGGAGTTGCCCACCACTGGTCTATACCCTACACAATCTGTCCTGATTCTTCTGTTCATGATTATTTCCCATTCACCTGCTTTGTGGCTAGAGGCTTCTTAGAATCATAAATGTGCACTGTTGAGTCTCTACACTAGTTCACAATGGACTTTTTATTAAACCTGGCCTTCTTGAGATCCCACAATAAAGCTATTACTTGATCCTATCTCAGAATTCACAAACACCACCTTAAAAAAAAAAGCAGACAGCATGATATGGGTACAGCCATGAAACTAACATTTGGAAGAATTATAAAACCCAAGGACCCAATTTCTAAAGGAAAATTTGTTTGTGTAATATGGGGAAACAAATACACACATACACACATGCATGGACACTGAGGGATTGAGAACTGAAAAGAAAGACTCTCCCCAAAGATCTTTATATTTCTGGTTTTCTCCAGCTTAGGTAGCATTTCCTGTACCAAATGCAGATGCCAAAAGACTGTAGCTTCCCCCATGCAATCTTCCATAGCCAGAGCCCACTCAATTTTTGAAACAGCCTTTATTTTGGGCAGACCCTATCTTTATCAGCTCACTTCAATGCAAAGCATTTAGCTTTCTATGCGGAAGTGTTTCAGAAACACATAGTTAAAACATGTCATGAGAACAATGCCTGTTAAACCAAATCATGGCAATTGCTTTAGCTGTATTTAATAGCTCTGTGGTATCTCAACTATCCCAGAAGTAGTAAGTGGGAAAGGATTCAGGATTTCAAAGTTCAGGCATTTCTTTTTCATTAAAAAAATGGAAATGGGAGGAGAAGGGAATAAAACACAATTGCAAGATGTAAATTTCTTTTCTGATATCTGGTGGCAAAGCTATCACTTTGTTCGCAATAAGGGAGCTCTAATGAATCTATTCAATCTGATCTTCATAATCATGGTTATCTCTAAAGTAGAAAATTAATTGGATGAAGTTAAATATCCCCTTTACATGTCAACAAAATTGGTTTTTCTAGGGATTAAAGGATTAATGCAGTGTTAAGTCCCTAAAGAGGTTAAAACACTTTATTATTCATTACAAAATACATAGATGGGCTGTTATTATGTCACCACTCTTCATTATGTTAAAAAAGGGAAAAAGAAAGACATTTTTTTACATCCTTAAAGTCATATGCAGAATTAAAAATCCTTGTTTTGATTTTACATACCTTTTTACTGTTTAAGTCTATGCTGAATAAGAGGCAAGAAAATTGTATGAAATGAATACATAATGCTGATATATTGGTTTCAGTGTACAGTACTTATGTTGCATCTTGTTTTAATATCCTTGATCCAATTTCTCTCTTCTCTCCCCACATCAAAAAGTCTTCAAAAAGCTACTTTCTTTACTCAAAATTTTCCTCTTTGCACACATGCTTGATCCATTTTGTTTTTATTTTGTTTAAAATATTAGCTGCTAATGATTCCATTGGAACAGAAGCAAAGTTTTATCCATTAAGCCTGTATTTCATATTATTTAAACTTAATACTAGCCTCTTGGATCAGAACAAAGGTCCACCTTGTCCAGCATCTGGTTCTAATTCTTGCATCTTTGTTGTGGTTAGAATTTGTCACAAATATTGAAGTGCACTCTTAGAACTAAGAGGCTATTCACATAATATGTACATCATGTATATCACACAAGTTATAGTTCATTCAACCCTCGGGGGAATGTCTTGTTCCACTGACACAATGTCAGAGGTAAAGTGAGATTATATGGAAGGTCTGGCTTACCATGCAAGGTGAGTCCAAGGCATCCTTCTGCCTGCAGCAGAGAAGCAAACAATACCCTGAACCACCTAAACCAAGGTGCATTGTTACCAGTGCTTGACAAATTATTTTGACAATGAAGCAATGCCACAAGTGGGTACCTCACAGCCTTATTGGATGAAAAAAGAAAGTGGAAACAGGGCTGGGGAGTACCACCTTACCGCATGACAACATATCACTTCAGTTCTTGGTTTTAAAAGCACATCTTTTTTCTAATTGGAAAAATCAGTTTGATAAAAGACATGCTTTTACAAACTTCTCCCATGGGAAGAGAACAGAAATGCTATGATGTCATGTCGTAAAGCAAGGAAAAAGGCACTACTCTCTGGATCCATTTCCACTTTCTTTTCTCATGCAATAAGGCAGTCAGTCTGATACCAAGCATCTCAGCTTCCATCCTGAGTCATCCTACCAACCCGAATGATTCTACTACCTCCTGCTCCTGGGGTCAACACTCATCCAAATCCACTAGATTGCGACCACCCACTCAGCATATGCCAGAGGTAACTCAGACTTACATGGTATTCTCTAATATTCTAAGAATCAAGGGCCGACTTGTATACAGTGGTCCCAAGCTTAGACACAAAACCAGAAACACAGCATGTGACTGGATGTACCACAAAGGTAGTAGCAAAATAACAGATGTAGCACCTGATTAAAGAGATGGATTTATTTACATAGGGTGAAGGAAAAGAGATGGCTATTTTCAACCAAGAACTTTCTTTGGGATAGACATTAAAGCATCCAGACATAACTATGGAGTTTATCGCACCAGAGGCTAATTGCCCAAACCCCAGGCAGAAACTAGATTTAAAGTCCAGAAATATCCTGCAAAAGTGGGATCTTTTCAGACATATCAGGGGCATTGAGCATTAATCTGACATTAACCCACAAGAAAGTGGACAAAATTGCCTGTTTTTTACTTTCAGGAAAATACCAAAAGTAAAAAGCAGCTGATTTTGTCCACTTTCTGTGTGGGTTAATTTTGGATTAATGCTCAATGCATCTGAAACACAATCCCACTTTTGTGGATTTAAATCCCGTTTCAGCATGGGATTTGGCCAATTCCCTCCCATGTGATAAACCCCAAAGATACAAATAGCTAGTTGCACATAGCAGAACTGAAGGCACAGGAACATGCACATAAACAGAATGCAAGACTCTACACCAAGACTAGCATTGTAGCTAACACATTCACACAATGCAGACGGGAACATTCATTCATGAGCTGGCTTGTATTTTGTCATTTCTTAACCATCAGCCTTTCTTCTTTAAGGCTATACCTTAGAAACTTTATAAAGGTAGGTAAAGGTAAAGGTATTCCCCGTTGACAAGGTTGTCAAGTCATGTCTGACTATAGGGGGTGGTGCTCATCTCCATTACTAAGCCGAAGAGCCAGCATTGTCAGAGACTACTCTATGATCATGTGGCCAACATGATTGCTCAGAATGCTGTTTATCTTCCCACTGAGAAGTGGTACCTATTTATCTACTTACATTTGCATGCTTTCAAACTGCTAGGTTGGCAGAAGCTGGGACTAGCGACAGGAGCTCACTCCATCATGCAGCACCACTGCATCCCCTAGATACTTTATACATGTTCTAAAAGTTTTGATGCTATATGTATTTCATGTTATGTTATGTTAAACACATTTTCTAAAAAATATATGTTACATACAATTTATGTTATATGAGTTTTCTTAAAAATAGTAAAGACATAAGCATGATTTGATGATACTCTCTGACATGCAAAGAATAACCAGGAGACTCTGCAGAAAGGGGAATAGAGGGATGTGTTTGTAATATCTCTCCCCTTCCTCCAAAAAATTCTTTCCAACCCAGGAAGTAGTTATGCCTTTGTGGAGAGCAGGATTTTTATGCAGGTGGGTCTGTTTTGTTTTTGTTTTGTTTTGTTTGTCTGTTGATCAAATGCTCACAAAATGGACAAGGACAATCATATGACTCTTTCTGTATTTTCAGTTGAGAAATTAAATATTTCAAAAGAGAATTAATCTGTTAGATAGGACAAACTGGAAAGATATTTCAGAAGAAAAACCCAGGGTGAAACCTGCATTTAGGGAGAGTGAGTCCTATGCGTCCCTTGACAATATCTAAGGAACCTGCCTTTCTTGTTATCAATCTATTTTGTATTTTTAAATGAAAAACTTATGCATGGGATAAAATAACATTCTAGATGAATTTTAGGTACAAAATGTTTTAATATGTGTGCATTCCATTTGTCCTTTTAAATTGATGTGTGTGTTAACTGATGTTGTTTGTTTGTTAATTGTTGTCCCATGCCTCAGTCCATGGGGAGAGGCAGGTAAGAAATATTATTATTATTACAACTATTATTATTATTATTCATTCTATGGCCGCATCCACACTGCAGAAATAATCCAGTTTGACAGTACTTTAACTGCCATAGTTCAATGCTATCGAATTCTGGGGCTTGTAGTTTTGTAGTTTTAGTTTTAGCCTTCTCTGTCAGAGATCTCTGGTGCCCTAACAAACTACAATTCCCAGGATTCCATAGCACTTAGCCATGACAGTTAAAATGGTGTCAAACTGGATTATTACTGCAGTGTGGATGCAACATCTATCAGCTTAATTTAGCACTGTTTGTATATACCATGAAGATAATTAGTGTTAATTTGAATGTATACTACAAACTTTACATTTGCACAATGAATGGCCCAGTCCTGAGAAATTACATGACATAAATTCTGAGAAATATTGTAGGACCCAAAGTACATCTGAGTTTCAGCAATAGTACACCACTCACATGAGTGTTGTGCCACTTGAGCAAGGACTTCAGGAAGCAAGAACCTTACAGACAAACACACACACACACACACACACAATCATTGTCCTTCAAATTGCCAATATGCATCCATCTCTAGACCATGCCATTTTGTAGACAGCTCAGAGGTGGAAATATTTGACATGGGAACAGGCTGCACTACTTTAAAAAAATGGTGCAGTTGCTGTAAAAATTAATAACAACTGTAAGAAAACCATTTAAATTTTTTGATGTGTTTTCTGAACTCTTACTTCACTATATAGTCTACAGAGGCAAAATATAAAATAGCATATCAAAAGAAGGAGCAGGTGAGTTCCAGAGTCCATTGTTTGGGTTAGTTGTGCATGAAGGCTCTACAAAACAAAATATATAGCCCAGTACAAATTTAGAAGGATATGTGATAGGATATCTACTTCCTTCTTCCTGGCTTTACAGCCTATAAATTTAATTGTGTGCAATTTGGGGGGATTGTGAAAGAAGAATGGAGCTTTACCATCTAATATATGCAGAATCAGTGTCCAGCCACCTGGACATTTGCCAGTGGATAAGGTTACACCCTTTGGTATGCAACAGGGTGTTTGGAGAAGAGGGAATGTGTGTGAACCTCCAAAATGAGACAGAGAATGCAACAGTTTGAAAGATGGGGATTGAGTTATTAAGTGGCATGAATTCAGGAACACTATGCATAGGAAATTTGGGAACAAGAGAGAGATTTGCGCCCAGCACCGTTTTAAATTGCATTATTGGCATGTGTCCAACAAATAACAACATATATCACTGACGTCCTGGGATGATCTTTAAGAAACTACAACCATATCATTCTGGTTCATAATCCTGAAAACCAGAACTATCTCTGTGGAATACAGTGTTTATCCCTACCCACTCAGCCTAAATGTGGAGCTAACTTATGGGTGCAAGAGTTAGGGAGCTTATAGCAACTCAAATCAAAAAGCAAATTGAATAGCTTACAGTTATATTCTGCTGTGAAAAGCCATTGTTTATCTATTCATATCCTGCTACTGTACATTTTGAAGTTTTCAAAATTCATCTGTGTACTATAGTTAATATTTTGTTGTAATGAATGCTATGATTCTCCCTGACCCTTCCACCCATCCAATATCAGCTGGCACAGTGAAAATTGAGCCTTCCGCTACATTCATGGAAATGTTGTGCAAACTTTGCTTACCTAAACTTCTCCCCCTCTTTGTCCTCTTTCTCCAGTTTCTGGCTAATTTCTGAGACTGAGATCCTCCTGAGTAGCTACACTAACATGGGCATCAAAGGGTGGGGAATGGCTGTAAGTGAAATGGCAGGAGTGGAAGGAAGCAGAGGACAAAGTCATCACTGGGAAGAAAAGGCTGCCACCTCTGAGCAGCCTATAGGTCCTATGGAACTTATCACATGGCAGGCAAAGTGCCCAAATCCTGTGGATAGACAGGGTTTAAATCCTGTGAATATCCCACAAAAGCGGAATTGTTTTCAGATGATGTCTGGCTAATTCAGCATTATCCCAACATTAACCTGTGAATAAAGCAGCAAAATTGCACTGCTTTTTCCTTTTGGGATTTTCCTATGTCTGGCTTCATGGGAAGGGTGCCCTGACTCCAAGGATATCCACCTGCTCATACCCTCAAAACCTGGCTGGCATCAAAGGAAAAAGCTGATTGCATCTGGAAGCCTTTCCCCTTTCAATGATACCAAAGTCTTTTGCCTTTCTTCCTTTGTTAGTGACCTGAGGGGGAAAACACAACTAGTGGTTGTGTGTCGGACTATGACTCGGGAGACCAGAGTTTGATTCCCAGCTGAGCTATGAAACTCACTGGGTGATCTTGGGCAAGTCACATGCTCTCATCCCCAGTGGAAGGCAATGGCAAACCTGCTTTGAACAAATCTTGGCAGGAAAACCCTATGATAAGTCAGAAATGACTTGAAGGCACATGGCAACAACAACACCTCACAATACACACTACACCAACTAAATTCTGATCTGAATTAACCAACTGTTTGATTCACTCAAGGGCAGACTTATTATAGTCAGTGCCAATGGGCCGAACCAATAATCCAAACATAAATGAAACTTTTGAAACTACATTAGATTGGCAGTCAGTGCAGAACAGCAGCTGCATTGGCCAAATATTATGTTCAGGGACTTACATGTAAATATATGATCCATCTCAAAGTACAAGATGTATGATATGTGTGTAGCCTCCTCTATCCCATTTCTATCAGTGCATAAAAGTTGATTGTACAGCCCAGACGTATGATCCTTTTACATATACACACATATATGCACAGTAAAAAGAAAAAAATGTCCTGTGTTAAGCCTAGTGTTCTACCACCAAACTTTAACACTTACACTCCCCCCCCCCATCTCTTTCTTTCTATATACTCTTGTACTGGTTAGTACAAAACCTTTCCTAAATTACAATGGAAATTTGACATGTAGACACAGAACAAAAAATAAGAAGTGGCCTTATACTGTATTACATCATCCAATTCTGTATTATTTAATGGGACTGGTAGTGAAACTCCAGATCTCAGGCATGGGTCTTCCCTAGCCCTGTTGCATTAGATTATTCTAAGAAGAAATGTTGAAGACTGTAGGGGCCTCTTCATAAAGCTCTCATTATGTACTGTGCGATTAGTCCACTGCACTCTTCCTGAAGGTACAAATGAGTGGCTGGATTCCTCAATCCATTGTTCCTTTTAGTACTCAAATGTTAGTAGTTGTGTCTTTCATCAGTTTTGACCAATACATCAGTTACTACTTTTCCTAGACAAAGTGGGCTTAGTTCCAGTCATCAATTCATGTCTCCAAACTGGATTATTTATATGCACGATATGTGAAGCTCTCCAGAGACTTCAATTGACCTTAAATGTGGTCGACAACTAGGCATTTGTTTGGCATCCTTGGGCCAGAACATGTAACTCACATTTTAATGGTAATTCTATTGCTTTGCTATTGGCTTTCATGCTCTAGGCTTTCATGCTCTAACAGTTTAGTACCAGATTACTTTAGGGACTCTGTGCTCCCATTTTGGTTTACCCTGGAATTAAGATCAGTGATAGAGGCCTTGCTCTTACTACCATCTAAAGGGATTTGTTGAATGAACATAAGAGACAGGGGCTTCCCTGATGGTGCTTCAACCTTGGTTGATGGGGCTTCAACCTTGGAATGTTCTCAGGCACACTCTCTACATCCCTTTTACCAGAAACTGAAGACACTTTTTCCTTTACTGTCTTTCAATAAATAACTCCTAAAATATTATTGCTGCCAGTTATTATTGCTGCGAGATCATTTATACATCCATGTCTAGTGTTTAAGTGGTGGCTCTATGATGTTATCTGCTGTTGCCTTTAAATATTGGACATTGAATTTGTACTTTTTATTGTTTATATTGTATGCATTTATTATATTGTACTGCACTGAACACTATTATTGGAAGAGTAGCAAGTAAATAAATTAGATAGTGGTAATTTTTGATGGGGTTAAAATTAGATGTGGATCACTGCTGACTACAACAAAATTACTAAGGAGATTATCACATTGCTTTTAAAGTGCCTTATCCCTGATGGGATAAAGGTGCATTCAATTTTAAAACCGGGTGTTATTGCAATCATCAGTGGCTGGGCAAATGCAACCCGTATGCAACCCGGATCCCAGGCAAAATCTCATTTATGGATAAGCATGGTTGGGTTGCATTCACCTGGCCACTGGTGAGTGCGATAACACCCAGTTTTAAAATTAAATGTGCCTTTATCCCATCAGGGATAAAGCGCTTTACAAGCAATGCAATAATCTCCCATGTTTAGCTTTTTAAGTATAGAGCATGAAAGTCATTTTTAACAAGCAATTCATTTTATAATTCATTGCAAGCTCCCTAAAGTAACATGCTACTATAGACATCACCTCTCCTCCCCCCAATGGTAGTTTGTTAATTATTCACTAGGATAACAGCTTTCCTAGGAAAGGAATACACCTTCGGGACATATAAGACAATGGCATAAGATTGGAAAAATTCTCTCAAAATGTTTCTAAAATACTCTTGAAAATTAACTTTTACAAAGTGACTAGGCAACATCACTTACTATTTCAAGAGAGGCTACTTTCTTCATTGTGAGTGAATTATGTTACTTTTGAAATGTTATGATCTGTTTTATGTTTTTACAAGTAGCCAGTAAATACACTGCTGTACTGAATGCCTAACATTCCAGAAATAGTTGTACAATACAATAGTGCTGCCCAATAATACTTGAAAATTACTTTTACATTTAAAAGACTGCATGGGCCAAAAAACAAACAAACAAACAAACAAACAAACAAACAGCTCCACCCCACCCCACCCCACCCTCATGTCATCTAGTTCAGATGATGCAGGCCAAAACTCCCAGGGCAGGTGTGGGGCCAGTCCATCCTGTCCATGTGTGGATTCGGATGAGCCAGCCTGATCCTGGGCAAAGAGCCTTTAGGTAAAAGGTAAAGGTATTCCCTGTTGACAAAGTTGTTAAGTTGTCTGACTGTAGGGGGGGTGCTCATCTCCGTTACTAAGCCAAAGAGCCAGCGTTGTCAGAGGCTACTCTGTGATCATGTGGCCAGCAAGATTTCACGGAACACTGTTACCTTCCCACTGAGAAATGGTACCTATTTATCTGTTTGCATTTGCATGCTTTCAAACTGCTAGGTTGGCAGAAGCTGGCACTAGTGACAGGAGTTTACCCCATCATGCAGCACTCAAGCCTTGAACTGCCAACCTGCCTATCTTACAATCAACAGAGTCAGAGTCTTAACCACTTGAGCCACTACCTTTCTAGGAAACTCCTCAGCATAACTGGGATATTCAGACATCACCCATGCTCCTTACCTTGCTAGCCATTGATCTGACTGACAAGCCCTCCCCAGTCACTGTGATGGACATGGAAATGGGGCGCCTAGTCATATGAATGCAACCAAGTGCCCCATTTCTGCTTCAGGTATGGCAACTGGTGGCTTCCTAGTCAAATCAATGGCCAGCAAGGTAAGGAGTGGTGCACCGATCCTGGATTCCAGGTTGGCATGGGTATAGGTATATGAACACCTGCCCATCCCGTATATCAACCCAGGAATCAACCTGGGTGAGCACTGGGGCCAGGAAAGCACACTATACCACATATGTTTCCTGGCCCATCTGCTCAGGCTCTTACTTTATAAAATTTCAAGGATACCATCCACTTACACTGGCTCATGGATCTCTACTAAAGAAAATGCAATACACATATGGTGTTCCTTTCCCCAGAATAGTTTCCTGATTTATTTTTTATCTCTAAACATGCCCTTTAGCCTTCAGGGAAAATTCTCTGCAATTGAAATGAATGAGCATGCAGACAGAACTTCAACGCAGCTCTCAGTGAACATGTATGTGTGGATTGTGAAGCCTTCGCAGCTTCATATGACTGTAGAATCAAAGTAGTTTTCAAAGACTGACTTTAAGCCCTAGTCACAATTACAACTAGTGTTAAACTTTTTTTATTATTATTATGACCTTGTAAATTTCTTAGAGAGGCACTTATCATGGAAATGCTGATGGAATTCCACTACAGCAGCACAGAGAATATTACTATAATATTTGATATGGACAAGGTGGGAGTGGGGATTGAAATGAACCAGATAATCAACCAGGCCTATTACCAAACATTTCTTAGTAAGCTGTTTGCAACTGACAATAAATCTTAACTGTGAACTTTATAATTAAGTGACTTTCCCTTCAGGTCCCTGCTCAAGTAGGCTATTAATAATTATAAATGTATTTTATAAAGATGCTAATAATAGTCCTTAATTTAGTTTTAAAGCCTCTGTGTCAAATGAACCCTTGATGCTATAAAGAAGTTATTTCAAGACTGATGGACATTCTGCTTATGCTATATAATAAATGATGACTCAGCTTACTATCTTCAGTGGAATCTTGTGAAATATAGGTCACTAACATGCGTATTAAATAAGATAAAAGCTTTAGATGAAATTCTCAGAACTACAAAATTCTCTGCTCCCAGATAGTTATCTTTTTGAGGCCTAGTTTAAATTTGACATGACCACAAATTATGTATTTACCCATGTAGACACACTAGTAAGGATGGAGAGGATAGAAATATTCAAAAATTGTTGAAAAATGGTTGAAAAACATATTTTTGAATGTCAAGAAGTCTTGATGAGAAGAAGAATCTCTGCAGTTTTGTACTTTTTCTGCACAAAATTCTCACAGGATTGTTTTGTGCAGAAAGCAATATTTATCTGCATAGATAATGATGCAAGTGTGTAGAAATATTATTTTTCTGGACAGAAAAGAGCTTTTTCTATGCAGAAATCAGCATTTTCTACAGAAAGCAAAGATATGCAGACTGCAGAATAAATCTGGAACTGAAAATAGGCTTCAGAAAGCATACAATTTTCAAATATTTCTTTTTGCAGCAGGAAGAAAATTACTAAAATTGCTCACTGTTTCCTTTGAGAAGAAAATGGGTGAAGAAGTACATCCCCAAACTCCTGTCCAAAGACATTTTCCCTATTCTCCAGCTGACACACACACAGAATTTCTACTCCAGCTATATGTTATTATGGAGGGTGTTGTGGCTTTTTCAGTGTGACATGCCAACCACATAAGATGCCTACACAGCTGAGAGCTTTACCCATGGCTTCATGTCATTCAGATCAGGCCTGACAACACAGTGGGATGTGCATGTGAATAACCACCCAGCATTATAACAGAGGGATTTGGATTTTCTGGGAGCACTCAGAGCAAACAGTGAGTTTTTAAAAATCCATTTTTGTTTTTTTGTGTTTTTTTTTAAATTTTAATTTATACACATACAATAGGTACACATACAATAAAAATATACAGACAAAATACCAAAAAAACAACAACCAACAACACATTACACATTAACATAAAACAAAATTAAAAGACTTCCATTTAGCCACTTATCAACCATATTCTTTCTTTTCATATATCTTATAGCTTATCTTATAAAAACTCAAAAATTTTCTATATAGTTGCCTAGCTTCTTATTATAAGCTCATCTTTTTATATATTATATACATCATATATTATTCCTTTTCCTTTTCTTATATTACCTTAACATCTTCTATACAATCATCTTACTGCTTCATATTGCTGATTTTATTACAATGTTATATACATATCCTTATTTCTATCTTGTATATTTAACTATGTGTCGTATATAATATACTATATATCACATATATTTGAATCTTCTTTTTCAATCTTCATTCCTTTAATATAGAATCTTCAATTTGGAGATTCGGCCATTTCTGTTTCATATATCTTATCACCTCCCTCCATTCTTCCTTCTCTTGTCTCTTCATTTCTTCATTTAATTTTTTAGACAGTATATCCATTTCAATCATATCAAACAGTTTTATTATCAAGTCATCTATCTGCACCATTTTTTTCACTTTCCAATACTTGGCATATACAATCCTAGCCGCTGTTAACATATAAAAAATAGTCTTGCCATGTGATTTTTCTATTTTATCCTCTATCATATTTAATAACATTGTTTCAGGTCTATTCTGTATATACACACCTAGTATCTCTCTTATAATATCATTTATTTTTTTCCAAAATCTTTTTGCCTCTTGGCACTCCCACCACATATGAAAGTAAGTTCCTTTCTCCTGCTCACACTTCCAACAAATGTTATTTGTATGTCTATATATTTTACTTAGTTTATCTGGTGAGAGATGCCACCTGAACATAATCTTATAGAAATTTTCTTTAATCTCTTGACAGGCTGTATATCTCACTCTTGTCTTCCAAGATTTCTCCCATTGGGCTAATTCTAATGATTTCCCACAGTTTTTTGCCCACTTAATCATATTTTCTTTAATCAAGTCTTGTTCCGTATATATTTCTAATAGTTTTTTATATAGTCCCGAGATCTTACTAGATTTCTCATCCCATATAATTCTTTCTAGATCTGATTTCTCACTAGTTATTCCCATTTCTTTTTTGTCTATCCGAAATCTTGAGTTAATTTGGTGATACAGAAACCAACCACATTCATATCCTTCCTCTCTAATTTGATTAAGTGGTTTCATTTCTAATTCTATTCCCTTCTTTTTAAATACTTCTTCATATTTCAAACATTTTTCTTTTCTTTGTGGGTCTACTCTATATAATGCCTCGTGGGGGGACATCCATAATGGTATCTGTGTGCATATCCTTTTCTTGTATCTTTTCCATACTCTAAATAGAGATACTCTGATAAAATGATTATTAAATTCTTGATTTGCTTGTATTTTGTTATAAAAAAGATATGCATGGTAACCAAACCTAAGCTCTGATCCTTCCAATTTTAATAACTTTGGGTTTCTCAACATCAACCATTCTTTTAGCCATACCAAACAGCTAGCCTCAAAATATAATTTTAGATTAGGAACTGCCCACCCGCCTCTTTCTTTTGTATCAAACATATATTTCTGCCTTATTCTAGGTTTTTCCCCTCCCCAAATGAATTCTGAAAGTTGTTTCTGCCAGTCTTTCAATGGGTATTCATTTTTCAAAATCGGAATGGTTTGAAACATGAATTACATCTTTGGAAGTATATTCATTTTGGTTACAGCTATTTTTCCAAATAATGATAATTTTAGGTCTTTCCATTTTTCCAAATCTTTTTTAATATCATTCCATTTCTTTTGATAATTGTTCTTGTATAAGTCTGAATTTTTATTTGTTAGTATTATCCCTAGATATTTTGCCTTTTTTGTTATATTAAATCCTGTTTCATCTTTTAATTTTTCTTCTTCTAATGTAGACATATTTTTTACAATCACATTTGTTTTTTCTTTATTTATTTTTAACCCTGAGATTTTTTCAAAAGGATATTTTTAATAGGATATATCCTCAGTTTGGTGCTGGGTGGGCTGGATGTCATCTGGGCTGTTCACACCAGAGTCAGGGTTTGGGATATGTGTTATCTGGGACGTTATCACACCAGCGGCAAGAAAAGCGGCAAGGAATCAATCCAGAGCCATACCGGAATGATTCTGGTCGCGCAGCCGTAATTCCTCTTTGAAAGAGGAATTCAAAAGAGCTGGAATGATGCAGCGATGGCGCAAGGATGATGCAGGGATGGGCGGGGTTTGCCGCGACGTCGTCTGATCACGGGGCAAAGGATCCAGAATGATGCAGCGATGGCGCAGGGATGATGCAGGGATGGGCGGGGTTTGCCGCGACATCGTCTGATCACGGAGGCAAAGGAACCGGAATGATGCAGCGATGGCGCAAGGATGATGCAGGGATGGGCGGGGTTTGCCGCGACGTCATCTGATCACGGAGGCAAAGGAACCGGAATGATGCAGCGATGGTGAAGGGATGGGGCTGCTTTAGACCCCGTGTGATAACGTCCCTGGACTCCCCACCAAGAACATGAAAGAAAAACATTTTATTTGGCCTGTGCAGACAGGGCCCTAAGTGACTTTTGGCTTCCTACTCTGTCACTACTGCACTAAAGTATTTTGCTTTTAGGTCTTTCAACCTGAGGGGTCAAGGTTTAAAGAGGGTTATTACGCAGCTGTAGCTACAGAGGGGATGGCATTATCTCCCCAAATAAAAATTCCACTTCCTTAACTTCAATTTTCTTTCTGTCTCCAAATTTCTAGCATTGCAATGATTTCAAACATCAGTTCAGCATTTAGAATTAGAGTTTAAGCATAAAGTTACCAAGGGAATGAGAACACAGCAAACATAAGAATTGTAAGTGTGCACAATTCTCAGTTAAGTGCTAGAAATTTGAGGCATGAAGGACAATTTTGTTGGGAGGCAAAATTCTTACTTGGAGGGGCAATGCCCTCATTTTGCTCCCTCTCCCACTAATAGCTTCACTCCTGCAGCACATAATTTCTATAGGTGTTAGACCACTAACTTCAAATATGGAATTATGGGAGGCACTCGGTGTTATGTTAGAAGACACAGCAGGTTCTGCACCTGTTCCCACTGCTTTTTTGTCCACTAGGGATAAAATGGCTTAGGGCCTTTGCAGACTGCTAGATATAGTGCAAATTCAGTCCACTTTAACTGCCCTGGCTCAGTGCTAGGGAATCATGAGAATTGTATTTTTTTCTGAGACATTGAGCCTTCTCTGTCAGAGAGCTCTGGTGCCACAATAAACCACAGTTCCCATGATTCCCTAGCACTGAGTCAGGGCAGTTAAAGTGGACTCAATTTGCACTATTTCTGGCAGTCTGCAAAGGCCCTAGAGGAGAGAGACTAGGAACATGACCTGCCTGTTTGCTTCCTTTCTGTGTCATCTATACCAAGGCATCAAGGCTAGACTACGGGGGGTTGCAGACTGCCAGAAATAGTGTGAATTCAGTCCACTTTTAGGGTTAGGGTTAGTGCTAGGGAATCATGGGAACTGTTATTTTTCTGAGACATTGAGCCTTCTCTGTCAGACAACTCTGATGCCACAATAAAATACAGTTCCCATGGTTCCCTAACTCTAACCCTAACCCTAAAAGTGGACTGAATTCACACTATTTATGGCAGTCTGCAACCCCCCTACATCATCTGTTTCAGCCAAGTTTACTCAATAAGTGTTCTTTGTTGTACAAAAGGAACTAACCCAAGCTGACCACTGCCTTCTGTTTCTGGCCTCTGCCATGTGCTCTCTCTGTCTCTCTCTTCATAGAGGAGGACGTGCTAAAGCATATCTGCTGACTATCCTTATTTTTCTAGAATAGTTCAGCAAGGATCAGACTGTTCTACCTAAAGAATGGATTTCTCTAATAAATATTCCTCACTTTGAGAATCCTAAAACCTAATTTCTGCCTCCACATGGTTCTTGGAAACTTATCCTCATAAGGTGGGCACTTCCACTGCTGCTGGAGAAAAGGTCTAACATAACTTTCTTTTCTATAAGAGTCTTTTGGTGTCTAATCCCTCAAACAAGTTTATATATTCTATATATCAGTGCAATCTTTGTTTTGTTTTGTATTTTTAAAAAAGCACAATCAACTGGATGTGATCCTAGAAAGATATAAAGGAGAAATTGTCACCTCCTTGCCACTAAAATAAGTTGCCAACATTGTTCATGATTTGCTATTTCTATTCCAACTTTTCCTTCAATGGTTAATAATCTCATGAGTAAGCTAAGCTAAAGTACAGTTGCTTGTCCAAGGCCAGCTATTCAGCTTTGTCGTGTGCAGGAATCTGAACCCAGATCCTCTTGCCCAACACATTAGTAATTTTGGTAGCACTCTAGAAAACACAGATGTCTCTCATTTCAGAACTTGTTAGTTTCTCAGCGGCCTTTGATACTATAGATCATGCCATCCTCTTGGAGCGCCTAAGAGAGTTAGGAATTGGAGGCTCGGGGACAGTTACTCTTCCAAAACAGAACTTAATTGTGGCGTCCCCCAGGGCACCATCCTGTCTCCAATGCTATTTAATATCTATATGAAGCCGCTGGGTGAGATCATTTGGAGGCATGGAGCACGGTGTCTTCAGTATGCTGATGACACCCAGATATATTTCTCCATGACCAGATCATCGTTTCAGACTTCAGATGGCGTCTCTCCTCTCAATGACTGTCTCAGAGCGGTAATGGATTGGATGAGGAAAAACAGATTGAAGTTGAATCCAGACAAAACGGAGGTACTAACAGTTACAGGCCCGAAACCAGATTTGGGAATACAGTTTCCAGTCCTGGATGGAGTCACACTCTCCTCCAAGGACTGTGTTCGCAGTCTGGGGGTACTCCTTGACTCGTCACTTCACATGACTAGTCAGGTGAATGCGGCGGTCAGGAGCGCCTGTTATCAGCTTCGGCTGATACGCCAGCTGCACTCTTATCTGGATGTGAGGGATCTGGAAGCTGTGGTACACGCCCTGGTAACCTCTCGTCTGGATTACTGCAATGCACTCTACATGGGGCTACCCTTGTGCCTAACCTGGAAACTACAACTGGTACAAAATATGGCAGCCAGATTAATTACGGGAACATCAAGGAGGGAGCACATAACACCGGTGCTCAAATCCCTCCACTGGCTGCCGATTAGTTTCCGGGCACAGTACAAGGTGTTGGTTTTGACCTTTAAAGCCCTACATGGCTTGAGTCCATCTTATCTCAGGGACCACCTCTCCCCGTATGATCCCCCCCCCATGCCCTGCGGTCCTCTGGCAGGAATCTGTTACAGCCAATAAAAACTAGGCTGTCTCAGACCTCCCAGAGGACCTTCTCTGCTACCGCTCCCAGACTCTGGAATGGCCTGCTGGACGAGATCCGTCTCACTACTACTCTTGCTGCTTTCAAAAAAGCAGTAAAGACGGATCTCTTCCGACAGGCCTTCCCAGAATAACAGCTGCTATAGGGAGATGAGTCTTTATCTTTACCTTGTTGGCACAACTGATCCTTTGCTGTTAGCTTATTGTTTTAATTGTATTGTTATGTTTTAATTTTTCTTGGTTTAATTCTGTTTTAAGGGGTGGGAGGGTGGATTATGGGAGGAGGGAATGTTTTTAACTTGGTTTGTTTTAAATGTTGTAACCCACCTCGATTGCTGTGCAGAGGGGCAGGCTATAAATAAAATTTATTATTATTATTATTATTATTAATTATTATATTGTTAGAGAAGTAGCACCCAGATCAAGAGAGCCTTTTAATTCACCAAAGTTTCATTTGTAAGAGTTATATAAAGGCAGTCAACTTTAAGGCCCATTTACATAGCTATTGGGATACACAGGAATGCATTACTGTATTCAGAAAGCCTATGATAGTCATCTCAGGTTTCTCCTATAGAGTCATAGTTGCTTTTTAATTTAAAAATTCTAAATTGAATCATAACTTTAAAGCTCTCTGCTGTCACCTCTGAAATGTACCAAATCACAGGCCTGAAATATAAAACGGATGCTGAAATTCTGACAGTTATTTAGTATGTTCTTCATAAAAGATACATTCTTCGTCAGCCAGGAATGGCCTGAACAAAAGAAGTTTTGGCACTTCAGAAATCAAAAGCACACAAAGGTTATGAGAATGTATCTGTTTGCAACTACAAATCAAAGAACTGCACAAAAACCATATGTTACAGCACATAAAATATCACTTTACCACTGTTATAAAACTTCACTAGTCCCCACCAAGAGTTCCAGTGGCTAACAGGAAAGTTTGTATCCCCAGGCCATCTACACATACACACAGAGAGAGAGCATTTTATCAAAATACATCAAACAGGGGTGAGTGTGTGGGTAAGGAAAGCCTGCCAATGGTTTAGGAGGACTTGGGTTAAGATGCACTCAATAAGAAAAAATATTGTCTCTCTGTCATTTATTACATTTTGAAAAGGAGGTAACAAAATTTTGATTTGGAATAATGTCTAGGAACCATATTTGTTGGCACATTTTAGTTAACACTAGAATTGACTCTGTCTGTGTGACTGTAGCAATTCAGTTGAAATATCATCTGTTCCTGGTGATTTATTCTTCCAATTTCTCTTATTGCAGCTTCCACCTCTTTTTTTTCTTTTTTCTTTTTAGAATTTGGGGTTCATCTTAATATGGTTCTTCATTCCACGAGTCTTTTTTTAAAATCTCTTTTATAGCTCTTCTGCATATTCCATCATCTTTTTATTTCTTCTCGATCTTCTCATATGTTCCTCTTCTGATCATGGAGCATCCATGCCCTTGGTTTGAACTTTCCTTTGAATTCCCAGATCTTATGAAATAAGTCTTTTTCTTTTTGTCTTCTATTTCTCTGCATTGATTATTATAGCAGTTTTTTTTACCCTTGCAGACTAGACATTGGACAGTTGCATTCATGGTTCTGATTTTGTTCCTATCTCCCTTTTATTTTGCTTCTCTTCTTTCCTTTAGTGTGTGAATTATTTCATCTATTATCCATTGTTTCTTTTCTTTCTTTTTGGCCACCATTAGTGTCTTTCTGCATTATTTCTTGACTATGTCCTTGGCTTTTGACCATAGTTCTTCTGGTTCCTGGTCTATTATGCTTTATAGCACAAATCTGTTTCTTATATTGTCTGTAAACTCTGTTGATATGTGTTCAGATCATATTTTGGTATAATAAATGGTTCTGATTTCTTCTTCAGTTTAACTCTTTGGATATAAGTAGGTCATGATCTGTACCACAGTCAATACCTGGTCTAATTTTTGGGTTCCAATTATATAGTCTCCATCTTTGGGTTCCAATTATATAGTCTATCTGGTTTTTTATTGACCATCTGGTGAAGTTCATGTGGTATAGTCTCCTCTCTGGTTGTATGAATAAGATATTTGTAATGGGGAAAAAATTGGCTTCACAAAATGTCTCTTTCCTGTTTCATTACTTGTATGTAGTCCAAATCTTTCTACTGTTCTGGATTCTTCTTTGTTGCTAACTTTAGCATTCCAGTTGCCTATGTTTAGCTAGAAATTCTGTGTTGGTGTGTTATCAGTTTCTCCCTGGACTCCTTCATAGGATCTCTCAATTTCTTCCTCCTCTGCAATTGGCACATATACTTGGATTATGGTAATATTTGTAGGTTCTCTCTGAAGCCTTATGGGCATTATTCAGTCTGATTTTGCATTGTATCCTTTGCTGCTTTTGCTACATTGCTTCATTAGCCAACAGACTGGAAATGTTCAATATACATCCCCATCCACACACACACACACACACACACACACAAAGAGGCACAAAAGACTGCAACAACTATAGGGCCATAGCATTAAAGGAGCCCTGGTGGCACAGTGGTTAAATGCCTGTACTGCAGACACTCACTCATAAACCACAAGGTTGCGAGTTCAGTACTAGCCAGTACTACTTGGGTTAATTTTAACCTACTTTTACATTGATTTGATTTAATATTTTTTTAAGGGGGGGAGGGGGAATTATGTTGTTTTACACTGTATTGTGGTATATTTTAATTATTATGTTCACCGCCCGGATTGGTCCGCCATAGGGCGGTATACAAAAAAAAAAAAAAATAGCCAGGGCTCAGGCTAGACTCAGGCCTGCATCCTTCCGAGGTCACTAAAATGAGTACCCAACTGTTGGGGGGCAATGAGCTTACAGTTATAAACCACTTAGACATCCCATAGTGTGATATGAAGCGGTATATAAATGAAGCTGCTTTTGCTTCCCCCCCCCCAATGCAAGCAAAATTCTGCTCAAAAATTTGCATCATAGACTCCAATTATACATGGAGAAATCCCAGAGGTCCAAGCAGGGTTCAGGAAAGGAAGAGGCACTAGGGACCACACTACAAACATATGATGGTTAAAGGAATTTCAGAAAAAAATCAGCAGGTACTTTATAGATTATAGCAATGGTCTCCAAACTTTTTCCAGCAACCACCCCCTTTTCTCTTGGATGACAACCCCAATGCCCCCCATGCATATTTCTTGATATTAGGTCTGCTGTTCTACTGCAAATTCAAAGCAACTAATGTAGGTAGTTGCTCCCTTTATACCCAGTGACCCTGGGCACAGCAACTCAGCATCTGCATGAACAGTGACTGAGAAGCCTCTTGACTATGCCAGCCTTGTGGCAAAGGCTGACCCAGGAAAGAAGCTTCTCAGTCACTGCTCCCTTTGCTCTGGCAGCAGCAACCAAAAAGCTAGCTGACCAACAACTGAGAAGCCTCTCACACTTCCAGAAAAGGCCAGTGCAGGTAAGAGGCCTCTTGGTAACTGCTCAGTCAATGGCTTGGTTGCTGCTTCCAAGGTGACTAGATACAGAGGGAATTTTTTTTCCTTGGTGAGGAAGGCATCTCAATCTTCCTTCATCGGGGTAGAGAGGGGCATAGCCAGTGTATGTGTGTGTGTGTGGGGGGGGGTGTTACAGAAGCCACAACCTCTGGAATAAAGACTGGCAGGAATGGAGAAAGGTAGAGATTTTAACTACACCCTTCTAAGGTGAAGGACTCTGGATACTACTACTCCTCTTCCCCAGACACATGTCTTCTCCATATAGCTTCAAGTGTTGTTGTTGTTGTTTGTATCTTGCTCTTTTCCCAGAACTGAGACTCCAAGTGTTCCCCACATTCACCAACATTATTTCTTCTGCTACCTCTTTGTCATCCAATCCTACACTCACAGTGAGGAGGAAAGGGATCTTGTAGCACCTTTGAGGCTAACATAGGGCCATTGCAGACCAGCCGAAAGGGCTGGCCTGGGGGTAGAGTTGGGACGGGGCAGCCACACGCCAGCCATCCCAATCCTACCTTGATGCCATCCTGATGCTGTGTGGCCCCATGCACGCCGTAGGGTGTCAGGATGCCCTTCCGGCACAGCGTTTAAACATGCTGAACTGAAAGGGCACTGAAGAGCCATGTCACTGGCTCTTAGGGTGGCCATTTGTCACCCCTAAAAGGAGCGGCATTTTGCCACTCTTTTCAGGGCAGCAAAAAGGAGGATCGGGGCCACAGCATGGGGTTGCCACAGCCCCGATCCACCGCTTCCTGGGGCGGCTCTCTGTCACCCCAAACAGCTGATCTGTATTGACCCTGAGTGAAAGAAGTTGGCAGTATAAGTTTTTGTAGACTTAAGTCTACTTGGGGCCTTTGCAGACTGCCAGAAATAGTGCAAATTGAGTCCACTTTAAGGGTTAGAGTTAGGGTTAGGGAATCATGGGAACCATATTTTATTGTGGCACCAGAGCTCTCTGACAGAGAAGGCTCAATGTCTCAGAAAAAAAAAAAACAATTCCCATGACTCCCTAACCCTAACCCTTAAAGTGGACTCAATTTGCACTATTTCTGGCAGTCTGCAAAGGCCCTTGGTCAATTGCATGGTGTATACATCTGATGAATAATAATAATAATAATAATAATAAATTTTATTTATAGCCCGCCCCTCTGCTCAGCAATCGGGGCGGGTTACAGCATTTTAAAACATACAGAGTTAAAAACATTCCCTCATCCCAAATCTCCCACCCCTTCCCATTAAAACAAGATTAAACTAAAAGGAAATTAAAATGAAGCAGACTTCAGTCCACAGAAGCTTATGCTACCAACTGCTTTTACTCAATCTAAAAGGTGCAACAATCCAGACTAACATATTATCCATACTAACATGGCTATGCCTTTGAATTCTACCACAGTGAGGGAAAAATTAGCAACATAATTGCTGAGACTCCAGCTTCTTTTAAAACAGAATCACCAAGGAAAGGAATCAACAAAAGGTTGGAGGAGACCAAAGAGGGAAAATATATGCACAGCAGGACCTAAATACCCTAAAGGACAGTTCCTGTCTGATCTTGGAAGCTAACAAGGATCAGCCCTAGTTAGTACCTGGATGAATATAGCCATAGGTTATATTTCAGAAGTAAGAACTAGCAAAAATATCTCTGAGTATTCTTTGAATAATAAAACCATATGAAATTCATGGGATCATCATCAGTCAACAGGCAACTTGAAGACACATACACATGCAATATCAAATTAGAAATCATTTCCATCTTGCAATCTAAGCAAACAATCATCTGGCTAAACAATGGAAAGTGATGAGGAAGTAAAAAAGACAAAAAGATGCTAGAAGCCTCCGAGTTTAGGGCAGGGGTAGGCAACCTTTCCCCTTCAAGGGCCAAGGGACTTCGGCTCCCAGAATCCCAGGAGCTATTGGCCAACATGGCTGAGGCTTCTGGGAGCTGAAGTCCCTCAGCCCTTAATGGGGAAAGGTTGCCTACCCCTGATTTAGGGCAACCTTTCCCAGCTTGGTGACCTCCAAATTGTTTGGTTACCCCCCCCCCCACTCCATTGACCTTGTACCATAACATACCATGCAGAATCCTTAGTAAAAAAAAAATGTACTAATGTTACCCATAAATCGTAATTCCCATATGTTACTGGATGTAATAGCAATAGTTGAGACATAACTAGCAAAATTTAAATTATACCTTTAAATTACAATATCATATACACAACCTAAATGTATTTACATTTGCATAGTTTCATGCAATAGCAGAAAGAAGCGGAAATGAAGGATGGGCTATATTTGTTGTGCCTGAATGCAACAGACTAAACAAATTTAAATGTAAAAACAAAAACCCAAAAGTCAGCAAAATATTCACCTAGATATGTGTTTATCAGTATTTGAAACAATATCAAAGATAGGAAAACAAGGGTCCATAAGACATTTTTGTGCAGCCCACATGGAGTCTGCTCAACTGTACAGCTGGGTTCTGAATACAAGAGTTGAAAGAAAGCAACTTCCTGGAAAGCTAGCAGGAGACTGCACCAACCTTAAACCTGGGTGGGTGGGGGGGGGATAAACTTGATCATTTGTGTGCTAATGCTGCTGCTGCTGCACCATTTTCTGCTCTAGGGCACTCAGAGCAGCTGTGCTGACTAGGAATGTCAATGGATTCCCCCCCCCCCCCAGTAACTCCAGTATGAGCTGAATTGTGCCTCTATTGAATTCTGAATTCAAAAGGGAGTATATATCAAGGCATTTTCTGTGGTGTTCATCTTTGGACTCAAAAGGCATTAATGAATTACATCTCATGCCAAGGTCGAGGGAGGGCAAGTCTCATCTCCAGGGTACCAAATGGGAAGCAGAGGCCCAAGGAGATTAAAAATCAGAGAGTTCAGAAAGTATTTGTGTTTCAGCACACCATCTTTTCTGCAGCTTGGCTTCCTTCTTTACAGAAGCACAGGCCAAAGTTCTGACATTTCAGAAGTATTATACGATATTGTTCCCAGGACTGGTGAAGTTAAACCTTGAATGCATGTTTTATTAATAGCTCCCAAACCAAACATTTTCAGCAGAGCTCGCTGGAATGCTCTCAAATATATTTTTTTTTTAAAAAAACAGAAGCTACTGAGGAATGAAACAAGCTACCACCATAGCCTTTAATGTGCACAGATGTTTAAAGAGACTCCCCCTCCCATATTTCCAGTATATATATAAAAAATGCAAACTGGCAGCCTCAGGTTCTCACTGTAATGTGAAATTTGCCACAGATTTTGCTCAGGGTGAAACCATCTTGACATTCAAGGAATTTATCACACCAGCCTGTTGTCCTGCCACAATTGCACTAGTTCAAGAATGGAAGCATACCAGTTTGGCATAATTTTTTATTACACTTTTCCCCACAAAGTGCTTTGGCAATCCATGGTGATAGGATTTTTCCCCCCACACTACCAAACACTACCTTTGGGAGGAAAGTGTGTGTGTGTGGGGGGGGGGGGGACAAGTGATCATAGCTGTCAACTGCTTCCCAAAGCCAGCTGCTATGTGAATGTTTTGTTCCTCTCCAAAATCTGTGGCTACTATGTGCACATTCACATAGCAGCCCCACACTTTGGGTCAGAGGACAAGCAATCTCGAGTGCCAACCAGATCCCAATGACACCTGCTGTGTGAATGTGCATACAGAAGCCAGCTGTGGGAAGCTATTACTGACATGATTGCTGTAGAGGGAAGGTGGGAGAAGGGGAAAAGAGCAGAATCACACCCACTCACACCTTGTGACTGCTTGAGAAGTGGAATTGCAGCAGTGGGGCAGTAATGGAATAGCAGCAAGATTGGGAGCCTATTGATGGGTTTTGCCCATCAATGAAAAGGTACTCTACAATAATGAATGGAATGAAAGGCAGCAGCAGGACAGACATGATGTTGTGTGATATGTATTGGCCAAAGACACTTTTATCCTGTTAAAATACCACTTTTTAGCCTCATGATGTAAAGGCCTCAGATAAATATCATTCATAGCCCAGTCTGCACCATCAGTTCATAAGTAAAGTGAAGCCAATTGGGTTGTTACAGAGTTCTTGGACCTCTGTTGTGTTCACTTCTGCAGTGATACTTGCACTTCAGAGAATAAAGGAGTCCAAACTGAAGAATTAGGCAGGGGAAAGAAGTGGAGCATCCAAATCCAAGAGAAATGTTACATCTGAGGTCAATAGTTCATTACAGGAGCCCTTTCACACTACACAATTATACTGCTATGATTCCCCTTTAACTGCCATGGCTGCATCCTATGGAATCCTGGGATTTATAGTTTGGTGAGGAGCTCTCTGGCTGAGGATTCCAAATGCCCTTCCCTCAACTGCAAATCTCAGGTTTCCATAGGATGGAACTTTGGCAATTGAAGTGATATCATAGTGGTATAACTGTGTGGTGTGAAAGGGCCACAGATGTACAGTATCAACTCCTTCTCATATTTCAGTGCTGTAGAACCTGTCACCCTCCGTCTCCAGTTCCAACTGGTTCAAGCCAGCCTGTAAAATGGTGAAATATAATGGGAGTAGTAGTTCAACATATGGCAGTTCCCTCCTCCAGTCTAGACTCCTTGTACTAGGAAAAAGCCTGTTTACAAGACTTAAGATATCATTCCACATTACTGCACTACACTCTTATAGTACTGCTATTCCACTTTTACTGTTCTGGCTGCCTCCTATTGCATTCTGGGGTTTTACTGCCAGAGCAGTAAAAGGGGAATAGCAGTGCTATAAGATTGTAGTGTGGTAATCTAGTTTATTAGTTTGATCTTCCCATCATATAAGAAACTTAACCTACAGGTAGAAAGTCATCCTATTATACTGTATGTGGAAGCTAAGATTTTAATAAATGAATGAATGAAAAAATAAAATTCAATAAAGAACAGGGTGGATTTTCCTCCAGGAAGTTTTAAAATCATTTCATTTTATATTCTATATATAAAAGCACTATTTATCACTTTGGGCTTAACCAAGACTAAGGTTACCCATGATTTAATTTAGTTCAATTGAAATAAATAGAATTCCAGTTAGATGTGACTAACTTTTATCCATTAATTTTAGTGGGACTAAACTATGCCTAGCTTTACTCTACATCCAACACCCACCTTGAATCCAATAGTGGGAGAAAGGCAGGATATAAATCCTTGAAATAAAATAATAAATAAATAAATAAACTCTGTTTTTGCCATTGACATCATATCTGCCTCCCGTATTCTTCTCAATGAAGATGAGGGCACAATGAAAACATTTTCTCAGCCAATAAATGTGATTATAATAAATTGTGGTAACAAAAATCCCATCTGAACATGTCAAACAGAATCCAAAACATGTTTCACAATAGCATCCTTTAAGACAACATTCTGGTAGAGATGGTGAAGGCATGAAGGTAGAAAGTAAACATCAGCCAGTTAGTAGGTAAATCTGCCTAACTGAAGGTTGGGAAGTTTTGGTTAGATTTGAAGTTGCAGATCAGAGAAGTTCTTAATATATCTCAGATAATTAATTTAAACATGTGCCCTCATGCTGGACAGTAAGGCAAAGAAACAGAGCATTGAATAGTCATAGCAGTCATAGCAGAACATCCACCATCACAGAGGCATGGCCCCTTGGCCCTTAACATCTTCTGCATTTTCATGTATTTGGAAGGCAAAGAGATGGCCTCTGTGATGGTTGATGTTCTGCTATGACTGCTATGACTATTCAATGCTTTGTTTCTTTGCCTTAAATGTCCAGCATTAAATTTAAATTAATTATCTGAGGTATATTAAGAGCTTATCTGATCTGCAACTTCAAATCCAACCAAACCTTCCTAACCTTCAGTTAGGCAGATTTACATACTAACTAGAGAGGGAGGAAACAATCTCATGCTGCTCCTAGCTTATGCAGACAGCCTAGGCTGTACCTACTCTACAGAAATAATGCAGTTTGACTCCACTTTAACTGCCATGGCTCCTTGTATTTGTAGTTTGTTGTGGTACCAGAGTTCTCTGATAGAGAAGGCTGAATAGCTCACAAAACAATAACTCCCAGAATTCCATAGCATTGAGCCATGACAGTTAAAATGGTATCAGACTGGATTATTTCTGTATAGCAGATGCACTTTGTAAATCAAAACAAAAATAACTTTAAGGTTAAATTTAAGCTTATAATTCCATATCATATTTTGAGCTTGAAGCCCTTTACATGAAGGTCAGCCCTGTCAAAAACAATGGGATTTACTTGTGAACAGACATGTATGGTCTTGCTCTGGAATTTTCCTAGCTAGAAGAAAAAAATCTGGATCTGTAGAGCTCAAGAATATCACTGTTATACCCATATTTGGGGTGGCACAGGGGAGGTGCATGAACTGGAGCACAGATACTGAGGACAGTTTCATTTGGGAGAGACGACTGATTTGCAGGAGTACAGTATACCTTTGAGTCATGAGTGTTCTGCATGTATAGTTTGGTTATGATAAATATGCTCCCTTCTTCAACTAAGGCTGGCAAACTTAAATTTTAGGATTTTGATTAGCCACTTACACTTGCAAACAATCTTGCTGATATCTTAGTTTTAATCTGTTTCCTCTTTCTTTGGGGATAATGTAAGTAGTGAAGGTATTTTCCTTTTTGCACATTAAGACTGCAGCCCTGTGCACATCTATATAGGGGCAATTTTTAAATACTGAGATGTAACATCTGAGTAAAACATGGAGGATTGTAGCGCAAGGAAGGTGTCCTCGTCTATTTTACTCATCAGAAATATACATAATTTTCTGGAAGCTAAGTGTTAGAGGAACATGATTTAATTCAAACTTGTAGTACTAAGCAATGGTTTAGCATTCCATCCGTTACAGGTTCACTGAAATGAACTGACTCCCTAGCTTAAAAATTTAAGAACAATAAAATTCCTTTCAATGAGAGTTCCAACAGTGAAATACTATTGTTGTCTTTAAAATATTAATCTGCCAACTAATCCAAACACAATTTTTTTTTCTTCCTTTCTTTCCATCACGATCTCCTGAAAATAATAAAAGAACATTCTGAGGAAGACAGAATTGGACAAGAAAAAGAAAAATTAACAAGATGAGAGGAGAAAGATTTCTTGTATACTTGATTTTATTTTATTTTTTTCCTTAAAAAGTCTGAAGGCCAGCCTCTTTGGCCTGGAAGTTTGGAAGGAGGCATCTTTCTAGGTGATTGCTTTGCTCTTTATTTATTTTGTGATGAGACAAACCTTTGGGAAGTGGGAGTGTTTTTTGTTGTTTGTTTTGAATTTTGGATTAATGGCAGGGATCCCCAAATGCAGGATTTGACAAGAAAATTTTATCTTTTATTTCATCTGATAAATAGTGGCAACATGTCCACATTCCCATAGTTGGCATGCTTATTTATCATCACCAGGATTCATAGCCGTTCAGTATTTAGATCTACTCTTCAGTCCTCTGTTGAACCTGGCGCTTCATTGCCCTGTAAATTGTATAATACAATTTTGTAGAACAGCAGGCTGTCCTTGACCATCAACATGGCTGTAGTCTATACATTTTCCAGCTATTATACAACTATTGTTGTGCAGCACAAGGGACCTGACCTCTATACATCATTTCAGCTCTCCACTCTGGCATAATCAGTTGTTAGGTTTGCTAACCAAGTGGGAGAAGAGCTAGGCAGATTTTAATCCTGGGGTTTAGCTGCCAGAATTTGGGAGATAAAAGTCAAAAACATGCTCTTGTTGCCAGGATGTAAGTATGTTTCAAGTAACATCTGCAACAACATGGGGTGTTTCCAGATAAAGGATGTTTAGAACTACCAATTAAACAGCACTGTGCATCTTCTTCATATTTTTAAACAATTTGGTGGGGGAGACGATGGAAGAGCTGAAATAAGTTTGTAATATCTGGAGTCTGGACCAACAGTAAAATTAAGTATTTGAGGCAAAGCAACTACTGGATAAAACACATTTGAATTTGGGAATTTTCATCTACTGCTGACTTGCAGATTGCCATGTCAAGTGTATACATATACGTTCCCAAATCCATATTGTGGTAATAGCTTTTATTAGACCAATCAATAAATAATAATAATAATAATAATAATAATAATAATAATACATTTTTATTTATAGCCTGCCCCTCTGCACGGCAATCGGGGCGGGTTACAGCATTTAAAAACAGAGTTAAAACTTCCCCTCATCCCACAATCCAACCCTCCCATCCTCTTAAAACAGAATTAAACTAAGAAAAAGTTAAAATACCATAATACTATAAAACGATAAAACAATAACAAGGAATCAATGATAAAAACAAAATGAGAACTCATCTCCGATCAAACAGCCATTATTCTTGGAAGGCCTGCTGGAAGAGATCCTTCTTTACTGCCTTTTTAAATGCAGCAAGAGTAGTAGTGAGATGGATCTCATCCGGCAGGCCATTCCAAAGTCTGGGAGCGGCGGCAGAAAAGGCCCTCTGGGAGGTCTGAGACAGCCTAGTTTTTATTGGCTGTAGCAGATTCCTCCCAGAGGACTGGAGGGCGCGGGAGGGATCATATGGGGAGAGGCGGTCCCTAAGATAAGATGGACCCAAGCCATGTAGGGCTTTAAAGGTCAAAACCAACACCTTGTACTGCGCCCGGAAACCAATCGGCAGCCAGTGGAGGGACTTAAGCACCGGTGTTATGTGCTCCCTCCTAGATGTTCCGGTAATTAACCTGGCTGCCATGTTTTGCACTAATTGTAGTTTCTGGGTTAGGCACAAGGATAGCCCCATGTAGAGTGCATTGCAGTAGTCCAGACGTGACGTTACCAGAGCATGTACCACGGCTTCCAGATCCCTCATGTCCAGATAAGGGCGCAGTTGGCATATCAGCCGAAGCTGATAACAGGCACTCCTGACCGTTGCATTCACCTGACTAGTCATGTGAAGTGACAACTCAAGAAGAACCCCCAAACTGCGAACACAGTCCTTAGAGGAGAGTGTGACTCCATCCAGGACTGGAGACTGTATTCCCAGATCTGGTTTCGGGCCTGTGACTGTGAGTACCTCCGTTTTGTCTGGATTCAGCTTCAATCTGTTTTTCCTCATCCAATCCATTACCGCTCTAAGACAGTCATTAATAGGAGAGACGCCATCTGAAGTCTGAGACAATGATTTGGTCATGGAAAAATATATCTGGGTGTCATCAGCATACTGAAGACACCGTGCTCCATGCCTCCAAATGATCTCACCCAGAGGCTTCAAGTAGATGTTAAATAACATCGGGGACAGGATGGCGCCCTGAGGGATGCCACAATTAGGCTCAATTTTTGAAGAGCAACTGTCCCCGAGCCTCACCCTCTGGGATCTGCCCAAGAGGAAGGAATGGAACCACTGCAAAGCAGTGCCTCCGATTCCTAACTCTCTCAGGCACTCCAAGAGGATGGCATGATCTATAGTATCAAAGGCCGTTGAGAGATCCAAGAGCACCAGGATCACACTACCCCTGTCGATGCCCAGGCGGAGGTCATCGGTCAGAGCAACCATGGCCGTCTCCACTCGGTATCCTGTCCTGAAGCCAGTTTGAAATGGATCAAGATAATCGGTTTCATCCAAGACTGCTTGGAGTTGGGAAGCAACTGCCCTCTCAATCACCTTGCTTAAAAAGGGAAGCAAGGAGACTGCTCTGTAGTTGTTTCTATCCAGGGGGTCCAGGGAAGGTTTTTTCAGGAGTGGCTTAACCGCCGCCTCCTTTAAACAAGATGGTATACTACCCTCCCTGAATGACGCATTGATTGTGTCCCGAAGGAACACCTTCAACGCGTCCCCTCCCTGGATGACCAGCCATGATGGACAAGGATTGAGGGCAAGTCATCTTGCTCATCCTTCCAAGCAGCTTGTCCATGTCATCGGTACTCACAGATTGGAATTGATCCAGTAAAGTGCCATCAACGGAGTTGCTGGATGCCTCGTCTACGGATTCTGCCAAAACACTGGCGTCCATGTCGGCTCTTATCTGAGAGATTTTATCTGCAAAGTGGATGTTAAATGCCTCACAGCAGGCTGTCGTTGGGTTAAGTAGGGGGCTCTGCCGGGCGGGACTATGTAGATGCAATACGTGCAGAACAGACAGATTTCTGCGCTCCACGTAAAGCCTCCCTATAGGAGTCAAGATGCTTCCTAAGGCAAGTTCTGTCGGATAAGAGACAAGTCCTCCGCCATTCGCACTCTAGTTGTTGTCCGGCCCGCTTCATCCTCCTAAGCTCCTCTGTATACCATGGCTTACGGTTTGAAGCGGACCAGAAAGGATGCTTGGGAGCGATTGTGTCAATAGCCCTGGTGAGATCAGTGTTCCAAGTATTCACCAAGGCTTCGACAGAATCACCGGCATTACCAACCATTAAACCCTCTAAGACCTTCCGGAAACCAGTTGGTTCCATTAGCCTTCGAGGGCGGACCGTTCTAATGGGTCCGCCACCCCCGGGAGGGCGGACAATAGCCTTTAGTTCTGCCTTGATCAGAAAATGGTCTGTCCATGACAATGCAGAGGGTTTTCTGACCTCCACCCACAGATGTTCCTGCTCCATACTAAAGACCGCATCGAGGGTATGACCAGCACAATGTGTGGGCTTGTCGACCAACTGGGATAGGCCCATGTTTGTCATGGTATCCATGAACTCCTGAGCCGCACCAGTTAGATCTTCTAAACTGGTTTCGAGTGGGATGTTGAAGTCGCCCAGAACCAAAAGTCTGGGCGACTCCAACAGCAACTCAGAAACCAGAATGGTCAGCTCAGTTAGGGAGTCTGTTAAGCAATGGGGTGGCTGGTATACCAACAGGATCCCTAAACTATCCCTGGTCTTCAGGCTAAGGTACATACACTCTATATGGGTCGTTTTCTGGATAGGCTTTCTGATCATGGTTAAGGTGTTCCTATGGACCAAGCTATGCCACACACACACCCGCCCACTTTCCCTCACCTGCTCACTGACTGAGTACCCAGCCGGGAGGGCCTGTGCCCATGTTGCGGAGCTGGTATCCCCCAGCCAGGTCTCAGTGAAGCATGCCAGGTCGGCCGCCTCATCCACTAAACGATCGTGGATGATATGGGTCTTGTTTTTGACTGACCTAGCATTGCAAAGGAACAGGTTGAGGGTCAGTGGAATGGTTGGTACACTCTCCAAGTTATCCTGGGAAACAGAGCAAACTGAAGGAGGGATAGATATTAAGCATCGATCCCTCCTTCTTTTTTAACATTTGTTAACTCTGTTACCGCCATACCTTCCCTGCCCCCACACAACCTGAATATCCGCTCCCAGTCTATAATCAACTCCGCTATGTGGAGGGCGAGATGAGTTGCCAACTGATTCCAGTCCCATCTAAAGCAGAGGCTTCATAGATGGGGGAAGGGCCGCGGGGGAAGATAGGGCCTTTGCAGACTGCCAGAAATAGTGCACATTAAATTGAGGCACTGCCCTGACTCAGTGCTAGGGAATCATGGGAACTGTAATTTATTGTGGCACAGAGTTCTCTGACAGAGAAAGCTCAATGTCCCAGAAAAAAAATACAATTCCCATGACTCCCTAGCACTGAGCCAGGGCAGTGCCTCAATTTAATGTGCACTATTTCTGGCAGTCTGCAAAGGCCCATAGTCTTCCAAGGTCACCGCAGCTGCTCCAGAAAGCTTTATTTTAAAAAGTCTGTGTAAGTTTTCAAGAACACCAGGACTCTTCTTCAGGCAAAATGTTAGAAAAAAAATTGACAGGGTAAGAAGGGAGGGAATGACCAATCTTAAACACTTGTCGATAGCATATCTTCACAAGATAGTGCAGATGGGCCTGCAGGATCTCAAAATAGGCTCAATAGCTATTAGATTTCACTCTGAATGGCCATAGGCTTTCTGGGAACACCAAAAGTAATAAAAGACTTTAATTCTTCATTTTCAAACTACAAACACTTTCTGCAAAAATTCAGTTCACCCCGACAACGCAGTACCCAGGATGTGGAGTGGTGCAGAGCAATGAGACTACGTGGGAGCAATACACATCTCCATAGCTTTGGACCTGCATAGGTAGCCGAATTTTTGACCTGAAATGTTGATAATCCTTCATAACTCTCAGGAGCACAGATTCTTCTTGCAGAATACTCAGGTGAATGTATTTGGTGCAAATCAACAGTTTAAAGGAAAACAGTTTAAAGACAATACAAGTAGTTACTCATACTTTAAATGAGTGAAGATTTTTTTAAAATGTTTAATCTTTTTTTAAGAATTATTTTATCTGTCACACATTGCTTGGGAGCCTTGGCAGGTTAAAAGTTAATAAATAAATACGAAAAAGCAGCAGAAGTAGGATTGGAATCCTTAATAGAAGAGATGAAGAGAAAAGACAACAGTTGTACCTGCGCTGCAGAAATAATTTATTTTGACACTGCTTTAAGTGTTATTGCTCCATCCTATGGAATCCTGGGATTTCTAGTTTATCTCTGACAAATCCCAGGATTGCATAGCCCAGAATTGAGTCATGGCAGGTAAAACGGTGTCAAACTGCATTATTTCTGCAATGCAGAGGTACCCAATGCCTCAGGGTGTTGAGAAAGATGGTTTTAGTCTTGCAATTAGCCCAACATGTTTCAGCCTAGTAATATTTAATGACTTCTTTGGGGATTATTAAAAGATAAAAGAAAGAAAAAGGACAGTAGATAAACAACAAAAATTATAACAGGAGACAAGTTACAATAAGTAATATCAATTTTGTGCTTATATATATTGCATCAAGATGCATGTCTCAATTTTTAAAATGTCTATTAACCCAAATAAACTAAGGGTACAAAATACTACTTAGAGTGCAGCTTTAAAATTGCCTGGAGGGATTCCAGAAAGTCTGCCTCCAAAGCTTACACCTGGCAACTGAGAGTTTGAAAAGCAAGAGGCAGAGCATTATATTATTCCAATTTTTTCAACATAGCATTTCTACAGCAGAGTGGAAAGTTAGGGGATATGTGAAAACTTGCTTTTTAAAATAGGCAGATGTACTCTGAGTCCACATGTAGACCATGGGGAACTAACATGTCATGTCTCAGAATCCAATCCATTATTTTTTAAAGCAGGGCCCTCTCATTCTGAAGGAAAGTTTCTCAAGACTCAAAAGCATAGATCATTAAAGGAGTGATCATGTTCCAGAAAATGCTCAACCAAAAGGGCACCTGGTCTTTTGTTCCTGATATTACTAAGATGTTCCCCTATACAATTTTTTAAAGTTCTAGATTTTTTTTCTTATAATTTGCTGCAGGGACACCTGATGGCATAAATCAACACCCTGACTTTGGGGGGAAGCAGACGGATGGCCGTGGGCTGCCCCGGGAAGCTGCACCACGGGGCCGAGGTATCCCCACACCTCAGCCCCGCGGCGCAGCTTCACCGCCCCTGGAAGGAGTGCTAAAATAGCGCTCCTTCCACAAGTCGCCGAAGGTGCGCCACAAAAGGCTGGCGGCACACCTTCAGCGACTCTTCCGCCTCAGCGTGTGTGAACGCTGCAGCGGAAAGACATCGTCGGAGCCCCGGCCATGTGGAGGGGCCGGCGTTCCGACGATGCCTTCGGGAAGGGATTGGAGTGCCCACCGTGCAGCTGCCCCTCCCCTTCCTTGCCCCCAAAACGGCCCTTTGCGCCATCTGCTTCCCCCCTTTGTCTCTTCTCCACATCCCCCCAATAAACAAATGCCACCAAGAAGGAGAAGAGGGGAGAGGGAGGGGGAGCCATTCAACCAATCCTGCTACTTAGATGATGGTGATCACACATAGGACAGGGCTGGGGCGCTGTCTGCATAGGGCAAAAGGCTCATCCCACCCCTATTCTGGCATCATCCTGTTCAAGCAGCTTCATTTATATACTGCTTCATACCATGCTATGGGGTGTCTAAGCGGTTTACAACTATAAGCTCATTGCCCCCCAACAGTTGAGTACTCATTTTAGCGACCTCGGAAGGATGCAGGCCTGAGTCTAGACTGAGCCCTGGCTAGTATTGAAGTCACAACCTTGTGGTCTATGAGTGAGTGGCTGCAGTACAGGCATTTAACCACTGCGCCACCAGGGCTCAAACGACACATGTCCCAAACCCTAATGCTGGTGCAAACAGTCCAGACAATGTCTAACAGATTCCACATCAAAACCAGGGTATAACAGCCTTACAACAGATTAAAATAATATACCTCTTGCTCCAGATCTTCTGGGAAGATTCAGAGACCTCCATTACCATCCCATGGCCACTGTCTGCATACACGTTCTGCTGAGCTGTGCAGTGCGTCTGTTGCCACCATGGTTGGTTCATTCTGAGGTCAAAACAAGGTGCCCATCCATGTGATCAGATGTACCAGATGCTCAGGGGGATGCCTGTGCAGACAGCCATGGCATAGAAACAAAAGGCCAGGTAACAGGAAGAGATTGGGCAGCTGTGGGACCAGGATACTGTGGGCTGACCCTGGAGTATCCTGGCCCATAAAGGAACAACTTTAGAGAGAAATGTAGGAAGAAAGAAGACCAAGTATTTAAAAGTCCCATGAAGATCAGTTCTCGTATGATCTTAACCCGTTATTTTTATGCCTTCTTTTACTGCCTGAAGTTATTTAAGTAAAACCATGAAAATATTTGTTTTTAGTCAAAAAGGTAATTTATCATGTAGCCAGACATGCATGATGGCTTCAGTATTTGTAATGTTCAGCAAGTGTGCCAAGAAAGGTAAAGAAAAGAAAAGTAGAGGAAAGGATGTTGTGTTTTGGTGGCAACAGCATCACATAAGTTGGCCATGTCAAGGGCCCTTTCACACAACACGCTTATAGTGCTGTGATTCTACTTGAACTGCCATGGCTGCATCCTATGGAATCCTGGGGTTTGTAGTTTGGTTAGAGTCACCAGAAGAGCTCCCTGACTGAGAACTCCAAAGGCTTTCCATCAACTCCCAGTTCCAGGATTCCATAGACCAGAATCATGACAGAAAAAGTGGGCACTATATTGTGTAATGGGAAGAAAGAGCCCCTAGAGATAAGAATCAGGGTTCCTGTTTACAAATTAAAACAGCAATACAAGTGTTCCCCCTCTTCCTCATCTTTTAGGTCACACACAATTATTTTCTAGGAATATGTACGTCTCTGGTTCTCTAGTTGTTCTTATATTATTACGTTATTATTATAAAGTATGTTTTAAATGGGCCAGCATGGAGTAGTGATTTGAGTGTTGGACTAGGACTCTGGAGACCAGGGTTTGATTCCCAACTCAGCCATGAAACTCACAGGTGACCTTAGGTAAGTTACATGCTCTCAGCCTCAGGGAAAGGCAATGGCAAACTTCCTCTGAGCAAATCTTGCCAAGAAAACCCCATGATACATTTGCCTCAGGGTTGCCATAAGTGAGAAATTACTTCTAGGCAGACAACAACAGCAGCAGCAGCAACAACAAATGTTGTTAATAAACCCAATGCTGTTGAAACTTATTGTTGTCAACAATAGATGGTATTAAAGCATCTTTTAAAAAAATACTATAACCAAGAACAGTTCTTTGAGTTTTGCTGTAAATATTATCCCACTTCCACCCTCATTATATGACTCCCATAGATTGTAAGGCCAACTGTGTTATCACCAATTCTGCCTCACCTTCCAACTAAATACTTCTGAAGCAGTGGATTGTAGTCCATGAAAGCTTATGCCACAATAAATATTAAATTTTTAAAGTGACAAAAAATTCTTTGTTATCTTTTTGCTGCTGCATAGTAGAGAATACCAACATGGCAGCTTTCTGGAAAATACCCTCTCTACTGAAGTATCTTTCATCACCCACATGCCACTGAAACTGGCCATAACTCCTTCACGAAAAAGTACAACCACAAATTTCTGTTTAATCACCACACACGTGCCAGTCTGACCAATGCTGGCCACAGGCAACAAGTACAGAAAAATATGGAATATCCACATAGAGTAACCACCTATCTTGTCATTTCAATTTTGTGGTGCCAGTAGCATGGCATCTTGCTTCCAGAACTCATTTTTATTTTTAAATTAATGTCTTCATTACTCCTGCGAACTTGAAGTTATACACATTGCTTTCATCCTTTCCACTGTATTCTTGCTACATCCCTCTATAAATCAGGCAGGGTGGGGAGGAGGGAGAAAGAGAAACTGGTCCAAGATCACCCATTGAACATAATGTCTCATTGACTCTGGGCCTTGAATCTGTATCATTCAGGTCCAAGTCTAATACTTTGGTCATTACATCACAATATTAGGAATCAATGTGGAAGTGGAAGAGAAAAACAACCAGGCAGTTAATGCTGAACACTTGAAGAAACAGCTTCACTCACCATTTTTCTACTACAGATTGAGAGTGGAAGATGAATAGTACTCCTTTGTCTCATCCGTTCCTTCACTGCAATATTTTGTTTGTTCTCTTAGTAATTATGGTCCTATTTCTAAAGTTTCACTGGTATAACTTCTCAGAAGAAGACACTGAGACCTTTCCTGTTTTCCTGACAATTTATTGCTCCATATGGGATGTCAAAATTCATGATGTTATTAAGATAACACTGATGGTGTTAAATCCTGATTGCTGTAAATTATGGAATTTACATAAATTGTAACTAACTATTCAGCAGCTAATTCAATGAGTCTACTCTAGTTGGGTCTAACAACTGGATTTAGCTCATAATAAATAAAGAATATATTCATGTCTGAGCATTCAAAGAATAAAACTTCTGAGTTCATCCATACAACAACAAATGATTGAAGAGATCATTCCCATAACATTCCCAAAACCAGACAGCACCTTATTGTGAACTATGACAGCTTTGTGCCACAAAGATCACCATACACAGAGACACTTCTGATTTTTGCTCTGTAATTGTGGAATTATTTCCCCCAAAGATATGGCAAAATCTGAGTTTGTGTTTTCTTTAGAGGAAATCTTAAATTTGGCCTGGCTTTGGTAGCTCGTGTTACATCACTGGAACAGGGCACTGTCGTGTGGACTGTTTGAACCATACATAGTCACACACTTTGGAATAGGTTGAGCTGAAAATTTAAATTAAAATAACTAACAGAATTAAACATGACTTATGAAGGCCAGTCCTTTACTTTTAGATGTGCCTAAACTCTTGTTTGTTCATTCTTTAATACAGTTTATTTTTAACTGTGCATTTTTTATCTGTTGTAAGCTGCTTTTAGTCCGAAACTGAGAAAAAGAAATAATAATAATAATAACAATAATAATACCCCACCCCTCTGCAAATGTAAAAAGAATAGCAACAATAACAATAATAATTTATACCACCTCATTTTGAACTCAAGGCAACCACAGCTATGCTGAAAATCCCCGTCATAATCAAAGAATGAAGATTTCTAATTTAAGGATACTGTGAACTAATAAAGCACCCCAAACTGACACTGACAAAACACTCGGCTCTGTTGATCTTAAATCTCATATGTTTTTATTTAGTTGTTCTACATGAGGCCATAGGAGGCTTAAGGTATAAGAATAAAACAAAAAGCATTTAAAACAATGTGTGGCATAAAAGTTTTAAAGCCATCAAACAGACAATCGTATTAGAATAATCCTTAATACCTTTCTGAATCAAAAAGTCCTGCCGCCCCTTCTGAAGCCATCCAAGATATGCTTCAACAGATTTCCTCCCTGAGGTTAATGGGCTAAGGCTATCTTTCAGTCTGTATAAGACAGGGCTCTTAAAGGATTCTAGCAATCTTGCATGAAATTTAATGATGGTGATGATGAAGTTGAGCTTGTTGTTGTTTATAATCATAACAAGAAAAGCATCAGTGATATATCCTAATAAGTTCATTTCGATTGTTCCTTTTTTACTGATTTTCCCATCTTTTCTCTACCCCCCGCATGAGTTTTGCTTTATGTACAACAGAAATTTGCCAAAACTAACCACATCCTGAACTTCAATATAAAACAAACAAAAAAGCCATCTCCCCCTTGTTCCTAAATATTCAAAACACACCCGTCTCCCCTTTCGGCTTTATTATGTTAAAATTTGTTTTGTGTTGAAATTATCAGGTTGTTTTGCATGAGTTGCTTGGCTATGATCTCTAAGCAGTATGTGTGCTGCTCACTGCTGCTGCCAGATTTAAGAAAAGATGAGTAAACTTCTGAATCTGATAGTGTGTGCAGCAGAATACCAAAAAGGGGGCTTCTTTGTTCTCCATAAACAGTGTATTTACTTTGATCTGGTCAAATGAATTAATGAAAAGAAATGACACATTCCCATTTTGCATGGTGTTTGGGGCTCCTGAGACGGAAATGAGTTTAATTTATCAGGGTAGGATATTTGGTAACCCTCCCCTCCCATGCACGCACGCACACACACACACACACACACACACACAAATTTCCCCCTCCTTCTTTTCTAAAGGGAGGCGGAGAGGCATCCTTTTCTAAAATATGGCCTCATGTGTGCCACAAAGCAGACTTTTTCTCCAGTCAAACCCCACCTCATAACACTGTATATAGCCATGTATATGCAAGAGTTATTACAAATCTTATACAGGAAACTATTCACTTGATCTTTGCCTCAATCCTATTAGGACCCCCCTGGAGTTCTAAATGGATACCAGCCTGTCACAGCACTGTTGCTGTGACTACCTAGTCTTTATAGAACAAGAAAAAGAAATGATAGTGATTGGCAGACCTTCCTTGCCCTAGTATGTAACACAAAGGGAAACAAAATGAAGAGGAAGTGAGGCTCTTATTATAGGTTTGATGCTTCTTAACCTTACAGAACCTTACACCCGGTACATGTCACCATCTAAGCACAAAGCCTCCAAAGGCTAGACTTGAGTAATGTTTTGGCATCAACCGGTGGTGGGGTGAGGGGCATTGGAAGGGGGAAAGAATCCAGCCCAAAAGAAATTATTAGCATTTATTTAGAATTGTTTGGCGTGCAAAGGTGCTGACTGGTATACAACTGAGCAAGAATTGGGGAGGGAAAGATCTTAGGGCTAAAAATCTATTTTGCCTCACACACAAGGACTCCTGCTAGAAGTTAGACGCCCTGGTCTTTGGGTAAGATGAGCAGGTTTTGGCCCCCCAATAGAAAAGATTGAGAGGCTAGCCAAGAAAGGAATTGTATGCAGTGCTATTTGCCCTGCATGAGAAAGAAAGGAATTTGATAAATCCCACCATATGGTGCCATACTGTATCTTGATGGCTATAAATAATAGCCTTTCTGTTTCAGATTTGCTTTTGTTTTTCTTGGTAGCAGTGACAGATTTCTAGCAGTGGTGGCTATGAGAAGTACAAAATGTAGTTTGTTGGCTTTTATCTACTTTTTTGTGCAACATATAAGCACTACTGGCATTGAAGGAAACAGGCTAAGAAACTTTGCAGTCTCTGAACAAGGATTTAGAAATGCAGACTGCGAGTAGATAAATAAATAAATAAATAAATAGGATGTAGGGGGGCATTTTCCATGCCTTGGTTTTGCACAATCAAGAATGACTAAACAGGTTGGGAGGGGGATTTAGTACATTTTCTTACAAATCCTTAATAATGAAACTAGTTTTAGGATATCTGATTGTTGAGCTCAAAAGAAGAAACAAGTTTTGTTTGGGATTATTGTTTAAATGTGATGAAAGATTCCAAATTCAAAAGAAGAAATTTGAGATTATCATTTAAATATGATGAAAGATTCCAAATTCTGGAAGGCAGCTGATTTTTACATCGGGTTATAAAGAACATGACACTGTGCATCTTTTTCACTTTAATGTAAATTTTGTGTTGCACAGAAGACTGGAAATGTTCTAGCTCCTCTTAAAAAGAAACTTTCAAGTTAATTTCATATGCATTCATTTACTTCTACTTTCCAGCACAGGGTTTCAAAAATGTTTGATCAAATATTCATGCAGAATCCAATATTTAAGGGTATTGATGTGAAGAATTTTCTGAGTGTACAGTAAAAAGTTACTGTAGCAAATGAAAACTTGTTGTGTAATGAGGAAAGGTATCTAAATGTCAGTCTCAAAGGGTAAAAAACAATTGGTATTCTAACTTTGCTTACTGAAATTTAGTAAGAGCAGCAGTTGATTTCAGAGGAATTAAGAGGGATTCTTACAGACTTAAGTTATTGCCTTTCTGAAAACTGACAAGGTGGAATAAGAAAGATTTTTTTTCATTATTACTTTGACTTTGACTGTATATTACATTTTCAATTCCTGTTGTCATTCAGAGTGGAAGGTTAAAACAACGGGAAACATAGAATTATGCAGTAACACATTATTAACTAATTTTAAAAAAAAACAAATCTAGTATCTCTCAAGCAAATGTCCTAACTCTGTAGGGACTAAATATCAAATTTTAGAAATGTAACAGAATTGTTCCTTAAAATTGTTTTGATAACTTTTAGGATTATTGTTAAAAATTATTAATCTAATTTTTCTCTAACTTCCTACACTCTGCCTGCCCAAGTAAATTAAAAAATAACACACACACATACACACATAGAAATATATACATATAATAACATTTTATATATAATATGTTATGATTTTTTACATTTTTACGTCTAGTGGTACTCAGCATAATGCATGTTAAAAAGACTATCGTGCATTTTTTGTGCATTGTTTGAAAAAATCATATAATGCTTTTTTTTAGCTTAAAAAAGAAGTAACTTTCTCAAATTCTGTTTCACTGGTTTTTACAACAAAAGACAAAACACTGTATGAAATTATTCAACAAATGTATAAGATAAGCAGTGCTGGGCAGAATAAGAAAGAAAGAAAAGTGAGGATGAAGCAAGATAAAACAAACTGTTTATTATTAAATCTCTGATACTTTATTGCTGTATGGGGGGATAGCAGTGAAAGGCACAGATCATGCAACATTATTACAATTAGAAGCCATAAACTTAAAGTACTAATTCTTATTTACATTTCATTCCTCTTTATTGCTGTGTATAAACTTTTAAAACCAATGCATTGACTTTAATCACTGCGAACTGCACTCCAAAGATATTTTCCTCATCATAAAAAAACATTTAAAAGACTGGTTCTTTTGGAGACTTATAAAAGTTTTAAAAGAGAACAAAAAACTTGAGTGGGAAAATTTAATCTAACATAATTCAATACTAAATCTTAGTAGAACTAGAAATCTTAATTCGTATTGATTTTAAACAACAAACAGAAAATACATTTAGAAAACATTTGGTTGAGGAATGTTTCTCCTGTTTTAAATATCTTATTTGACGTTTTTAGCTCTAGTTATGGCTATTTTGCAGATATATCGCTAGGTATATAGAGTTATTAATGTATCAGTTTATGAAATAGGTGCATTTTATTTCAAACAATTTATAGGGATTAATAAAATTAATAACATTTGTCTTTATTCTGACTCTGGTACCTTCTACACTTTATCTCACTTTTGTTTCTTAAGATGTGTGGCTATCACTACATTATCTTTTTAAAAGTTGCTGCATCCATCATACTGAAAACAAAATTATTGAGAGAGAGCAGAAAACTAGTTAAAACTAACTAAAACTAGATCCTTCCAGTGCTAAAAATAAATCCTGTGTGCCTTCAAAGCATAATAAGACAATACTATGTTTTTGATTACCCTTTGGAGTTCTTTTCTTGCATTAAAGCAACATCATTAAAATTTTGACATTTCCACTCCATTTAGCTATCTTATCCTTCACTGTTTGTTCTCAGGAAATCTGCTCTGTTTTGTTGAGTTATGAAAACCATTGAAGTTAAAACTCCCCATGTTTGGTGTCAAACCCTCCCCTGCCACCCCCCACCTCACCTCTCTTTTCAAGTCTGCCCTAGAGAAGCTCTTGGAAAACTGAAAGCATTTCCAATTGTGAAATGAGCAGTGAGTTTGCACCACCTTCTGGCACAGTGGGGTACTACAGCAGCTGATATTTCCATATCAGCAATATTTTTGTGACTAGAGTGGAAACAAAAAATCCCCTGTTTGGCAGAGGAAAGTTAAGTTTCTGTTTCCAGTCCTATAGTTAGCTTCTTCATCTGAGTTAAAACCTCTCTGTTTCTAGACAAGGAAACTAGAGTACTACTTTTGGAAAGTATTTTTTCCTCAGATGAAAAGAGAAAATGATTTTTGTCACTTCATTGTATGGAAGGGCTGCCCATCTACAGCACCATGATTCTTTCCCCTCCTTCCTTCTTTCCTTCCTTCCTTCCTTCCTTCCTTCCTTCCTTCCTTCCTTCTTTCCTTTATTTTTTCAAGGGTATGTGCTTGTGCTTGCAACCTGGCCATCATAAACCCAGGGGATTGTGGTAGGGGATGACAACATCCATCTATCAAAAATTTTGGAAAAGGGCTAACTATATTCTTCATTAGTTTCTTTTGGGCGTGGGGGGTAGCATTGGAGAAAGCCAGCATAGTGTAGCAGAGTTGGGCAACAACTCTCGAGATCACGCTTTAATTCCCTACTTGGCAATAGAAACCCACTGGGTGACTTGGGTGAGTCTCAAACTCTCAGCTCCAGAAAACCCCACAATAGGTTTACCTTTGGGGTTACCATAAATCAGAAATGACTTGAAGGCACACAACAACAACATGGGTTTGGATGGAACTGCAAAAGAAAAGTCTTAGAATTTTGTCAACCAAATCTTCTCTGGGAAATTTTTGCTTCATTGTAATCATTTTGTAATCCCACAGTATTTTGTTGTGATGTTTTAGCTCTGGAAAATTTGAGTGATCATCATTCTACACATGGGCTGACTTCTTACCAATCTGTAAATTACAAAATCAGATTGAAAAGGCAGAGATGGAATTGTGGGTGATAGGCCCAGACACAAACAATGGCCAAGGGTAGTTCTTTGTTTGATGGTAATACAGTTGCAAATTCTTCCTCTTTTGACAGAAACTTTTTTTAAATGCTTCCACATATAAATAAACAGGCAAGAGTTTCCTGAAAGAGATCTCTCATTGTGTTTATTCCTTCTGTGCTGCTTTCAGAAAGGTTTATTGTAATCATAACTGTAGTTATAATTATCAATATTGGAATAAAAAAGTGCATAACCCACTTGAAATCTAAGATGCATAGTCCATTATACTTTTTAACAAAACCTCTAATTACCACCCCATTCTGCTGCTTATACAGAAGAGGAATACACTAAAGGATTTCTTATTCTTTCTGTTAAGCTATTCCTCCTTCTGTAGTTTCCTCCTTTTTAATTGGAAACCTTCATCTTTCTAATGCAGGGATTCGTTTCCTGATTATTATTCTGTAAAGCACTCTACATATTGATGGCACTGCAATTATCATTATTGTTGTTAGTAGTAGTAGTAGTAATAGTAGTGGTAGAAGCACCAGTAGTACAGTCGGTCCTCCATATCCACAGATTCTGCATGTTTGGTTCAACCATCCATGGTTTAAAAATAGGTTTTTTAAATCCAAAAAGCAAACCTTGATATGCCATTTTATATAAGGGACACCAGTTTGTATTTAATGTGACTTGAACATTCATGGATTTTGGTATTCACAGGATGTCTTCAAACCAAGCCCATACCAAAGTGGATATGAAGGGCTTACTGTATTTAGGTCTATTGTTGATTAAAATTCTTTGCCGAAGCTCCTGTAGAATATTATTGGCAATTCACACAGCTTCAAAATATTACTTGGTAAGAATTGGCTTTTGATCCAAGATAGAGGTCAAAGCAGCAACAGTTCTATTCATCTTTGGATTTATTGACAGAATGTTTGCAGAAGACAATGCTCCCCAAAATATTACATGTTACATACATGTTAGAACTTTAATCCATAAGGCAACCAAAAGAAGATTTTCATTTACTGTACCTTAAAAGGTGATGGCTTTGTCCTATTGGACTTTAACATATCTTTAGGAGTGTACCCTGACTGAACTTCAGTATCCAAATACTTCATATGATTTTATTTATATAAATGAATATGGTCAGGGATGAAAGGACTTCTTCATAGGACATTGCCACTTTGCGAAGGGTATTTTATGTGAAAATCCATTCTGTGTTGTACCATCATGCCACAGAGGTTAGGCAGTGTTGTGTGATATGTGTCTATGTTGACCACCCCTCAGCTCTTGCAGTAGTAATGACCTGAACTTCATAATGAAAGGGCTGTCCATACATTCAATGGCAAATTCTAACACACCATAACTTACTGCAGGGAGAAACTGCCATGAAGAGAGACATTCCATGTAGCATTTTGAAGCATTTAAAATGGCCCTTAGCTGAAGAAAGAGCTTGCCTGACTTTTCAAATGCTGGCAGGCATGGACAGTATGAATATCTCACTCACACTGATGGATTGGTTCCCCACCAGCCTGTGAACTTCAGAATCATACAGCAGCTGTGACAAAATGGCAGCTATTATTTTCTTGAAAAGATGGCCAAAAGCCTCAGACCTGCGCAGGTACCTTGATACATTTAACCAACCCAGAAAAAAGCTATTCTGCTGTTTCAATGTATGTGTAGGCTGCCTCTGGTTGTTCAGACAGTCAGAGTGGAGGTGCACTATGCACACAGTCAGAATTATTATTATTATTATCAGTGTTTCACAAACCTTCAGAGATGGATAAGCAAATCTCTAATATTGATGAGTATAGGACCCCTTAGTTATCTTAAACAGATGCTTCTTCATTCATGGCTTCCATACATTTCAGAGAATGCTTAAGTGGTTCAGCCATGCAGGTAGAGGCATGACTGAACCACTCTCTCCAAAATCCACACCCTCCCAAGCACAACCGTTAAGGCACCAATATTGTGATCAGGACTGACTTGGTGTACACCACTCACTATGGTCAGTCACTTAACCATTGTACCAGTTGGACAGGAGTCATTCATGAAAAAAGAAAAGTTATGCATATTGAGTACATTTACAGGATACTCAAGATCAATGTAGTTAAGTTATGGTTTCCTCTTCATAAATATTGCTTCCTAAAATGTTAGATGCTGCTTGCAAAGTCAAATATAAGATTGACAGATCAAAATATCACAAATAAAGCACTCTCAGGACTGGCTTCATCTATTTTGGAAAGAATGATTACTCTGTGGGGAAGTTCAGAAACTTGGAGGACATCCAATATACTTACTGCCAGTGGCAACTGGAACCAATATGAGGGATCTGTCCTAGGAGGCTACTTGGTTTTTTATTATTATTATTATTAAATATTTTTATTGATTATTTCTACATATAAACATGACTCTCTAAACACATAACAATTCTAACACATAAAACACAATTTTAAAGATACATATTTTTGATATATATTCATCCACGGTCGATAGCGATACCACCTTCTTGATAACTTCTTCTTTCTCCCTCCCCTTATTTATCTCCCTTCCCTTCTTTTTCTCTTCCCCCTTCTCCTCTTCCTTTATCCTCTTCTCTACGTCTAAGAGGCCACTTGGGAACTGCATAAAATAAAATACTTCAATCCACAGCCAGGGCATCATCACATGAGAGACGTGTCCTTGCCACATACAATAAATGGGGAGTTATTTCTAAGGAGAAACTGAAAGGATCACATGTGATTTCCTTGTTTCCTCTTGCCTCTTTTTCCTTCACCCTCCTCTGGGGCAGAGATCTACTCCCATTTTACTATGTAAAGGACCATGAACACTAGGGCATCATCACTGATATTATTATTATCACTAGTCTATTCTTTTTTAGATATTCAACCTTTCTCTCATTCTCAATAATTATCATTCAGTTTGGAACAAAGAACTGAGGTTTGGATTCAATCTAAAAGGGACCAGAAAGAGGTTGCTCCGGGGGTGGGGGGGATTTTTAGTAAGGTGGGACAAAAAGATGTCACTATGGCACAATGTATACTGTAGAGCTTAGAGTATTACTTTGGGAAAGAAAAGCTCTTGGCCACTCATTCTTTCATCCTGTTATTTAGGTTGTTTTAAGGAGAGAACTACCTGCATGGTTATACATAGGATCTAAATACCTGCAGAAATCCAAGATATATCCAAAATTAAACTATGGGTAAAAAAGAAATATTCATTGTGTCAACTTTTTTCAAAAACAAAGTCTCACATTAAAGAAATATATTTTGGAAATCCATAGTTAGAAATAAAGAGTTGCTTGTAAATAATTTCCTTTGCAAGTAATAAGACATAGCATGGGCTGCATCTGCACTACAGAACTAAAATAGTTTGACACTCCTTTAACTGCCATGGCTCAATACTATGAAATCCTGGGATTTGTAGTTTGTTGTGGCACCAGAGTTTTCTGACAAAGAAGGCTAAATATCTCACAAAATTTTATAGTTACTTATAAGGTGTGGTGTCACTAAATGGTGGAGCAGGAGTATCACATAGTTCAAGTGCTATGCTATGTCTCCTGCTGTTCTGTTGCAGGCCCCAGAGCAGCAACAAAATGAATAGAAAGAGAGTGCATTTGGCACCACCGGCCAGCGTGTGCATAAAGTGTGTGTTTGTGTGTGTGTGTGTGTGTGTGTGTGTGTGTTTAAAACTGCAAATATCAATTGCAAAACAATAACATTTCCTTTTCAAAGTCCCAATGTTATATTTTATATTTGCTGCTATAATGGTAACCAATTAAATACTGGGGTTTTGGAAATTTAAGTATAACTAATTGCTTTTTAAAGTAATCTTTCAAAATCATTGGTGTCACTGGGTCTCTTCCTGTCCTTTCATAGTTAAAGGGTATGATTTTCCTAAGTGGTGGTTGGGGAATATCACATGGTTCACATGTGAAGTAAATGAAAGTAAATAAAGTAAATGAGTGAAAAGTAGAGAGGTAAATGGAAATACTAAAAAGAGTCATTATAGAGAGCAGTCAAAATTGACACCCAGAAAGATGTCAGGATTGGATCTTTGGGGTCTGTGTCACAGAAACAATTTCTTTTTCTTTCTTTTTTTCTTTTTTTGAGGGGGATCTACAAGAAAATACAACCACAAACCATTTCAATGTTTGGCTGTTCCAAATTCATCTCCCCTTGTTGCATGTATAAAGAAGCTGCTGAATGTAAATGTGTGCTAGTAGGAAACAATCCAGCATCCTGATAGGGATTGTGCTATAGCAGAACAGAGAACAAATCTGAGGGGTGGTTCATAATCTATTTGGCTTTGTTCAACTACAGCTTTAAAAAAAAAACACAAGACTGCAGCTGGAAGACACAGGAAACAAACGCTTCTCTTTCTGAGATTCATAAAACACTCATTACCTACAATTAATCATAATGACGTATTTTATTCAGTGCTTTAGGTAGGACCTGGCTAGGAGTGCAAAGACTTGGCTCTCTGTAGGTTGCAATTTTTCATCCATTATATTTTGAAGGATGCAAAACTGATTTATCAATACACAACCGACTATCTTCCTGAGTGCTCTCTCTCTCTCTCTCTCTCTCTCTGATGATGTTTACTTTTTCATTTGGTGCCTTGCTTCACAGTGGAGCTTTTATCAGTATTACAGCATCTTTCTGTAAACATGACCATATACAAAAAAACAAAATTATATATTGTTAACCAGTTTAGAGGAAAGTTAAAGGATAATATAGTTGTTTTGTGTTTTCAATAGAGCCACAAGGCTTAAGAGCAAGATTCAAGTACTGTAATATGTTGTTGCATTTAACACATCTGTGTTTAGTTGTGTGGGTTTTTTAATATCCACTGGGAGGGCAGCAGGACAAAAGGCATGTATGAAATTGTTAATGAATTCCAGAGAAGGTTCTTTCCCAGCTCTACCTACCTAGAGATGTCATGGATGGTACTTAGGACCTTCTATATTTAAAGCATCTGCTCTGCCAAGGAAACTGAGCTAGCAATATCCAGGTTTCAACCCTCCTTGCCACAAGCAAAAGCATTTCCTTGAAACTTTCATTGATATTTAAGGCTTCGAAAATAACCAATAAATAATGACCAGGCAGTTCAGTACACAAATTCTCCTCAAATGCCTAGAGAAGCCAAGCTGGAAAGCTTTTCTGTTCCAGCCAATGACTTCACTGGGAATGAAATCATATGACTCACAAATCCTAATCCCTGAATGGCCAAGGAACATCTTCCTTTAAAAGTGAAATCACCCTATGCTTTGCAACAACAAAAGAGGTATTTTCACCACAGTCTTACATTTTATGGTCTTTTATGCCTAAGATCTACTTATCTCATGCAAAAAACACAGGAAGAGGAAATCTTATGAATATTTTTGAAATATGCTATTATTTCTAAAGCCTAATCGCTCTAGAGTTAGTATCAGCCACTATTGGTCTTTAGTGGTCTAAGACAGAAGATGAGACATTATTGTTATATGCCATAATGGAACTATGGACTATGAATCCAGTTACTTTTTAAAAATGTGTATGCAGCCTAAAGTCAACGCAGTTTATGGCCATGTTATTTCTATATGATTATGTAAAATTCCACAGATCCTGAAGTTTTAAGATACATTGTTCTGTCAGTCAGCCTGCAGCAAGGACCTCTTGTACGTTGGTTGGGTTTATGCTGCTTCCTTGGGTACCTACGCAGATCTAGAGTATGCTATCATCAGAGAGGTATGACAGGATTATAGTTAGAAGCCAATGAACATGTTTCAAAAGCTGTTTCATCCAGATTGTCCAATTGTAGTAACAGTTACATTAACTGAGAACTGATATATTAATCCCATGTTAGAATGGAAATAGTCATTATTTAGTGTTTAAGCTAACCCAATGTGACTGTGGTTTAATAAGTAATAACCCATGCATTAAGTTTTAAAAATAGATTACTTTCTGCCAAATGAAAAATATTCAATAATATATTGGGTCATTATTTTTTTTGCCTTTCTTCTTTGTTTTTATGTAAAGAGGTGTGTGGCATCCAATTTAGGGAAGAGCTGTTGATCCAAGACAAGGGGAAATTATTGCCATCAGTTCCTACTTTGTATCCTCTCTACCAAAGTTTCCTAAATACAACCCCATTCTTAGAATGAAAATGACTCTTCTGTTTGTATAACGGCACTGTTGGATCAAACCCACTGAGTTTCTTTTTGACACTGAATGACACTGAATGAGTCTATAAAATAGGTGGAGGATGAAGAGACTGGACTTACATTGACAACAATAGTCCTGCTTAAAAGAATACTCTGTCTGCTAATAAGGAATAGTTTCTATTTAGCTCAGCTCTCTAGATAAGTTTTTGTTGTCCCTTGGAATCAGAGAACTATTCATAAAAATGAAATCAGTTATTCTTAAGTGTTGTTCTGGGAAAAAATGCTGTGATTTTTTTTAATAAAAATATCCTATAGAACTTTTAAGATTTGAATTTGTTTTGTGTTGAGCTTTAACTAATTTATCATCTACATTGTTGCTCACTGTCCTGGATCTGATGAAGATCAGTATAATAATGACGAAAGAAAGAAAGAAAGAAAGAAAGAAAGAAAGAAAGAAAGAAAAGAAAAGAAAAGAAAAAAAGAAGCCTATGCTGGAGAAATGTTTTCTCTAAATGGGATAGTGAAATAATTTGCACCTTATTAGTTATAATTTTTGTTAGAAGAAATATATGTTGCATCCTCCTTTCCCTCCTTAGTTAAGCAGGGACTTCCTCCCTTCTCTCCTCTCTCATTCTATCTGGCAGTTTAACTGAGGGCCTCGGCAGACGACTAATAGAGTCGTCTTCCGGGCAGGGAAGAGGAGGGGCAGCCACACGAGCGGCGCCCCTTCCTCTCCCTGAGGTCGCCCTCGGAGTCGCCGGCCCTCCGCACGGCCGGTGCTCCGGGGATGACCTCACGCCGTGGCGACCGGACGCGCCGCGGCAGAAAAGACAGCGAAAGTGCGCCCGCCGCTTTTAGTGCGCACTTTCGCTGTCTTGAGGAAGGAGCGCTGATTTAGCGCTCCTTCCAGGGACGCCGCCGGTGCGCCGAGGTGCAGAGGTTGTGGCCCCGTGGCGCGCCGGCCCAGGGCATCCTGGACGCCCTCGTCTGCTTCCCCCCAGACTCTCTGAACATTCTAAACTGTCACCTCTCAGTCTCCAATCAGTAACTGCCTCCTCTAAGTCTAAGATGGATTAACAGTCTCTTCCTGCTGTATTAACACCAGTTAGGATAGGATTTAGTTTGTTGTGTAAATATTTATTTATTTATTAAAGTCATTATTGTTTGTTTTTAAACCACAAACTTCATGTTTGTCATTTTTTATTTAATCTTTATTCTTTAGAAAGGCATATGAAATTATAGTCTAACCCACATTTTTTGCTGCTCTGATAATGAAAGCTGAACTCTAACAAGTTTAACTTTAATACTTGCATATTTTAGTTTACCTTTAAAAGTGTTAACACCCTGAGAAACTAAAATTGCACCCCACATTTTTGGGTTATGGGCCCAGTGGGCTCTCAGAAGGGGTCTCAGTCTAGTTCCAGAAGGGGTCCCAGTTTAGACACAGTGAGGTATCAGAAAAGGTTCCAGATTACTTTTAAACTGCTTCTCCTGAAGATGCTGACTTCAAGAAAGAATTTATCTACTCAAATAGTAGAGAATGGCTTCAACTAATCCTTATTCCACAATGATTACTGAAATACTAACTGGAACAAATTATTTTTTAAAAAGATGGTCATGGAAAATGCAAATGTATCTGACTACAATGGGACCATTTAAAACAATAAATGGGCAGAGACCCACAGAAGCAGGAAAATATCAACAACAGTTTGATGAAAATGCAGAGAATGCAACAGCTTATATTTGCTTGTCTGTAAATCCCAGCACTACTTACCATATTCAAGGTTTAACTGATGCAAAACAAATATGGGACAAACTACAAAAAGTATTTAATTCTCCAAGTATTTCTAATCAAACAGCTCTCATGATCAAACTTTTTAATAGCAAGTTGCATCATCCTCAATTTTTAAATCAGAATATTAATGGTTTTATGACAACTTTGTCTGGAATTACAGCAGCTGAAATTCTTTTCCAGAACATGGAAAATTGGACTGTTTTGGGCTAGTCTTCCAAAATAGTATTCTCCAATAATCAATCTTTGCAAGTTAAAGGAGATGTTTCTTTACAAGATGCTATTGCTCAAATTGTTGAATTTCAAAATAGGCAAAACATAATGGAAGACAAGTTTAATGCAAAAACAGCAGTCAGAGAATTTGCTGCAGAGAATTTGAAAAAAACTTCCTTTTCTCCTAAGTCAAACAGAAACAATGTTAACTCAAAGACTAGAGCTAAGTTGCAAAAGCTGCAAAGTCAAGGACTGAATACTAAAAACAAAAGCAACTTTAAAAAAAAAGCTTTTAATCCTAAACAAAAATCTTCCAGTCATGTTGATATCAGTTTGATTCAACAACAATTATTTCAAATTGCTGGAGAAATATATAAAAACCAAGTTCTAATTGATAGCAGAGCAAGTGTGCATTACTTCAACAACAAAGAATGGTTTGTTGATTTTGATGCAAATGTAACTTTTCCTGTCTATCTTGCTAATGGTCAAGAGGTTTTTGCACAAAGAAAAGGGACTGTTATTTTGCAAACAAAACTTGGTCCTGACAAAATAGGAATTTTACACATTCCCTGATGCTTACTATGTACTGGATTTGCAAGCCTCCTTTTACAGTGTGCAAAGCACAACATCAAGAGGCAACCATGTCAGTTTCAGAAAGCAAACCTGTTTTGGTTTTCATGGTAAAAATTTGATTTTTAAAATAGACTTAGGATCTCATGATTTCTATCAGATGCAAATTTTGCATTCATCTGTGAACAGTGTGACCAGATGTAATAACAAAGACTGTTCAACTTTATGGCATCACAAATGTGCTCATTGAAGTGTGGAAAATATTAAGAAACTGTCAAATCAAGAGCTTGCAAGAGACTTTAAATTCAAAGCATGCTCAAACACTGAAAAATGTGTAGAATGCTTGAAAGCAAAAGCCACAAGAGCTTCACATCCTCCAGTTACTGTAAGACAATCTAATACCAGTCTAACAATGACTCAAACAATGACAATGACTCAAAAGTCATCAGGAGGTAACTCTTATTTTATGACTATTATTGATTATTTCAGCAGATGCACATATACTTATCTTCTCAGAGAGAAAAGTCAGGCTTTTCAAAAATTCAAAGAGTATTTTAATAGAGTTTCTAACAACTTTGGCTACAAACCAAAGAGCCTGCACACAGACAATGACATTGAATTTGTCAATGCTGAATTTGATGAATTTTTGAAAGAACATGGCATTGAGCATCAGGCTACACAGGCTTACTCTCTGGAACAAAATGGTGTGGCACAGAGAATGAATAGAACTCTCAAGGAGATGGCAGTCACTATGCTTTCAGAAGCTAATATGCCTAAATGCTATTGGTCTGAAGCCATCATGACTGCTACATACCTGTGTAACAGATTGCCAACAAAATCAAAAGATGTAACCCCATTCCAATTATGGCATGGAGTTAAGACTAAATTAAACAATCTGAAGGTACTCATAAGATGTATGGGGACATCCTGTCTCTATGGGTAAGTTGTAGCTCCTAATGGACCAAATATCCTGCCTAGAACTGGGATGTCCCACACACACAAGCAAGCTCTGATGAAAAGTACCTTTTCAAGATTGTTTCATTAGTTGTATTTGACCACTGAGGAAGACACATATGTCAAAACGTGTTTGGTCTACATTTACTATCTTGTAATGGGCATACTGTATTATCCCTTTTAATTTGTTGGTCATTGTGCACTCTCTAATTTGTTGTATACTTTTTAATCTGACTCTGTGAGGCACAAATGAACTGATATTTCATGTACTGTATAAGTTTCCATGGGATTTGCAGTTTTCTGGCCCAGTACTGATTGCTCATTTTATGTTTATGTCTGTTAGGGCGTGGCCCACAGGCTTGAATTATTTTTATAGATCGTATGCTTTTGTTTTTTTGTTTTTTAAATTAAATACATTCATTACATTTGAGTGCAATACACTGTTTAAATAAAATTGCCTATGTCCATTTTCCCTAAACTTTTTGCTCGTTCACCTGCTTGGGTTTGTTCAGGGAATCACCTCCCAGCTTTTTTCCTGCTACTGTACAAAGAAGCAGTGATGAAAGTTTCTTTTTGAATTAAAAACAGAAAGTACTGGATCTTCTGGACTGTCCAAGGGGGGTTGCAGACTGCCAGAAATAGTGTGAATTCAGTCCACTTTTAGGGTTAGGGTTAGTGCTAGGGAATCATGGGAACTGTTATTTTTCTGAGACATTGAGCCTTCTCTGTCAGACAACTCTGGTGCCCCAATAAAATACAGTTCCCATGGTTCCCTAATTCTAACCCTAACCCTAAAAGTGGACTGAATTCACACTATTTCTGGCAGTCTGCAACCCCCCCCAAGTCTGAAAGACACAAATGCTATGCCAACTCCAATGGAATTAGGATTCTTAAAGGACATTAAGAAATCCAAGCCCTTGAAAAATGGGGACAAGTATAGGACTGAAGTTGGAAAACTCCTATACATAGCCAACTTCACCAGACTTGACATAGCAAATGCTGTTAGCATCTTATGCAGAATGGTCAACTCTCCTACTGAAAAAGATTTAATTGCAGTAAAGAGAGTTGCCAGATATTTAAAAGGAACAGCAGATTACAAACTGATGCTGCCAGCCTATCACCAACCACAGGTGATCATCTATGCGGATGCAGAATGGGCTGCAGATCTGGCAGGCAGAAAGTCAACCACTGGAAACCTGATCTTCTATGGTGGAGGAGCTGTAAGTTGGATTAAGTAAGAAGCAATCAACTATTACTGATTCTTCTACTGGAGCTGAGTGTGTTTCAACAAATGTAATGAAATGAAATGGCTGCACAACTTACTCCTGGACAATGAGATAACAGAACCCAAACCAACCATTTTGATGCAAGATTAGCAGAGCTGCATCAAGATTTCACAGAGTGAAAAGCCACTTAAGAAGAACATTGACCTTGCATTTCACAAAGTGCAAGAGATGTGCAAAAGTGGACTTGTCCAACTTGAATGCTGCAATACTGAGGTGATGATTGCAGACATCCTCACTAAACCTCTACCAAAAGATCAGTTCCAGAGGCTACATGACATCTGTCCAGGACAATGAGAAGTGGATTGTTGGAAGAAATATGTGTTGCATTCTTCTTTCCTTCCTTAGTTAGGCAGGGACTTCGTCCCTTCTCCCCTCTCTCATTCTATCTAGCAGTTTGACTCTCTGAACATTCTAAACTGTCACCTCTCAGGCTCCAGTCAGTAACTCCCTCCTCTAAAACTAAGATGGAGTAACAGTCTCTTCCTGCTATATTAATGCCAGTTAGGATAAGATTTAGTTTGCAGTGTATATATTTATTAAAGCAATTATTATTTGTTTTTAAACCCCAAACTGCATGTTTGTCGTTTTTGATTTATTCTTTATTCTTTAGGAAGGCATATTAAATTATAGTCTGACTCATGTTTTTTGCTGCTCTGTTGATGAAAGCTGAACTCTAACCAGTTTAACTTTCATACCTGCATATTTTAGTTTACCCTTAAAAGGGTTAAAACCCTGGGAAACTAAAATTGCACTCCACATTTATAGAAAGCCTTTCCTTCATGGACTCAAAATGTATTCCTTCTCATTTTATCTTTTTAATATAATTTTTAATATATTTTTTCCATTTCAAAAACAAAAACAAGTATAACAGATGACAAAAATATACATACAGAATAACAAGAATATTTGTACTACAGTATATCACTAAGAAACATTAAAAATCTGTATCATACTTTTGAGGCTGAACTTATCACAAGGCAAGACATCACAAGTGTATTAGAAAGAAGATTTTCAGAATTTCCTCAGCTAAGAGAGTTCTATACAGGAATGCATCTATAAACCATAAATGGATACCCAATTTCTTCAAAATCTTAGTACTTTCCTCAGATTCTCTTCACTGGTAGGTCACATTCTTAGACAATTACATTTTATATTGTATTTTCCTCATTTAATGTTATCAATAGCAGTTCCAGTGAAGAGGGTACAGTGGAAGGGATGAGCTAACCCTCTCTCATCACATTTTCCTGAATTTAAAAACTCCATAGCCTTGTATGCACTGGCCAGGATACTGTGGGGGCAGCCTGGAGTATCCATGCCCTGGCCTCCCCGATTACCTAACCCTCCATTCCCATGGTGAGGTGGCTCTCTCCACAGAGATTTTGCTGAGCTGCCTAGCATGCCCACCATTGATGCAGATTGCTTGTTTTTGAGGCCAGAACAAGGCTCCCAGTGATGATCACATGTCTCATTCCGACCTCAGAGAGAGTGACCTGCAGTGGTGGCAGATACACTTGATGGATCAACAAAACATCTGTGCAGATAGCCACCCCAGCGTGGGAGTGGGGGACTCCAGCAAGATCGGCAGGCTGGCAGTTCGAGGCCTGGGTGTTGCATGATAGGGTGAGCTCCTGTCACTAGTCCCAGCTTCTGCCAACCTAGCAGTTCGAAAGCATGCAAATGTAAGTAGATAAATAGGTACCACTTCAGTGGGAAGGTGAACAGCATTCTGTGCAGACATGATGGCCACATGACCCACAGAGCAGTCTTTGACAACACTGGCTCTTCGGCTTTGTAATGGTGATGAGCACCGTCCCCTATGGTCAGATACAACCTGACAACCTTGTCAACAGGGAATACCTTTACTTTTCACCTACCCCAGTTATGATGCCAAACATGACAGACATCATCTGGACTGTTCACACCAGAACCAGAGTTTGGGCAAATAAGTACAAACAAGAACCATTTTATCTAACCCAAGTGTCTGTCCTGGTGCATAAGAGGAATGAAGCAATGTTAAACATTCACCTTTCTTTGCATTAGTCGACCCTGATACAGTGCTTTGCCATGTCAAGGTTTTGGATCAAAAAGACACAGTTATAGAAGAAAGAAAATAAACCATTCAATTTAATTTCCATGTATTCTTTTCAGCATAGCTTTTAGTACAGCATTTTCCATAACTTACTTGGTTACCATAGGCCAGTGGCATCTTGAAATGTCTGTTTCCCTAGATTAAATGTGCTTAATAATGCCTTACATGTATGATCTACAAAGCGATTTCAGAGTGACTAAAACCTTCACAACTGATATGGGGTCTACAGAGTATCCATTGCTATTGTTGGATACACCTTAGGCTCATTTGCTTGCTGCATCAAGGGAGCTTCAGGTGATCCACTGTCAAGGCATTGTGCAGGTATTCCATCTTTCTCTCAGTTGCACATTTGTGCAAGAAGAAAAGATGGCGGGAAATAATTGGAAAATAAAAGAGGGTTGCAAGAAGTAGACAGTGTCATCTGAACCTACCATACAATTCTATTAATGAGCAAGGTGATTATGTAATGAAATCTTCTTTTGACAGCATTCTTCAAGCAGCCAATAAGACAAGATATAGGAAATCTGATGTTACATTATGGCATTTGATATCACTACTACCAATGAAGAGGACTGGATGGACTTTCCACCCAGTATAATAATTTGATTGATCCAAGTTCAACAATAGTTCAAAAACACCTAAAAGCTTAAACACTGATTGTGAAAGTTAAGAGAATTAACACATGTGTTATTGAAAATCTGGATTAACACTGAGTGACATTTTGGGTTGACTGTTGCACAGATTCCCAAAGCAGTGGTCTGCTTTCCATAATAGCAAAAGTAACATTCAGATTCTTGTAGCTACTTGGGGCTCAGCTTCAAATCCTAGGTGACAATTTCAGTCAGGTTCTGAAAACTAAGTTCCAGATGGACTTCCAAGAGGTCTCATTACAACTCTTCCCAAATCCAGTGATGGTTTCTATACATTATTAAGCCACAGTATAATAATTGTGCTGTTACTTTTTCCACTCCCCCCCCCAAAAAATAACCCTGTACAAAGGGGGAAATGCCAAATATTCCTCAGTGACTGCTGATCTGGAAGAGTGCCAGCCATTTTGTCAGTAATTTTGCTTTGGGTGCACAAATCTTTTACACCATTTCTATCCAACAGTAAATCCAAAGAGATCCTAGTAAAGTACTCAGCTGCAACCCAAACTAGTGCTAAACCTACTTTATAAGCAGTTTTACTATATAGTAAAGTTTTCTAATTAAATTCGAGGATATTTTCCCCCAACAAAAATATTCAATCTCCTAACATTAAAGTGACACTTAAAACACAGGTCATTTTTATACCAAAGTTGCGGCATTTTACCTGCTTAACAGCTCTCAGTCTAGTCTTTAAATCCCAGGGAGATTCCCAAGGGAACAAGAGATCAGCAAACAATCCCCACTGAAAAACACTAGGCCAAAAAAGAAAAGAAAGAAATAATAACCATTTCTCCTAATACTGAAGTTGAAAACTTGGCTAAATTCCTGCTCTGTCAAGTTCAGTGGGACTTTTGCTTGTGACTGCAAGAAAAAAACAGTATTGCCCTTCTTGTGAACTGGATATGGCAAGAACTGAGAAATATGCACTTGATGAAATAATTTAATTTAATTTAATAGATGTATCACTTGCTCAAATATTTTGAAAAGTTCAATATAGTCTTCCAAGTATTTTGTTTAAAAGTATTTATAAAACATTAGAGGTTGTGATGTATAGTGGACAGAGTGCTAGACTGGGACAAGAGATCCAAGTTTGGGTTCCTACCAAGTCATAAAATTCAGGGTTACCTGACTAGTCACTTTCTCTCTATGTCTGACCAAACCTTTTGGGTTGTTGTGAGGATAATGTATCAGGGAGAACCAAATTTGTTCCCTTAAGTTCCTTGGAAGAACAGTGAAGTATGCATATCTCAAATAAATAAATAAATAAATAAATAAATAAAGTATCTAAAAATTCAAATATTACAAGCAGATATTAAAGATTACAATGAAGATTGCAAGAATAATCAAATATATTGTATAGAGACTCCTATTTTTGCAAAGCTTCTGGGGTATAACTTCACCTTATCATTTATTTAATGAATAACATAAATGTTATATCTATCTCTATATTGTATAGAAACAATATAGGGATAGATAAAACATTTATGTTATTCACTAAATAAATGGTAAAGCTGAAGTTACACCCTGGCAGCCTTGCAAAAATAAGAGTAAGGAATTGTCATTGTTTTCATTAACTGAACTAGTCAGCAGTCCTTTTTTCTATATTTGTTAATTGTTTCCCAGTAAAACTGAGCAAAGAAAGTCTGTGGGGTTTTGTTTGTTTGTTATTTTAAAAGCCAAACATGTATAAAGAGATGCTTGCTTCCCGAAGGTATACCCATGGAGTCATTTGTTCTCTTCTTCACTTTGGGCCTCAGCAGACGGGAGGCCGTGGGCCGCCCTGGGAAGGTGAGCCGCGGGACCGAGGCATCCTCATGCCTCGATCCCGCGGTGCACCATTGGCGCCCCAAGAAAGGAGCGCTAAAATAGCACTCCTTTCATATGTCGCCGAAAGTGCACCGCAAAAGCTTGCGGCGCACTTTTGGCGACCCTTCCACCGCAGCGTGTCTGGACGCTGTGGCGGGAGGTTGTCTTCGGAGCGCCGGCCGTGCGGAGGGCCAGCGGCTCCGAGGACGACCTCGGGAGGAGGAAGGGGTGCTGAGCGTGCGGCTGCCCCTCTCCTTCCTTGCGCCGAGGACAGCTCTATTAGCTGTCTGCCGAGGCCCTAAGTTACCCTAAATGTGTGGGGCTTGTATAGCCTCCACTGACAGTTGCAATCTAACTTTAATTAATTTAGGGACTATCTAGCTTGGCTTTGCAAGTGGGGGTAAAATATGCAGGAACTAAGCACCAGCTATACCAATAACTGACAGAGACTCCAGTAATAGGGAACTACATTAACTTTTATTATAAGAAATATAAAAGAAAACACACACAAAGGTAACCCATTCAGAGAGACAGCATACAGAGCTAACTGAAATAGAGAAATGGAAGGGTGTAACTTTTACTTTTTAGCAGACGTTTAAGGCTGGATGACGTAATAGCTACCTGTCTTGAAGAAAAAGGTCCACATAAAGCAGGGAAGTATAAAGACTCATGCCATAGGGCCTGAGTATGCAGATTTCAAGAGACAGATTTCAAGAGACAGACTGAGGCCTGAGGGCAACAGTTACCATGCATGTGGGGAGAAGGTGACTGCAGCAAAAAGATCACATTTTATATATACCCATAAAGCCATCCCTAATTCATAAAGGGTCTGTGGGAAACCAAAAGTTTGATTGCCCTTGAACAGAACCTGAGAAGGTTTTCCAAAGTAAAGAGTTTGTTTTCATATTCAGGAGATGAGATTTTGTTCAATGATGCTTCATGGACTTTATAACACTTAAGATCTGAAGTCCCTGAAAATGAGAGTACAGGAAGGGGTATTTAGGAATATAAAAGAGATGAAAGGGGGATTCTGGTCTTGTTTAATCAGGCAGAACTTATCTTCTGGCTTTTGGTTGCCATCAGAAATGCAGAGTAGGGCATCTCATTAGCCTTACTTGCATATTTGCAAATGAAACATTTACTGGCATTCTTTGCTAACTATGTATGACTTGCAGAGCATCCTGTGTTTCAGACTCTGACCAGATGACATTTTGATCATTGCTGACTCATCTACCCACACAAAGCCTGGAACATTTCTTCTTAAAAATAACTTCTTCCAGTTATACTTTTAAGTGGGCAAAGTTGTCAGTTGCTAATAGTACAGCTTTAACAATTCTTTTCAGTTCCTCTTTTCTCAAAAATCTAAATGCTGCAGCATGAGGCATGAGCCAACACTCAGATCATGGAATATTCCCCCTACACCACTTAGCAAGGTGTGCATCCTATAAGTGTAAAGAAGTTACTATAAAAGTAACTTACAGTTACACTATGAAAGGAGAGACATTATCCTTCATTAATTTACCATTGTCATGTGACTTCTTTATAGTTTTGTTACTGGAAAAATGAAGTAATTAAACATAATATGTTTTTCACACATGTTATCTCCAAGCTCTGACTTTGTGAAGCTAAGACTTTAGAAAAAGTTATACAGTGTGTATTCAGCATCAGGTTTCACAGGCTTCAGTGAAATTTGCTCTCAAAGCGGCATAGGATTCCAGTCTCACTGAGGCTGTCCATCTATATTCTTCTCTCTATATCATGCCTACTAGTTGTTTGACTCTGTTATCCATAAGCAACTGTAACACCATAGACTGGATCGTCACACCACTCTGGGGAAGCTTTATGAGAACATGTTCAAAAATATAATGGTGGCACAGAGAAGGAAAATGACCAATCATGCCAGTTTAATACCAACAAACACACTATGGAGCTTATCACATGCCCTAAAGAGATGTTTTACCTCTTCTGGCTTCAATCCTTGATTGGGGATACAGCCGGATGTTATCAGACATAATTCGCTGCCAATTCTGCCGCGATGCCACCGGCCATGTGCAGCCCAGGTCCAAGGACTGCTCAGCCAGCCAGTTTCTCAAGTCATAAAACTTCTGTTTCTGAAAAAGTATCAGCTGAGCACAGCTTCAAGCAGGGCTGTAAAACACCTCTTTAGGGTGTGCAATAAGCTCCTAGCATGGGCATTCAACTGAAAGTAGAGCAAGACAGACAGACCCCCCAAAAGCAGCTTCACTCGGAATATATCAGAATGAGGATGTCTTCAGAGTTGGCTACATTATAAATTCTGTCAATGACTACATTTTACTCCATGGACTTACAATGTGTGTAAAACTCTGAACTGATCTCAGCCAAGTAAGCTAAGTGCACCCTTCCAGTTCTGTAGCAAGTGGCAAGGAATCCTAAAAACAAAATAAGCAAACAAAAAACCTAAACAGATACATGTCTCTCTCTCTCTCAATATCCCTCCCTCCTCCCCTTTCTCTTTCTGAAGATTATGCTCTTGGAATTACAGGAATTCCTGTCACAAGTAAACATGTCAATGTGTCACTTTCCCTATCAAGGGAAAACACAAACATCTGTGTTTAAGATCAATGTCTTTCTGAAAATTGCTGTTCCAAAGCAGTGTTTTCTAAATTATTGATAAACAGGCAGGTATTTTTGCTGGATTAAAATTTCAGGCATACTTGTAACATTTGACAACACATACACATATATCCTAGATCTTGTAAAGTTGCTTTTAAGAAAAAGATATCTAAGAACATGCTGACGCCATAGAGTGCCCTATCCCAACCTACTAATGGTCTTATTTCTAATTTTATAGCTAATGAAGAGAAATTTAAAAATAACTTTTATTGTATGCATGTTCAGAATTGCACACAAAGTAGGATGCCTTAGAAAGGGCTGAGGCTCAAGAGAGGAGCTATATCCCAGTGGCAAAGCACCTGCTTTGCATGCACCAGTTGGAATTTGTGGCATCTACACAGGAAACAGATGGTGAAACAGATTTTTTCATGCAAAACAACCACATGAAAATTTTGGGCAGAATGGGTCCTGAATTGTGAAGAGGCTCTGAAAAATGTGAGGTTTTTAAAGACTTTCTCACAATGTAAGGGCAATTGCTAAAATTATAGTTTTTGTGGGTTTTTCAGGCTGTGTGGCCATGTTCTAGAAGAATTTCTTTCTGACATTTCACCAGCCTCTGAAAATGCCAGCCACAGATGCTGGCGAAGCATCAGAAAGAAACTCTTCTAGAACATGGCCACACAGCCCAAATAACCCACAAAAAACTATGAATGTCAACCATGAAAGCCAATGACTTCAAGTTGTTAAAATTTCCCCTGTTAAGGAGAAACTTGGTGAAGAATTATATCCCTGTTAATGCATATGTTAGAACATGAAGCAGAAGCTAGGCAGAAGTAAATGAATAGTTTCACAATGCAAGGAAGTTAGGTGGAGATTGCAGGTAAACAGATTTTTGGCTTAGTGGAAATCTTCTCACAGAAAAGGTGTGGTAGACTCTCCTTTACTGGAGCTGTTTTAAGCACAGTATGTAAGGCTATCTGTCAGGGATATTGCTGTTACATCCTCTATTGTAAATCCTTCATTCAGCAAGGGATTGGACTAGACAACCTCTGACATCTAGCTCGATTCATTCAAGCTCTACCATTCTCTGCTTCTATGAGAGCATGGCCTTCTGAGGACCTACCTGAGGACCTACTTGTGCCTAGTGCTGTATAGCAAATTCATGCATTATCCTGAATCAAGGGTGAGCAGCAAAGGGCTCATGTTTGTAGATAACATCAAATTAACAAAGATGAAAATTGTAGCAATTAGGAGGAATTTCTAGGAGGAAAAGATCTCTCCAGTCTAAGTGAATGGGTGACCAAATGGAAAATGACTGTATAAGGGGATTTTTATCAGTCAGTTTTTGTTTGAAAAGAAATAAACACATCCACATTTCAAACATGCACTGTAGGGGTGTTCACTTGTTCTGACTCCCTGGGAAGAGATCTGTGGGCCAGGTGGCTAATTCAGTGAAAATGTCAACTCAGTATACAACAGCAATGAAATCAGACAAAGTCTGTATTAGGGATTATAGAATTATAATAATAATAAATAAATAAATAAATAAATAAATAAAATTTATTTATATCCCGCCCTTTGGAAACCCAATCAGGGCGGCTTACAACCATAAAAACATATACAATACCCAGACCCAACAACCTCTCCCCCCCTTAAAACAGTATTAAATCAATAAAAATTAAAACAAACAATTCAATTCAATAAAAACGGTACATCAACCAATATATATACCCAGCGGCAATGATCCTAACCATCCTTAGATGGGGCCACGCAAGGATCACTGAGGTGGGAGTATCCGAGGCCGGAATAATTAATCTGGAAAGGCCTGCCGGAAGAGATACGTCTTGACAGCCCTTTTGAAGCTGTCTAACGATGTTAACTGGCGGATCTCATCCGGCAGGCCGTTCCAGAGTTTGGGGGCAACAACTGAAAAAGACCTGGGGCTGCAGCAAATTCCTCCCAGAGGAACGGAGAGCGCGGGGAGGATTCTATGGGAGGAGGCGTTCCCTGAGATAGCTTGGACCCAAGCCATTTAGGGCTTTAAAGGTGATCATCAACACCTTGTACTGGGCCCAGAAGCTGATAGGCAGCCAGTGGAGGGACCTCAAAACCGGGGTAATGTGGTCCCTCCTGGATGTTCCCGACACAAGCCTGGCTGCCATATTTTGTACCAGCTGTAATTTCCGAGTCACGCACAAGGGTAGCCCCATGTAAAGCGCATTACAGAAATCAAGGCGTGAGGTTACCAGCGCATGCACAACAGTCTCAAGATCCCTTACTTCCAGAAAAGGGCGCAGCTGCCGTATCAGCCAGAGCTGATAACAGGCAATCCTGACTGTCGCATTTACCTGATTTGTCATCAGGAGCGACGAGTCAAGGAGCACCCCCAGACTGCAAACACAGTCACTGGAGGAGAGTGTGACCCCATCCAGGACTGGAGGTTGCAACCCAATTCTTGGTTTCGGGGCCGCTACCATGAGCACCTCCGTCTTGTCTGGATTCAGTTTCAATCTGTTTTTCCTCATCCAGCCCATTACTGCCTGAAGACATTCATTGAGAGAGGAGATGCCATTGGAATTCGAGGCCGACGAACGAGACACGGAGAAATAGATTTGGGTGTCATCAGCGTACTGATAACACCCAGCACCATAACTCCGTATAATCTCACCCAGCAGCTTCATATAGATGTTAAACATCAGAGACAAGATAGCCCCCTGAGGGACCCCACAAGTGAGCTACCTCTTGCTAGAGCTACTGTCCCCGAGCAGCACCCTCTGGGACCTGGCCGAGAGGAAGGACCGGAACCACTGCAACGCAGTGCCCCCAATACCTAACCCCTTCAGGCGATCCAAGAGGATGCTGTGGTCTATCGTGTCTAAAGCCGCTGAGAGGTCTAGGAGCACCAACAGGGTCACACTACCCCTGTTGATGCTCAGACGCAGATCGTCGGTCAAGGCAACCATGGCAGTCTCAACCCCAAAGCCTGTCCTGAAGCCGGTTTGAAATGGGTCTAGATAATCGGTTTCATCCAAGACAGCTTGGAGCTGAAGAGCAACCGCCCTCTCGATTACCTTGCCCAAAAATGGCAACAAAGAAATAGGCCTGTAGTTACTCATATCCAGGGGGTCCAGGGAAGGTTTTTTCAGAAGCGGCCTAACAGCCGCCTCCTTTAAACAAGATGGAACATGTCCTTCCCTAAAGGATGCATTGATGATATCTGTGAGGAATCTCCTCAATGCATCCCCCCCCTGGACAGCCAGCCATGATGGGCAAGGGTCGAGAGGGCAGGTTGTCTTCTTCACCTGACCAAGCAGCTTGTCCACATCCTCAGTACTCACAGATTGCAGCTGATCCAGGATAACTTCATCGACGGAGTCGCTGGACGCCTCGCCTATAGATTCTGTCAGAACAGTGGCATCTAAGTCGGCTCTTATCTGAGAGATTTTATCTGCAAAGAAGTTGTTAAATGTGTCACAGCATTGTTGGGTTAAGTGGGGGATTTGGCACAGGGGACACCTGTGTCATTTCCCTCACCACCCTAAACAGCTCTGCTGGACGGGACTCTGCAGACACAATACGTGCAGAGGAGAAGACTCTCTTCGCTGCAAGTATTGCCTCCCGATAGGAACGAAGAAAGTTCCTATGGAGAGTTCTGTCAGAGAAGAGTCGAGTCTTCCGCCACTTGCGCTCTAGTCGTTGACCAAACCGCTTCATCCTCCTAAGCTCTGGTGTATACCATGGCCTACAATTTGATGCGGATTGGCAAGGACAGAAAATAAAGCTGCTAGTATCCCATAGCTTTATATAAATCTATGGTATGGTTGCACTCAGAATTATGTGCACAATTCTGGTCATCCCATTTTTTAAAAAAGACATTGTAGTTCTGCAAAAGTGCAGGAGAGGGCAAGCCAAATGGTCAAATGGACAGAGCCCTTATCATCCTGGTCCCAAACGATATTTGTGGGGAAAGGTTGTTTAGCTTAAAGGAAGCTGACATGGCCAACTGAAACCAAAACTTTGAATGTGTTAACCAGATGGAAATTTCCCCAGAACATGGGCTTTGCAGAAGTGACTGGGCAAACTATATTACAATATAGAATCATAGAATCATAGAATCATAGAATCATAGAGTTGGAAGAGACCACAAGGGCCATCCAGTCCAACCCCCTGCTATGCAGGAACTCCCAATCAAAGCATCCCTGACAGATGGCCATCCAGCCTCTGCTTAAAGACCTCCAAGGAAGGAGACTCCACTACTCTCTGAGGGAGTGTGTTCCACTGTCGAACCGCCCTTACTGTCAGGAAGTTCCTCCTAATGTTGAGGTGGAATCTCTTTTCTTGCAGCTTGCATCCATTGTTTCGGGTCCTAGTCGCTGGAGCAGCAGCAAACAAGCTTGTTCCCTCCTCAATATGACATCCCTTCAAATATTTAAACACGGCTATCATATCACCTCTCAGCCTTCTCTTCTCCAGGCTAAACATCCCCAGCTCCCTAAGTCTTTCCTCATAGGGCTTGGTTTCCAGACCCTTCACCATTTTAGTTGCCCTCCTTTGGACACGCTCCAGTTTCTCCACATCTTTTTTGAATTGTGGTGCCCAGAACTGGACACAGTATTCCAGGTGAGGCCTGACCAAAGCAGAATAGAGTGGCACTATTACTTCTCTTGATCTAGATGCTATACTTCTACTGATGCAGCCTAAAATTGCATTGGCCTTTTTAGCTGCTGCATCGCACTGTTGACTCATGTTCAACCTGTGGTCCACCTGGATTCCTAGATCCCTTTCACACGTAGTCTCATTCAGCCAGGTGTCCCCCATCGTATATCTGTACTTTTCATTTTTCCGCCCTAAGTGCAGTACCTTACATTTCTCCGTGTTGAATTTCATTTTGTTAGCTTTGGCCCAACTTTCTAGTCTGTTCAAGTCATTTTGAATTTTGATCCTGTCCTCTGGCATATTAGCTACTCCTCCTAATTTGGTGTCGTCTGCAAATTTGATAACTATGCCCCCAATACCGTCATCCAAGTCATTAATAAAGATATTGAATAGCACTGGACCACAGAGCCCTGTGGCACCCCACTGATCACTTCTTTCCAGGTTGAAAAGGAGCCATTGTTGAGCACCCTTTGGGTTCGACCAGTCAACCAATTACAAATCCATGTAACAGTTACTTTGTCTAGCCTACATTTTACCAATTTGCTTGCAAGAATGTCATGGGGAACCTTGTCAAAGGCCTTACTGAAATCAAGATATACTATATCCACAGCATTCCCTTCATCTACCAAGCTGGTAATTTTATCAAAAAAAGAGAGCAGATTTGTCTGGCATGACCTGTTTCTCTGAAACCCATGTTGACTTTTTGTGATTATGAAATTACCTTCCAGATGTTCACAGACTCTCTGTTTAATGATCTGCTCCAGAATCTTTCCGGGTATTGATGTCAGACTAACTGGACGATAATTGTTGGGATCCTCTTTTTTCCCCTTTTTGAAGATGGGGACAACATTTGCCCTCCTCCAGTCCGCTGGGACCTCTCCTGTTTTCCAGGAATTCTCAAAGATTATTGCCAATGGTTCCGATATTACATTTGCCAGTTCTTTTAATATCCTTGGATGTAATTCATCTGGTCCTGGAGACTTATATTCATTTAAAGTAACCAGATGTTTCTGTACTATCTCTTTACTTATTCTGTGCTGAAATTCTCCTATTCTGTCCTCTGCTCCATTATACTTAGGTTGAGCACCCTTTGCCTTTTCTGAGAAGACTGAAGCAAAGAAGATGTTGAGTAGTTCTGCCTTTTCTCTGTCTTCTGTTAACTTTTTGCCATCTTCTCCACACAGTGGCCCTACCATTTCCTTCTTTTTCCTTTTGCTGCTGACATACCCCCAAAAGCCCTTTTTATTGTTCTTAACCTCTCTAGCAAGCCTGATTTCATTCTGCGCTTTAGCTTTTCTGACTTTACCCCTACACGTGCTAGCTATTTGTTTGAATTCCTCTTTGGTGATTTCCCCATTTTTCCATTTTTTATACATGTTCCGTTTAAAACATAGTTCAGTTGCAAGTTCCTTAGTCATCCATCCTGGTTTCTTGAGACACCTCCCATTTTTCCTCCTCGTTGGCACGGTTTGAAATTGTGCCTTCAGTATCTCCCTTTTGAGAAACTCCCATCCTTCTTGAACTCCCTTCTCTTTTAGTATTCCTGTCCATGGGATCACCCCCAGTATTTCTCTAAGTTTAGTAAAATCAGCTTTCCTAAAGTCTAGAATGCGTGTCTGACTATGCCTGGCTTCTCCTTTCCACTGTATAATAAACTCCAGGAGGACATGATCACTCCCGCCTAAGGATCCAACCACTTGCACCCCATTAACTAGGTCTTCCCTGTTAGTTAGGATCAGATCCAAAATAGCTGACTCCCTCGTTGCCTCTTCCACCTTTTGAACAATGAAATTGTCTTCTAGGCAAGTGAGGAATTTGCTAGACCTTGAGGATTTTGCCGAGTTTGACTTCCAGCAAATATCCGGATAGTTGAAGTCACCCATCACTACTATATTTCTCCTTTCTGAGTGTGTGGTCATCTGTTCTAGAAAGGCTTCGTCCAATTCTTCTGCTTGAGTTGGGGGTCTGTAGTAGACTCCCACACTAACATCCCTGTTGTTTCCCTCCCCTTTAATTTTTATCCAGATGCTCTCCACTTGGCTTCCAGGATTGATGTCCTGGATTTCTTCACTGGTGTAAATATCCCTGACATATAATGCTATTCCTCCTCCTTTCCTGTTTGTCCTGTTTCTCTTGAAAAACTTATACCCCTTTATTTCTACATTCCAGTCATGAGACTCATCCCACCAGGTTTCAGTGATGCCTATTATATCATATTTGCTTTCTTGTGCTAGGAGTTCAAGTTCATCTTGCTTATTTCCCATGCTCTGTGCATTAGTGTAGAGACATCTGAGAGCATGTGTCTTCCCCACTTGCTGCCTGTGTGAGGTTTTTTTTCCTCCCACTGTCTCCTGAAAGATTTAGAGTAGAAGCAGTGGGCTTTGGCTGTCTTTTATGGAATTAAACAGAATTTCACCTGAGCTTCTCAACATGAAAATCTAGTGAGAGCATAACAATATAATTGCAAGAACTGTGAGACACAATAACAGTTTAGAAATCAGCAAGGCCCTTGCAACATTCATTAAATGTAGCCCATTTGAACTTTGCCCTTCATATCAATTTCAGCTATACTGGAAATGGGCAATTAGTAACACATCTATGCAACTTATCAACACAAGGTTGTCAAAATCATATCCTATCTTGGTCCATTGCAGTCACTGGCATCTGGAATGTGGCTGTTTGCCCTTGTGTAACACACTGCACATTAGAGTTTCAAAACCTGGCAATCATCAAATGGATCTGGAGGTTGTCAGATTCAAGCTGTGATTTGTTCCATCTCTTTAATTTCTCATATGTTCCACAGTAGTATCTCAGTTGTAAGGCTTTCTCCCACCCCCACCCCTAGAGACACTGTGTGATGCTACATTTTTTAGAGGCTGCTGTTAACACTTCTAAAAGCATCTCTTTTATTAGACAAAACTGCAAAAACAAAACACTAGTATTTAGTTCAATAGTTCCCTCTTTCCAAATTCTTCCCCACTAAAGTCTCAGTGGGGATAATGTAAGTGAGTGAACCAGTCTTCTGTATTTAAGTCTGGATCCTGAAGTGTCTAAGTTCCAAGATCATGAAGTCTCTGCATCATTATCTGTAACAAGAAACTAACTGGGGGGGGGGGGGGGATGAATATGTGGCATGGAAAATTTGGTCAAAGAAAGAAGGTCTGACAAGGGAGCCACTGTCATGTAGTGGTTAAGATATAGTACTGGGAACTGTGAGATGAAGGTTCATACACATACACTGAGGGGTGGAACAGATGGCCAGGAAAAAGCAGCTTGAACCTACATTTTCTGGAAGTAGTTGAATGCACTTCTGTCTGCACCAGCCATTCCCAAGGTGGCCCAACTACACCTCACAATGTCAAACCATGCCACTGGGTAATTTTTTTAAAAAAAAATTCCACCTTCCCACCATACATGCACACTGTTGCACAGACATACCACCGACGACTGCCTGCTGCCTAGATGCCATCCCATTGCATGGTTGCCCCTTTGATCAGCTACACAGTTGCACCTGTGATCCTTCACTGGTACAGGGCATCAGATTATTGGTGTGCCCAGTAATCATGCCCCCATCCCACATGCCCCCTTCACCTGCCTTCACCTCATGCCGTCTAGTTTGTATAGATTGTCTAGTTTGTATATATTGCACTTATATCCATTGGTGGTGTCATACTTGAGTCCACTTTAACTGCCCTGGCTCAGTGCTAGGTAATCATGGGAACTATAGTTTATTGTGGCACCAGAGCTCTCTGACAGAGAAGGATCAATGTCTCAGAAAAAAACTACAATTCTCATGATTCCCTAGCACTGAGCCATGGCAGTTAAAGTGGACTCAAGTTGCATTATTTCTGACAGTCTGTAAAGGCCCTGTAGTTTCTAGGCGATGAATTTTGCCAGGAACATAGAAAGCAGGAAAGATTCTCCCTCTGCAAGCCATGACAGTCCTATTACTACTCAGAATCCCTTATACCTATTTTCATTTTTTAAAAATCTACCCATTAATTGTATTAGCATCACAAGGAATTTTCCCCAGAACCTAGGATGTTTTCATGAAAGAAACAATGTGTTTAATTTAATCAATAGCAATCACCTTCATATACTTGCAAGACTATCAGTGATAGCACTGATTGTTGGTTTCATGTGACTCATAAAGCTAGAACTTATTTCTTACAGAACAGGAACAGGTACAGTAAAAAGAAAATGAATGTGCTAGCTATGAGAAAAGCAGTGTGTGATTCTATACTGATCATCAGTGTGGGGAATTTTAGCTGCTACAAAGTATGATAACCCATCTCTTAAGAGGGAAGGAGCAGTGATGATTGTCTTTTTTGTATCCCATGTAGATTTCTGTGATGTGTTCTCTAGAGGTCTGCCTTTGAATACTGTTTGTAAATTTCAACTAGTTCTGAAAGCTGTGGCCAGATGGCTGACTTGGGTATGTTATGGGGGGGGGGGGATCGTAAAGTTTTAATTATCACCTTAAAAATTTTTTTGACAAAAAGTTTGTTTTGATTTGTAGTTGTTAACTTATTTCTGTGTAGTCACCATCCAGATTTACACATTTTCCCATGTTTCTTGACCCTCTGAATACCATTATTGTAGAAGTCTGCCTTACAAGGATTTTACACTTTAGTCACTTCTGGCACAACCTGTCATAGAAATAAAAGACACAATGAGCTGATTTTCTCAACATCATTCACTCAGGGACCAATTATGACACAGACAAAATTTCATCAATATACCACAATAACTTCTGGGTAATAATTATTACTTTACGATACCCCCTCATAAGGCGCAATCTTCAGACTTCTACAATATTAGGTATTCAGAGGGTCAAGAAACACTGGGGAAAATGTGTAAATCTGGATGGTGACTATGTAGAGATAAGTTAACAACTACAAATTAAAACAAAATTTCTGTCAATTTTTTCAAAGGTGATAATTAAAACTTTACAATACCTCTTCAATACAGTAGGGGTGGGCGAAATGTGTCCCATGGGGCATGTGAGGCCTACAAAGACATTTTTGTGGCCTCAAGGGCTCTCCAGGAAACAAAAATATATCTTTGCACAAAAAAATTAAAAATCCATTTGCTGCTGAATGTCCCCAAACGCATTCTAGTGCATGTGGAAGATCAAAAACAATTTTTGCAAATGTTTTCATTTTTAAAATGCCCTGAAATGCTCCAAAATGTCCACTTGGGGATGGAGTACCACATTTTGTGGCACACCTGGTCCAATTTAGGCCCAGGAGAGACCTTTATTAAAAATCCAAACATGGTGAAAATGTCCGCGTATCCCCTATAGGGATTTTTTGGGGGGGGGGGACTTTTCATTTTGGAAGGAGCAGGTGCATCCCTTCAAGGTTTCCTAGCGGGGTAATGCCATGCCCTAGCCTTCCACAGATGTCCACCCCTAGCCCTTGGTATAACTTCACTGGCTAACAGCCTATTTCTGGGCACAATTCAAAATGCTGACCATGAGTTATGAAGCCCTATATGGCCTGGAATCAGAATATCCAAAGAATCCTTCAGTATTCTCCCATATCAGCATAACCAGTCTCTGAAATCTTCACTCAGTCTTGCCAGCTTCAGCGGTATGGGTAGTGAGTGCATGGGAGGTGGCCTTCTCAGTGGCTGCTCCCAAACTGTGCAACTCCCTTCTTAGGAAGATGAGGATGGTTCCTGATGCTGAGGAAGAGGTTTTTAATGGGTACATGCTGCGCTTTTCTTTACTTTTTATTGCTGTGCTTTGCATTGTTTTGATCCAATTGTGTTTTCATTTTATAATTTGTTTAATCATGTTTTAGTATTATAATTGTTTCTGGTTTTATCCTTTAAAAAAATAATATTATGTTTTGGCCTCTTGAGTCCCAGTTTTAGGAGAAAGGTGGAATAATAGCCAAGTAATCAAACAGATACCTAAGACTGCCACATTCAAAGCCAAAGAACTTGCATGTGCTTTTAATCTTCCTATTCCACAGAAGCCATAAATTCTCCTGTCTTCCCCTCCATAGCCCTGTTGTCCTCCCATCCACTGACCCCTTAATTTTTAGAACTGGTCAGAGCTCTAGATATATGTGAATGACAGGACCCAGGAGGAAAGGGGCAGGAGAAGCTGTGTCTACCTTAAATCCTGCTGTCAGAGTGATGTAATATATATATATATATATATATATATATATATATATATATATATTCTACGGACGTTTTCACACTAAAGCCGCCTGGAGCCGCTCATTCCGGAATGGCTCTGGTGGCAAAAACTTAATTCCTTTTTTAAAAAGGAATTACCTTTCCGGCGCTGATGCTGAACCAGTTAGTGCTGGTTCGGCCGGAGTGAGGCCGGACTTGCTGCTCCGTGCGTGTGAACACACAGAGCAAGGAGCCAGACTGACGCAGGGATGGCACTGGAAGGGGCGGGGTTTGCTGCGGCGTGAGTGTGAACACACTGGAAATGGAGCCGGAGTGGGGCCGGACGGAGGTAGGATTGCGTCCGCCTAAAGCCCCGTGTGAAAACGCCCTTTCTCTCTCTTTGTACAGGATCCAAGAGTTTAAGGTATTAAAAATTGTTGGACATCAGAAAGAATTCAACCTGTGCTGTAGTATGTCTCTTGACCAATGCTCAACATCCCTCTGCCTGTCTATAATCTATCTGGCATATTTCTGTTCAATAAACTGTCTCAAAATTATGCAATCAAGGTGGACAGAGGTGGGAGATATATTTTTTTAAATAAGTTGTGAATGTAATATGAGTCAGTGTAATATAGTGATTTAAAATGCTGGACTAGGATTCAGGGAAACCAGAAATCTCCACTCCTTCTTGCAAATCCACTGAGTTAATGCCAGACTCTCAGGCTCAGAGGAAGGCAGTGGCACACCTCCTCCAAATAACTTTTGCCAAGAAACCCTGTGATAGGATTGTCATATGTCAGAGTCAACCTGAAGGAAACAATAAGAAACAAAATTCTGCTATAACAAGCAAGGTTGCCAGAGTGAAAACTAGAGAGGGCTCCTGTACTTTTAATAGTTATATAGGAGAGGGAATTTCAGTACTGTAGGTGTTGTTTGTTACTTGGTTGTGTGACAAGCAAGCCCTGCTGAAACTTCTTCTGCACAACTATTAAAAGCACAGAAGCCCTTTCCAGTTTTCAGTCTGGCATCATTTTGTGGCGAATAGTAACCCTTTTAATTACTTTTGTATTTCCAATGGAAAATCCTCACTGCTTAGGTGCATCTAGTAGTCTTTGGAACAGGGGTAGGTAGGTAAAAGTAACTAATTTTAGTTATTGGCAAAAACTTGAAAGCAAATGTTTTTCAAAAAGTATAAGGGGTTGAGGTAAGTTGACAGGTGACTTGAGGGCACTTACACACTACTACAGCAGTAATTAGGGCTGCAGCTACACAGGAGAATTAATGTAGTCTGACACCACTTTAGCTGCCATGGTTCAATGCTATAGAATTCTGGGATTTGTAGTTTTGTGAGACATTTAGCCTTCTCTTTCAGAGAGCTCTAGTGCCATAACAAACTTCAAATCCCGGGGTGGCATAGGATGGAGCCATGACAGTTAAAGCAGTGTCAAACTGCATTCATCCTGCAGTGTGGCAGCAGCCTAGGTGGGAGTAGCTTGAAACACTAAGGAGCTTATCATATTGTTAAATAACTCACCTTACCTGATCCAGCTTAAAGTTAAATTTGGGCTGCATCCGGACCCTATCACCAGGGTTTTGCCACCAAAATCAGTGCCCAAATGTAACCCAGGGCCATCCCCACTCCTAGAGCCACTCAGCACGGCACTTTTCGAAGCCATGAGTTTTCCGGCTTGAGAAAATGGCTGCCGGAGTGGCTCCAGGAGCAAGAAAGGCCCTGGGATGGTCCTGGGCAGTGATTTCAGTGGCAAAATCCTTGTGATAGGGTCTGGACGCCGCCCAAATTTAATTTTAAGCCTGATCAGATAAGGCAAGTTATTTAACAATGTGATAAGCTCGTAACTTTAACTAATGATTTTTAAGTAATGTCCCAGGCTCTGATTTAAACCTCCGCTCATGTTCCAGACTGAAGGAAACATTTCAGGATGTAGCGCTATGGGGAGCAGGGACTGTAAGTGGTAAAAATAATTAACACTTTTGGCTGTATCTGCACTGTAGAAATAATCCAGTTTGGAACCACTTTAACAGCCATGGTGCTAGGGAATTCTGAGAATTATAGTTTTGTTAAATATTTAGCCTTCTCTGTCAGAGAGCTCTGGTGCCACAACAAACTACAATTCCCAGGATTCAATAGCCTTGAGCCATGGCAGTTAAAGTGGTGTCAACCTGGTTTATTTCTGTAGTGTGGATGCAGCCTCAGTAATGTCCCAGCCAATCAATGATCCTTGCTGCTGGCATAGTTATGCAACCCACAAAACTCAGGAAGCAAATAAATCAATCCCAGCACCACCCGGAGCAGCCGCCACTGCCAAGCCATCTATTTTAAGCAAAAAGGAGACATGAGCAGAAAGAAGCAAAATATTTGTGAAATGATTTAAACAAAACAGGAGAAAAGAAGTAAATCCCAGGAATGGCTTGCCTCGCTACCATCCCCTCTCCTTCCAATATGATGTACTGTGGGTAGTTTACAAGGGGAGAAAGGGAAAGATCGATTCCTGGCAATATCTGAAGTACCTCTGTGTAATAAACTGTCCTACAATTATATGAACAAGGTGGTGGAAAGAAGTGAGGGATTTTTCTTTTTTTCCCCCACCCCTACCCATCTCCAAATAAACTGAATTTGTATCCTCCTGTCAGGCCTGGTTCAATATTATGATACTGGAGTGTCTCCAGTGCTTATTCCTACAGGGCAGTGAACTTATTTTCTTATCAAACCCTAAGGCAGGCATCGATGCCGCCAAGACATTTGCCTTTGTTTTTCTCCTTCAACCCAGCCAGCTCCTTAGTATGCGAAGCCAGCCTCTCTCCTGCCCAGGTTACCTTTTTTTCTCTTTGTATTTTCTTTGTAAGTGGGGGTGATGGTGAAGCACACCAGGGAGAGAAGTTATGGCTCTTCCCTCAACCGCACCCTGCAAATGTCTAATGCCTGTTTGAAAACATGGCATTTTAATTACTGCACCGCATTAAACTACACCCAAAGGGTGCACAGGTGCTCACATGTGCAGAGCCCAGTATCTCCCCCTCTGTCTCTCTCTTGCTCCTCCTGTTTCCTAGGGAGAATGTGTCTCCCATCATTTTCTTTCTCTCCCCCACCCTCTATCTCTCCTTCTTTATGCAACCTAGAGAACCCAGGTTGATTAGAAAGGTCTCTCTCCTTGATCACAACAATTCAATGTGCCTTGACATTTTAATAGCCTCCCGACATAGTGAACACAATCGAGCTGAGCAGTGAAGCAAAAATCATTAGATAAGCAAGATAATCTAAACGAAAAATCAGCCTTGACCAGATCCCCCCACTTCTGTGGGCATTTTGCTGGCTGCACTACTAAGTAGCCTTAGCCTTATTTATGCCATACTTTCACCAGGCAAAGGACTCTGCAACCTTCCTTCTCTAATAATCTGTCCAGAGGGAGATACAGTTTATTATCATTAGGGTTGAGTCTCCATTATCTGGAATTTCAAAATCCTCCAATACTCCAAAATCCAAAATTGTCCACATGGGTGGCTGAGGTAGTGACTCCTTTGTTTTTCTGATAATTCAGTGTACGCAAACTTTGTTTCATGCACACAATTATTTTAAAATATTGTGTATAAAACCTTCAGACTGTTTATATAAGGTGTATACAAAACATAAAAAGAATTTCATGTTTAGACTTGGGTCCCATCTCCAAGATATCTCATTATGTATATGCAAATATTCCAAAATTCAAAACACATCTGGTCCCAAGAATTTCAGATAAGGGAGACTTAAGGTCTAAGCAGACTGCCAGAAATAATGCACATTAAATTGAGGCACTGTCCTGGCTCAGTGCTAGGGAGTCATGGGAACTGTAATTTATTGTGGCACCAGAGCTCTCTGACAGAGAAGGCTCAATGTCCCAGAAAAAAATACAGTTCCCATGATTCCCTAGCACTGAGCCAGGACAGTGCCTCAATTTAATGTGCATTATTTCTGGCAGTCTGCTTAGGCCTTTAATCTGTATTATTATATTCATTTCTATCCCATGTTTTCCTCAGATTGGAACTCAAAGGGGCTTACAACAATTAAAAAAGACATAATTTAAAAATCTACAAGATACAAAATTCAAGATACACAAGATCCAATACAAATATTCCATACACATACCCCCAAATCTGAAATCCCAAACACTTCTGGTCCCAAGCATTTCAGATAAGAGAAATGTAATCTGCATTCATTTACAGGTAAGTGAAAGAAATTTAGGGGAACCATCTCCTGCTTAGTACTTGGATGGGAGACTGCTAACAAATGCAAGGTGCTGTTGGTTTTATTTCAGAGAAGGAACTGGCAAAACTACCTCTGAGTATTCCTTGCCTAAGAAAACCCTATGAAAAAAAATCATGTAATCATCATAAATTGGCAGGAAACTTGAAGGCACATACACACACCATCCCCAAGCTTAATTTGAGCTATTGTTTAACCCAGGGGTGAGACCTGGGTTCTTTGCACAGCTTAAGCTAGGGGTAGGGAATGCTCCTGTTACTTCTGGACTATGTCTCCCATCATTCCTGCCTTTGGCCCATTTCTGCCTTTGGCTGGGGCAGATAGAAACAAGGTCTAATGAACATTAGGTTTTCCCACCCTACCATAGGCTCTCTTGTAAAATGAGAAGACATAATACAGTATAAAATATCTCTGACCATGTGAAGAGTGTTTTTCTCTCGCCACAGGGCAAGAAGTACCCACTCATTCTGGTAGACAGGACACCTAATATGCATGCAAAATGTCTGTGGGTCAATTCCATCCCTCTTCAGATTTTTCCCCAAAATGTGGGAACCTCAATTAGTAAAGACCCCCTCCCTCTCATGGAGACCTATTTGCGGTGTTGCTGAGAAGCCTCCTAGTTCTATCAATCAACAGGCATCACTTAGCTATTCTATATTTTCTTCTTTACTCTCTCTCTCTCTCTCTCTCTCTCTTTGGCATGTATGTGTGTGTGTACTGCAAAGAAAACAACAGCAGAAAAAACAGAAGTGTTACAAGCAGAAGATTGCATTGTCAGAGCCCCTGTAGAGCTGCACCTAGAAGAGTTACTATTTTGGACTACCACAACCAGAATCCACCAGCGGACACAGGCAGGACAACTGCATGATCAAGAGGCCTTTATGCAAAAGCCATGCACAGTACATTCCCCTATATGTAAACATCACACCTTTTCTGAGGATGCATCAAGAGGACCAGAAGGACTACATTCTTTCCTGGAAGGAAGATGAAGTGGAGGATAGGCAAAAGTATGTTGTGAGAAGAACATACATAAACATGTGCATGAGCACACATGTGTACACACCCAATCATAGGCCCATGTCAGTTCAATTCCTCCCCCTGCCCCCTTCCCCCCCCCCCCCCCCCCCCACAGACACTTCTCCACTCTGCCCACCTTCTCCATAAGAGTGAGATGCTGACTTTGCAGGCTATTCACTTTATGAATACGACCCTCAGAGGGAAGAAAACCCTCTCACAAGCCCAGAACTATGTTATCATCGTTATTAAGGAACTTAAAAAGGAGCGAGGAAGAGAAGACACTGCTGGAATTGCAGGCTGATTGTGATTGATGTGTTCCTATTAGCTCCTCAGTGTTATCTCTCTGGATGGCAAGAACAGCCAGTGGCTTGTAACACAACAGATTACCTGCGTTTGCAGCCCTAGACGGATGTTTAAATAAAATATAGTCCCTTTTAGCGAGAAGCTCATTTTCTCACCGAGGCTCCCAGCCTATTTCATGTCAGCTCTGATTCTCTGTGGCTATCCTCAGTAAACATGTCTTATCATTAATAATTCTTTACAAGCCCAATTTCATGAAGTCTCTCCTCTTTGTCTATGTGCCTGTGTGTGTGTGTATGTAATAGTGTGTGTGTGTTTGTCTCTGTGTGAGATTGTGTATGTGAACTGCATGTCTGTTGGTCTCTCTGCCGCATCTTGATATCAGTTTGGGAACCCAAGGTGCTTCCTTTCAGAATTTCACCTGCCTTGCCAAAAATGATTGATTACCCCTCGCAGACTGGGTGTCCAGCTATACCCAACAAATGACTTTGGCCCCTAACAGCAGGCCTTGGCCAGATAGAAATCAATATTTCACCATTAAAATCTATCAGAGAAGAGTTAAGGCACCATCTGTCCTTGCCGCCTTTCCATGGTGTGTGAACATTAAATCCGACACTTGTAGTACATGAGTAATCAATATATAGTAGTTCACAGATCATTTGTGGTCCCCTTTTAGCAGTGATGGATGCTTGGAATAGTAGTGATTCATTTTGTCACACCATTAAACAAGATTCTGTCCAGTTCCTTCCTGATTTCATTTAGAGGATCATTCTTCACAGTTCATATGAGAGGAACGGTTTTACCAATCTGCCTCCATTTCAATAAGTCACTTTATAGAGATTTTGTGTCCTGCAGACTGTAAAAATTCTGGAGAGATAGTACAAACATACCTCTAAAACTATTCACTGCATGACATATGCATAAAGTGTGAAAAACTGAATGTAAATATGTTTACCTCTTTATCTACAAATATTGGTTTTAACTCTCCCAGCACTGAAGGAGGCTGAAGGAAAAACACAGTCAAGAGCTAGAGGGATATTTTGAAATCAGGATGGCAAGATGATTAAAATAACGATGAAAATAGCTGTCAGTTCAATTATACAGATTTATGGCTGGCCTTTTCTTAATCACTAAAAACAGGTAATAGCATTTGTGTTTGTTTCTTTTGGCATTTTGGATTCTATAATTACTATAAATGGATTTTCATGGACTATTTTAAACTGGCATGCATGCAAAACAATATTTCTTTATACACTGATTTAAATTTTGAACCTTCCCCATGCAGAGGGCTCAAGATACACTGAATGATAAAAATACACATAACATCAGCCAAAAATCAGATGAATGACAATCATTATTAAAATCTCAGCTGATTATAACCTTCACCCTAATGATCAAGCCACATCTTGCAAATGTTTTTTAGTACCAAAGAGAGGAAATGAAAGACTTGGGCAGGCATTTTGTATCCAAGAAGCTTCAACTTGTGAAAGTTGAACAGAAACTATCAATGTAAAATAATCTTCATACAAGGATTTTACCAATATTAATCTCATTTCATGTAGTAAGGCATTCCTTGGAAAGTATCCTTCATGTGAAAATCACAGCTCATACATTGTATCACACACACACACACACACACACACACACACATTTTAGGGAGAAAAAAGCTAGAAAGACAAAACAACCAGATCAGATTGAACTTGCATTTCTCCACGTCCCTCTTTCAAAGATTACTACCTTAAATTTACTAAATGCCACTTATTTCAAGAGCACTAATTTTAATGGAGAGCCAGTCTGGTGCAGTGGATTCAGTGTTGGACTAGTGGACTACAGGAGAATACGGTTCAAATCCCTACATAGCAATGAAAACTTAATAGATGACCTTGGACAAGTCCCATTAGCCTAAGTTTGCAGTAGTAAACTTCTCTGAATTAATTTTGCCAAGTAAGCCTTACTATAGGGTTGCCCTAAATTAGAGTCAGCTTGAAGGCACATAATAACAGCAATTTTTTTAGGTCCTTTTTTGAGGACTGCATGCAAAGACTGCATCTATAATTTTACTGCTTCCTGTGCACCATCAAGTCAAACCTCAGCCTTAGCAAACTTGCCCCTCTTCTCTCTCTCTCTTATTTTCTTTTTCTAGATTTTCCATCCATTTCAGAAGTGTCAGTCAAAATCTATGCATATGAGGTCATGGGCACACGAATTGGCTTCTCCTATAGAAATAAATGAATATAGCCTTTCCTATGGAAATAAATGAATGTAGTCAGTGTGGTAATGATATTTGAGCCTATCATTCCCATTGCTCCCTCACTGGACATCTTGGATTAGCCTGGTGGATGTTGTAGTCCAAAATATCAGAAGGGCACGGTATTGGAAAAGGATAGCTTAAGGCATATAGCTCTCCTTTCTCTTGATTGCCAGTGAAACATGGGACACAATAACACAATAGCAATCTTCATAGAAGTCTGGCAAGGGATGTGTATATGTATCTTTCAGCCAAAAAGAAAGAGAAGCCTCAATGGGTGACAGATGAAACTCTTCAAACAGTTAAGGACAAACAAGAGCAAAATTAAGAGGGAACAGAAATAAGGCCAGAACCCTGAATGTGACTATTCAATGACTTCTGCACAAAGACTAGAGGGGGAAGCAGACAGGCAGCCATGGACCGCCCCGGGAAGCTGTGCCGCTGGGCCGAGGTATCCCCACACCTCGGCCCCGCAGCGCAGCTTCGCCACCCCTGGAAGGAGCGCTAAATTGTTTAATTTCTATGCTGAATGTACCATACATAAAGCAGGATTAGACTTGGAAGATGTAGGTCTGAAAACTGGAGGAAAGAACATCAAAAATTTAAGATAATCAGATGACACTATACCACTAGCAGAAAATAGCACAGACTTGGAATGATTATTGAAGGAAGTCAAGGAAGAAAGTGCAAAGGCAGGTTTACAGGCAAGTTTACAGTGGAACTTTCAGTTTCTATGTATGGTTGTGAAAGGTGGACAATGAACTAAGCTCATAGGAAGAGAATCTACTCATTTGAAATGTGGTTCTGGATGAGAGTTCTATGGATACCCTGGACTGTTAAAAAGACAAATAGATGGGTCCTAGAGCAAATCAAGCCTGAATTCTCCCTAGAAGCCAAGATGACTAAACTGAGGCTGTCATACTTTGGCCATATCATGAGAAGATATGACTCATGGGGAAAAATTATAATGCATAGTAAGGTGGAAGGCAGTAGGAAGAGGAAGACCACATTATAGTTGGATAGACTCAATCAAGGAAGCCAAGTCTGCAAGATCTGAGCAGGACTATTTATGACTTCGTTACCTGAATTTAAGTCATTCCCACAATTACTAAGGCAAGGATAAGCAACTGTGTAGAGGCCAGTAGTCAAATTTTTGTTAAGGAAAATGCAACATGGGACATACAGTAATAGAAATAAAATATGTATGTGATAGTCACAGTGACTAAGCAGGAACAATCATGAAGCTACACAGGTGAAAAGGATAATGTAAGCCTTGAGAGACAAGGACAAAGTTATAGAGTGTATATTGAAAACACCTGTTGTAGATTGCAAACACCTGAGATTCATTAAGTAGTCAAGGTAAAATGATGAAATACTTGGGTTGGTCTTAAGTATGGGATGATCCATGTAAACCAATCAAAATGAATGTACACACCCACTGGGTGGGAACCGACTAGTGGGTGGTGACTAACAATGGCTATAAGTGCAATGTTTGCCAATGCATATTGTGGAGTAGTTTTGGAGATATTGTGAAGTGTAGAGATTGTGATTTGTAGAGCATATAGTATTTTGTGTATATAGTAGAATAAAGTAGATCTTTTATATAAGACTACTGAGTTGTCTGGTGTCTTGAGGGAAGATACAAGAGCCAGAAGAATCCTGGAGAGGTTTGGAGACATCTCAGGAAGAAGAGAGAGAAGGCTTGGAGAGTTTGTCAGGGTCTTCAGCCTATTCTCTGAAACTCTGCTGCTTGGGAAAGAAGCATCAACCACTGATCAAAGCTGGTCAGCTCTGCTGCATAACAAGGTGGTGAGTTAGAGCCAGAGGTGAAGAGCTACAACTCCCATCATCCCTGACAATTTTGCCCCTGTGATTCTTCCTCAGGCAGTACCAGTGTGTCCAGACATACCAAAATTGATGTCATATCACTTCCAGATGCCATTCTTGGCCAGGTTTTGTCAGGGGCTGGAGGGATGGGCAAGCTAAACTGCCACATTTGTGTGTGATTTGGGGTAAATTTGGGGGTAACCTCCCCCCCCAATGATCTCTACAGTTACATTTGGGGATTGGGGGCTTTGTGGGCTTCAGAAATGAGGTTCTGGGATACAGCTCTTTATATCAGAGCTGAGATCCTACACTGCCTAGCATAATATAAGATTTCCACATGAGAACTCCACTACAGCTCCCCATCACCACGCCAGTGTGCAAAGCAGTGCTGTGATAGTCTATTGCTGGTGGAGAACAATGGGACAGGGTTCAACAAATGTCTGGCTATGTTCTCAAAACCAGACACAGACTGAGGATCTCTTCCATTAAGATCTGTTGCGGTTATTCTCAACAGATGATGTCACCAGTCTGCATCTGACTATGGGAGCATAGCTACAGGGTTCTCCAATCCATTCCACTCTCCACCAGCAATTAAATGGCTATTGGAGTCCTGGGGTGAATCGAGGGAAGCTTTGGACATTACAGAAGAAAGAAAATAATCCCAACTTTTGCAATGATTAAATGAATACAAAAACAAGCATTAAATGGACTCATGCTTGCATATGTCACTCACAGCACACGGGCTAAGGTGAATACCTTAAGTTATTCCTTACATGACACAGCTCTAAAATTTTGTTATTTTCATTTTCATTTTCAATTGTTATCTTAGCTGTTGGCCTCATTACGTAGTAGAAGAGGAATATCACTTGGTTCAAGCATTTTCCCATGTGGTGTCTCTGCTGGTGCATTGCTAAGGAATGGCAGACAGTGGCTTCCATGTCAGGAGGTGGTGAATCTGCTCTGGTGTAAAGTGCAAAAAGGCTAAACCTAATATGCAGCTAGAGATCAGTACTTGGATAGCTCTTTTAACATTCAGACAAAGCCTGGAGCAACAACTCCCACTGGTTTTGATGAAATGATGAGGTGTGTGGGACCAGTGGCTTGTAGACTTCAGATATGTTTAAAAGTTAGAAACAAATAAAAGTAACAATTTAGTTCTTTTTAATAATTGTACAATAAAAATGCAACTATAATTGCATGAAACTGTATGCAACTGTAACTGTAATTGACTGCTTCTCAAGGCCTTGAAGGACCAGAGTGATGTAGTAGTTTGAGGATTGGGCTATGATTCTATCAGGTTTTTATTCCCCACTCTGCCAAGGAAATCCTCTGGGTGACCTTGAGTGAGTCACATACTTTCAGCCCCAGAAAACCCTCTAATAGAGTTATGGTCACCATAAATTGAAAATCACTTTTTTTCCTTTTTTAATTTTTATTTTTTAAATATAAAAACATAAAAATGGCAACAAAAAGAAAGAAAGAAAAATAACAGCAACAACAACAACAAAATAAACAACAGAAGGTAGCACATTTTGTTTGCTTTGCATTTTTTGCAGTTTTGGTTACATGATTTTTTACACAGTTTTTCTAGTCATCTTGTAACTATATTCATCTTATAATATATTAGATTTATTCTGAATAGTTCCTTCACTACTGAATGATTTGGTTTCTTTGATACTAATTTTATATTATATTGCTTCTTCTAGAACACTTCACTATAAGAGCTCTATATAGTCCAAAAATTCAAGATATTATTCTGTGTCTTGTTTCCCCAGTTTATATCACTGTACATTATATGCTTCGTTCTTAGTCTTTCTCCACAATTTTGACACTGCTCCCCATTTCTTTTCATATCATTGAGTTATCTTCCCAGTAATATATATGGATAAGCTGCCCATGATGGCTGATTCATTTAGTTTTGTTATCCATTCATCTATGGTAGGTGTTATCTCGATTTTCCAATATCTAGCATATACCACACGGGCGTCAGTAATCATATGAAGATTATACTCTTTACAACATTATTTAGTTTTCCTCCAATTACTTTGGTTATATTTAGTAAAAACAATTCAGGTTTAAGTGGGATGTTTTTCTATAATGTTTCTTTCATGATCTTGTGTATATATTCCCATAATTTTTTAACTTTTTTACATTGCCACCACATATGGTATTGTGTACCAATCTTCTCTTTACATTTCCAACATGTATTTTGGTTATGTTTTCTTATTTTCACTAGTCTGGTTGGGGTCATATACCATCTATAGAAAATTTTGAAATAGAAAAAAATTGGGGGGAGGGGAAATAAATAAATTGAAAATCACTTGAAGGCACACAACAAGAAATAACAAGGCCTTGGAAGTGCCACAGCTAATTACTTTTAATGAAAGTAACTAACTACTTTTTAAGCCTCATGTTCCCCCCATCCCATTTGTGGATTGTGGTTAATTGTTCAAGAACAAACCAAAAGAAAATTGACTCTCATGTATATTAGCCAAGTTCAGCAGTACAACTCTTCCAGCATGGGACATACCTTCCTGAGCTATAGATAGTAAAGATGAGTAGTCTCTCAGGAAAAAAGGTAGCAAATTAAATTGAGTATTAAATGCTCATGGCTCAGACCCAGCATTTTAAGAGCTAAGCATTCAAAGCCTGAGTCTGGGTGCACAAACCTGTCAATTTTGGTTTTTGACACATTCAGTTTTTTAAAAAAATCAAGTTCTCTCTTGTCCCAAATAAGAAAAATTATAAATTTGATAAATTCTTACAAAAAACAAATTGAATCAAAATTCTTTCCCACCTTGGTCATTTCTTTCTAAATTTGGCCTAACAGTTTTCCAGAGACATTTACTCTTAAAAACCCATTTAGAATTTCCAGGAGAGGATTATACATCTATATATGTGTTTCCTCCTTTATAAAGGAACTTGCTGCATTATGTTATATCTAGCCCATGACTTGCCTGATTTCTACACTGAATTCTTGTCAGTATTTCAGTTGTATCTGTCAGTACACATCCCAAGTGCTTCTAGTTGCATTATCTGCTTCTTTTATACTCATCCTCTGCTCTTCTTCAAATCATCTGGTACTGTTACTTTCTGATGGGATCATATAGGTCATTTTTCATTCATTTATCTTAAGTCCTGCTCTCCTCATTCCTTTCCATTGTTGGTGAAACATGTATTTGATATCTCTTTCTTATTTACCAAGAAGAGAAAATGGCTTGACATGAGTGTTTAACAAATATATTGCCAGGAAGGTGTGGAAAATACCATTGTGTTACCATAAAACTTATTATAGTTTAACCTGAAATATTCATGATGGAACACATCTCATTAACACACTTATTTTTATTTTTATTTTTATTTATTTTAAAAAAGTGAAAACATGCTCCTTGGAACTCCCTATCCAAGAGAAGCTGGTTCCAAAGGATCATTTTTATATGAACTGCTTTGTTTTTCTCATCTCCACCACCACCCCCCTTTCCTATTTGGTCTGTCTGCAGCATGCAAACCATTCTTTTGATTCCCAGACTGGCTATTTACCATAATGCATAATGTATAATAGTATCTATATGAATGTGGTGAGAAGTGGAAGGGGATAACCAAAAGAACAGCAAACAAAGAAAAGAGTTTGGGTCTCTCCTGAAAGCAATAATATGAATGGACAGACAGGTCTTCTGTGATCTTCAAGTAGCCTTCTGTAGTCAGATTCTTCACATTGCAGGTCTCTGCCTTATCAAAAACTCAGAGGTAGATAGACTAATAATTTTTCACATTTTTCAGTGTTTGTTATCTCGATCATTACGCTGAGCTCGCCTACAGACAACTTCCTCAGAGTGTTCCTCAGTTTGAAGTCCAGGGATTGCTCATTTAAGAGAAGGCCTTTTGAATGGCCCCCTAATTATGGGATGCTCTTTCCAAGGACATTTACCTGATGCTAAGAGGATTTTCATTTTGGCATTGGGTTAAAAAATTTTTTTGATGTCCAGGTTTTTCAAAACTTTCAGTTATCTTAATCTAGGAATGGCCAAGGGTCCAAGTACCATTTTGGTATGTTTTAACACTCCCAGTCACTTTCTAAGCCATTATGTGTTGGAATATGGATGGGATATACAGTCAAAGTAGAAATGTAGAGATGTGTGTGTGAAAAATTTCTTATGGGAACAGTGTCTAAGGTAAACAAAGAGGATTCGGCCAGCAGGTGGTTCAAAGCCAAAATAATTTCACACAGTATAGAATAACAAAAACACTTTGGTCCTGAGAACAGGATGTTAACAGATAAACATATGAGCTCATTTAGTTCTCATGAGAATTAGGTCACATGGGGAATGACACACAGTTAGAGGCTGGGTCACAACAGATCATCCAATCATCAGATAGGTTAACACCCAGGAGGTGGAGTTTCTTTGTTCATCTTTGTTATATACTTGCTATATATATATTGAACTGGAACTGGAACTGTTCTAATGCTAATGCTGTAATACTACAACAACATCTACAAGATGTGATCCTATGGTCTTTTGACGTCAGCAAGATGGATTGTATATATTTCTTTTCTGTTTTCTCTATGCAACAATAAAGCTTTGATTTGGATTTACAAATGTGTCTTCATGGAGACAGCATTTCCAGGATGGCTGGTGAAGGAAGCTGATTCCTGAACTCTTCTGCATTTTCAATCACATCACACCAAATTCCACATTATGGTCATCTCCCCTTCTGTTTCTCAGCTGGAAAACACACATCCAACAGCTTTTTAAACCTAGAATTGGCTTCAGTTGAAGGTGATTTTCAGCTGAGATATTTGGGGAGATTGCTGTGGCTTTGGTGTTATTGTGCAGATTTAGGAGACCCAAGGGCTTCACAGGACTTAGCCTGGGCCCCTCATTCAACTGATGGAAACAATACTATTTAATCAGTTGAATGAGGGGCTACATAATTCCCATTACTGCTTTTAATCCATATGATGTTTTGTTAGTTTCAGCTCCTGAAAATGAAGATCTTCCTTTGTGTTGTTGCATCTCTCATGTTAACCCTCTGTATTGTAGTGTTTTTGGACTTGGATTATATTCTACTGTTTTATTTCAGAGTGACTGTATGCTGTATAGGGAACAATTTCTATAGTGTCTCAGAAATAAATAAATAAATAAATAACCTTATTGCAAATTGTGGGAGGAGGAAAGTCAATGATCCAACATGGATGAAATCATCACCTTCCAGAGCTTCACTATTAACCTCTTGGTTACCAAAGGTTTCTACAAAGCCAACATTACACACACTTCTGAAGGACACATAACCATATAGAAATGATATGACCTGAAGGCCCATGACTACAGCAACAAATATAGCTAAAAACTGCAGAGTTAGCAGTTTTCAACTAGGCATATCTGTAAAGCAATTAAGTCTTCTGAAAATAAGAATAGTATTAGCTCCAAAACAAAAATTAAAAAAAACCTTCATAGATTTGCTCACAATTCACAATCCAGGACATTTACATTTTTAGCATTGTACATCTGTATGCTTGCTTCTGTCCTAGTTTTATTTCTGTCTGGTGTCCAGTGAACTCTTAGGATAAATTGGCTATAGGTGCTAAACTAAATGTAACATTAATTTTGTGGTGTAAATTATAGGAATCTGAACTGCAAAAAAAGACAAATTAATGGGCCTTAGAGCAAACCAGGCCTGAATTCTCACAAGAAAGATGACTAAACTGAAGCTATCATATATTTGATGTAGCATGAGATGATGGCCAGAATCCTGTTGGGGAGGTACAATACATTACCCAGATATATGTATTCATAACTGTTTGGTATCCACAATCTCTGTGAGGACTGTGAAAATCCCCCAATCCCTGCTTACTAGAAAGCAGCTGCTAAAATTGGTGGGGGTCCATTCTCCATCACTCAGGAAGCAGATGACTGATGTTCCCACCTCACCCCTTGCACAAGCAATATCTGGTGTGAGGGGGAATTGCAACAGGGCCCCCATTTCTGCCTGTTGCAATGGTGATCACTCACAGGAATGGAAGATAGGGGAATGTCCATCAGTTGCTTCTTGAATGACAATGGAACAGATTCCCATTGATCTCAGTGGCTGCTTCCTAGTAAGTGGGGATTGGCAGAATTAGACTGGGATTCACTTCCTAGCTGCATAACTATGGTGGTTATGCATTCGTAACTCCCCAGCAGGATTCTGCCCAATATGATTCACTGGAAAGGAAAATAATGCTCAGTGAAATGGAAGGCAGCATGAAAGGAGGAAGACCACACTACAGATAGAATTGATTCAATCAACGAAGCCACTGTTTTGAGTGTCCAAGACCTGAGCATGGCTCTTGATGATCAGGATGAGTAGGAGCTCTCTCATTCATAGGGTCACCATAGGTCAATGTCAACTTGGCAGCAAATAACAATAGCAAAAGGAACATGATGAATGCAGAGGATGAGGAGAGGGAGTCTCACCCTAACTGTGACACAGTCCTGGGGTGGGGGGAACCACCCTTCCAGGGCTCAGCCTCCTGAGACATTACTCTCACTATTCCCAATACTGCTTTTCACAGTGACTCTTCAGCTGTTGTATGCATAACAAAAACAATGTGCATATGCATTGCATTAACACATCTAACATACCATCTAGTATGGCCCATCCTAGATGAGAAGCCATAGCATTAGACTAATGCTTGCTGAGAACAAAAAGTCACAAACATAGCAGTTGGGTTTGAGCTTGCACATGTTCAGCTGGATACACATAAAGTCCCTTTTCAGGTGTCACACTGAATATAACAACACCAGGACCAGGGAGCAGCACAACTTTCTCTATGAACTTTTGAGAGTCTCTACAGGAATATAACCTCTAATAAACCAAGACACTTGATCCTTGCTTCTTCCTGTCTGACCCAGACAGAGATGATAGCTGAAAAGAACAAAGAAAGTGATGAACAGATTACTATCCCCTGGCTTATTTGTAGAGTACCATCTAGTTTAAAGGAGGCGTCGGTTAGGCCATTCCTGAAAAAAACCTTCCCTCAACCCCCTGGATAGAAACAACTATAGACAAGTATCCCTGCTACCTTTTTTGAGCAAGGTGATTGAGAGGGCAGTTGCTTCCCAACTCCAAGCAGTCTTGGATGAAACCGATTATCTTGATCCATTTCAAACCAGCTTCAGGACAGGATATGGAGTGGAGACTGCCATGGTTGCTCTGACCGATGACCTCCGCCTAGGTATCGACAGGGGTAGTGTGACCCTGCTGGTGTTCTTGGATCTCTCAGCGGCTTTTGACACCATAGATTATGCCATCCTCTTGGATCGCTTGAGAGAGTTAGGAATCAGAGGCACTGTTTTGTAGTGGTTCCGTTCCTTCCTCTCGGGCAGATCCCAGAGGGTGAGGCTCGGGGACAGTTGCTCATCCAAAATCGAGCTTAATTGTGGCATCCGTCAGGGTGCCATCCTGTCCCTGATGTTATTTAATATTTACATGAAGCCGCTGGGTGAGATCATTCGGAGGCATGGAGCGCGGTGCCATCAGTACACTGATGACACCCAGATATACTTCTCCATGACCAGATCATCGGCTCAGACTTCAGATGGCATCTCTCCTCTTAATGACTGTCTCAGAGCGGTAGTGGATTGGATGAGGAAAAACAGATTGAAGTTAAATCCAGACAAAACAGAGGTACTGACAATCACAGGCCCGAACCCAGATCTGGGAATACAATCTCCAGTCCTGGATGGAGTCACACTCTCCTCTAAGGACTGTGTTCGCAGCTTGGGGGTACTCTTAGAGCCATCGCTTCACATGAATAGTCAGGTGAATGCGGTGGTCAGGAGTGCCTGTTATCAGCTTCAGCTGATACGCCAACTGTGCCCTTATCTGGACATGAGGGATCTGGAAACTGTGGTACATGCTTTGGTAACCTCACATCTGGATTGCTGCAATGCACTCTACATGGGGCTACCCTTGTGCTCAACACAGAAACTGCAATTAGTTCAATATATGGCAGCCAGGTTAATTACCAGAACATCCAGGAGCACATAACACCAGTGCTTAAATCCCTCCACTGGCTGCCAATTAGTTTCCGGGCACAGTACAAGGTGTTGGTTTTAACCTACAGCCCTACATGGCTTGGGTCCATCTTATCTCAGGGACCACCTCTCCCCGTATGAACCCTCCCGCACCCTTCGGTCCTCTGGGAGGAACCTGCTCCAACCCATGAATACTAGGTTGGCGCAGACCTCCCAGAGGGCTTTTTCTGCGACCACTCCCAGGCTATGGAATGGCCTGATGGATGAGATCCGTCATATCTCCACTCTTGCTGCCTTTGAAAAGGTAGTAAAGACGGATCTCTTCCAGCAGGCCTTCCCTGAATAACATCCCCGGCAATGGCAGAGTTTTACTATGGACCTTCCACCCTGTCCTACTATATACAGATCTGCTAAGGGGCTGCATTGTATTGTGCTTTGATGTATGGTTTTAATTTCTTCCTAATTTAATTCTTTTTTAAGGGGTGGGAGGGTTAGGGCATGGGATTTGGGTATATTTTAACTGTTCCTTGTTTTAATATGTTGTTCACTGCCCCGATTGCTGAGCAGAGGGGTGGCTTATAAATAAAAATTTATTATTATTATTATTATTATTATTATTATTATTATTATTATTATTATTAAGTCTACGGGCCTTTGCAGACTGCTAGAAATAGTGCAAATTGAGTCCACTTTAAGGGTTAGGGTTAGGGTTAGGGAATCACGGGAACTGTATTTTATTGTGGCACCAGGGCTCTCTGACAGAGAAGACTCAATGTTTCAGGAAAAAAAATTCCCATGATTCCCTAGCACTAACCCTAACCCTTAAAGTGGACTCAATTTGCACTATTTCTGGCTGTCTGCAAAGGCCCTACATGTCTTTTTTCTGGCTTCTTTCTTTAAGAATGCCCAAACTTGCTGGATCAAATCAAAGGCTCAACTGAGCCATCTTTCCCCAAACCCTACTGTTATAGCACATCCAGCTTTCCTCTCCCAACAAAAGTACATCTATGAAAAATGTGAGCCAAGAACAAAGGTACTGCACACCTCTTATTCATCACAAATGTCAGTACTCAGAAGTATATTTTGGTGGTGGGAGTGTTGTATCTGATGTCAGTGAGATGGTGAATCTGTACAGACTTTAAAGGAAACTATCTGAGAAATTGGACCCAGTATCTTCTTTTAAAGTCCAGAGTAAACCCACTGTTCCACTGCCACAGAAGCTACCAGTCATCACCAGACAGAGTGACCAGATGCCATAACTGCAAATGAGGACAAGGTACCAAAAATGTAGCACATTACAAAATAAAACCTGAAAACTCTAATAAAAAATCATTCCATATGGTTTATTTACAGCTATAATATATGTGCATATGTGGCTAAGATGCTGACTCTGTTGATTGCAAGATCAGCAGGTTGGCAGTTCGAGCCCCAGGTACTCCATGATGGGGTGAGCTCCTGTCACTAGTCCCAGCTTCTGCCAACCTAGCAGTTCAAAAGCATGCAAATGTAAGTAGATAAATAGGTACCACTTTCGTGGGAAGGTAAACAGCATTCTGTGCAATCATGCTGGCCACATGATCACAGAGTAGTCTCTGACAACACTGGCCCTTTGGCTTAGAAATGGATATGAGCATGGCCCCCTATGGTCGGACATGACTTAACAACCTTGTCAACAGGGAATACCTTTACCTTTATATTATATATACAGTCGTCCCTCCCCATTTGTGGACTTTGAGTCTGTGGTCTCATTCCTTTGCAGACCAGCAAGTAGGGAGGGATAAAATGGTGTGCACACCCGTGGCACATTTGCAAAGTCACACACAGGAGCATGCGGCCATTCAAGCCAATGGGGCTTGAATATTTACGGTTTTTCATTGGGGGGGTGGAATGGCTCCCCCGTGAAAATGGAGGGGCAACTGTACTGTATTTTATTATATACTCAACTTTATTTTTCTGATGAACTTATCTTCATTAAAATGTCTTGTTGGCTTGCGATTTATTTATAGAACTCTGAGCAAGACAAAAGCTTAAAATTGTATTTTACTAGCAACAAACCCTTGATGGAATCTACATTGAAATAATTCCTTTCATTTGTCCATTGTCTAACATCTTTGTTGTCCTTTTACCCTCTGAGAAACAAATGTGCCCCGGACTCTGGGGGCAAGTCTTGTCTGCTGCTGCTGCTCCTAAGAAAAAAAGAATTTTAGAAGGAGCCATTGTATCTTGCTATATGCAGTGAGGATGGCCTGCCAAGTAGACAAATTTCTCAAAGAGGAACAGGAGATGTGATGTTAGGTAATATGCTTCTTAGCCATGTTCAAAATGGAGGACATTTTGGAATTCTTCCTGGACAGATGGTTGAAATGTAGGATATGTCCTGGAAAAGGAGGACATCAGGTCACCCTGTCACCAGACTGGGTGGTCATCTATAGCCATTGCCAGGACTGTTCTCCATCATATCTAACATGGTGCTTCCCTAAAAGAAGAAGAAAAGCCAGATGTATAGGCAGCACTCTAAAAACTGATTCCTAGCCTCCGCATTGCTCTGCTGCTTGCTGAAAGCTGCACTGCTGCAGTAATAAGCCATAGGATTGGGCCACCTATACTACAATGTGATGTGGCAAGAGCATTAAACCCCTTTTCCTATTAAACACTTGGCGAAGAATGCTACATTCAGGTGCTCACGTATATCTTGAGAACAGATACTTTTAATGAGTTTTGGTTACTAAACAGAATCGCCTGCTACTCCCCTTGCTGTAAATCTTCCTCTAAGTACAAAAGCCTGCTTGTTATGTTGGTGGGGGAGGTTGTAAGGTAACAAGACTAATCAGGACTTCACCATGAAAGCAAATATATCCAATTAACAGCTATTAAAGAAGAATTTTATGGCACCATGCACAGTGAAGGCCATTATATCTAGTGGAAATTAATCTTAATTATTTCTACCCGTGTACATACATGCAGAGGGAAGCAACTCACATTAATCTACATTAAATGTAATACACTGTTGGTGTATTATCTATTCAGTCAGAATTGACTGCTGGGCCCTGCATATGTATCGATGGTACTAAGCCAAGTAATTGAAGTGCAGCATGTTCCAAAGACACAATTTGTTTCATGCGTAATAAATCAATGGACGGAATCTTTTACATAATTAAAAACAAAAGCAAAAACAATAAAATACAACCCTCTCTTTTCAAAAAGCTGAAGGGAGAAACAGATGTTATAAAGGTTTGTGATGCACTTTTAAGGAGGCCCTAAGCACATATAAATCTGTGTTTCTCCAAGGTTTTTAATAGCAGCAATTAGAAAGGGGCAAACATTGCAATGCTGTACCATGTGGTTAATATTGCTCACTCATGATAGCTGGGATTATAGGATTATCAGCTCAGCTGTTCCAGGAGGTTAGTTATGTTGTCTGCAAGCCGAAAAGCTGTGGCACCAGAAACAACAAAGGAGGTATTTCTTGCTTTAGATTCTCACCTAATGATCAAACACATGCACAAACAGATGTTCAAGATTCAGGAGCCTGGATAAATAGGGGAAGCAATAAACTCCAGCTGTTTGGCTCTTCTGTTGCAATGTTCAAGGACACTCTTCTTACCAGGAAATAGGGCTGATGTTTACAGAAAACAAAAGACAAAATCTATTTTAATTGAATAATTCTTTGGAGAATACATTACAATAGCACTAATGTTCCCTGCCCTGCCAGTACACTCATGTATATGTAGATGCATGTGCGTGCATGTGTGAGTTTGCACACATACATAAATATACACACACATTAATCCCACAATCAAGATAACATATAGTTAATCCTTTAAGTACCTGTGTGCTAAAAAAATCTGCTTTGTGGAAATAAGGTTTTCATCATCAAAATGCCATCAGACAGGAAGTTCAAATTCTGATGAAGCAACCCAGTGTTTCATTCAATCTCAACCAACCTCATGCCTTTGGAAGTTTACAAAAATATTTGGGTTGCAGGTCCCAGAGGGTGCTGCTCGGGGACAGTAGCTTCAGTAAGAGGGAGCTCACTTGTGGGGTCCCTCAGGGAGCTATTTTGTCCCTGATGTTGTTTAACATCTATATGAAGCTGCTGGGTGAGATCATACAGAGTTATGGTGCTGGGTGTCATCAGTACGCTTATGACACCCAAATCTATTTCTCCGTGTCTCGTTCGTCAGCCTCGAATTCCAGTGGTGTCTCCTCTCTCAATGAATGTCTTCAGGCAGTAAACTGAATCTGGACAAGACGGAGGTGCTCATGGTAGCGGCCCCAAAACCAAGAATTGGGTTGCAACCTCCAGTCCTGGATGGGGTCACACTCTCCTCCAGTGACTGTGTTCGCAGTCTGGGGGTGCTCCTTGACTCATCGCTCCTGATAACAAATCAGGTAAATGCAACAGTCAGGAGCGCCTGCTATCAGCTTCAGCTGATACGTCAGCTGTGCCTTTTTCTGGAAGTAGGGGATCTCGAGACTGTTGTGCATGCGCTGGTAACCTCACGCCTAGACTTCTGTAATGCGCTCTACATGGGGCTACCCTTGTGCCTAGTTCGGAAACTACAGTTGGTTCAAAACATGGCAGCTAGGCTTGTGTCGGGAACATTCAGGAGGGACCACATCACTCCGGTTTTGAGGTCCCTCCACTGGCTGCTGATTGGTTTCTGGGCCCAGTACAAGGTGTTGGTTATCACCTTTAAAGCCCTAAATGGCTTGGGTCCAAGCTATCTCAGAGACCGCCTCCCCCCATACAATCCTCCCCATGCTCTCCAGTCCTCTGGGAGGAATTTGTTGCAGCCTCAAAAATCTAGGCTTGCGGTGACCTCCCAGAGGACTTTTTCTGTTGTTGCCCCCAGACTCTGGAACGGCCTGCCGAACAAGATCCGTCAACTAACATCTTTGGACAGCTTCAAAAAGGCTGTCAAGACGGATCTCTTCCGGCAGGCCTTCCCAGACTAAAATATCCCGGCCTCAGGATCTCTCCTCCCCGCTCCTCCTCAGCAGCATCTCCATAGCTCCCCTTTTTAGAACTGTAGTTACAGGGGTTTTAAATTGGTTTGTATTATTTTTTGTTTTTAATTTGTTATTGTGATTTTAATTGATATACAGTTTAATAACTTTTTAAGGGGGGGAATATAATGTTTATGTTGTATGCTTTTAATGCTGTAAACCGCTCGGATTGGTTCGCCAAAGGGGGGTATAAAAATAAAATTTATTATTTATTAAAAAAATATTATTATTTGCATAACAATAATGTAGGCTGATTTTGAACATCTATTTTAGCTCAGCTGCAGATATTCTGGACTTCAGTTTCCATAATCTATCACTGTTGTCCAAGATAGCTGGAGCTGATAGAAAATATAATGTAAAAATCATGGTGAGGGGAGAGAGAGGAAGCCAAGTTATTTTGGACATGAAGCAGAAAATTCTACAAGTGCAAGTGTGGTATAGTGTTTTGGGTGTTGGACTAGGACCCTGGGAGATCAGGGTTCAAGTCCCTGCTCAGCCATGGAAGCCTACTGGATGAATTTAGGCAATTCAGACTCTCTCAGTCTCGGAGGAAGACAAAGGCTTTTGAACAAATTTTGCCAAGAAAACCCTGTGAAAGGATCACCTAAAGGTCACCATAAGTCACAAACAACTTAAAGGCATACAACACAAGGACCATGATTCAGCTGTTGAATCCAGTGGCCTGAACAACAGCAGCACAGCACAGAACCCACCACCATGCATCCATTGCCATATGTGGGGAACTCTTAGTCTTCTGAGTCCCCATTTTCACAGGGCTCTAGTCTCTGGGTTAGGCAAAATCATCCTGTGATGCTGCCATTCTGGTTTACTTCTTTGTGTAGCACAAGGATTTGCATGGTGGAAGCAAGAACATTTTAGTGCCAAATAGTAAGGGATTTTCTAATACTGGTGGTACAGCATGGTCCTCCCCTCCCCAAAAAGAAGTGTCTTCATGGCAAAATGTATATAGATGGTTTGCTATAAAAACTTGTCCATTAAAGTATTCCATTTGAGGTGCTGTAGAGTGTATCACTGCAGTTATAGAGCTAAATGCCATGATTTCATCATATGGGATTTGTACTCTTGTGAGGATTATTCAAATTCTCTCTGGTAGAGACCTGTACACTCACTCTCCTGAATTAAAGCATTAGAGATCTCTAGCAGACAATTCCAAGCACCATACCAAGCTAAAAATTCTAGAATTCCATAATATGGATCCATGATAATTAAAGTGCTATCAAACTGTATTTTTGTGTAGTGCATACAGAGAGAGAGAGAGAGAGAGAGAGAGAGAGAGTTCACATCTCTGCTAGTATCACAGATGGATCAATAGCATATGATTGGACTTTCTGTCTAGCCTTGCTTAAAATATAATTAACATTATATTTTAAGAAAAAATTGTTTAGAAATGTCAGTCTTGTCAAACAATGGCTGACATTGGGACAAAGCAGACGGCCTACCAGGAGCAGCCAGGAGCCGCTCTGGTCGCAATCATGCCAGGGCTATGGTGACTGCACAGCTTGCTTCCAAAGCAGGCCACCACCTCAGTCCCAAGCCAGCCACTGCCAGGAGCTGGATTTTTTTCACTCCTTTCTAATCTGGTCCAAAGGATTGGATCGCAGCCTCAAAGCAACTTCCAGCCACTGGGGGGGGGGGGGGTGTAAGTGTTGTTTGAACACTACGCCCCCACAGTAGCCACAAGCCACTTTATTTGGCCCATGTATTTTGAGCCCTTGTGTTAGTGACATACAAGGGCACAAGTCCAAATTAATGCCTACCTAAATCATTATTTTGGTTGTTAGAAGGGGTCAATATTTTGGACTGAAGTTAAAGAAACTGACTGTTTAATACTGACTGGTGGCTCTATTTTGGAAGAAGTGAAGAAGACCAAGAAAAAGGGATAATTTTGTTTTCCCTTTTTTTTTTTTTCCTTATCCTCCTGTTAAAGACTGTGTCACTGTTATTGACTTTGTAAGAGCTGAAGTAGATATTGGCAATTGGAATTAATTAAGATATTGGTTAGTTCAAAATTTTTATAAAAAATATTTATATTAGTAAGTATATTAAGTAGAGTAAAGAGGAGATGATAATAATAATAATAATAATAATAATAATTGAAGCAAGTTTTATAAAAAGTAAAGTATATTGGTATACTGGGGGGAAAAACATTGTGATTTAAGAATATTTTGGTGATAATTGGGACAGGCAAATAGTGGAAAATGTCAATGACTACTAGGATACAGACTTCTAAGACTCAACAACAACAACAACAACAATCATTACAGAGACGCCCATCATTGGATCAACCTAAAGTACAAGATTTTAATACAATAATTTTGGACGAGCTAAGACAGATGAGAGAGGAAATGAAGAATGACAAGGAGGAACAACGTCAAGATACGGAGAAGATACGGCAAGATATGGAAAATATGAAGGGGGAGATAAAAAAAGAGCTGAGGTTGGATCTGAATGAGATAAAAGACTCGATTAAGACAGTGACAACAGAAGTTAAAGTAGTGAAATCTAAAGTTAAAGAGTTGGAGACAAAAAATAAGGAGTTGGAAGAAAAACTTGATACAGAAATTAGTAAGAGGAAAGAAATTCAAGAAGAAAAATTAATGTGGGAATGCAAAATGAGGGAGAGGTGTTTAAAGATAAGAGGTTTACCGGAATCTGAAGAGGAGGACTTAAACGATTTGCTGATAACAACATTTGCAGACTTTCTCGGTAGAGATAAATGCAGGATGGAACTAGAGATTGATAAGTGTTTTCAAATAAGCTCATGGATTGCCACACAAAAGAAGTTACCAAGAGATGTTGTAGTATACTTTGTACGAACACAAATGAAAGAAGTAATTCTGCAACAACATTTTCAACAGGTATTAAGCATAAATGGAGTAGATGTGCAACTTATGAAAGACTTACCGGGACCAGTTTTGAGAAAACGAAGAGAATACGCATTTTTAACAAGGAAACTAAGAGAGTGGGATATAAATTACAGATGGGAGAATCCAGAAGGAATTTCTCTTAGATACAGGCAGAAGAGGATCAAGATACGGACGGTGATGGAAGCGCAGGAACTTCTGGAGAATATAACAAAGGATAAAGAACAAGAACAAGATGTAGATGATGAAGAATTGACGGGAGGAGCAACAGGAAAAGGAAATGGACAGTTACACAAACAGAAAAACAAAACAAAACAGGGAGAGGAAGAGGAAGAAGGGGAATTATAAAAACTCATAAAGGATAAATTGAAATATAAGTCAATATGGAGAATTTGAACAAAATAAAATGTTTATCATGGAATGTAAAAGGTTTAAATAGTCCAAGAAAGAGGAAAATTGTTTATCACTATCTCGGGAAACTGAAATTTGATATTTTTTGTTTGCAAGAAACGCATATTAAAGAAACTGAAAAAAAATATTTGAGAAATTTGAAATTGGGTAAAGAATTTATTTCGGCAGGGAATAAAAGGAAAAAAGGAGTGGTAATATACCTTAACAACAAATTAGAAGGAAAAGAAGTTTTTAATGACCCAAATGGACATTACATTGGGGTTGAGGTCACATGGAATGCGGAAAGGACTTTGATAGTGGGTGTATATACCCCAACAGAACAAAAAGATAATTTTTTTGCAAAATTAACAAAAATATTGATTGAACAAGGACATGAAAATATAATTTTACTCGGAGATTGGAATGGAGTCATAGATCCAGAAATAGATAGAAAATCTGAAAAACAAATTAAAAAAAGACAAGGTAAATTACCAAACTCCTTTTTTGAAATGAAAGAAATACTCTCATTGATGGACATTTGGAGAATTAAATACGGAAACATAAAAGACTATACATTCTTTTCCGAAAGACATAAATCATGGTCACGGATAGATATGTTCTTGATTACAACTGGATTGGCACCAAAAATAGATCAGATGGACATACTTCCTAAAATTGTGTCAGATCATAATCCGATAACGATGGAAATCAAGATTAAGAGAAGAAAAGAATTTAATTGGAAACTAAATGAATCACTGTTGAAAGATGAACAAATTAAAATGCAAGCGGAGAAAAACCTATCTTATTTTTTTCAAGAAAACTTGAATAAAGAGGTTAAAGCACAAATAGTTTGGGATGCTTCAAAAGTTGTAATGAGAGGCTTTTTTATTCAAAAAGGTTCAGAACGAAAGGAAAAGGAAGGAATCAAAAATGGATTTTTTAATTACAGAAATAAAGAAGAAAGAATTAATGTTAAAAGAAAAACCTTATGAAAAAAAGCTAAGATTGGAAATCCAGACACTACAAAAACAAATTTCAATATTATTGATTGAGGAAATGGAAAAGAAAATGAAGTATACTAAACAGAAATATTTTGAATCGGCAAATAAACCTGGAAGATGGCTTGCATGGAAATTGAAAAACTCTGGGGAAAAAAGTGTGATCTGGAAAATTAAAGATGGCGAAAAGATATATACAGAACAAGCACAATTGAAGAAAGTATTTCATAAATACTTTAAAGGACTGTTTGCAAAAGAGAATATAGACATAGAAGGAATGACAAAATATGTGAATGATCTAACAATTAATTATATAAATGACGAACAAAGAAATGAGTTGAATAAGAAAATTACGTTGATGGAAACCATTCAGGCTATACAGAGACAGAAAACAGGAAAATCACCAGGACCAGATGGATTCACCGCGAGTTATTATAAGACTTTTGTCAATCAAATTGCAAACCCACTACAAATAACTATGAACGCTATTTTGGAAGGAGAGATTCCAGAATCATGGAAGACATCTAATATTACACTGATACCAAAAGAAGAAAAAGAAATTCATGAGGTTAAAAATTTTAGACCTATTGCTTTATTAAATAATGATTATAAAATATTTACATCAATATTGGCAAAAAGACTGAAAAAGATATTAAAAAATTGGATAAATAAGGACCAGACAGGATTTCTTCCGAACAGACATATGAAGGATAATATCAGAAGCATAATTAACATAATTGAACATTATGCAAAGAGAGTGGACCAACAGGCAGCATTAATATTTATAGACGCGGAAAAAGCTTTCGACAATGTATACTGGGACTTTATAATAGAAATTTTGAACAAGATGGAAATGGGACCAAATTTCGTGAAGTGGATAAAAGAAATATATAAGAAACAAGAAACCAGGATAATAGTTAATGGAGAAAAAAACGCAGTGTGTGAAATTTATAAAGGAACAAGACAAGGATGTCCACTTTCACCACTATTGTTTATATTATCATTGGAGGTACTCCTGGACAAGATTAGATTAAAGGAAGAAATAAAAGGAATAAGAATAAACAGATTTCAGTACAAAGTACGAGCATATGCGGACGATCTAGTAATAACATTAACAGACCCACTGGAGAGCATACAACCAATGATAGAAACAATTAAAGAATATGGAAAATATGCAGGATTTAAAATTAATGAAAGAAAAACGAATATGCTAGTATCGAACATAGACAAAGAAGAGAAAGAACAACTTAAACAAATATCACAATTTGAAATAGAGGATAAGATAAAATATCTAGGTATATATTTAACAAAAAGAAATGCAGACTTATTTAAAAATAATTATGAAAGAGTATGGCGAGAAATACGAGAGGACCTGCAAAGATGGTCAAAAATGAATTTGACATGGACTGGCAGAATTTCAGTTGTTAAAATGAGTCTTACACCCAAAATGACATTTTTATTCCAATCACTACCAATAATAGTCAATGACAAGCCATTTAAAGAGTGGGAAAAAGAGATTGCGGCATTTATTTGGAACAAAAAAAAGGCAAGAATAAAAATGAAGATACTGCAGGACAATAAAGATAGAGGAGGGATGAATATCCCAAACCTCAAACTTTATTTCTATGCTTCATGTTTGGACTGGGCAAAAGAATGGGTACTGATAAATGACAACAGACTATTGCAATTAGAAGGAATTGACTTAGCATATGGATGGCACGCATATTTAATGTATGACAAAATCAAAGTAAACAAGGAATTTAATAATCACCCAATAAGAAAAGCAGTTTTGCGAGTATGGCAAAAGTACCAGAAAATATTTATTAAAAAGATTCCACAATGGACGTCGGTAAATGAAGCTTTTTATAGAAGGGAAAAAATGAAAGGTGATGACTGGGTTGCATACAAGGACTTATTAATATGGGAAAAAGATACACCAAAGATGAAAAGTATGGAACAATTGCTAGAAGAAGGCTTTAAATGTAATTGGTTTTTATATAGACAAATTATGGAAAGATTTAAAATGGACATGAAAATAAATCAGATAGAGAAAGAAGAATCTGAATTTGAGAAAGTAATGTTAGAAACCCCACAACATTTGGTTTCAAAATTATATAAAATGCTTTTGAAGGTTGAAATGGAAGAGGAATCTGTAAAGGAATACATGATAAAGTGGGCACAAGATGTGGGAAGACCTATAATGCTTGACGAATGGGAAAAAAATTGGAAGAAAAGAATAAGATATACACTAAGCTATGATGTAAGGGAGAGTTATTACAAGATGCAATACAGATGGTATTTGACACCAGAAAAGATAACTAAGATTTATACAAACAGTAAGAAAGAATGTTGGACATGTTCTAAATCAATTGGTACATACTTACATATGTGGTGGGAATGCGAAAGGTCGAAAAGATTTTGATCACAGATACATACAGAAATAGAAAAGATTTTAAAAATTAAGATGTGCAAACAACCTGAAGTGTACTTATTGGGGATGATAAATGATGAGATTGAAAGAAAATTTGGTAAGATAATATTCTATATGTTATATGCTGCTAAGACTGTAATTGCAAAAAAGTGGAAGAGTAAGGACGCTTTGAACATAGAGGACTGGCAAATTAAACTATATGACGTTATGGAAATGGATAAATTGACATATTTATTGAAAAAAGATAAAAGTGGTGAACCTGGGAAAGAATGGACACCGATTATAGAATATTTTAAAGAACTTTGGGGAGAAAACAGTGTGGTTGTGTGGAAATGAAAAGGGGTTATTAAATAATCAGATATTGATATTGATGATAATGGTTGTGTTAAGAGGGGAAAAGCGGCGCTGTTGAAAAAGAAAATTAATAGGTAGAGTGAATTAAAATATATGGTATGTAACGGAGGATGATGAAAAATAATAATGTAAAAATAGGTGCAAAACAGAAAAAGAATTGGAAATCAAATTACAATACATAAAGGAGATATAAGAAAGTTAAAAATAATATGTATAATGTATTCAAAGTAAAGGAGGGGAAGTCATATTTTATGTTTTTTTGTTGTTGTTGTTGTTGTGAAATGTATGTATGTATGTATATGTAAGTTGTTTGTTTATTATGGTTTTTGTCTATGTGTTATATGTGTTTTAATAAATAATAAAAGTAAAAAAAAAAAAAGGGGGTCAATATTCACTGCTAACTGCATAGCAACCAAACTCCCTCTCCAAGCTACCTGTTAAGCTGTTGCATGATTTACTGTTTACTGTTTTAAACGATGCTGTTTTTATTTATGTTTTAATGTTAGTAGTATTTAATTCACTTGTTAACTTTTGTAATCAGTGTTTTAGCTTTGACTTTTTTAATATATTGTAACCCGCCTTGAATCCCACTGCGAGAGAAGGGTGGGATATAAATCCTGGAAATAAATAAATAAATAAATAAATATTGCATATCACACACTTACACTTCTCTACCACCTGTCTCCATTCTCAATCAGCTACTAAATGGTTGTGTTAAGGGAGCTACAACAACTTAAAAGGTGGATTTTTGCAGGTGTGGGGGAAAACATGTTGTAGTTCCATTTCCATGGAAGTTTAAGATATGACTCCCAATCCAGGATCTCAATCAATATGTATTTAAATAACCATTTATGTGCAGATTTTTTTGTTTTGTTATGAAATCCAAGGTTGATGGGAAAGAATTTATGTACTCATCTGAGAATGATGTGGATCAGAAATAGATTACATAGGCTGTACAGTACATGTAGAGATCCAGTGTGGTGTAGTGGTTTCAGCATTGGACTAGGACTCTGGAGACCAGGGTTCAAATCCTGGCTTGGACATGTGGATGACCTTAGGCATGTCACACACTCTGAGCCTCAGAGGATGGCAATGGCAAACCTCTTCTGAACAAATCTTGCCAAGAAATCTTGCCTTAGGGTCACCATAAGATCAAAACAACTTGAAGACACACAATAACAACAATAACAACAACCAGTACATGCAAGAAGGGTGTATGGCATTCATCCTAACCCATTGTGTTCTTATTCAAGCATTGTGCAGGTAGGCCTGAGAAGTGGTTCTACATTCATTCTTGAATTAGAACAGAACTCTCCATCATCACTGGTGAACCTGATGCACTACATTTAGGAATAGAAGGATCCATCTGTTATCAGTCCAAGTGACTGTGGTCTATGATAATTCATCAGTCTGTTTTGTCTCTCCCTTTTCTTCCCTAAATTTCTTCTATAAGGGGGGAAATGTGAAAATGAACACAGAAATACACATTTTCAAATGTATTATCCTACAACATACTAATTTCTAAACATGATTATCTCAAAACTTTATTTTTAAATGCAGGTTTATCCTCTTGAGGGTTCAGTTTAGCACTGCAAAATGCAGAAGTGTGAAATCCAAAGGTTAGCTGCATTTTGATCTTTGTATTAGGTACAAATTAGGCCAGTCTGTAATGGAATTTACAAAGATCAAGTTCCATGTTTTAGGAGCAGGTACATAGCTCAGTGGTAGAGCTCATGTTTTATTTACAAAAGGTTCCAAGTTTAATCCCACCTTGTGCTAACAGGGGGAAATATTTTGTCTGAAACCCTTGGGATTTGCTGCCACTCGCTATAGAAAATAGGATGCTAGGTGAATCAATGGCCTGATTCAGTATATGGCAGATTCCTAGGTAGTGTCTACATGGGCCAAATAAAGTGGTCTTACCCTGGTCTCCCTGTGTGTTGCCCAGACAACATGCAGCCCTTTCAGCATCTTGGGACTTTAGTCCAGAGGTTTAAAAAGTGGGGCTTTACTTTGAATTTGAGTGGAAAATCAGGATATTTGCTTATGTGTATGGACTATGCTCCATAACAACATCAGTGTGGAGCCAGTGGCAGGAGGAGTTCTTGGTGGGTGAGACTGGTTGGGTCCAGCAAGTCTGGTGTGTGTCACCATGTTTTCCTACTGTAGCATATGCCCCCATGATATCAGTAGTGAGGGATTTGATGGGGCCACTCCTTCCCTCCATGTCCTCCCACCGCCGGAGTGTCACCATTATGTTTATTGCTTTTATCTTCCCCACTCCATAAATCCTCCCCCCCCCCAATAATTGATTTGTTCACTCATTCATAAATCTACAATGCATGTATGGGGGAATGGGGGGGAGGGAGTGTGTGATATCTCCACAGAAACAAATGAGTGAATAATTGGGGGGGGGCAAGATTAGAGGAGGGGGAAGAGTAAAAGCAGTAAACATAAAGGTGACACTCACTGTGGGGAAGGAGGGAAGGTTTCCCAATCTAACCTCTCTCCACTCATCTCATGGCTGGACATTTTCATACATGAAAAATAAATAAAATTCAATTTTATTTGGGTTTTTCCCCATTATGTGTGTATGACAAGTACATGTGTTTACATTTGAAATTTCCTCCCTCACTAACTTGGGTGGAAAAGGGGGAAGGGAAATTGGATTGGAAAGCTTCCAATCAAAGTGGATTCAATATATTGATAGGCAAACCATAAGGGCTATTAGTTGATAGGTTGATGCATACTGGGAGGGGAAAAGAAGTGAGTTTGCCAGGGAAATGTGTGGTCAGTGGTACCAGTGTCATTTCAAAGTGGTCCCTGTGTGTGGAGTTGCTGTAGAATCACTGCAGACTACAAAAATGCAAGGTGAGGTCATTGCCCCCTCCCCCCATTGTAGATGTGCCTCAAATTTCGTGTCACCTTATGATGACCAATGAATTCCACAGGGTCTTCTTAGAGTACTCAGAGGTGGTTTGTCATTGCCTTTCTCTGAAATACAGGTAAATACAGATAATATCTATATCCCATCTTTCTTCCATTATGCAATATTTATGGCATGTACTCAAGCACTGACCAGAACCAGACTTGCTTAGCTTCTTCAAAATGGCTGCATTATGTGCTTTCAGGCCATGTCCTACCTTCCTTTTGATTACATACAAACTGTTCCCTCAAGAGCTTTTGCAATATTGAAATGCATTCATTTATGTACTGGTGACATTAGAATCGCCATGTTTCTCATCAAGCATGCTGATACATTCAATTTACTCAGGGAGCAGGGACACTGAAAGTGTGTGTGATAACAATATGTATCATATTAAGTGGGTCTACGGCTAAGATGTATCCTATCAGCACATTAGAAGCTTGTTAAGATTACTAGATCTCAATGAATAAAGCAAAGGGAGCAGGCTGAACTCCCTGAAGTAACTGAACTACACATGTGTAAAAATGCAATTATCTCCAGTTCTTCGCAAGTATATATGGTATGGAAGATATGTCTCTTCATGCAAAAATGAGCAATAAAGCCAGGTTATTTTGCATTTCTTGAAGAATGAACAGTGGTTGTGTGAGCAAGGAAAAACAAACTACAGCTGGATACAGCTGAAGATATCTCAATCCAGTCAGATTAGTTTCAACAGAAATATTGCTGCAAGCAGCTTTTTGCACTTCAAGAGCTCTTGCTATCATCATCTTTCTACAAGTCAGAAAACTACACCAGGAATAATATTTAGGATTTCTATAGTACTTTTGAATATTCAAAGTCCAAATATAGCCTTGTGGATGACTATGGATCTTGAGAACAGATTTTCTTCCAAAATGGAAAGATAGTATTAATTGAAAGCATTTTAAAATAGGGATTGTCAGGATGTGGAAACAATGAAATAAAATTGCTTTGCTCAAGAACTTTTACATTTGAATGCAATAGGTAGCATTTTAAAGAAAGACAGAATCCATCATCATCCAGCCTAAGGAGGAGAGAGGGGCAGGCCAGCTCCATCAGTCAAAGTAAGAAGAATCTGCCATCTTCCAGCCTCAGAGGAGGAGAGAGGCAGGACAGCTCCATTGGCCAAAGTAAGAAGGAGGGCCCCCCTCCTTCCAATCCACCATCATCCAGCCTAAGGAGGAGAGAGAGGCAGGCCAGCTCTATCGAGTCTAGCCCAAAATAAGAAGAATCCTCCCTTCATCTCATCTGCCATGACCATGGCCCCAAAGGGTGAGAAGAACCAATGAACTTGATCCCTTCCCCACCACCATTCCCTTCTTTTCTGCCATGTCTTTTTAGATTGTAAGCCTAAGGGCAGGGAACTGTCTAATTTTTTTAAAAAATGTAAGCTGCTCTGAGAGCCTTTGTGGCTGAAAAGCAGAATTTAAATACTCTAAATAAATAAATAAATAAACTTTGAGTAAGCTGGAGAAATTTCTATTTATGAAAAACCAGTACACAATGCACCCAGTTCAAAGGGCATTGCTGAGCTTGGGGAGCCTGTTTTGCAGGCAGAGGTCTTGAAAAATCCATTTGCTAGTATATGTGATCCCTGAAAAATTGCAAAGCTAGTGTGAAGCTGTGTAGAGTTTTTCATTGTATGATTCCCTCTGAAGAGTACAATTTGCAGTGTAAGAAGAGGTGGCTCTGCCCATAAGGATGTAATAATAGCATAAAACTAACCTTCAGTGTTTGCTGAGGCTGTTCTACTACAGCCATTATTTTCTGAAAGCAGCTACTAGGACATTTCCTTGTGAAGCTTGCCCTTATTGGATCCAAATTGAAAAGTACCTGAGTAAAGCCAATTGCACTGTGACTTGGTGGCTGCTATAATAGTCTCCAGCAGCCACCAAATGCAGTTGTAGCAGGCACATTCAAAATCAAGAATGCTCAAGAAGTACAGATAGAGGTTGGGAGCCCAGAAAGCAATAGGTTGTAATCAACCATAGAAGGGAGAATATGGGATGAATTAAGGAGAGAGAGAGAGAGAGAATGTGCACAAAACTCAACTTATCAGCAAAATCTGTCAACTACCCATGGCTCTTTACCATTCACATGTTCTTAGCCTGGTGCAATGCTTAGAAACATGTACTGATGTAAAACATTCTCCATAAATGTGTTAACTGCTGTATTGATCCTGCCAGAGAATGAGTGAAGCCTCAATATGGGTGTTAATTTCAGAAGATAAGAAGGTCTCACAATGTACATGATCTTGACTGGGACTGGTGAACATTTGTTGTTGTTAACTGCCTTTGTGTCAGTCTCGACCCATGGCGAACCTATGGATGATACATCCCCAGGCCTTCTTGTCCTCTATTGCTCTGCCAAGCTCCTGCAAACTCATATTCGTGGTCTCTTTAATAAAGTCCATCCATCTAGCACAGGGGTTGGCAACCTACAGCCCGGGGGCCGGATCCAGCCCCCTGAGGCCTTTGGACCAGCCCCAGGCTGGTCCTGCCACCGACCCCCGCCACCGCCACGTGCATTGCAGCTGCCATTTTGTTTTCCAAAATGGTGGTCGCGACTCGTTTACACATGCACCAAGTACTGCGCATGCGCGAGCGAGTCACAGACGCCATTTTGGAAAACAAAATGGCGGCCGTGACCCATTTGCGCATGTGCAATACTCGGTGCATGCGCAAATGAGTTGCGGTTACCATTTTGTTTTCCAAAATGGCAGCCGCGACTTGCTTGCGCATGCACAGTACTTCCGGAGTACTGCGCATGCACGAGAGAGAGAGAGAGAGCGCAGCACCATTTCCCCCCCCCCGGCCCGCGGAATAACGGAGGAAGACCTTACTGGCCCCAGGTAAGAAAATGTTGCCGACCCCTGATCTAGCATGTGGCCTTCCTCTTTTTCTACTTCTCTCCACCTTTCCTAACATTGCTGTATTTTCCAACAATTCATGTCTTCTCATGATGTGTCCAAAGTATGACAGTCTAAGTCTTGTCATCTTGGTTTCTAGGGATATCTCTGGCTTGATCTGTTCTAGGAACCATTTTTTTGTCCTTTTGGCTGTCCATGGAATCCTCAGCACTCTTCTCTAGCACCACATCTCAAATAAATTGATTTTCCTCCTATCTTCTTTCTTGACTGTCCAGCTCTCACATCCACACAGGGAATACGACGACTTTTATGATTCTTACTTTTGTGCTAAGTTGTATGTCTTTTAGGATCTTTTCTAATTCTTTCATAGCCACCCTCCCCATTCTTAATTTTCTCCTGATTTCCTGGCTACAGTCACCGTTCCAATCAATGTTTGATCCCAAATATGAGAACTCCTTTACTATTTCTATTTCCTCATTGTTTAGTTTGAATGTATGTAAGTTCTCTGTGGTCATTATTTTTGTTTTCTTTATGTTCAACAGTGAGCCTGCCTTTGCACTTTCTTCTTTGATCTTCCTTAGTAGGTGTTCCAGGTCTGTGAGGTTTTCTGCTAGTATTATGGTGTCATCAGCATATCTCAGATTGTTGATATTTCTTCCTCCTATTTTCACTCCTCCCTCTTCCATGTCTAAGCCTGCTTTCCTTACAATATGTGATGCATATAAGTTGAATAGGTAGGATGATAGGATGCAGCCTTGTCTGACTCCTTTGCCAGTTCTGTTTCTCCATGTTCTGTTTCTCCATGTTCTGTTTCTCCATGTTCTGTTTCTCCATGTTCTGTTCTGACAGTAGCTTCTTGTCCTGAGTACAGATTCCTCATTAGGACTATCAGATGTCTTGGCACTTCCATGACTTTAAGGGCATTCCATAGCCTTTCATGATCTATGCAGTCAAAGGCTTTGCTATAGTCTATGAAGCATATGCTGATTTTTTTTAGAATTCCCTGCTATGCTCCATTAGCCATATATATTTGCAATGTGATCCTTGGTGCCTCTTCCTTTCCTGAACCCTGCTCGGTTGGAGGCCTGTGTTGCAGAATTTAGATCATAATTTTGCTTTCATGGGAGATTAGTGCTATGCTTCTGCAGGTGCTGCAGTCTCTTGTGTCTCCTTTTTTTTGGATGGGGATGTATATTGATCGTTCCAATCTGTTGGCCATCATTTTGTTTTCCATATCTAATGACATATTGGTAGATCATCTGTTCCTGGAGTCTTTTTTTTTATTTTTTTATTTTTTTGCCATTTCTTTTATGGCAGCTTCCGCCTCAGTTTTTAGAATTTGAGGTTCATCTTCATATGGCTCTTCACTCCATGTGTCCTTCATTTTGTCATCTCTTTTGCACAATTCTTCTGTGTATTTCATTCAATATCTTTTTATTCCTTCCTGGTCTTGAATTATGTAATTTTAATTGTCGTAGAGCGTCTCGGTCCTTGGTTTGAACTTTCCCTTGATTTCTCAAATCTTGTGAAATAGGTCTCTCATTCTTCCCTTTTTGTTGTCATCTTCTATTTCTCTACTTTTGTTGTTGTAGTAATTTTCCTTATCTTTGCACACTAGCTGTTGTACTGTTGCGTTCATGTTTCTTAGTTTATTCTTATCTCCTTTTTGTTTTGCTTCTCTTCTTTCTTTTATTGCTTGTAGTGTTTTATCTGTCATCCAGGGTCTCTTCACTTTCCTTTTGTCTTTTGGAAGTGTCTTTATGCATTCTTCTTTTATTATTTCCCTGGCTTCAGACCAAAGCTCTTCCAGTTCATGATTTATTATACTTGGTATTGCAAATCTGTTCCTTATATTGTCAATGAATTCTGTGGTCATGTTGTTTAAATCATTTTTTGGTATGATGACTGGTTTTGTTTTCTTCTTGAGTTTTACTTTTATTATTGAAATGGGTGGTTCATGATCTGTGCCACAATCAGCACCTGGTCTAGTCTTGGCCACCAGTATGGAGCTTCACCATCTTTTACTTCCAATTATGTAATCTTTTTGGTTTTTGTGTTGGGCATCTGGTGATGTCCATGTGTATAACCTTTTCTCTGTCTGTACAAAAAATGTGTTTGCAATGAATAGGTTGTTGGCTTCACAAAAATCTATCAGATGCTCACCTGCTTCATTCCTTTTGCCTACTCCAAATCTGCCTACTGTTTTTGATTCTTCTTTACTTCCAACTTTTGAGTTCCAATCTCCAATGATCAGCTTGACATCCTGTGTTGGTGTGTTGTCAACTTTGTAAAATCTATCAATTTCTTTTTGTTCTACCTCAGTGGTTGGTGCATATACTTGAATTATTGTGATATTCATAGGTTTCCCATGGAGTCTTATTGAGATGATTCAGTCTGATTTTGCATTGTATCCTCTGACTGCTTTTGCAACATCTTTTGTTAGTATGAAAGCCACCCTGTTTCTTCTTGTCTTTTCATTCCCTGAGTAGAACACTGTGTGATTGTTTGATTCAATGTGGCCCCATTCCTGTCCATTTTAACTTACTCACCCCCAGTACTGCCATGTTCATGTGTTGCATTTCCATTTTAATAATAATAATAATAAGTTTTATTTATAACCCGCCCCTCTGCTTCACTATGTCTAATTTCCCTTGGCTCATGCTTCTCAGATTCCATGTCTCTATTTTATGTGTGGTGCTGCTTCTGATGGGGGTTGTCTTTTTGAGAGTGTTTACTGCTTGCTTCATCATTTTGGCTGCCCCTAGCTGCTCTTGCAAGTGTGTTTTCCTTTAGTTTCTATCTATCTCTCTATTAGTGCTCTTGTCCTGCCTGTCTGACACTTTTGATGTCTCTTCTACACCTCCCTGTGCACCGTGCTAATAAGTGTTAAGTATGATGTCACTGCTGTTCTTCACTTTAGTGACACCCACCATTGCTGCTGCTGCTGCCCAGTAGTTGTTTCCCTATGTCATTCTCCCTCCCCTCACCATTATTGTTGAACTGATTGTTTCACTACCCTTCCCCCTCCTCATCCCTCCTATTCCTTCCCCCCCCCCCCCCCCCCCGCTCATGTCCTTTATTTTAGTCTCTCATCTGTCTTCTGGCCCTTGTTTGATTATCCTTGCCTGTCCTCTCTCTTTTCTCAATTTCTCTGGAAGGTGGGGGCGGGGACTGAGGTGGACTCACATGGCTGACTTTTCCCTTCCTCTTCCTCCTAGCAGTTTCTCCTCTCCTCCCTCTGGAAGGCAAGGGGGGCTGAGGTGGACTCACATGGCTGGGAGGGGATTGGATGGAGTCTTTTCCCACCTCTCCTTGCAGCTTCAGATGGAAATAGAGGAGATTGGATGGAGTCTTTTCCCAGCTCTCCTTGCTGATTCAGATGGGTGGAGGAAGTTGGATGAGTCTTTTCCCAGCAATCCCTGCTGCTTAAGATATTAGTAGGGGATTGGATGGAGTCTTTTCCCAGCTCTCCTTGCTCCTTCAGATGTTAGGAGGGCATTGGATGGAGTCTTTTCCCACCTCTCCTTGCCCTCCAGGTGTTGTTGGACTCAAACCTAAATGGTTTTGGACACAATCTTCACCTGTGATCAGGCATGATGTGAACTGTAGTCCCATGTCCCATGTCCTTCATAATATTAAAAAAGCCAGGTCCTTAAAGTTAGAATCACAACTTTTAAATAAAGCTCTTAATTTTCACCTCTTTACCAGTGTCAAAACTAATACTTGAACCAGAGGAAAAGAAGGAGGAGGAAGAGGAAAAGGAGGTTTCTGTTTGTTGGCTCCTTACTTCAATTAATCCAGAAGTAAGTAAATTGGTGCTGACTAGATGTTTTAGACTACTGCTCCCACAAGTCCCATCAGCATGGTTAAGGATTACGGAAGGTGAAGTGCAAAATAGCTAAAAGAGTAGTTCTCACATTTTGGACTTCATCTCCCAGCAGTGCCAGAGACCCTGGCCAATGATGAGGAATTTTGGGAGCTGGAGTCCAAAACATCTGAAGAATTAAAGACTGGAGAGTTATCTACGCCAGTGAAAAACCCCTTACTACCCAGTAGCTGGAGTGCAGTTACCTGGTCAGTAGTGACTCTGATAATGTCACACTCATCATGGCAAGACTGGAGCAACCTGGATAGAAAAGGCAGCCCTACAGCAATCCCATGTCCTATAGTGCAGAATATTTCTGGCCACATACTGTTTCCTTGCCACCGATCTAGATTTTCCAGGTGATTAAATGTAAAAGGGAGTTCTTTTTTCTCCAAATTTTTGGAAAGAAGCCAAGCATTGTCTATGAATCCTGAGGAATCTTGTGTGCTTAGACTGCAGCCACTACAGGGTAAGTACAAAATTTCCCACTGGTGTAGACAAGCCCAGAGATCCAGATGGCCTTCCCACCAGGTCATTTAAAGGATGCTTCATGCTTTAAAGCAGGGGTAGGCAACCTTTCCCCTTTAAGGGCCGAGGGACTTCAGCTCCCAGAAGCCTCAGCCATGTTGGCCAATAGTCCCATGTTGGCCAATAGCTCCTGGGATTCTGGGAGCTGAAGTCCCTCGGCCCTTAAAGGGGAAAGGTTGCCTAACCCTGCTTTAAAGGGTTCAAAGCATTTTTGGTTCTCTACTAGAATGATAGTTTTTAGTAATGTGAAGTTGCACTCATGTCCTGCCTATGGGCTTCACATAGGCAACACTTTGGTTACTAACAAAGGTGACAGAAATATCTAATCCACTGATCCCATCATGATCCTTTTGACCTAATACAGTATCGTCTGCATTCAAAAGAAAAGAAGGCAACTCTGCAGATTGATTGCATCAACTGACTCTGTTTTATTTCTAATAGGCATCTGTAGAATACACATACACACAAATATCAAACAATATACCCTCCAGCATTTCATAGATGATAACTGGAACACATGTGGCCAAACAACATCAGAGTGTGATCAAGATGTCAAAAGTTTATTAATTGGGAAGAACACCCATGCCAGGAGAGGGTGCAGCAGTTTGTTTTTGCCTGAGCCTACTGGAAAGGGCACGATTCCACCCTCTCCTCTCCTCTCCTCTCCTCTCCTATTCCCCCACTCACTGAGTTAATTAAGTGCAACTATTTTTCCATTTCAAACTCATTTTGCAGCAACTGAAGTAAGTTGAGGAGAGGGACAAGTGTCCCTACCAAAATGGGACAGTTGGAGGGTATGGAACTACCATCCTACTAAGACCCACTATATGTATCTGGTATTTTATTTAAATAAAAGTTAACATTATTTCTGTTTCAATATATATTTCCATTTTGATTTCAGTTAGTTGTGTGTGTGTGTGTGTGTGTGAGAGAGAGAGAGAGAGAGAGACTTTCCTGACCAAAAAAATAAAAGGGGGGGACACCACTTTTCCAACCTCTAGAAACTTGTCACTGTAAGCCAATCATCAAACCACTAAAGTTACTGACACAGAGTGTTAAAGCCTTTGTAATTCATTACATTCTACAGAGTCACTGAAAGCTGGTCAAAAAGCTCTAAACTGCTGATAGCCAGAGTTAAAGCTTTTCATAATTCATTTTATTATACAGACAGTGTGTATTAGTGAAGCCATTTTTCATTTTTAAGTCATGTAAAACCTTGAGAACTTCCCAAAACTCTAAAAAGATATCCACAAGAGGAAGCTTATGTAGAGAGGCTACAGGAGTGAATCTTGCAGGGACATGCATATAGAAACATCAATCTATGATGACAGAAAGACTTCTCTTTATTCTTACTTGTGGAGAAGTCTGGTTGACAGTTCTGTTGGATGTCAGGCCAAGCTAGGCCCAAGTGCATAGGCGAAGGGCCAAGCCACTTCTCCCATATCCTCTACTTGATTGCCATAGCAGGTATATTCATTAAAACTGTCTGACTGGAGCATAGCTGGATGCCTTTCCTTGGCATGTAGCAAGAAGCTACAGGAAGCATGTAGGCAGTACTGCCTGTGGGTTTCTGGCTGTTTCCTGTCATCCATCTTGAACCAAGTTAACTTGTGGGTGCAAAGAAACCTTTCATAAACTGCAATGGCATTGATGAGTAGAAGGCCAATGCAGTCACTATAATCCAGAATATAGGTCAAAAGTGGCAGAGTATATGCATTGGGTATAAAAGGTTTATATGCAGTGACTCAAGTGGTTAAGACACTGATTCTGTTGATTGAAAGATCAGAAGGTTGGTTAGTTCAAGGTCTAGGTGCTGCATGATGGAGTGAGCTCCCATCGCTAGTCTCAGCTTCTGACAACCTAGCAGTTCGAAAGCATGATAAATAGGTACCACTTCGGTGGGAATGTAAATAGTGTTCTGTGCAATCATGCTGGCCACAGAAACATGAGTAGTCTCTGACAACGCTGGCACCACCCCCTATGGTCGGACATGACTTCACAACCTTGTCAATGGGGAATACTTTTACCTTACCTAAAAGGTTTACTGTCACATAGATGTAGACAAGGTGTGAAAAGAGACGCAGGGGTTCTTCCAAACTGCTCTAAAGAAACATGAATTCTCATATTATACTTTCTTAGGTTTTTTTAGTTGTTGGCACCTCAATGTCCTATTGTTCCATTTTTTGGAATATGTTTGTAGAAATTTCTTGGATCTGCACTAGGGCTTTTCAGAAGGTTGTTAGAGGAAGTATGGATGTGGTTTGCTGAGATGGTCCCATAGTTGCAAATTTTCTCCTCCCAGAATTTTTATTCATAGCTATAGTGCTAAAGTGCTATTTCACTGATGTTAGTACTATAACTCCTCTAAAATGCATAAAACAGAAAAATAGCAAAGATTTTTCCCCCTTTGTTCTTCAAAAGAGGAAAATGAGGAAAAGAGAGCCCTTGTTTTTGTTCTGATATGTCTCAGAATTTAAAAGAAGCATAGTCAAGGGAACAGAAACATTTGGATATTCTTTTATTATAATAATAATAATAATAATAATAATAATAATTTTTTATTTCTAGCCCACCCCTCTGCTCTGCAATCGGGGCGGGTTACAACATTTTAAAACATACAAAGTTAAAACAAGCCTTATCCCCATAACCCCCCTCCCACCCTCTAAAACAAGTTTAAACTTTAAGAGATTAAAACATAATACAGTCTAAAACCAAACAAACAATACATTACAATAAAACAATAAACTCAAAAAAAAATGAAGTGAGCTACCGACAAGGGACAATTGAAACCATCTCCCCTCAGGTAGGAAGATTATTCCGGGAAGGCCTGCCGGAAGAGGTCCGTCTTTACTGCTTTTTTAAAGGCAGCAAGAATAGTAATAAGACGGACCTCATCCGGCAGGCCATTCCACAGCCTGGGAGCGGTTGCAGAGAAGGCCCTCTGGGAGGTCTGAGACAGCCTGGCTGTAACAGGTTCCTCCCAGAGGACTGGAGGGCACGGGGGGATCATATGGGGAGAGGCAGTCCTGCAGATAAGATGGACCCAAGCCATGTAGAGCTTTAAAGGTTAACACCAACATCTTGTACTGTGCCCGGAAACTAATTGGCAGCCAGTGGAGGGATTTGAGCACCAGTGTTATGTGCTCCCTCCTAGATGTTCCTGTGATCAGCCTGGCTGCAATATTCTGTACCAGTTGAAATTTTCAGGTTAGGCACAAGGGTAGCCCCATGTAGAGTGGATTGCAGTAATCCAGACGTGAGGTTACCAGAGCGTGTACCACAGTTTCCAAGTCCCTCATGCCCAGATAAGGGCGCAGTTGGCATATCAGCCGAAGCTGATAGGCACTCCTGACCACCACATTCACCTGACTAGTCATGTGAAGTGATGAGTCAAGGAGTACCCCCAAGCTGTGAACACAGTCCTTGGAGGAGAATGTGACTCCATCCAGAACTGGAGACTGTATTCCCAAATCTGGTTTCGGGCCTGTGACTGTAAGTACCTCCGTTTTGTCTGGATTCAACTTCTATTTTTTATTAATCATATTATTTTTGAATCATATTATTTTTTAGAAAGGCAGAGAACTACAGCAACAAATATTGTAAACTTCTAATACATTTGCCTAATGTGGAGGAGCCTAGAGAGAGACTGAACATTAGGAGAAACTACTTAACATTAAGACCAGTTCAATATTGGGACTAATTACCTAAAAGGCCACTTTTAGCAGATGTCTTCAGATGATGGTGGACAGCCATCTGTTGGAGATGTTCTACTTCTGGATTCATTGCATCAAGCAGCAGTTTGAACTAATTGGTTAGCTATATTAGCTCTATTTCTCTGATGTAATGATACAGATGTATCTGATGGTGTTGTGAAGAAAGCGGCTGCACGTTCATGAAAGCTTATGAACAAAACAAAACTGCTTAGTTTTCAAGGAGCTATAAGATTAACACAACCACCACACATGTGTATGTGTCTGTATGTCTATGCTTTCATCTCTTATATACCAAAGCAAGGCAAAGCTGCACAGATCCTTCTTGTCACATAACTAAGTGCAACACCAATGTTTCCCCCCCGTTTCAAGTCACTGCTTGTATGCAGATTCAGAAACCTATTGCCTCCTTAACAGTTTTAGAAAAGCTGCTTAAACATCTCAGCCCAAGTCTTTTTCAGAAACAACATTCCATTTGAATCATATGGTGTCCTACCATATTTAATCAATCAGAATGATTGACAAGAACAATAGCTGGATCTCCCAGCAGTTGCTCTGACTCGTTCATTCTTATTCCAGTTTTATTGCTCAATCAAATCCATATGCTCTGGGTTTTGGGTTTTATTTGTGTGTGGGTATGAGAGAGAGAGGTAGAGAGAGAGAGAAGATTGCAATGCTTTGCCAGTGTAATATAATAAAATTTCAGCTGAATCACACACCATCAAATTGCTAAGAAGATGACGATGCTGGCTTAAGTAGAAGGACAAATCATGCAAGTCATGCAGAAAATAATAAGATAGCCTTGAGCACAAAATAAGAATGTTTGTGGATTAGCACTGGAAACACAGTGGGGGTAGTGAATCACTGAAAGGAATAAAGTGATCAGATCTAAATGCATTGTGAAGAAGGAATTGTCTCAATGGTACAAGTATTACAATGGAATAGTACTTTGAATGGTCCAAGTCTTAGGTTCATCCTTGGTATCTGCAGGACAAGAAGCTCCAATAGAGACACAAAAAATTAATGCTCTTTCTTATCTTCCAGAGATCCACTTCCAGCAAGTCACAGAGTATTGGGATGGATGGATTCAGCTTTTGGATACCATAGGCTACAAAGAAGATACAATGTCCTGGGCTGTGGATAGTCCATATTTCCATCTTTACTTCTGCATCCTGAGACAGAATAAAAATCCTCAAAGATCCAACATCATGCTACATGAAGGTCTCACAGATTGGTTCTCAAATCTTTTCTTATTCATTTCACTACAGTGTTTGAAGCCCTGCAATCTGACCAGTGCTGGTGGATCATCCACATATTTCTAGCTACATTGGTTTCCATGTTCTCCTCTGTTTTTTTCTTATGCAGAAGAATGATCAGATGTTCACACAAGTAGTGTAACAGAGACTCAAAAATGATTTAAACTTCATATATGTGAAACTGTAAGTTCCACCACTGCCTAGCCTTGCCACTTTATATGCTCTGCTTCTATGGAAAGCCCTTTGAAAGAGCCATTGAGGCCTTATGAAAAAGAACCCACATCATAAAACCTGAAGAAAAGTGAAAGAAACTTCATCTGTTCAAGTTCTTTATTCTGACATCACATTGTTTCAAACAGTGCCTGTTGAATGTAATTCTGGAGAGAGGAAGAGAGAGAGATTATTTTCCACAATGGGAAACAGTGTGTTTCAGACAGTCCAGAACCTAGAAGAAGCTACCCAATGTCACCATCATGCCTTTCCCAGACATGCACTGAAAGATAATTATCCATTATTCATCTGAGGAAAGCTTCAGGGCACCTTTCCTATATTTTCCATTCAAGGGTGTGCCAGGGTGCCTCCAGACAGCACAGAGGAGCTTGCAGGTTGATTTTGTGTAGGAGGGAAGAGTCTACATAATTTCTGTATTTGAGACAAATGAAGGGCAAAATAAACAATTAGCAGAACTTGAAAAAGTTCCTTTTGGGGATTTCAACTCACAGCAAAACATTCCCAGTTGGCTTTAAGATTGAAAGCAGACAAAATTTTAAGAATTTTAAGAAAAACTATAGTAGATTCCAGAAGAGTCCAGCAAACTACTCTGAATCAATCAGACATGTGCTCCTAAGATGGAAAGCCTACGGGCAAGACCAATCAAAGCAATAGTAGTCTTCTCCTTTTGCTGTTTCCCAGCAGCTGGTAGCATTCAGGTAGCATGTGGCCACAATGGCTAGTAGCCACTGCTAATCCTATATACTATGAATTTTTTTTAGTCATCTTCTTTTAAGCCATATAAGTCAGTGTCTGTTGTCTACATCTTATAGTAACAAATTTCTCTGTTATTAAGGATTCCTTCCCTTTCTCTGTTCTTTATCTCCCATTGAGCAGGACCATTGAACTGATTGAATCTGATAATTATCCAAGAGGGAGGGGGAAATGTCATAAGTACAGTAGCACATGAGGTTGCTCTGGTGCATGGCTGAGGTTGTTGCTGGGGAAGAAGAAAAGTGGCATTGGGCTTCTGCACAATTGCCTTCCTGGTGGTTTTTAGCAATTCAGGATAATTGGCTCATATTTGGTATTATGTTCTAATTTGGTTTTGCTGCTAGTCAGGTTAATTTGGAAACATTTGGTTATTCCTAAAAGTTGTACAGAGATTTTTATAAAAGGCAGAATTGGTAGCCACCCACATTTATGATAACTGGTGGTTCCCAAGTCTTGAATGTTCAGGACTTTGGGATAGTATGGTGATCAATTTTGGGACTCATTCTACTTGACTTCTGAGGCCTCCAGGAGGGATGAGATGAGAAGGTCATTGAGTCTAACTCAGTTTGTGCCAACATTATCACCACCTTGTCTTCATTCACATTTCGCTGGAGTCTTGGGAATTGCAGTTCACTGAGGCATGCATTTCTGTAAGCTTAAAAATGCTTCTGAAATCAGAAGGATATGCCTGTCAGTAGTTATATATTTATTTAATAAATTTATATATATACTGATCTTTAATCCAACATGGAAAGAACAGAAGCCAGTACCCCAGGGGTTCTGAGATGGTCCCCCTTTGAGGGTCAAACCATACACAAACTGACTTATCTGTATCACTGTCACCACTCATGTGTGCTCAGTGCATCCTTTAATTATGATGGGGATACTACAAGGCTCTAAGGCAGTGTGAGCAACTCAGTATGGATTAGGGGGCACATTGTTCCCCCAGGAGACCTTGGGAGTTGAACACTCACTACAAATCCCTGAAAAAAGAATAAAGTTGCAACCAAACACTCCTCTAAACCCTATTTTTATCTCTGGAAGCCACAAAAACAGTCCTGACAACATATTCACCCCACAGTTGGCTATTTGTCCACCCCTACCATAAGGTGCATATTCAAGTATATGCACCAAATACAGAAGCAGAACAGAAAGAAATTGATAGATTCTATGAAGGAGTACAAGATGAAATTGACCGCACACCAGCACAAGATGTCAAGCTGATCATTGGAGATTGGAATGCAAAAGTTGGAAGCAAAGAAGAATCTAAAACAGAAAGCAGATTTAGATTAGGCAAAAGAAATGAAGCAGATGAGCGTCTGATAGATTTTTGTGAAGCCAACAACTTACCTATTGTAAACACAATTTTCATACAAAACCAGAAAGAAGGCTACACACATGGACATCACCAGATGGTCAAAACAAAACTACAAATAGATTATATAATTGCAAATAAAAGATGGCAGAACTCTATACTTGTGGCCAAGACTATACCAGACGCCAACTGTGGCAGAGATCACAAATTACTCATATCAAAAATAAGAATAAGACTCAAGAAGAAAACAAAAACAGTGATTATACCAAAATATGATCTAAATAATATCTCAACAGAATGCATTCACAACATAAACAGATTCGCACTAATAAGCATAATAGACAAAGAAAAAGAGGAACAATGGTTTGAAGCCAAGGACATAATAAAAGAAGAATGCAGACAGACAGTTTCAATAAACAAAAATAAAAAGAAAGAGGAAAAAAACTGTGGATGCCAGAAAAAAACACTACAAGCAATAAAGAAAAGAAGAGAAGAAAAACAAAAGGGAGATAGGAACAAACAATTATAAATGCAACAATATAACGGCTTGTGTGCAAAGATAAAGAAAATTATTACAACAATAAATGCAGAGAAATAAAAGACAACAACAAAAAAGGAAAGAACAAGTGATCTATTTCACAAGATCTGAAAAATCAAAGGAAAATTCAAAACATGGACTGGGATGTTCTATGACAATAAAAATAAGGAATAAAAAGGACGTTGGATGCAATATACCGAAGAATTATACAAAAGAGATGACAAAATTAAGGACACATGGAATGAAGAACTATATGAAGATCAACCTGGCCACAACTTTTATTTAGCTGTACAGGGTCTATTTACAAGGCAATAAACATTAACAAATTTGTCACGTGTGTAAGTGAAGGTGTAACCCCCAAATGGGTGGTCCTTCACCGCACGTGACAAAATAAGTAAACAATAATATCAACAAATTTACAAACCCCTCCCCTCCAGAAGTGACATCATATTACGTCATATGACATCATGCAAATTAATGATGTCATGCATTTAACTGCATATGTCATTTCCTTTAAATTTGTCTTATGCCAAATTAATTTAAATAGCCAGATTAATTTTCCTGTGGGGTGGGGGTCATTACCCACCCCCAAGTGCAAGACAAGCAATTTTCAAATTATAGATCCTACCCTTAAGTTGTGACAAAGCAATAACAAGAACAACATGAAATATTACACCATGACCCATTCCCAAAATCAATTTTGATTAATAATCTCAGGGAGGGCGAAAAACCCAGGAAAGCACCCTGGGGGAAAAAAATCCCTCCCAGCCCCCGAAGGCGACCAGCCTAAGCCTGATAGTAACAATTTATAGCTTCTTAATAAAGGGTGGGTGGGATGGGTCGCTCAGGAGCACTCGAAAGAGACACCACAGAGGTGTTGCTAACCACAGCCATTGGCTGACCATCCTGCGCCCTAGTGTCAGGGACCTGTGAAAGTGCAGGTGCCAGCACAGGTGCCACCACAACCGCAGGGTTGGGCTGTTCCGTAGCCACACCCTGACCAACCTGGCCACCTGGAGCCCATACCGAGGCAGGCCAATTAGCATGTGCAATACTAGGAGACAAACCTGAAACAGATGCTTGCTGGGAAGCATCGCCAGCCAACCGCAACGGTCCCCCAAAGTGTGGCCCCGCAACAGCTCGGGTGTCAAGTGCAGAAGAGGCAGCAGCAGCTTGATCACCTCTTTGCGCTTCACGGGTCTGCTCCATTGCACCAGCACCTGGAAGAACCAATCCTTGTAAGAGGTTATATAAATCAGCCATAGTAGGCTGCTCAGACACAGGGGCAGCTGCACCCTGAGCTTCCACACCAGGGACCCTTTTCAGGAGATCCCACACATCGGCAATAGTGGGGTGTCCAGCCTCCACAGCTGAAACCCACAGAAGGAGCCGGTATAGCATCCATCACCTGAGCATCAGATGCCATGGAAGGAAGCAGCACTTCTGTGTTGGTGGTACCAGAAGCGCCAGCAATAGGGCTGGTGGCTGTAGCCTGTAGCCCTTTCTGGGCAAGTTGATTGCAAAGAGTGACACAAGCCTGAACTGTTTTGCCCAGTTGTGCCAACTGGGCAGTAATCTCATCATCTCTGCTGGTAGACTGGGAAGGCCTTTTCGAAGCAGATTGACCAGAGCTGGGTGCAGCCGCAGCTGCACGCCTTTTAGATTGGGCCTTACTGCGTGGCATCCTTCCTCAGTAAATGGAATACAGGCCAAAGCAAAATCACCCAACCTTGGATGACTACCACCAGGCCAAAAGGCCGCCTTTTCCCAAGTCTCTCAAGAGACGCGAACAGCCAGGAAGTGTCACTGGCAACCAATGAGGGGGGAAAGGTGTCCACCAAGGGTCCTATGCAGAGCCCTAAACCAAAGACAGCCATCTTCCAACACACTCACCACTGGGGAGAAGTGTAACAACCCTCTCAACCAGCGATGGGGTCCCGCCCTTACCAGACCAGGGTTGCCGGGGTGGGGCTGGGACTGTATCCAGTACCAGGTCCATGCACCTGGTGAGGATGCCTGCCGCAGGGCCCTCCTTGGGTGTACAACCCCCTGAGAATTGGGGATGCGGAGGCCCCAGCAGACCCAAGAGACTGGCCCGAAGGCCCCGCTCGGTCCACTGGGATGCTCAGGGAAAATACCTGAACACTCCCACTTGTAAAAGGAAGAGAAATCCGTAAAAGACCACAACGCAGCCAAAGGCCACAAGTAAGCGCTAGGCACAAGCCAAGCCAAAGACAAAGCAAAGAGCTGAGTGATGTTACTTGATCAGTTCAAGCTCGAAAATGGCTGCCTCCATGTGGCAGCACAGAGCTATAAAGAACAAACTCTCGTCCCAAGTCTCGTGAGACCAGTAGCATCGCAAGACTTAGAATAGCAACCAGACAACCTGATTGGACAAAGCACACAGGTGTTCTCATTCCCCTGAGCGCTTTGACCAATCAGGCATCTCATGTCCTTATTTGGCCGGCACAACAAGAAACCCCTCCCGACTCGTTGGGGGTGTCTTTCTAAGTGAACTGCTGCAATCCACATTGACAGACTTTAGTGCTGACCAGCATATGTCAACAGATATGGAAAATAAAGCAATGGCCAACAGACTGGAAGCAATCAATATACATCCCCATCCACAAGAAGGGAAACACAAGAGACTGCAGCAACTATAGGACCATTGCACTAATCTCCCATGCAAGCAAAATTATGCTCAAAATTCTGCAACATAGACTCCAACCATACATAGAGAGAGAATTCTGAGAAGTCCAAGCAGAGTTCAGGAAAGGAAGAAGCAGTAGGGACCACATTGCAAGCATATGATGGCTAATGGAGTGCACCAGGGAATTCCAAAAGAAAATCAGCATGCGCTTCACAGACTATAGCAAGCCTTTGACTGCACAGATCATGAAAGGCTATGGAATGCCTTAAAGACATGGGACTGCCAATACATCTGATAGTCCTGATGGGGAATCTGTACTCAGCACTAGAGGCTTCTGTCAGAACAGAACACGGAGAAACAGAATGGTTCCCAATTAGCAAAAGAGTCAGATAAGGTTGCATACTTTCACCCTATCTGTTCAACTTGTATGCAGAACATATTATAAGAAAAGCAGGTTTGGACACAGAAGAAGGAGGAGAGAAAATAGGAGAAAGGAATATCAACAATCTAAGATATGCTATGACACCATAATACTAGCAGAAAACCTCACAGGCCTGGAACACCTAGTAAGGAAGGTCAAAGAAGAAAGTGCAAAGGCAGACTTAAAGAAAACAAAAATAATGACCACTGAGGACCTTCACAAGTTCAACCTAGACCAGGGGTAGGCAACCTTTCCCCTTTAAGGGCTTAGGGACTTCAGCTCCCAGAAGCCTCAGCCATATTGGCCAATAGTCCCATGTTGGCCAATAGCTCCTGGGATTCTGGGAGCTGAAGTCCCTCGGCCCTTAAAGGGGAAAGGTTGCCTACCCCTGACCTAGACAATAAAGAAATAGAAATATTAAAAGAATTCCCATACCTGGGATCAAACATTGATAGAAATGGGGAATGCAGTCAGGAAATCAGAAAAAGATTAAGAATGGGGAGGGTGGCTATGAAAAAACTAGAAAAGATTCTAAAATGCAAAGATATACAACTCAGCACAAAAGTTAGAATCATACAAGCCATTGTATTCCCTATTACCATGTATGGATGTGAGAGCTGGACAGTTAAGAAAAATGATAGGAAGAAAATCAATGCATTTGTGATGTGGTGTTGGAGAAGAGTGTTGAAGATCCTGTGGACAGCCCAAAGGACATATAAGTAGGTTCTAGAGCAGATCAAGCCAGAAACCTCCCTGGAAACCAAGATTACCAAACTGAGACTGCTGTACTTTGGACATATCATGAGAAGAGAGGAGTCTTTGGAAAAAATAATAATGCTGAGGAAGGTGGCAGAAAGTAGGAAGAGAGGAAAGCCACATGCCAGAAGGATAGACTCTATAAAGGAGGTCATGAGTTTGCAGGATTTAAGCAGAGTAGTGGAGGACAGGGGGTCTTGGAGATTCTCATCTATAGGGTTTCCATGGGTCGAGATCAACTCGAGGGCTGTTAACAACAATAAAACCATAAGGCAAAGGATCTTATATCTAAAGTTAAGGTTAAGGCTTTCTTTGGAAGCAGGGGCACCCACTGAACTCTTGGGCCTGCATAAGCATGGTCTTGACAACTGTTGGAACAGACTACTGGACAAGTAGACCTTGGCCTAATATAAAATGATTAGCACTAAATCATTACAGACATGTCAAGCGTTATACCATCAAGGTGCTAGAAGGACCCATCATGTTGACCCATTAAAATGTTTAAAACATCTGCTGAGATGATTAGTTGAAGAACAGGAATACCTAAGACAGGGCCACAGTGTTTACAATAGGAATAGGATAGAGACATTTAGGGCCGATGCAGACTGGCCTAAGGGTGGGGTGACCGCACGCCAGATGCCCTGACTCCACCTTGACCACATGGCATGTGGCGTCAGGGTGCCCTGTTAGCATCGCGTGAACACATGCTGTGCCAAAGGGGTGCAGAAGAACTGCCGCCGCGGCTCTAAGGGCAGCTTCTTGCCACCCCAAAAAAGAGTGGCATTTGCCAGCTCTTTTTGGAGCGGCAAAAAAGAGGATCAGGGCCGCAGCATGTGGTTGCCACAGCCCTGATCCAGCACTCCCAGGGTCGGCACAGATACACTCCTTAGGGGCTATCTGCATCAGCCCTCAGTTACATTTAGCAAAAAAACTCACTATTCAAAATACCTCATTAATTATGGAGGTTGCTTGCCATATAGAAGAAATATGATACCTATAGAAAGCTGAAACAGCACACACACACACCCAATAAGCTATCATCCAAATGAGTGCCCTATAGATGGGCTATATTCCCACCATCCCTTGCTACCAGCAAAGGCATTGGCTGTGCTGGCTGTATATGATAGAAATTGTAATCCAACAAATCTAGAAAGTGCCTGACTAATAAAGAGTAAGATACAGCTTAGGAAGCAGGATATCTGTACATATAGCATTAGCTGGTTGTTTTATTTAAAATTTTACAGGTCTTCTTAGCAATTCTACTTCCTTGGTATCATGGTTTCTTCTTTGTGTGTGCCCTGGGCAGTGCTGAGGATTTTGGCTACTATCACTATATGAGACTTTAATAAGACAGTTTTTCTCCTGTGACTTGAGCTGATCTTTGTTCCCACAACCTCCTGGCAATTTTCACAGATGATAGATGATGCTGTAAACGAAGTGTGCAGAAAAGAGCAACCTTCCTGTTGCAGACAAATTACTTTCTCGCTTCCATAAGCTGCATACTTGTTATTCCTCCCTCCCCCACCACTTCCAACCTCCCTTTGCAATCTGTATCAGGATGAAACATTACATAATAGGTGATTAAAGATCAATGATGACTAAGAAGGTAAGTGATATTTTACTAGCTAGACACATCCACATCATTTATCTCACTTTTCTCAGGGACGAATTTAGAATTAGCCTAAACCAAATACAGTCTCAGATTCAATTACTGATTTCCCCTTATTTTAGGAATTTATCTGAGCTCAGATTAAGCTGAGATGTACAAAACCCTGGGGCATATGTGTAATTGTTTGAACAGATTGTTCTAAATTCTAAGTTCTAAGGCTGTTCTAAGATTGTTTGAATAGATCCAGATTCTCAGAGAGTACCATCACACATGTGCAGAGTGCCCTTTCTTCTCCATTTAATATTCTCCACTTATCTGAGATTATGTGACAAAGATTTGGGATTAGACACAAAGTTATCTGCCATGTCTCTTCTATCTAAATTATATATTCTCTTATTTGAAGAACCAAAGCACAAATGCACTGGAAATCACAGCACCGCCTGCAACTACTTCTAAGGAGAACATCCTATATGTTGTTGTTGTTATTGTTGTGTGCCCTCAAGTGATTCCTGATTTATGGCAACTCTAAGGTGACCCTATCACAGGGATTTGTTCAGATGGGCTTTACCTTTGTCTCCTGTGAGGCTGATAGAGTGACTTGCCCAAGAACACCAAATCAAATTCCATGGCTAAGTGGGATTCAAACCTAGTCTCTGGAGTTGTAATCCAATGATCAAGGCACTAGACCATGCTGGCTCAAATACTTCTTATTTTAGCAGATCTTAAATATATGCCAAGGGATCTTGTAGCACCTTTGAGACTAAGGGGCTATGCGGACAGGCAAAAAGGGGTGCTTTGAGGGTGATTTGTAGGCATGGCCTTTAGATGACGCACACCTAAAAGTCTCCAGGAAAGCTCCCTCTAGCCATCATATGCTGAGAAAAGCCGATCCAAAAAGGAGCTGCTTTTTTCCACTCTTTCGGTGAAGATGCACCCCTTCACATATGTGTATATATGCAGTGACACTAATGCACCAGAAAACAGCTGTATAAATGCACAATCACATGTGCGGCAGGAATTGGCTCAGTAATCCAGAGCAAGCTTTAATTTAAAGCAGCCTATGCTCCCAGGTGTGGATGCACTGGCGCAGGTGCACTTAAATATTAGAACCCTAACCCTAACTCTAATTGTAACCCTCTGTATGTGACCTAGCAACTGTCCTCTGTTATGACAATAAATGCATTCTGTTGCATGTACGCTTGCTGTCAGCATGCACAGCAGTTTGCATGAAAGAGGCTTTTGTGACCTCTTCTGTGCAGGTGTGCATAAGACCTGCACACCATTTCCTGGCATGATGGGGGGGGGAGCTCCTGGAGTAATATTTGTCCATGTGTCCTGTTGACCATGTCCCTTGCATGATCACCAACTGCATGTATCAAGTCTGTCCACACAAACCTCCCTCTCCCCTCCCCCTGATCTGTGTGGGACATGTTTTGCTGAGGATGATGGAGTGTCTTTTCAGTTGACAAACCCATTCCTTCACCCCAAGAGTGGCACAATCAGACAGTGGCACCTGTCTACTGCACCTACTCCTTGAGGGGAAGCAGAGGTCAGCGAATCCTTGCATGATATGTGGTTGTATGACAGGGCCTGTGCAGGTGCAAAGGGATGCCAAACTTCAGTCACCTTTGTAAAGACAAAATGACAGTCTCTATACCACCCTATAACAGGTCCTGTGCAGGTGCACAGGAATGCCGAACTTTAGTGACAGACTATATACTAGCCTATGACAGGTTCTGTGCAGGTGCACAGGGATGTTTTCCTGCACAGATGTGCAGGTGTGGGGAGATGTTCCTGCACACGTGCACATGCATTTGAGAACAAAAAAAAAAGTAAAGCAGCCAATGCCAGCCCATGCGGTTGCTCCATCTCCCTTTATGGCATCCTTGGGGGTGGTGATGAGGTTGCTGGGCCTTCAATACAGCCTTGGAAAAGGTGCATTAATTCAGGGCAACCTCAGGGCAGGCAATGCGGTTGCTGTAGCTTAGGGAAAAGACAACTTCAGGTCACCTTTTCCTGCCCATCTCCATAGCCCCTAACTCAGAGAAAGACGTTGGTAAGATAAGCTTTCATAGATTTAGGTTTACAGCATCAGATGCATGGAGTGAAGTGCCTAGGAACAGACCTTTATAGATATGAATGAGCAGGTTGTGTGTGTAAATAGCAAAGGAAATACCAAACCTGTGGGTATGGTGTTGAGGTGACAAGTTCAATTTTAACCATGGTCATTGGAGGACAAAGGCAGGAGCAGGATGTTGCCTAAAGCCACATGAATAGTGGAGGGAATTACTGGAATGTAGTGTGGTGCTGGCTAGGAACTAGAAAGGAGATGTGATAAACTGGCCAAAAGAGCCCTCATGAGGTTGTTAACTAGTGCTGTAATATGTGTGGTGAGCAGGAAACCATTGTCTCTGTTCAACCTACTGTTGATCAACTGAGGTTTCTGGGTCTAGTTCAATTCTCTTTCCAATCTTCCTTTGTAGTTTTTGTTGTTGTTGCTGCTGCTGCTACTGTTTCAGGATCTTCCTGTGCATTCCATCTTGAACTTCAGAACAGCAGTCCTTGAATAAAAAAGAGACAGTGATTACTTGGCACATGAGAAGTGGTTGGGCCACAGGTACCACAGCCATGAGCTCATTCATTGTACAACAGCTGATCAGCTGCCCATCAAACAAGTCAGATGTATGAGAGAGAGCCAGTGAAATAATTGGCTGCAGCCTCTGAAAAAGCACCACCATATGTGCAACTCTTTCTACACTAGTATAGTGCAAACATATAGTGTACAACAGAAGTAGAGTGTCTAGATTGAAGGAAGTAATAGTACCACTCTATGGTTTGGTTAGGCTTCACCTAGAATACTGTGTCCAGAATCATAGAATCATAAAGTTGGAAGAGACCACAAGGGCCATCCAGTCCAACCCTCTGTCACATGGGAACACACAGCCTCTATTTAAAAACCTCCAAAGAAAGAGACTCCACCATTCACTGACGGAGTGTGTTTCACTGCCAAACTGCAATTACTGTTAAGAAGTTCTTCTTAATGTTGTGGTGGAATCTCTTTTCCGGTAGTTGCATTCATTGCTCTGGGTCCTATATCCTGGAGCTACAAAAAAAAAAAAAAGCTTGCTCCATCCTCAATATGACACCCCTTCAAATATTTATACAGAGCTATCATATCACCTCTTAACCTTCTCTTCTCTAGGCTAAACATACCCAGCTCCCTAAGGAGTTTATCACATGGGGGAAATCCCGTGCAGAAATGGGGCTTTAAATTAAACAAAACCCGCAAAAGCGGGTGTTTTTTCAGATGACGTTGCTGTTAAAAGGAGGTTAATCCGAATGGAAATTAGACAAAAACTGCTTCTTTTTACTTTCGGAAGATCCCGAAAGTAAAAATAAGCAGTTTTTGTCTAATTTCGGTTCAGATTAACCTCCTTTTAACAGCGCTGGAGTTTATCACACAGAGAAATCCTGTTGATAAATTGCTTCCGCTTTTGTGGAACAAGAAGAGTATTGTTATAGGAACTAGCATGCTTAACACGAGACCAATTAAGGTCCAAGTAGAACACAATAGTAGTCCATAACAGCTTTGCATACTTCAACAGGCCTCAGCTTGGTGGAAGGTCAGTGGCAGTAAATACCATAGCTCTAACAGTAGCATAGGACTTGTAGAAGCTGGATAAGTGCAGAAGTTATGGAGACAGAATGGGTGTAGAGGTCAGTGTGATGCATTGGTCTGAGTTTTGGACTAGGGGCCTCGGCAGACGACTAAAAGAGTCGTCTTCCGGGCAGGGAAGAGGAGGGGCAGCCGCACGAGCGGCGCCCCTTCCTCTCCCCGAGGTCGCCCCCAGAAGCGCCGGCCGTCCGCACGGCCGGCACACCGGGGATGACCTCACGGCGCAGCGTCCACATGCGCTGCGCCGTTTGAGGCAGGGAAAGTGCGCCCGCCGCTTTTAGGGCGCACTTTCCCTTACATCTAAAAGGAGCGCCAATTTGGTGCTCCTTTTAGATGCGCCGCAGGAGCGCCGCGGTCCGGAGGCTGAACTCCGGCGGCGCTCCGACCCGCGGCGTCTCGGGGGCCTCCGTCTGCTGAGGCCCTCGGACTTCAGGAGACCTTAGCAGGCCTCAAATAGCCATTTAGCCATGGAAACCTGCTCTGTGCCCTTGGGCAAGTCATGCTCTCTCAGCCTAACAGGACAGCAATGACTAAACTCCTCTGAATAAATCTTACCAAGAAAACCCTAGGATAGGATTGCCATAAGTCAAAGCCAACTTGAAGGCATATTATAAGAAGTTGCTACTTTTAATTATTGTCAGATTGGAGAAAGTGGCATTCACAGCAATGTCAGCCAGGAACATATTGATGCTTGTAGAATGAAAGATATGTTTACTTGTACTGAATATATGTTTCATTACATTTGGATTGGACTGAGAAAGAAATCAGAGCTGAGACTCAGCCCTGCTAGAAATCTTGCCTCAGACTAGGAAAATGCCCTCGTAAATTTATATGCAACCTTGGACCTGGTCAATGATGAAGGAAGACAGTCTACAATATGCTTAAACTCTGGTCTTCTAGTATTACATCATTTGTTGTGGCATTGAAAGCTAACAGGGTTGGCCAGTACCAAAGGACAGGCAACTGAATTTCTCTTCAACGATAGTGATGAGACAATGTCTTTCAACACACCTGAGGGCAAAAGTACCGTATAGCCTAAGGGGGAGTAAGATAGGCCATATTATATCCAGGACTCCACTAACAGAGGGGTATAGCTTAATTGCTCAAGAGGAATGGTCCTGGTACTTCCACTGTTGCCCCTCAGCATCCATTGCCTGAGACAGGTGCCTCACTCTGCCTCATGGCATGGTCTGCCCACAGAACAAGTTCCCAGGATAAGCCCTGATTATTCAAATTACATTCTACTCATAGATCAAAACAGAAAAATATGGTATTCTTGTAAGGCCAATTACTGACCATTTGCAGTCAGTGCTACAAGTCACACCTTCCCTCATTCTAGTTCCTAATCAGTTCTTATGGTTTTATTCTGCCACAACATTTCTCTAGGCAAGTAACTAGTAGAAGTTGTGTCTTCTTTATCGAGAATTCCAAAACCCAAAATATTCCAAAATCCAAAATTTATTTCATGAGTGGCTGAGATATTGACACCTTTGCTTTCTTATGGTTCATTGTACACAAACATTGTTTCATGCACAAAAATATTGAATAAAATTACCTTCAGGCTATGTGTACAAGGTTTATATAAAACATAAATGAATGTTGTGTTTTGGCTTGGGTCCCATCTCCAATATACCTCATTATGTACATATATGCAAAAACTGGTATTCTAAAATCCTATCCAAAACACTCTGGTCCCACTCATTTTTGATAAAGGAGATTCAATGTACAAAACAAAATGAACTAACAACACCAGAACACCTACAGACTCAAAAAAAAAATATGAGAGATTTGAAGTAATTGTTACGAGGCATCCTGTTTGCTAAGCAAATATCCATTATGCAAATATAATGAAAGCATGCATTTTTAAACATCAAGAAAAAAATATTTTCTGTTTCTGCCAAATAGCTACTTCATCCCACCAGATTTAGGACCAGAATGGAGGAAATTACCATGTTTCCATTGATTAAGAGCTTTAAGAAGCAAGCCATGATGCTACATTTGGAAGTGATCCCTGTGGCCTTTATACCACTAGCTAAATAATTCTGCATAAAATTGGACAACTGAGCTTCTGTCCCTTTAACAGTTATGTAGTGGTGGGAATGTTGGTGTGCTGACTTTTCTTTACAACACTATGGGCTCTTCCAGACTAGTGGAAAGTACAACACAACCAGCAGAACTATATTCAAAGACAGTTTTTTAGTCTCCCTCCTGAATGACCCTGTTTCCATTCCTAAGAAGCATACTTTTTCCTGTCTCAATTTTGAAATATAATAGTTAATAAAAAGCTCCTTTAGGCAAGCAAAGCCAAGGAAGACTTCACAGGCTGTTTCTCAGCCTGAGCAGGCATTTCACAACACAGTATAAAAATGCTAAAGTTTGAGAGGACTCTACTCTCCCTCAGGCTTGCAGGATATTACAACACCTATCAGCCCATCAGACTTATGACTATAGTGAGTCCCTTCTCTCTTTGCCCCTGTAGAATGTCCATGTCTGGGTGAACTGATTATGGGAAGGGCTTTTTTTTTTTACTTCTGAAGGAACCATTTTTGAGTTATAATACAATATCTTGTATTACAATATAAGTCTAGTGGCTTATTGTGACATGCAGCCCACCCTACATTTGGCCTTCCTTTCTTTGTGAGCCTCCCCATTCCCTGGCACCGTTTTATATGACAGGCAGATACAGAAGCCTAGTACAGATGAACGTGTATCATCTTACTTACTTCATGCCTGGTTTGGGGCACTGGATCCAGTGTCAGTATTAAGAGAGGACTACAATAAGGATTCTCAGACTCCCTCCAAAAATAGGACAGCCTGGGGATGGGAACAGGAGGAGAAACTACCATGGTAAGATGCTTCTATATGTTCACTGCCTCACTGTAATATTCATAGCACAACTAACTACAAACACAGAAACTTTACATTTCCCCATCCTGACAGAGGCTCTGTGATTTCAAAGTCTGCCTGATTGTCCATCATTCAATAAATACTGTTTTTATTTGCTGTTACTGTATCCAAACTGAATCTTTTAAATTTATCCCCATCAAGCAACTGTTAGCAGCAGAGGACCTCCACCTGGGGAAAAACAGTTGGCAATCCTAGTAGCCACAAATTGAAAATTCTATAATCTTTACAGTAAATTCATACATCTAAATAGTCACTCCTTTATGAAGTGACTGCCTTATCACAGGTAGCCTATAGCCAACACAAGATAAAATCTTCAAGCAACTGAACTATCAGGTATATGACATGGTTATGGAAATTCACGAAGCATATAACCAAGTCAGAAGAGAAAATTCTGACTGAAAATAACTTGAGGCACCTGTCCTTGGTTTTCTCCTCTTTGTTCCATTATTGAAGAAATGGCTGCTCCTCGAACACTTTGATGATGGGAGCAGAGCAGATGCGATTTAACCATGGGAAACAAGTGCAACTTGCAATCACACCAGCACACTTTAGGAACAATTTTGCCACATTTTAACCATGGTAAGGCTCCATGTGATATTCTTATTAGACTCTGACAATCAATGGGGAGAGAAATCCTAAGGTTCAAGCAGAGTTCAGGAAAGGAAGGAGCACTCGGGACCACATTGCAAACATATGGTAGCTAATGGAGCACATCAAAGAATTCCAACAATCAAAATGTGTTGTATAGACTATAGCAAAGCCTTTGAGTGCATAGATTATGAAAGGCTATGGAACACTCTTAAAGACATGGGAGTGCCAACACATCTGATAGTCATGATGAAAAATCTGTACTCAAGACAAGAGGCTACTCTCAGAACAGAACACGGAGAAACAGAATGGTTCTCATTTGGCAAAGGGGTCAGGCAAGGCTGCATATTTTCATCCTATCTGTTCAACTTGTATGCAGAACATATCATATGGATAGCAGGCTTAAACGCAGAAGGAGGAGGAGTGGAAATAGGAGGAAGGCATATCAACAATCTAAGGTATACACACGACACAATATTCCTAGCAAAAAACATCACAGACCTAGAGCAACCACTAAGGAGAAGATCAAGGAAGAAAGTGCAGAGGCAGGCTTATTATTGAACATAAAGAAAACAAAGATAATGACCATGGAGAATTTACACAAATTCAACCTAGACACTGAGGAAATAGAAATAGTAAAAGAGTTCTCATCCCTGGGATCAAATATTGATTGGAGTGGGAACTGCAATCAAAACATTATAAGAAGACTAATGGGAAGTGCAGCTATGTAAGAACTAAAAAAGATTTTAAAATATAAAGATATACAAGTGACACAAGGTAGAATTGTACAAGCCATTGTGTTCCCTATTACCATGTGTGGATGCGAGAGCTGAGCAGTTAAGAAAGTGGATAGGAAGAAAATCAATTCATTTGAAATGTGGTGCTGGAGAAAGTGCTGAGGACACCATGAACTAAAACTGAAGCTGTCGTACTTCAGCCACATCATGAGAAGGCACAACTCATTGGAAAAAACAGTAATGCTAGGAAAGGTGGAGGGAAGCAGAAAGAGAGGAATGTCGCATGCTAGATGGATGGACTCCATAAAAGAGGTCATGAGTGTGAATTGAACAGAGGAGTGGAAAACAGGGAGTATTGAAGATACAGAGGAGTGGAGGACAGGGAGTCTTGAAGATGTCTCATCTATAGGGATGCCATAGGTTGAGATTGACTTAAGGGTGGATAACAACAACAAACATCTGTACATGAAAAATTTGGATATATCCTCTGGTTGAGATCACTTTCAATTGTAATGTTACTAAGGCCAAAAGTTCCCATTTCCTGATCTTAAATGTGTTTTTGATGCAAACGATACTTAACAAAAGATCATAATAATAATAATAATATAATAATAAATTTTATTTCTATCCTGCCCCTCTGCTAAGCAATCGGGGCGGCTCACAGCAATTAAAATACAATAGTTAAAATACATTCTAATGTCCCAATCCCTCCCCCATCCCTCCCACCCCTTAAGACAGAATTAAACTTCAAAATTTTAAAACAAGAAATCAATAAATGAAAACAAAGTTTTAAGATAATGGTGGCAGGACAACAGAGAGCATAAGGAGGAGATTCGGTGTTCATTCCTCTGGGGAGGATCAATCTGGGAAGGCCTGCCGGAAGAGATCCGTCTTAACTGCTTTCTTAAAAGCAGTGAGTGTTGTGATAAGACGGATCTCGTTCGGCAGGCCATTCCATAGTTTAGGGGCAATGATGGAGAATGCCCTCTGTGAGGTCTGTTTAAATTTGGATTTCGGTTGTTGGAGTAGGTTTTTCCCGGTTGACCGAAGGGCACGGGGGGGCTCATATGGGGAGAGGCGGTCCCTAAGATAAGTTGGACCCAAGCCATGTAGGGCTTTAAAGGTCAAAACCAACACCTGCGCTCGGAAACTAATTGGCAGCCAGTGGAGGGATTTTAGCACAGGTGTAATGTGCTCCCTCTTAGATGTACCGGTAATTAATCTGGCTGCCATATTTTGTACCAACTGAAGTTTCCGAGTTAGGCACAAGGGTAGCCCCATGTAGAGTGCGTTGCAGTAATCCAGGCATGAGATTAACAGTGCGTGCACAACGGTTTCCAGGTCTTTCTTATCCAGGAATAGGCGCAGCTGGCGTATCAGCCGAAGCTGATAGCAAGCACTCCTGACTGTCGCATTCACCTGACTAGTCATGTGAAATGACGAGTCAAGGAGTACCCCCAAACTGCGCACACAGTCCTTGGAGGAGAGTGTGACCCCATCCAGGACTGGGGGCTGTAATCCCAGGCCCGGATTCGGACCTGTAACCGTGAGCACCTCTGTTTTGTCTGGATTCAGCCTCAATTTGTTTTTCCTCATACAATCCATTACCGCTCTAAGACAGTCATTGAGAGGAGAGATGCCGTCAGAGGTCTGAGACGATGATTTGGTCATGGAGAAGTAGATCTGGGTGTCATCAGCGTACTGAAGACACCGCGCTCCATGCCTCCGAATGATCTCTCCCAGCGGCTTCATATAAATGTTAAATAACATCGGAGACAGGATGGCACCCTGGGGGATGCCACAATTAAGCTCTATTTTAGAAGAGCAACTGTCCCCGAGCCTCACCCTCTGGGATCTGCCAGAGAGGAAGGAACGGAACCACCGCAGAGCAGTGCCTCCAATTCCTAACTCTCTCAGCCAATCCAAGAGGATGGCATGATCTATAGTGTCAAAGGCCGCTGAGAGGTCCAAGAGCACCAGCAGGGTCACACTTCCCCTGTCGGTGCTCAAGCGGAGGTCATCGGTCAGAGCAACCAAGGCAGTCTCAACTCCAAATCCTGTCCTAAAGCCGGTTTGAAATGGATCGAGATAATCGGTTTCATCCAAGATAGCTTGAAGCTGGGAAGCAACTGCCCTTTTGATCACCTTGCTTAAAAATGGCAGCAAGGAGACTGGTCTATAGTTGTTTCTGTCCAGGGGATCCAGGGAAGGCTTTTTTAAGAGTGGCCTGACTGCCGCCTCTTTTAAACAAGATGGTATACTTCCTTCCCTGAGGGACGCGTTGATTGTGTCTCGAAGGAACACTCGAAGGAAAGAAAAGTCCTTGTAATTTGATCAAAGAGCTACCTAGTCCATCATCCAGAAATTCTCTTCACACAATGAATAGCCACTGCTTATGGGAAGCATGCAAGCAAAACTTGAGTTTAACTGCACCAACTATTGTCACCATCATGATCATCATTTTCATTTTGCTATGGATCTCCTCACCCTATAAATATTGGTAGCTGTAGTGCAAAAAATGTGAAAGAAAAGTTGCCTTTACATTCTAATCAAAGGTACATTGCATATTTTCATCACAAACAGGGTTCAACTCAGATCAATTAAACCATATGTCTGAAACTGCTTGAACTAAGGTCAGCAGCAGCTTTTAATTTGCTTCATCTCTGGTGGCATTAGTTATCCATAATGCTCTAATGCACCATTCATTTGACTTCTGGTTCAGCGTTGTTATTAGAAATGCACTTGATGTGACTTTGTTAGAAAGGAGCCATTGAAAGTAGAGAAGAGGGGTAAGGGTGAAGTTAATATTTTTCTTCCTGTCAGTTTCTGCTCCCACCCATCCTTAAGCAGTCCCTTTCTTACCTGCACTAAATTTTAAAGCAAAATAATAATAATAAATCTCCTTCAACATTTTTGCATTAAATTCCATTATCCAAAATGTGAAGACACTGTTTATAAGGTAACTTGTCTTTAGCCTCTTAGAAAGCTAAGGCTAAATAGAAACAGGATTTCTTTTCATGTAGAATTCTGTCTGCTGATCAATGATTCTGAATCAATCCATCCAGAATTTTACATGCTAATCAATCCATCTAGAGTTCTACCTCCTCATCAGTCTCTTGCCAAGAATTGTTCTAGAACTTTCCCTCATAATTATTACATCTAGAGTTTGCCCTCCTCATCAATCCTTTCTCATCAGTTCATCCAGAATAGGGGCAGACACAAATTGTACTAGTGTTTGTACTGTGGGAACAGAAGGAGGGGAAAGCTGAAGGCAAATGATTCAGACTTCTATCAAAAGTAATCTGTCCATTTTCTGAGAACTTGTGAGGTGGAAAAGATGAGGAGAGCAGAGAAAGATGCCCCCACCCAATGCCATCATGGAGGCCTCAGCAGACTACCTTCTGAAGGAATGTGGCTCTAGATATGGGGATAAATGTTACCACTCCTAAGCCAGAGACAGATTCCAGCCTTCCCATCCATCCTGCAGCCCACTGGAAGGGCTGTTCATCCTGTCCAAGGGCAGCAGAAGTTTCCATGCAATCAATATTTGGTAAAAGATTCCTTTGCAGCAAAGAAAGTGCCTGGAAGTAGCTTAGGGACCACTGTTACTTTGTTGGCCAATACATGTGAAGTACCCACATCCTAAACATTTGTCTGACCTCTTAGATTTTTCAAATACTATGTTATTCCTTAATTTGTGTGGATGGAAGGGAAATAGCATTTCATTTCTACTTTTGCAGAACTAGAAGATCCCATGGTTTCTCTCTTTCACACATGCACACAACCCCTATTATATCCAGCAGAACTGCACTAACTTAACCCAGAAACCTTAGTTGGATGTAATTGCTTAAAGGAGCTGTCAATATACCACCTATACTACTGTTGTTAATGTATGAATATCTTGCAAGATAATGCAGTGATATCAGCACATTTAGATCCCTTCTGGGTATATGTCAACAATAAAATTCATAGCTGTACCAACAAGCAGTAGCAGGCCACTTTCCAGATGCTTCACATACTTGACTATTGCCTAGAAAGATTGCAACAGTTCAAATAACCTCTAAAATTTGGTCGGTAGGATTAGGTGGCAGAGGCTCAGGGGGAAAGGAAGGAAGAGAAGTACATGTTGTTCTAAAGCTTTCCCGATAAACATTCTGATATAGTTTTCTCAAAAATATTTTCCCCAAAGGCATTTACATATCAAAAATTAATAATGCTTTCATGTTACTATATACCACCTGAAATTTCATTATTATATCTGACAGAATGGCAGGTGTTAACAGCTGGAAAGAACAAGACCATGGAGGACTGAGAGGAACCAGATGTGGCACTCACTTGGGTTTTGATATTTATTTGAATAGGCCTTCGATGCATGTATTTAATATTAATGGATCTCATATCAACTTTTGCTGGCTCCCTAATGCAGGGCATCAAATTATATCCTTCCCAGCTAACTCTTTTTTATTGGATTTCCTCTTGTAAAAAAGCACATTTGTTAACTTCTTGAGAAACAGCATTTCTTAGGTAGCCAAGCCATTGTGTCTTTGGAAACCAGCTCTACCTCTTGGCTTAATCAAGAAATACTACATGAACTGGAACCATGAGTCACAGTGGGGTCGGAGCCTGATCAGCATATGATGTCTTGATCATAATTTTCAGTACCTGGCATTCTTAAATACTGTTTTTAGCATGATATCCAAAAGGGAACTTCTTCACCTGTTTCTTTTTCTTCTCTTTTTCCATGTCCATATATATATATTGTAGGAGTCTCGAGTGCATAATTTTAGAGTTTGGCAGTTACAAATAGCAAACTACTACTGATAATGCTGTTTTTTCCCCTCTAGTAGCAAAGGTATGCATGTCTATATGTATGTGCTTTCAAGTCACCTGTCAACTCATCATGACTCATGAATTTTATAGAGTTTTCTTAGGCAAGGAATACTCAGAGGTAGTTTTGCCAGTTCCTTCTTCTGAAATATAACCCAAATTCCCTAAAAGGTTTCTGATCTTGGAAGTTATACAGGGTCAGCCCTGCTTACTACTTGGACAGGAGACCACTAACAAATACCAAGTGCTATATTTCAAAGGAAGGAGTTGGCAAAACCACCTCTGAGTATTCCTTGACTAAGAAAACCCTATCAAATTCATGGGGTTAACATGTCAACAGGCAACTTGAAGGCACATACACACTACAACTATATTAAATGGCTACTGTAGCTTAAGGGAAAACTGTACTCCTTGTGAGGTGTAACATTTAGCTAAGAGTCATGGCTTCACAAAATTGTAGAGAAGGAAAATCACCTGGTTCATGTGCTGGTTTGTGCTGTGCCTTGTGCTGCTAACTCAGGCTTTGCATAGTGGGTGTTGGGGTGACGATGAGGTGGAAAAGAAGAAAGTTTTTGTATTTTTGTTTTCAGGCTTGTAGCATGGAAATTCTTTCCAGGCGTGTAGCATGAATTTTTTAAAAAAAAAAAATAACTAAAAAGTAACTTTGTGCTTTTGGAGGGAAAAATAAAATGAAGAATTGTGGATTTTTAATCAAACATATTGAAAATAAAGACCTTTTGAAAGTAACTTGTCTTTATCTTGTTGTTTTGGAAGGAAGGGAATAAACCCATAATGTCACTTGAGAATGCTGCTTGCTAAGTTTGCTGCAAGGGCAACTTAGCTGTTAGGGAGGATACTGGAGAGATACCAGCTTGGAGTTCCTCAAATTGGATACCAACTCTGCTTGGAAGCCACACAACACCTGTGCATCCCCACAAGGAAGTTGCAGACTATTGTGTTGGTTGTACAGATGTTAGGATGTGTTCCCCTTGGCCTCAGCCTGCATGTCAGAGACTACCTGAAGGTCCTTGCATGAATCCTTGTGGGAAGAAATGACTTTCATGGGAGTCAGTAATTCATTCTCAGTGCTCCTTCGCTGTAAGACTGACTAGGGCTAGCCCAAGACATTTTCCTGCCTGAGGGAAATGACTAAATGCCTTACTCCAATTCCATATATAGATGTCAGCAGCATTGACAGCTGACTCTTATTTCAATATTGGTAACAGGATAGCAGGCATTCTCCACCACATGTTTGGAGCAGGGAGATCAGGATAGGTTGTATTTCATATTAAGATCTGTCTTCAAACCAAGGGAATGACCCAGAAGCTAAGGATAAACAGGCAAATTAATTTTTGCTCTTCACTTCTGTTTCATGAGATAGTTGTTTCATTCTGCCCAATGCTTCAAGTGACAAGTAATACAATACTCATAAAAAAAACTAACAATTGAATAATTGCTTTTCAAAGTAATGTTCCCAAGCTTAGGGTCAGTCACAGCTCTGGATGTTATGGCCCTTTAAATTTGCCTTTTAGTTTTAGTTTTGTTGTTGTTGTTGTTGTTGTTGTTGCCTTCTGTCCTGCCACTTCATAAGCGATCAGCCTACCATTATCCTCTCTGGTCAAGTGATTGTGTTTGGGTTTCCTTTTTGAACCCACTGATCCAGTTGCAAGACCCTCATCCTGAAGAAAAAGGCATGATAAATCAGGGCCATTTTGTGCATCCTTTCAGCAGACATTGTGCATTCACTCATTGGAAGCACTTGTGTGGCCTTGTCCAGATTGAAAGACAAAGACCGACACCCCCATACTCCTTTTCCACAGCACTGAATGGGGACAGGTAGATTTGGCTCATTGACTTCCCTTCCTCTCAAAAGCAAACCAAGCCAGCAGATGGTTTGCAGTAATTCCACATATCACTAAATTGTGGTTGTTTGGCTTTCCGAGATTTTCAATCTGTGAAAAATTCACACAAGGTCTCAAAACTTTGCATGTGTGTGCATGTGATTATAAATCCAAATTTACAAGGAGTAAATTTGGGCAACAATATTGAGGCTACATATCCTTTAGCAAAAGAAAGTGGTGAGACACAATATGTAGGGTTTCTCCTGTTTAGTTAATTTCCATGAGAAAGTCTTGCTCATAAAGGGAAGACATTCTCCAGGACAGATGGTGGTTGGTTCTCAATATTACTGCTCGAGAGTGCGATTATCTTTGGTAGTGCCGCAATAAAAATGGCTTCTTTATTGTAAACATAGTAACTAGGATTCTTATTTACAAAAACAATCAAGGCTTATTAAGGTAAAAAACAGTCCCCGAACCTCAGTGTCTTCATTGTGGCAGTTATTTCATTGATGATTCATCTGCCAATTATCTATTGCAGCTTGAGCAAATTCCACCCTAACTACATCCAGCCATTACCAAATGTGACTGAAGTGACTGATCCTAATTTAAGAAAGACACAATGGAAGTCTGGAGGTCCTATGCCTTCTTTAATGTGTTTCACATTTATATTCTTAAACAACAGATATTATGAATAAACTTGGACTTGGGAAATTTTAATTAGCTCAATTAATTAACTCTGGGATGAACCCTATTTATACAAAGGTAGTTAGGAATGAGGAATGAGAAGCAAAGTATTTAAAATGTTTGCAAATTTATTGGGGGAAAACACACAATCTTAAAACAATCTTTCACTCATGCACATACCCAAGAACTCAGGAATAAAGGAATTAGTTGTGGAAAAGACAAGAGGCCTTCTAATGGTTATATTTACCTGACGAGGCTGCTCCAATGATGAAATGATGCTTTTGGACCCAACAGGATGGGGGAAGTGGCAGAGGGTAGAAGCTAACTCAAAATTCAAAGTGATATGGAGATAACTGGAATTTTAACCAGCACACTAAACAGAGGATTTTACAGTCTTTAAATAGACCAGATCTAACTCTAAAGCGAGGGTTGTTGCTGTACTTCAAAGACTGTCAAATTTCCATTGAAAAGATTGTTTTGATACAGATAGTTCCAGAGGTGTGAATGGGTGTCTCTTTGAGCCCTGCCAGAAAACATCCTGGGCCATGAATTACCTTATCTCCCACTTTAAGGTAAGAATCTTTCTGCTTGCAACATCCACAAACTAGCCGTTTTGATCTGTAAATTGGGGCTGGCCTATGTGATCCACTTGTTTCGGCTCCATGGCGGAGTTTGCAGTTCCGTTTTGGGGTCATACCAGAGAAATATAAACATCCAAAATCATAGAAGATAATGGTTGTCATAACACAGAGTCATAAACTTCTTTCCAGAATATGCTTCCATACACTGTGCCGCAGTGGTAAACATTAAAATCAAGCTACTACTGGCACATTTCCATGGGCTGACTGCTCAGTATCAAGGTTTGCAACTTTCAACCATCTGATTGCACCTTCTTTCCATATAAGATAAGATCTGCTATGTTGGAGTGGAGTGTCTATTTTAAAATAACAGGATTAAAATATCTGCCTAAAATGAATATGATAATTATAATTTGATACCACTGAAACACAGCTCTGTTAAATCAAATTATACACAATTCAATTTACTGGAAATAAAAAAGTTTAGGGAGAAAGGCTTAACTGATATCTTTTGTCTACAGCAGTCCCAATGCTGATTAGTAGCCCTCACCCTGGCATCTCGTACCATCTACTTCAGGGGTAGGCAACCTTTCCCCTTTAAGGGCCAAGGGACTTCAGCTCCCAGAAGCCTCAGCCATGTTGCCCAATAGTCCCATGTTGGCCAATAGCTCCTGGGATTCTGGGAACTGAAGTCCCTCGGCCCTTAAAGGGGAAAGGTTGCCTACCCCTGATCTACTTGATTCCTTGAATATGATAGATGGCAAAGTCAGGGGAAGAAATGACTCTGTCTTTCTTTCTCCATCTCTCTTTGTTTTGTCTTGTATAGGGTTTTTCTTGTTAGCGTGGTGACGCAGCTCATGGGAACCACGTAACGTGAAGCACCAGGATCCAGACTGTCTTCAATGAAGCAAGCAACATTGTCAGTTACAGGAAAACTCCTTTCCCCTCCAGACAGAGCAGAGAGAGACTCAGCAGATGTCTCACTAAGAGGCTTTTAATCTTCAGAAGTTCTATGTACAAAGGCTATGTACAATGATATACCAACGCACTCTCCAACAATCTCCACTATCAACCCACCCATGTGTGTCCAGAGGCTTGTCCCTTATATAGCCAGTGTTCCACATGGCTTTCTAGCCCTGCCTCTTCCTTTTGGACACCTGTCAATCATAAGTATGACACAGCATGTTTGCAGCCCTTTTGCAGCATTTACTGTGCTTTACAGCACCAGGTGACTCCCTGTCATTATGTCACCTCCTGTTTCATCAGCCTTGATGCTGCATGACTCAGCAGTGGCCAAATGCCCAGTCATCATGGCTGCTGCCATTCACCACATTGTGCATTTTCCCTGGAACATTATTCCAACATTTCTCCCAACAATTTCTTAAATTAAAAACATCTAACACCACCATATTACAGATTTAAAGTGTCATGATTCTTCAACTGCCTGTTTCACCAAACAGAATTTTGAAGTACAACAATAAAGATATTTTAAAAAAAAATGGGCAAACAAAAAGAAAATCCTTTGTCAAGCCTGGCATGTTCTTCCTCTGTTTTATTAGCTGAGATGATGCAAACAAACTTGTTTTCGAGTAAATACTGGCTATAACAGAGGGAAGCCGATTATTTAAGAGGAATCAAAATGTCAACCACTAACTGGGTTTGGAATTTTGATAGGATGGCAGTGAAAAGAAGCTTCTGGTTTTATTGTACAAGTGAGGAAAAGTGCATGCTTTTCTCTCAGATATCATGTGTGACCTTTAGAAAGTATGGGCTTCCACATGTTGTTGGATTGCAAATCCCATCATATCTCACCCTTGCTATGATAAAAAGAGGTGCATAAAGCTACAATTCAACAACATCCAGAGAGTGACATATCCCTCAGACCAGGTGGATATTATTTACAACTCAAACCACAGCCTCATCATATTGTGGAATTTTTATTAAGCTGTTATGAAGACCAGTTCCATGTTAGCCATACTTGGAGATCAAGCAAATCCCATTTAGTTCAGTGAGAATTAGTACAGAATAACTACACACTGGATTACAGACATCAACCTTTTAGGTAAGGACATAATTTAGAAGTGTAAGGCAGTACAAATACACACACACAGAGACGCACGCACACAAATTTGGCAAATCCTGTTACCAATGCCTTTCTATCCTTTGCCCACTCAGTCTTCACCACCTGCTTTCACCGTTATGGCAAAAATATCTTTGTTTCTGTTTTTTCTCATGTAGAAAAAAAAGCAGCCAAAGGGTTGCCCTTCTGAGCTATTAAAATGGAGGAAGGAAAGTGGTTAGGATTCCCTCTGCCTCCAACTTCATTGTGTGACAAATGCATTTAATTGTAACTACTTTTTAGTTGGGAAGGATAATTACAAGACTGACACATAGACTTTGGTGCACACACCTATGTAATTTCAAAACACAAACAATGCTTACATTATTCCTGAGGCTTATAAGTGTCTTTATTTTATATTTTAAGCCTGACTTGGACCTTCTTTTCCAGAGAGTATCTTTAGAAGGGATGTAGTGGCTTGGTGGTTAAAACGCTCACTCTGTTGATTGCAAGACTGGCAGATTGGCAGTTCAAGGCCCAGGTGCTGCATGATGGGGTTTGCTCCTGTCACTACTTCCAGCTTCTGCCAACCTAGCAGTTCGAAAGCATGCAAATGCAAGTAGATAAATAGGTTCCACTTTGATGGGAAGGTAAATAGCATTCTGTGCAATCATACTGGCCATCTGATCACCAGAGCAGTCCTCGGATAATGCTGGCACTTTGGCTTAGTAACGGAGATGAGCACCACCCCCTACAGTTGGTTACGACTAGACACTGTCAAGGGACTACCTTCACCTTTACCTTTATCTTTGTATTACTTGGTCACAGAACTGAAGGTCCACTTAGGTGATAATCTCATGTTCAGCTTATTTATGCACTTACTCTGTTCAACTTTGCTTGAAAGTTCCAAACATTTGCAGAAAATTTTAAATAAGTGTGGTCAGTTTCATAAAAGCCATTTCTGCATAAATTCTGGAATCATTCCTCATGTTGCCTGAGCAACAGAGCCGTAACACGTCTGAATTATTACTCTTTATTTTTAGACAGCTGTCCTTAAGATTTTTCCCCCTCTGGTAGCAGCATGAAAAGCACCACAGAAATAAAATGTGCCTCAGAGCAAAGTAACACAAAGAAATATTTCTTTGCCAAAGATACATGCCAGTTTCCTTGTGTCCCGGGAGAAATTTCTTTCTTGACCATAATTTATTACGCTTTCTGACTCTCTGGAAGTTTCATGAGGAAAACTTTTTTACCATGAACTGCTACTACCCCTGAGAATTCACTGACTTTATGGCAGCATTAGGTATCCTTGTCACCAGAATATATGGCTGTAGAGGAATACATTTTAAAGATGGCAATATGCCATTCACTACCTATTTAATTCTTTTGGATTCTTAATGGTTCTATTCCCATGATCCCTTTCTGCCATAGCCCCCCCCCTATAGTTATGGTACTATGGGGAAGTCAATGGGTAAGGGCATCTTCACAGGTAACATTAGGTATTTTTTTTAAAACAGTGGCATGTTGACTCATGATAGTTCTTTTCTATAGGAGAAATAATGGAGGAAATGTTTTTAAAAACCAAATATACAAACTAGATTTGATATGCAAACTACCTCATGTGGAGATAAACAAAAAAAACTCATTTAAGCAACATTCGTGAGAACAGCCAGAATCTTTGACTGAAATCACATCCACACTGCCTGGTTAAACAAGAGTCTTCTCTCTCTCTTTCCCAGAGAGAATTCACTTCTAGTAAGATATTGTGCAAACACTCACCAATATGCGATGACAGCAGATGAAGCAATAGCTTCCACTTGGGCAATCATATCCTTATTAAAAGGAAGGGCAATCACACCTGCTCCTAACAACATGGCACTACTATATATATATATATTATATATATAAAAGGCCATGGAAATTGCAGGGAAAAGTGAACACCCAGCCTCCGTTTTTAAAAGAGAAGGGGAAGACATTAAGTACATTTAACTAATCTTGATCCAATTCTTACTATCTATTTTGTTAACTGCAATATCCTTTGGGATCCTTTAAAGAAAGAATGGAAACAGTTGTAGCTGCTGCCATGTATACCTCAAAGATTGTCTTCTACCAGCCAAAAGAGGTAGTGGCATTTTCACAAATACACTACAACTATACTATTTATATTCATGGATAGTCATTGGTGAAACACAAAGGAAAATGAAAACAACAAAAAAATAGACAATAACAAAACAAAACAACTCTATGAGTTGTTGTATGAAGCATTACTTCAAGTAGTGCTCTGTGTATGTTTTAACTTCTTGTTATAAGTTTTGGAATGCCATTTACATATATATCTTGGCATTCATGATTATTGGTTTTTGCACTGGCTGTAGACATTGGTCCAAAACACGCTACAGAAATAATCCAGTTTGAAACCGCTTTAACTGCCATGACTCAGTGCTAGAGAATCTGGGGAATTGTAGTTTATTGTGGCACCAGAACTCTTTGAGAGAGAAGGCTGAATATCTCATAAAACTAGTTCCCAAAATTCCTTAGCATTGAGCCAGTGCAATTAAAGTGATCTCAAACTGGATTATTTCTGCAATGTGTTTTGGTCCATTATCTCCTTTATAACTGACATTCCATTACACTATTAAGAGATTTGTGATTTTGAATTTTTTATTTATTTATTTATTTTGTTTTTTTGTTGTTGGTTTTTTGCTTCTGTGTGTTCAGTTAAGACTCTTTTCTTCTGTAACTATTAGCTAAGGAACCCTAGTGGTGGTTTGGTTAAATGCCAATACTGTAACCACAACATTGTGAGTTTGGACTCCAGGTTGACTCAGCCTTCCATCCTTTTGTAGGTCGGTAAAATGAGTAACCAGTTTGTTTGGGGCAATTGGCTTACAAACTGTAAACTGCTTAGAGTACTGAATTCACTACGAAGTGGTACAGAAATGTAAAGTGCTATTGCTGTTGAAGAAAGACAAGGATAGCATAGCATAGTAATTAAGTGTGATGTGTTTTGCAGGAAATCTGGGGTTCAAGTGTTTCCTTTGCTATATATGGCTTTATTCAATCAAGAAAGTCATGACCCTGAGTTTGCAAGACTTGAGGGCAGTTGATGACCAGGATTCTGAAAAGTCTCCAATTTATAGGATCAGCATGAGTCAAAGTTGACTTGATGACAATTGAGAAAAAAAAATCTTAGACTGGGATTAATTTGAAGCAGGTTTCTCAGGATTTCTCTACTTCCTCTCCTTTGCTGGTGCTAAGAATTCCACAGCAGTTTCTAGTCCTTAATTTCCTAACAATGACCAGGTCATCACCATCCACTTCTGTTAGCACTCACTTCAGGCACAGGGATGTAGACCTCCCCATCAGTAAGGTGTTCCTCATGCTTCATTTTGAATTCTGGCCTATTTCCACATCTATTCCTTATGATAATAATTTCTCACAAATATTATCCTGCCGGTATACTACTGGTCTTCAGAGATATGTCACCAGTAAGTCTGATGGTAAAGCACCAGTGTATGACAGTAAGTGGAAGTAAGGGCCTTCACAAACCAAGCAGAATGGAATTCTTGTACAACATTCAGCTGCATTAGTGAACAAAGCCAGTTATGAGTTTTCTTCAGTCAAATGATGACCTGACACAAGTATCACTTTAAAGCAGGGGTAGGCAACCTTTCCCCTTTAAGGGCCGAGGGACTTCAGCTCTCAGAATCCCAGGAGCTATTGGCCAACATGGGACTATTGGCCAACATGGCTGAGGCTTCTGGGAGCTAAAGTCCCTCGGCCCTTAAAGGGGAAAGGTTGCCTACCCCTGCTTTAAAGTAACAAGACTAACCAACTGGAGAATGTCTTTCCAGCTGGAGAATGAGCTGCAAGACAGCTCCTGCCAACAGCTTTAAAGAGTGTGACAATAGCCTACAATAGTGCAGTCCTATGGAGTTTGCAGAGACATCCATGGACAAGACTCTGTTACTTCTATTATGCAAACAATGAATCTAATTCCTAGTCCCAATCAGAGTAGTCATATTGAATCAATGGGAGTTCCTTAAGTGCTCAATTACCATTCAGCAACTGAATTCATATCAACTCTAGTTGATACTAGCATTTGGATTTAGACCAAAGAAACCATCTTACTTGTTGAGAGCTGTCATTCAAAACTTGTACACTCTCTCTCGGGGTAACTAGCTTGCTGTCTTCAAAAGGGAAGAATAAAGAGTATCTTTTTTTCCCTTTTTGTTAACTTTGTTTTGTTTTATAGTTATTCCCTTCCCTCCAGTGTTCTCACAGCACTTGGAGGATTCAGATCTTAAAAGGCCCAGTTATGCAAAAATCATGTTGAGTCAGTGCAACTGCTGATTTATGTGTATTAATGGACTTTTTTCTTTTCTCATTTTTACAGGTGTTCCATAAGCATTATGCTGGATCAACCGCCAACATTTTAATTTCATCTTTGAAACAGGATCACTGTGGTACAATTATGAATTATTGTTCCTTGGAAAATGAAGAAAACCAGTTCAACAAGGTTGTAATTATATTTAATACATATTTTGCTTTTAACAGCAATTTGAAGAAGTAAACATCACCAACCTTTACGATTCACAACTAATGAAGAGTTTATAGTCCTTATAAAGTTGTATCTAAAATATACCTTATTCATCCTCTATAGAACATTTTGAACACAGTCTGATATTGTAATTTACACATTATACAGTAGCTGCCTCTTCCCACCACTGTAATTAAGGCATTCCCATTACAAATCTCACCTCTCAAAATTCCAAGTACTGTCTGGTAGGTACATAAAATCAATTTAGATTTTGTTACATTAAAAACTACTTAACAGAGAACAAAAGTCCACCAGAATGACATTGAGAAGATACAGAGACAGATGTCGCATTATAGTCTTTAAAATTGGACATGTTGCTCAGAATATTCCCAGTGGTATTTTCAAAACGACCATTTCTTATCCCTGATGCAAAGCAAAACATGGCTCATAATGATGCCTGGTGAGTAGGTGTCAATCTCCACCTTTAAGTTAATATGAAATGGTTGAGAGATATGTCTTCATGTGTTTAAGGTTTATCACCCAATTTAAATAGCATGGAGCTTCTGAACAAGGTGGTTGTGAGAACTTCTTTACATTGGTTACAAAGCCCATGTGATAAAAGAGTATGTCGTCAATTGGCAATGAATTAAAAGCACCCCAAAGTTTACTGTTACAGAATATAGTGTCATTCATAAGGTTAATTAACACAACCACAGGGAGCCATCATTACAACTAACACATGTCACACTGTAAATTGAGGTATTACACAAGAGCCTCTCATACCTTCATAATCCCATTCACATTTCATGCCAACTAGATTCAGTAAACTGTGGCAAACCAGAGTCCTGCTTCATTCCATGAAAGCTATTTAGTTCAAGATCTGCCCTGCACTACTAACAAAAAGCAAAATATGATATCTTTTTTAAACTACACACAGTAGCTCTTTGATTATTAACTCCAAGAAAAGGCCTTGAAGCATCCAAGCATAGGACAGAAAATGTTAAATTAGAAATCCCTGATGCAGCTCCCTGAAATACCTTCCCTCTCACACCTTTCTTAGTTTTCAGTTGTACAATGGATACACCAATTTAATCAATATATATCCTTTTAGCTCATCAGATTTAAGCTTTCAAAATATTCTCATACCACAATTTTAAGAAAGTCAGGTAAAGACTTTAAACAGGGTTGACCCATAAATATGAATTAACAGAATCACTGATTTAGTTATGAATGATGCTATACCAGGACAAGAATACTTAGTTTAATTTTTAAGCATCACCATTAGATTAATTTTTATTATATTTAAATTTTAATTTCTTGTTTTAAAGTATCTCAGCAATTCCAAATGACATTCTCTAATAGAGGAGACATTTTAAAATAAAATCACGCAACATATATATCATGCTACACATATCATTACAAGAAGATGCACTAATACTTAAGTGCTTAATTCTAGAGGCATTGTAGTGCAATGGTGTAAAGTTACAACAGCTAGTAGAATGGAGCTACTGATATTTTGCATATTAATAGCCTTAATCATACTGTTTTTTTCAGACTAGAGTAGACCCATTCAATCAATGGTAAGTCAACAAATCAATAGTTATGTATTCAGTGAGTCTACTCTACTAGCAGCTATGCGTATTGATCTTCATTTTCTTTTGATCGCATATAGTCCTTCTAATAGTATTTTGTTCAAAGCTGCCACTATATATTCTTCACATATTACTATGCAAGCCTTAAAATGCTGCTCTGCTTCCCTGTTCTACCTTGTTCCTAAACATTACATATTAAAAAAAGAAAAAGAAAACATCTAAACATATCAGTTCTTTGGACCAGCTCAGCCTCTCTGAGTAACTGTAACACATATAACAAAAACTTTCATAGAGTATTTCCTTTAAAAGGTATTCTTTTTTAAAAAACAGAAATAATGAAATGCAGTAGCAGCTTGCATAGGCTAAATCAGGGGTAGGCAACCTTTCCCCTTTAAGGGCCAAGGGACTTCAGCTCCCAGTATCCCAGGAGCTATTGCCCAACATGGAACTATTGGACAACATGGCTGAGGCTTCTGGGAGCTGAAGTCCATCAGCCCTTAAAGGGGAAAGGTTGCCTACCCCTGGGCTAAATGAATACAACGATAGAATCAATGAAACTGGCCGTTTCAGAAAAGATTCAGATTACACTTCTTTTTTTGTCAACAACTGGACTTCCTCACCAGTAAGCTATTCCTTCACCATTCTCACATTCCTCAACCTTAAGGGTCAGCAGACTTAACAACTACCATAATCTGATCTTCTAACTGTCTGTCTGACCAAACAGACTCCATTGGGATCTCTCACTGTAACATACAGCAATTCTACAAGAACGTTCCCATTAGTTCATTCCAGCAGGACCTATGCAAGAGAAGTTCATAGCAGACTGTGTTACCAGTCATAGGAATGCATGCAAGAACCCAAGCAACATATATAGGCTAAGAGAGTGACAGGCTTCTCTGACCAAACTTGAAATCAAGTCTGGTTTTTGTCTGTATTCAAAATGAAGCCATACTATTCACAAATGACTTACTTCTGGATAATCTGAAGCATTAGCACTTGATCCAGGACTCAGAGTATTACTGCAGGTGTGAGATGAAGCATCCTACAACAGCATGTACTTATTTTCAAGGAGACACCACCTGAAACACACTGCAGGCACAGACCTTGTGGCTGCAGTTGCAATCTTACCTATGTGCAGTGCACAAGGTACAGGCTGATTTTTACATCCAATGTGTAGATCAACCCATGACACAGGGCAGACAGTTAAACTTGGCCATGTATAAATCCACTTAGTGCACAACTAGTGGATTTATTCATTCATTAAGCTCCTACAATCACAGCACTGGGATTTTAATTTTGATTGAACCTGAATGCATTTTCAAACCACTGCTGCATCATTCATTATTCTACATGACAAATAATAAAAGACTGAAACTAAAAAAAAAAAACCCACCAAATCTATCAAGCTGTACTAAAGTAAATAAAAAGGAATGCAGCCTGTGGAAAGTGAGGCAGAGAAAAAAAAATAGTAGCACTTTGGTTTGGCACAGGAATATTATGCAAAAAGATGAGATATAGCAAACCAAGCTTAATTCAGCATGTAGAAACTTCAAACTATAAACCAACATCTCATCCAGTATGTTGCTTTCTAGTGTAAATTCATACTGATAATATCCCAGGATACTCAGATCTACAAGTGACCTTCAAATGAAGCAATCACGGATTGCAGTAAACAGTGCTTTTTGCAGATACAGCAGGCCAGGGATACAGGGACGAGAGCAGAAGAAACAAGAAAAGGGTGACTGCTGTCTGACAATTTCAGTCAAGTACTCCAAAATGTGTACTCTTCCCCATCTGTCATATTTCTTCCTCTTCCGAGAAAAGTATATTTTGCTCTTCTCAGTCTTCATGAGATTTTTCTGCAATAACTTTGCATTCATACTAAAAAAAACACACACACACAAAAAAAAAACAGAAATTAGGTGTAAACATTTTGGGGCTACTACAAATACATACAGAAAACTGAAAACAGCAGAATAAATGTGCAAATGGGTGGGCTCAGCCGCTCATCTTCTGCTCATGGGATCAGCTCTCTGTATTATTCCTACCACCTGCATATCTTTTGTTAAAACACAACAGGGAGTCAGATAGAAATAAGCAAGGAAATAATGACTAGTCACTATAGCTAAGGTTTCTAGACAGGGAAGTAGGAGTTCCAACAAAGACAAGTCCTGTTAAATACTTCTGGAAGGGATGTTCTTGCCTTTACAAATAAAATCCAAGTGGGAACATTTTTCAGACTAAGGCTACATTCTGTGGCGAATCCTTTACAGGTTGTATTCTGGTTGATATAAAGCAAAACGTAAATGGGTAAAAAGCAAAAACCTCACCCCCTTTCATCCACAGATAAAGATTCTTATCACCCTCCTCCTCCACATCAACAATTATTACTAAAGAAACCTTCCAATTTGGAGTCACAAGAACTCTGAAATTGTCCTGCTTCATGGGAAAGGGTTAAATATTTCCTCCCAGCTAAAACTCGTCCCACAAATCTCCTCTTCTCTGTTAGCCAATTTCACTTTTCTAGATGCTTTCATTGGTACCAGTGGAAGTTTCTTTAAGAAATCAAACAGGCTTTATTGTTGCATCTGAGTACAGAGTTAGGGTGGGATGGCTAGGCAGGAAGATCAGGCTATGGGCAAAATATATCATAGGCCTGCAGGTCCTCTTCTTTGTTTTGAACAATCTTCACATCTGATAATCGCCTGAAAAATCTCTAGTGGGTCCTGAAACACTGTTTTGGAAACACTGGCCAAAATGTTATTAAAGATCTCAATGTTTTGTCCTTTGTTTGGGGGCTTTTTATTGGAAAAACACCCACACCCACATGAATTATCTAGCAGTGTAATAACGATCTGAATATTAACTCTGAAGAAATACTTGCAGACCTCAAATCAGACTAAAGAGTTATAAGTATATTACAGACAGACAAAATTATTACAAACATCTTACAAACAAATCCATAAATGATCAACTTACCATTGCCAACTGCCTGCCAATGTTTCCCATTGTTATCCCACCAGCAAAAAATATACAGGGTAACCAGGACCGCACATAAAGAAAGTCAGGAGATGTGTACCTAGAGATAAAGAGGATGTTTAGCTGTTAAACCTGATACAATGCTTTAAAATGCATCTTGTTACAGAAAAGCTCAACTGTTACTACATTCTGTGTATTTCTAACGTTTATTTTTTGGTTGGTATGCCCCTAATAACTTAGCTAAAGAATCCATTTTGTTCTGAGAAACGCAGAAAGTGTCTTGAAGGCACCCAGGAAGGACAGAGGTCATGGTGTGTGTATGTACCTGTCTACTTTTTCACTCTTTTGGAGTTTATTATACTCAGCCCCCCCAGTTCTTTGAGCTCTGGGGAGTCGTGCTCCCATGGAATTCCAGATCCACACAAATCCTCAGGACCACAAGGTTACCACCCCTTTTGTAAAGACCGATCCAGAGACTTGATGAAAGGCGTAAAACAATCATGAAGCATTCCTATCCCATGATGGGTAAGGTTAAAGCACCGCCTGGCCACCACCCCCATTACATTTTTGTCTCATATATTTCCACTTATTTCCAGAGGTATGGTTTGCACTGATCAATCAGCCAGCTTCAAGTCTATCTGACACTGTGGAAATTCTTTTAAGTTTTTTTAGTTCTGCAAGTCATTAGTCCTTTTGTTCTGTGATATCCTGATGCCAGTCCCAGATCCCATGTGAGGTCAGGCAAAACTCCGTCCCAAACCCCAGCTTCAAGTGTTGCGTTAGAAAGGTAGTGGGGCCTTAATGTTTTAGTCCTATCATGCCAATACACTCTGAATAGATTGACAAAGCAGCTTTGAAACAACTGTCAGCCTTCCTTCCCAGTTAATTGCTGGGATGGGGAGGGCATCAGTATGCAACTGCAAAGGAACTCCACCCACCTCCCTCCATCCCATTTCCTGCAAATACCCAAAGCTGAGAGTAAAATTGGGGAATTCTGCTTATTCCATGCTATTTGAACTACTCTTTCTCTCTCACACGCTATTTTCCCCATATCAAATGCAGCCAGAAAGCTTAGAAGCATGAAGCCTCAAATGCGACCATAAGCTCATGCAACTGTCTTCTGGGCTCTAATCTCAAACACACATATCACATTCCCTCCAATGGGATCTATTTCACCCTTTTGGGGAAGGTGCTGAGCAGTACTGGAGTGTTTAACCTGCAAATATGTCAGATACTGTCTTTAATTGCTTAATTAAACTAATATAATTTTACTATGCTGAAAATACTTACTGATAAACTCCATTGTAGACCAAAAGCTGAGTTACCACTGTGGCTAGAAATGCAATTCCTATGCCCAGGCCAAAGCCACTTCGAGATCTATCAAATGTCCACCACAGTCCAATGGAAAGAGCAGCAAGTGTGAGAGACAACTGGATGTTGTTAGCAAAATCCACTTTCTGTGAGTAACGTTAAGAATCCATTATAGGAAATCAATCAAACTCTGATTAACAGAGATTGCCAACAAGTAGTGTACAATTCTGATATTTCTTTATCCTCTGAAAAACAGGGTCAAGAAATGCTCCACTTGAGCAACTAATCACACTATTTTCAGGGCTAGACTAGTGTTGTGAAATTGCAAATGCTTTTTAAAAGCTAGATATGCAATTAGGTTATTTTGTAAAATTGCTTTCTCAGAGTCACCCACCTCACTAATAGATGTTTATTAGTACAAATTTTGGATTCACAGGCATTTTAAATCTTAATATTTTACTGCTCCTGCTGTTGATTTATGGCTCAACATACCTTGTGCTGTGTCACATTTTTATGGTGTTTATTTATCAGGACAGACAAGTACAGTCAGCCCTTCATATTCCATACCTCTGGAAATTAAGAGTGCAGAACCCCTGCCCCTTGCTTACTTGGCAGGACACTCTCAAGGAGGTGGGGGCTTCCAGTGCAGTCCTCAGGGGAGGTCACTCACCCTCTCTCTCACGTGGCAAGGGCACATGTGGAAGCAGCAGAAAGAATGAGCCCAAGAGCGTGGCTGGGACAAGCAGTGGGGAGGCCCAGAAGGGGCATGTGGGGAATTGAGTCCCTTCCCTCTCTCCTCTGCCAGGTGCTGCTGCTGCTGTTGCTGCAATCCTCAGGGGGTTTGCTTGCCTTCCTTGCCTCTTTTCCCCACAGCTGGGTGCACGTGGACATAGGAGCCCATTTCCCACACAACCCAGACAAACTTGTGAATAATCAAATCCACTGACATTTAACCCACAAATGTGGAAAACTGACTGTGTCACACAGTGTGTACTTAAAGCTATGGAAGCCACCACTACAAAATGTATTGATGGCTGCTAAATTAGACAGATTTAAAAGGAGACTAAGGGCCTTTACAGACTGCCAGAAATAATCCAGCCTGAGGCCACTTTAACTGTCTTGGCTCAATGCTCAATGCTAGGGAATTGTAGTTTTTCTGAGACACTGAGCCTTCTCTGTCAAAGAGCTCTGGTGCCACAATAAACTACAGTTCCCATGATTCCCTAGCATTGAGCCAGGGCAGTTAAAGTGGCCTCAAGCTGCATTATTTTTGGCAGTCTGTAAAGACCCTAAATAAACTCATGGTGGACAGACTGCCTACAGCTGTTGTTAAGTAACATAAGTGGAAGGTTACTCTTGTGCTCACATCCTGCTTGTGGGTTTTCCACCTGTTTGGCCACTGTGGGAGCAAAATACTGGACTGGACAGCCATTTGGTCTAATACAGCCCAAATCCTCTTACGCTCTTACATTAAACACAGACTTTTGATTAGCTTTACATCACCATAAGTTAACAATGGAAGGGGGGAGGCTACTGAATTTACTGCTACAGCTGTATTTACTGCTCCATACATGAAATAATAATAAGTTTTATTTATATTTCCTGCCTCTCTCTACGGATCGAAATACCAGTGAAGTGAGTGGAGCAGCTCTTGTTTGCCTTTCAGACTCCTAGAAAGTTCAGATACTACTATTACTAATGTCATTATCACAGAGAAGGATACAGCACTCGCATGATTTATGCCAACGAAGACTGCTACACATCGCATCACACTTGACCATTCTCTCTTAAATTTATGTGGCTCTCCCAGATGTTTATCCATGCAGGGATACAGTAAGCCAATCACAGCTGTAAAAACAAAACACACACACACACACACACAAAAAAAAACCAATTAAGAGATCTACAAAATTCATTTCATTATCATTTTTTGCTTAACAATTACTTTTCTTAATTTGTGATTTTCTGACTTGGAAAATCCGAAACTCTTCAGTCTTTCTAGGATGTTACAATCTTGACAAAGTATCTTTTAAAAGTAGGTTGTCTTACAGCATAAGCCTTGATGTATCTACTTTCAAGCACATTCTATTGACTTCAATGAGATTTACTCGCCAATCTGCAGATATTTCAAAGCTCTTTCTCCCTGCCCCCATTCCCTTTTAATTATACAGTACCAACTTTTCTCCTTCTATTCTTCTTTTTAATCCTGATTCTCCACTCTTTCATTTCACCCCCATACATTTTGACCAACACTAACATAGGTGATCATTTGCCCTCTGCTTAGAGACACATAAACACTTATCTAGTCTGACACTCTACAACACACCAGTTTCACTGGGATACAGAGGAGATTTTTCAGTGCAGAAATATTCTTAACCCCACCTCAAAATCAGAGGAATACCACTGTGCGCAAGATCTAAAACCCACCAGGCCAAAAGTACTTCAGCTCACATGCAAAGAAAGAAGTGATACTGCTTTCTAGTAGCATTCTTTTAAACTGCATGAATGCTGCTCTGTAGAGACCTGGCTGGGGTATGTAGGAAACATGAGGACATCACTGGAAGAACTAATATAAAGATTCAACATGCAAGCAGGGTACCACGTGCAGAGCAGTTAAGATTAGGACCATAAAAAAAGAATTACTGTACTTTTACTTTTATCATATGCATATACCTTATATGGTGTATAAGGTGGCAAAGACTAGACCAGGTGCTGATTGTGGCACAGATCACAAACTACTCGTTTCAAAAATAAAAATAAAACTCAAGAAGAGAACAAAACCAGTCATCATGCCAAAATACGATTTAAAAAACATTTCCACAGAACTCATTGACAATATAAGAAACAGATTTGCAGTACTAAGTATAATTCATGAACCAGAAGAGCTTGGGTCTGAAGCCAGGGACATAATAAAAGAAATATGCATAAAGAAACTTCCAACAGAAAAAAGGAAAGTGAAGAAACCATGGATGACAGATAAAACACGGCAAGCAATAAAAGAAAGAAGAGAAACAAAACAAAAAGGAGATAAGAATAAACTGAGAGACATGAACGCAAGAGTACAACAGCTAGTGCACAAAGATAAGGAAAATTACTACAACAACAAAAGGAGAGAAATAGAAGACGACAACAAAAAGGAAAGAATGAGAGACCTATTCCACAAGATTCGAGAAATCAAGGCAAAGTTCAAACCAAGGACTGGGATGCTCTACGACAATAAAAATAACATAATTCAAAATCAGGAAGGAATAAAAAGTTGTTGAATGAAAAACACAGAACTATACAAAAGAGATGACAAAATGAAGGACACATGGAGTTAAGAGCCATATGAAGATGAACCCCAAATTCTAAAAACTGGAAGCTGCCATAAAAGAAATAGCAAAAAACAAGACTCCAGGAACAGATGATCTACCAATAGAACTGTTGCAATCCACACTGACAGAGTCAACTCTAGTGTTAGCCAACATATGTCAATAGATATGGAAAACAAAATGATGGCCAACAGATTGGAAGCGATCAATATACATACCCATCCACAAAAAAGGAGACACAAGAGACTGCAGCAGCTGTAGAAGCATAGCACTAATCTCCCATGAAAGCAAAATTATGATCAAAATTCTGCAACATAGACTCCAATCATACATGGAGAAAGAAATCCCAGAGGTCTAAGCAGGGTTCAGGAAAGGAAGAGGCACCAAGGATCACATGGCAAATATATATGGCTAATGGAGCGTAACAGGGAATTCCAAAAGAAAATCAGCATATGCTTCATAGACTATAGCAAAGCCTTTGACTGCATAGATCATGAAAGGCTATGGAATGCCCTTAAAGACATGGAAGTGCCAAGACATATGATAGTCCTAATGAAGAATCTGTACTCAGGACAAGAAGCTACTGTCAGAAAAGAACATGGAGAAACAGAATGGTTACCAATTGGCAAAGGAGTCAGACAAGGCTGATGGAATGTTTTACTTGTTGTATTTTTAATTTGTTGTATGCCGCCCCGATTGCCGAGCAGAGGGACGAGTTATAAATAAAACATTATTATTATTATTATCTTAACCCTACCTATTCAACTTATATGCAGACCATACTGTAAGGGAAGCAGACTCGGACATGGAAGAGGGAGGAGTGGGAATAGGAGGAAGAAATATCAACAATCTGAGATATGCTGTCAACACCATAATACTAGCAGAAAACCTCACAGACCTGGAACAAATACTAAGGAAGATCAAAGAAGAAAGTGCAAAGGCAGGCTTACTGTTGAACATAAAGAAAACAAAAATAGTGACCAGAGAACTTACATTCAAACTAGACAATGAGGATATAGGAATAGGGGAAAAAAAGTTCTCATATTTGGGATCAAACATTGATCGGAATGGCAACTGCAGCCAGGAAATCAGAAGAAGATTAAGTATGGGGAGGGCGGCTATGAAAGAAGTAGAAAAGGTCCTAAAATGCAAAGACATACAACTCTGCACAAAAGTCAGAATCATAAAAGCCATAGTATTCCCTATTACCATGTATGGATGTGACAGCTGGGCAGTCAAGAATGAAGATAGGAGGAAAATCAACGCATTTGAGATGTAGTGCTGGAGAAGAGTGATGAGGATCCCACGGACAGCAAAAGAACAAACAAATGGTTCCTAGAACAGATCAAGCCAGAGATATCCCTAGAAGCCAAGATGATAAGACTTAGATTGTCTTAGATTGTCATACTTTGTACATATCATGAGAAGGCATGAATCGTTGGAAAATGGATAATGTTAGGAAAGGTGGAGGAAAGTAGAAAGAGAGGAAGGCCACATGCTAGATGGATGGACTTTATTAAAGAGACCACAAACATGAGTTTGCAGGAGCTGGGCAGAGCAGTAGAGGACAGGAAGGCCTGGAGATGTCTCATCCATAGGGTCGCCATGGGTCAAGATTGACATGAAGACAGTTAACAACAATACCTTACCATAATGTAATATTGTGGAGTTTTGTTTTGGCTTTCTAAAAGAAAACTAAAAAGTTATTTTCATCTTTTATAGATTATGAATTATCAATGTAACAGTGTGACAGGAAGAGGAAGCAAATAAAGGCCTTTGAAACCAGGGGTCAGCAACCTTTGTTGCCGGGGGGCCGGGAGGAAATGGCGCAGGGGGGCATGCGCCCTTGTGCGCGTTTACCACCATGTGCGTGCACGCATGCAACGATGCAGTCGTGTGCATGCGCACGTGATGCAGCCACCATTTTGGAAGCCCCCCCGCATGGGAGGAATTCCCTGGGCCTTGAAAAGGCCCCCCTCCATGCCCACGGCGGGCGAATTCGCCCACAGTGGTCGTGGCAGGGGCTTCCCTGGGCCCAGCGCTGCCGTGAGAGGCCCCCCCAAGAGGCCCAGCGCTGCCACGGGGCCCCCCCAGGAGGCTTCCCTTGGCAGCGACAGGCCTCCGAGAGTGGCCTCCGGGGTGGCATTTTGGCCGCCGCATGCGCCGCGGCCGGCATTTTGTTTTCCAAAATGGCGGCCGTGGCTCATTCACACATGCGCAGGAGTACTGCGCATGCACAAACAAGTCACGGGCACCATTTTGGAAAACAAAATGGCGGCGCGCACGGCGGCGCGGGCCTGTGGGCCGGGTGCGGCCTGCGGGCCTAGGTTGCCGACTCCTATTTGAAACAGTATCACAATAAAGTGGTCAGTGCAATCTAAAATTGTATATATAAAGATATATTAATAATATATCCTTAATGTTGCCTTGTGAATTTCCTTGGGGATCCCCAGTGGGAACATAAGACAGCAGTTTATAAAAACTATATGTATGATAGAACTAATTCATGTCACGAAGCATGTTCAGTCACACTATCCTAAGTCAGAGTGTTCTTCAAGAACAAAGGAAAGCAATATTGCAACTTTTCAGCTGTTGTTGCCTTTGTTGTTGTATGCCTTCAGATCATTTCTGACTTATGGCGACCCTAAGGGGAACCTATCATAGGGTTTTCTTGGCAGGTTTCTTCAGAGGGGAGTTATCACTGCCATCCTCTGAGGTTGAGAAAATGTGACTTCCCTAAGGTCATGCAGTGGGGTTCCATGGCTGAGGAGGGATTTTAACCCTGATCTCTAAAGTCATAGTCCAACACTCAAACCATTATACCATACTGGCTCAGCAGCTTTTCAGTTGTTCTTGTTGTGTGCCTTCAAGTTGTTTCTGACATATGGCAACCCTAAGGTGAACCTATCATGGGTTTTTCTTGGCAAGATTGGTTCATAAGAAGTTTATCATTGTCTTCCCCGAAGGCTGAAAGCATATGACTTGCCGAAGGTCACCCAATGGGTTTCATCACTGAGCAGAGAATCAAAGCCTGGTTTCTAGAACCGTAGTCCAATGCTCAAACCATTATGCCATGCTATTTGTCATAAACATTTAACATTCTTGAGCAAACTAGGGCATTCTGTATTCTCCTTATATATTATATTTGAAACAACAACAGAAGTGATATATTTGCTAAGACCCACCACAGAGTAGCCCTGTGTGTCTATATCTGTACATACACATGCAAAACAATCCAGCATTGTGCATCTGGACCCACAATGTCCATAATTGCCAATTTAGCCTCCCACTGAAAAAAGAAAAATGAAGCAAAGTTGAGTAGCAGTCTGACTATGAAAAAAAAAAAACCCAGGAAGTTTAGAGATTTAAAAAACCCTCTATAACTGTAAACAAAATATTTGAAGAGGAAGAAAAAATGACAAAATTTTGACAAATTGCACAGAAAATCCCTTTCATATCTGAGTCATGTGTGGAATGTGTGGTGTATCAATTCAATGAAAAGGCAAATAATCAGACAATACACAACACCTAGCTTTGAGATTATTTTAAGGGCGAATGAACAAAAAAAATCTGTTTGCTAGACAATGGATGGCTTATTGATCTATACTAGAGTACAATGAAGAGAACTTGAGGAAAACATTTTCTTATTATGGAGCTTCACTTCAGAATTCTCTCTCAGTGTTGCCTCCTGACTTCACTACCAAGGGGTTTTGCACATAAAGAAAAATCTAAACAACCAGTGAGAGAGAAATATGTATCTACCTTACCAAGAAAATCCAGGAACCATCAGTTTATAGCTGCTCATCTCAAGAGTAAATACATTTAATATCTCATGCCTTTCACTCATTAAAGAATTGCATCACACCACTGAGTGACATGTTCAGACCTTTTTCACTACACATCATATTTTTGAAAAGGACACTTTCTATTAAACTATTCATCTCACAACCAGAGAAAGACAGATAACTTTTGCTATTGACAAATAACAAAACTACAAACATTAAGACAGATGTCAAGGCAGTGAACAGCAAATGGGGTCTCTCGGATAAGACTCTGAAGTCCTTGGCGGACTGGACTCAACCTGTAACATTTTCCCAAGTGCTTCCCTAGGATATCTGCTCTGTTTAGCCATACCTGATGCTGTTCCACAGCAAAGCGGAACCCACCAAGCTGATGAGAAGATACTTGTAATCACATCAGGTGGAAACAAGGTGACATTTCTCTGAATCTGTAGCAAGTTTAATACTAATGCAAGAAAAACACCAATTAAAAACAGGACCACCCCACGAAGCATCAAGTTTAGGCTGTGGCTGGTGACTGAAGAAATATATGGGCCACACTTTCTTGGTATAGATGGTTGAGCATCCTCATCTGCCATGGCCTTGTGCACGTCCAGCAACATTCAGCACAGAAGTCTGAAGCCTAAGGAGGAGAACCAAGTAATCCTATTGTTCTTAATTCAGGACATTGTCCAATTCCTATTTAAAAAGACAAAAGAATTAAAGCAAACACATATTTAAATGTTCATTAGGAAAACACACATACAGCATGAAGGTTCCTAACAAGAAAAATCCTATGGGCCAAATTCTTCCCCCCCCCCCTTTTTTTTTTGAATTCCTCCTCTCACCAACTCAGAGAATGCACGATACTCAAATTATATGGATTGATTTTATCTTGAATCTTGTTATTTGAATAGTGCACATATTTTTTTTTAAAAAAAAGTTTTCTATAAAACAATTGCATTGTTTTCCTTCTTAGACACAGGTTAAATTCAGCAGATTTATCATATAAGCCATATGCCATAATTTTTATATCCAGTCTGTCTTTGCTGGAAATCAAGGTTTTCCCATTATTAAAAATGTACATTTGTGCAGCTGTTGATAGGTGTTCGGTTAATTCTACTTCTGATTCCACTATTCTTTTATATGTCAAAATTATATTATTAATGACTAATATTATTATTATCTACAGACCAAATTCTATAGTTTTCAGTTGTTGTTGTGTGCCTTCAAATTGTTTCCAACCTATGGTGCCCCTAAGAAGAACCTATCACAGGGTTTTCTGGGGCTGATACGGTGAGCCCTCGAGATCTGCGGAGGATCCATTCTGATACGAAAATCCGCAAATGCTCAAGTCCCATTGTCCTCAATGGTAGCGCACCACCATTGGGGACAATGGGATTTCACCTCATGCATGCATGTATCCTCCCTCCTGCCTTTCACCTGAATTGGTAGCTGGCTGGCAGCAAGGGACCTCTGCCGCCAACACTTCCTCCTGCTCCTCCCTCCTCCTCCGCAGCTTCTTCCTTCCTCCTCTTCCTGCCTCTTCTTTCCTCCTCCTGCCTCCTTCACTCTCTTCTTCCCGCTCCCCCCTCCCCCTCCTCCTTCACAGCTTCTTCCTTCCTTCCTCCTTCTCTGTTATCCCCCCAAGGGCTTGCTGTCAACTTTGCCCCCTGTCCCCTCTTCCTCCTCCCTCCGCCGGCTCTTCCTCTCCTTCTCTTACCCCCATCATCACTTTTCCTCCTTTTCGTCTTTCTCATTTTCTTCCTCCTCTTCCCCTCGCCACTGCCACTATTTCTCCTCACTCTTCCTCTGCCTTTCTTCTCCTCCTCTTTGCCACCCCGCCACCCCTGAAGCCTGCCTCGCCACTCTCACAGCAGCGGCAACGGGCTGCCTCCTCCTCCTCCTCTTCCCCCATCGCCTCCTTCCTCCTCCTGTTTGCCCTGGATGCTGCCACCTCTTGCGTCCTCTTCATACTTCTCCTTGCCCCTGCCGCCTCTTGCCACTGCCTCCTCGTTTTCCCTGCCTCCTCCGCTACACACCCCCAGACGGGATTGCCATCCGCAAATGCTCAAATCTGTGGTTGGCAAGTCCATGGATATGGAGGGCAGACTGTTGTGTGTGTGAATTTCCATGGCTGAACGGGGAATCAAACCCTGAGCCCTATGCTCAAACCACTACACCACACTTGTGCATGTTCAAGTACTATTACATAATGCAATATGCATATTGTTTGAGTGATTCCACCCATTCTCAAATGACTCCCAGGACAGTTAGTCTCAGTATTCAACTACTCTAAGGTCTTTTGATATAAGGCAGGCTATAAATATTTAAATTAAGAAATAAAATTTCATCACAAAGTGTCAGGTTCAACTGATGTGCGCCTAAAAACAGAGAAGACTAGGGTCATTAATGACTTCACTCACTTGCATTTTGTATGTCTTGAGGAACATAAAGAAAATTTGCTAAGGCATCTGGGAAAGATACAAAGTTTGACATTATAGTTCACTGATTTCGGTCTCCTTTAAATATGACTGTTTCTAGATCCAACACTCTGTTGGATTAAGCGCTCTCTAGTTATATTTCTGCTCACATTAGAGTAAGTCCACAGACTCATCTCAGTTCAGAAAGTGAGCCCTGATTTGTCTTTTAAACTGTTGATTTTTTTTTTAAACTGGTGACTTAGAACCTATTACCAACACAATCATAATCTATGTTCCCATTTCTTTATTTCCAATTCTGGCTGAACATCAAACACGGTGATATTTGAGTATCCAGTGCCTCGGGAATAACATCTTTCTTTAAACACTTTGAAGTACTAGGAGATAAGAAAATACCTGGTTCTTGATGTCCCTAGCAGTGTCGAGTGCCTTGGGAGTGACATCTGCAACAGTTTAAAGAGCTAGGAGATAAGAAAAGACCTGGTTCTTGGTGTCCCTAGCAGTAAACAAGATTATTCTAATATGCATAGTATTGGAGTAAAGATAGCTCTTTGATCTTCTCACAAAGTGAGTTCACAGTGCAAGGTGCCAGCAAAAGAACAAGAAGTAATTCCAAGTTTCACAGGGCAATGCTCCTATAGAATACATCAAGAGACGTGAAGGCCCAACAGGGTAAAAAAGAGAAAAAAATTTAAGGGTGTACACTATATATGGCCATCTGTCGGGGATGCTTTGATTTTGAGTTCCTGCATGGCAGGGGGTTGGACTGGATGGCCCTTGTGTTCTCTTCCAACTTTTTGATTCTATGACTGTAAGTTGAAAAATTTATGCCCAAAAATTGACCCTAAAATCCTGGGTCGACTTATATACAGGTCAATACATTGACTGGTTAGAAATACTGCTTAGAAAGGTCCTGAAAGAAGCACCACCCCATGTGCCTTGGGACTGATTTCTGAAAGAGCTGCCCAGGCAGGTGTGTGTGTGTGTGTGAAAGAGGTGATTCCCTTCCCAATTCAATGTTAAAACCTTATCTCCCCATCCTCCCCATCTCTCTCCCTACCAAACATCCCATTTGATTGCATTCTCTCCCATCCCAATCCAATGTTAAAACCTTCCCTCCCCACCAAACACCTCATTTTCCTCCACTTCCTTCCTATTTCAATCCAATGTTAAAACCTTCTCCTCCAGCACAAGGAAGTGGTGTTAGGTGATCAGGAGAGGTCAGAGACAGAGAAGGAGGAAGGAAAGTGGTGTTTTCCTTTTTAGAGCCTTTGTTACATGCCCCTAAATTTCATCCTCAAGTTAACTGCGGGTCATAACAAAATCCATTATTTTGGCCCTAAAACCTTCCCTCATTTATATATGAGGTCAACTTGTAGATGAGTATACATAGTATGTAAATTTCCATCCTCCTGGATTTTGCTTCTATTTTTCCAAACAGAAATACTGCACATTTGTGAGGACACTGGAAAAAACCTTCTATGAAATACCTGTTCTTTTAAAATGAATGAAACACTGTTAGGACAAGGTTTCAATACATCAAAATGGAAAGTTTTTATGTCAATTTGTTTTTACCATGCTGTAGAATCCAATATCCAAGCATGTTGCCTTTCATTAATATTGAAAAAGTATATGATTATCATCTCTATTGTGCATCGGTTTCATTTTCAGCTGCCCCCTTCCAAACCTGTATTTCAGACGATAAAAATTAAGGCACGTATGCTTAGATATCAAACACTAATTTTGTGATTGGGATGGGCAAGAATTTTGTTTGGCTCATTTTTTTTAAAACAAGAACTTCCTTAACTTACAAATTTATTCATACAGTCAATGGGATAAAAATTCTATCACATTAAAAAATGGGGGGGGGGGGGGAAACCACTGTTTGAATACATAATCCAAAGTGAGGTTCTGGGGCCACCCATTACAGTGACTCAAAAAATCCAAGAGGACAATCCCAATCTGCTACCTGCAGCTTCACAGCAGAAAACAGCAACATGCCTATGATCACTTAGATTGGTACAATGTGACAATTACATTTTGACCATAACTTCAAAGGATAGAGAACTAATATGAGAAATGTATACAGGTACAGAGAGGCAAGTATTAAAATCAAGCCTGATGGCCACTTGCCTTAGCATTGGCAAGATCAGTCTGGGCCAAATACATATACAGCCTTTGAAAAACAAAACTTCATTCAAACCACATGATTAGAAATAGTAAAAAAATAAAAATAATTTTAAAAACCTCTCCCCCCGCCCCCACTAGTAATCCCTAATCCACATCGTTTGGATCTGAATGGTAGAATTCTCTTCCCAAACACCTCTTTTTCCAAGCTGCCTATCAATATTCTTGTTCTACATGGATTCAGTGTCACATTCATGTACAACAACTATTTTGACTGACAGCTTAGTCACCTGGAACGTTAAAGGGGAAACCCTAAACATTGTTTTGTACAGTGTGAAGCTGCCAATTGTTTGCATCTTTTGATAGCTCTTATTCATGAGCAAGCAGAAGAAATGTAATAGCAAGAGCCTGCTTGTTTTCCTTATGCCATCTCTTATTCGGCAGATGCTGAAGGCAGACTGAACTGTCTGCAGCTGTGAAGTACTACAGTCGCCTCCTTTTTCGTGGGGGATCTGTTCTGGACTCCCCTGCAAAAAAGGAAAAACACAAATATTCAAGCCCTATTGGCTTGAATGGAGGTGCGTATGCGGGGGCAAGTGGTTCCCTCCATTCGTCCCTCGCTGATAAGCGAGGGTCATGGACTTCAAGTCCGCGAAAATGGAGGGACAACTGTATACTGCTGGCCTGTGCTTCGGCACCCAACAGATCTGCCATCTACTACTAAAGCTTCTGAAGCTTTCTGCAGGCTGCATTTACGTAACCAGAGATGAGAGCTGCCTATGCTGATGGGAGGTTTATATAATTTTCAACCCACATCTCTGTATCAGTTAACAATGTTGATTAATTTAGCAAGGCCCTGCTAAACTTGTCCAGAATATTTTGGAAGCTGAGTGCACCAGATTATGAGTTACGCGAGCCAAGAGATAGGGGTGTACTTCCTTGACTGTCTAGGGCGCAAGTTGTGAAAAAACACACCAATTGTCAATACAACTTCAACAGCATCATTCAATACTCCAGCTTTTGCTTGCAACTCTGACAATATTAGGGTTGCAGAGTTTATGGTCACTTGAACAGAGAAAGACTAGGAAGTTGAGGAGGGGAAAACTGAAAGAAAGAAACACACAAGGAGAAGATTGAAAAGGAGCCCAGTTCCTAAGAAGAAGTCCCCCCCCCAAAAAAATGTAGGAATTCAAAATAAACATATAGCATTATGTGGTTAGTTTGATGCTTACATAGCTGCCTTTTGAGATCAACAAAATTAGGTGGTTGCACACAAGCTTACAAACTCTATAAAAATGGCCAAGAAAAATTTGGCTGCATTTGGCAAACACGACAAAGGAATTCCCATCAAGTTTGTTTTCTGAGGTCATGGGAACTATACACTGAGCAGATTTTGTAAAAACAGAAATGTCATTATTACACTCTTAGGAAGTGCTTCTGATATACATCTGACCCCTACCCTTAAGCACACATGCAAACATTTAACCTGTGCAGACTTCTTTATTTTGGCACAGAAGGAACCATCTTTTTCACAACCAGCTTTCTGATTCAAAATTTGTCCCCACCCCATGCCATCCTGGTGAGGAAAGGGACGCATATGGCTTCCTTCCATAAACATTCTGTTTGTCAGTTTAATACTACAGGGATCTATATATAGCTGTTGTGCAAGCACATCTTAAAACTCAGCTGATTGCATTCCTCAAAGACTGGGTTTTAAATATAAAACACAAGTTTCTGTGTTCCTATCCCTCTGTGTGACTTCAAGTCATTTCTAACTTAAGGCCACACTAAGGCAAACCTATCACTGGGTTTTCTTGGCAATATTTGTTTAGCAGGGGGTTGTGATTGCCTTCATTTGAGACTGAGAGGGTGTGACTTGCCCAAAGTCACCCAGTGGGTTTCCATGGGAGAGTGGAGATTCCTGACCTCCCAGAGGAATCCTAGTCCAACCACTACATCACACTGGCTTTCTGCGTTCACTTACTCAGTGATAATCATGAGAAAAACAACTGTTTGGATTCAAAAGTTCTGGTTTTAGATAAGCAGCACATAATACAGTTAATGAACACCAGGACAAATGCCTTTCTTCCTATTCTTTCAATTACTTTGAACTAGAAACTGGCCGTCAGCTTTCTTGAAGAGTACACTATTTTATCTAGGAAACCACTAATTGGGAAGGCTGGACGAAAGTTAGAATGTGGAGCCCTGTACAGCAACAGCTTCCTGACATTTTTCTTCCAGATGATTTCTTCGCAGAAAACAGGTTGCTAATTCAGACTTGTCTGAAAGGCAAGCCCTGAAATGCTGAGATAAGAATCTCATGCAACTGCATTTATTTCTGCTTCTTCTCCTCTGCTAGAAAGCAAAAAGAAAAATAAAGAGGGGGAGCCTTCAAAATGACACATGTTGATCTCTATTTTTAGCCTACTATGATCGTCAAGATCTATTTGGAAAAACCACAGAAATCAGGAGTAGGCTGGATCCCCACTACATATGTATCACAGACAATGATAGTAACTAACAAATTAAAATCAATTAAGCTCTAAATTAAGTTGAAAACTTGTCAACAAAACAGAAACACTTGATTAAATTTATTTTTAACTTAAATTGGAAGTTCACTATTAACTCATCCAGAATTTAGGTATTAATTAAATTATTAATTAATTCAATGAGAGACAGCACTAAAGGGACAGCCAGTTTTACATTACCCACCTACACAAAGCCTTGTTTTCTTGGATTCACACACCACCACCACCACCCCATTCCTCTTACTTTTTCTTAGTCCCTCAGGGTTGGAGAATCTATGGTTCAGGTCACAGGACTTCATCCACTTAGAGGTGGGTTGGACTGTGGTAAGGTTAGTAGTCACCGTAACTGATCCTCACCCACCTCATTTCTAACAAACAACAAAGGATCCATATTACTGAAACCAAACATTTCTCTGTGTCTACAGAATTTGGAATGATGACCAAAAAAGCAAAACAAAACAAAAACCCAAAATGCTATAAGAACATAATTTAGAAAACATTCTGCTATACTTTACAAAATACTGAACGATACATCTATCCAAACATCCTGAATAATTAACATTCAATTCTTCAGATATAAAAATGTATTACTAAATTTAAAATAACTGAAATAAAAAAAATCACTTAGATGTTTTTGGATTCAAATCTGTTGAATCGTTGTTATCCGGGGGAAAAGACTGCAGATAAAAAGAAGGAATCACCACAAACCTGACTGTTATTTAACATTAAGAAAAACAGATTTCAAAATCCTATTCATAACCATCTGTCTTAGGTTTAATCAATGAAGTTAGAGTATTGGGTGTGAACTTGGGAGATTCAGATTTAAGTCATGTAACTCAATGGGTAAGGACAGTCGCTAGCTTTCAGCTTTAAGTATCTCATAAGATTGTAATGATAAAAAGGACAGGAGGAAAGACACACACATCACCTTAAGCTCCATGTAGAAAGGGATAGTATAACTATAAATAAATACTAAATATTTTCCCCTAAAGACTTTTTCTCCTGCATAGTAATGTAAGGATTTCAATGTAGTAATAATGGCAAATATCCATCTAAATGAAAATTTAAAAATACTCAAGATCCAGTTAAAAATTATATATGTGTTTGTGTCTATCGATTTCACATCAGATACTTTGATAAATGCAAAAAAAAAAAAAAAAAAACTCTACAGGAATCTGTTTGTTTTCTTTCATAATTACAATATAATAATTTCATTAATGGCAAAGTTAAAAGATTTTAAAGCAACAAGTAGTGAGAGCTTAGAAGTGGGGATAGTTTTCTTGAACGGACATCCTACAATTAGCCACAGCATAGTGGCTCCTTACCTATTCCACAAACTAAATTCTGAAACTCCACATTGGAATCAGTAGGCTAAGGTATGGCTGAAAAGGAATGAGATTACACTTGCCCCTCCACATTTGCGGCTTTGATTATTCATAGATTTTATTAATATGTCCTCGCTACGAATATCTATGTCCTCCAGAGCAACTGTGTGGTCAACTTTAACCAATGATGACCAAAAAACTCCACTAGGCATTTGTAGCTCCTCCAGCGCAATTCTATTTGTCAATGTCTGGCAGATGTTGACCACAGAGTTGCACTGGAGGACCTAGAGAGTCCCAGAGAGGTGTTCTCTCAGGTAAAAACAGTGTTTTTGTTATCTGCATTTTTTCCACATTCATGGGGGTTCTGTGCCCCAACCCCAGCGAATGTGGAGGGAGAAGTGTATTAGGAAGAAAGAATGGGGGAACACTGTAAAAACCCATGAAGCTGTTTCCTTCTTTTTCACACCCAAACAGGGACAAGAGGAGGTTGATGTGGAAGTAAAATCATGGATGGGATTTTGAACCTTGGTCCAAAACACACTGCAGAAATAATCAAGTTTGAGGCCACTTTAACTGCCCTGGCTCAATGCTAGAGAATTTTGGGAACTGTAGTTTTGTGAGACATTTAGTCTTCTCTGGTGCAGTGCCACAATAAACTACAATTCCCAGGATTCCCTAGCACTGAGCCTGGACAGTTAAAGTGGTCTCAAACTGGATTATTTCTGCGACGTGTTTTGGACCCTTCATTCTGGTAAAGCTTTTCATGTAAAAATGCAATGTATATCTCCTAATGTTCCATTCAGCATAAAATTATGTTCCATTCAGCATAAATGTAATCGAAGTAGGTTTTTAAAGGATATTAATAATTAACTGAATATGTTAATCCCTTCTAATTAACTTTTCTATCTCTGATCACAAACTGTCAAGAATGGTTTGTGCATACATGTTAACACTACAGTACATTAAAGTTGAAAATAGTCTTCCTCAGTACAAGACTATGTCCAATGTCCATCGACCATAGCACATTTCTATAAATCCTTATGGGACAAAATCAATTTTGTAAGGCTGGAATTTACCTTTCTGCCCTTTTTGACACAAGCAGAAGCAGTGCACAAGATGTCAAAATGAACCTCCCTTCCTTCTGCTCTTTAACTTTTTGTAATCAGATATTCCAGCCCTCTTTCCTCCCAGCAAAGCACTATACCAAAACTGAACAGGGAAAGAGTAAAGCAGACAGACCCATACTGCTACTGGTCAAAAACACACTGCAGAAATAAACCAGTTTGACACTGCTATAACTGCCCTGCCTGTGCTAGGGAATCCTGGGAACTGTAGTTTATTGTGGCACTAGAGGTCTCTGACAGAGAAGGCGAAATGCCTCACAAAACTGCAAATCCCAGAATTCCCTAGCATTGAGCCAGAGTAATTAAAGTGATCTCAAACTGGATTGTTTCTGCAGTGTGTTTTGGACCACTCTTTCATACAAACTTAAAGTAAAATCCTCCAATAGAATCTTTGGAGTGGCAGAATTATATCAATTACATCAGAACTTTTACATGCTAGATTTGAAAACAAATACTTTTGCAACTTTGGCAACAACTAGAGATTATTTTAAAACACGAGCTTTCATGCTGTTGGCATACTAACAGATGTCTCACAACCCAGATCTTGCTAATATTCTTCAGCAGTCATCAAATGTTTGAAGTTCTTAGAACTGTACTGCTTAGAAAGGTACTGCAGCCTTGGCCATGAGAAATTAGGAACAACTTTATAAATGTTGACCCTATTATGATACACTACACCAATGGTGGTGAACCTATGGCACATGTGCCAGAGAGGGCACTCAAAGCCCTCTCTGTGGACATGTGCGCTATCACCCTAGCACAGATTTTGCCATTGTTACTAGAAAGCCAGAGGGATGTGGCACTTTGCGATAAATAAGTGGGGTTTCGGTTGCAGCACTTGACCTCTAAAAGGTTTGCCATCACTGCATTACACTAAAAGCAGGTCTGAAAGAAGAACAATTCTAGGTTTTGTATATGATTTATCATTATATTCAAGATTTAAGATATCAGATGTATAGACACTATGCTACTACAATTACAGTGGGCCCTTGGGTTTGATTTCAGGACTACCACCACCCCTGTGGATACCAAAATCCACCGTTGTTCAAGTCCCACTAAACACAGTGGAGGTGTCCCTTATAGAAAATGGCAAAATCAAGGTTTATTTTTTGTAATCCTGGGAATTACCGTAGATGCTTGAATCCGTGGATAAAGAATCCGTGGATAAGGAGGGCTGATAGTATTATATTTACTTACAATCTCCTCCCCCCTCCCAAACCAAGACTCTGGATGGCTAACAAATTAACAACAAATACGTTACAGATAAAACAGGCAAAGGATTATAATTAAAATGTTAAAGTTAAAAACAAATTAAAATATGCATTAAAAATAAAAAATAAAAGCAATTAAAAACCAGTATGGCTCCCTGTTAAAAATTATTTCAAACAAACATTTCCTGAAAATTTGGTAGAATAATGAAGGGCGAGTCTACATATAAGTGTATTATTTGAATTGCTGCAGATTTTTGCAAATTCATATCAATGTTAAATTGTTGTCATTTTTATGATCAAATTCACATCAATTCACTCTCTCTCTACCAAAAATGCACAGCCATGCAAATCCATATGATGGGCATCCTTGTGGATACTCTGATAAAAACCACCGTTTCTTTTTCTGCAGAGTTTGAGGAATGCCCCCCCCCCACACACACACACACAAAAAAGCCCCAAATCCTCCTAATCGTGTGTGTGGAGGGACTGCATTCCATTCAAATAAAATGAGGAGTATTTTAATCATGTAGATATACCCAAAGTCTTTCCCAGATAAGAGGAGGACAGAAGGAAGGGGCCTTTCTAGCCGCCCTAGGAAGTAAGTTCCAAAACCTTGGAGCATTCACTGGGAAGTTTTCTCTTGCATCCTCATTAGACAATCTCTCTTGCAAACTCAGAACCAAGAAAATGTTGTATGGTAGAATACAGTCCTTCACAAAGTTTGGGCCCTGCTGTATAGAACTTTATTGGTCAAAGTCAGTAGTTTGGATTCTGCCTAGAAGCAGGCTGGTAACAGTGGACCTTTTATACGAAGGAAATTGTACACTCCCTGAAATCAACTCGACAAGTCCAATTACACCTCTTTGGGCCGAGCTTAACTTTCTGGACACTCTTCACGACACAGTAAACCCTTTCCCCTGCTAAGAAATATAGAAATCCATAAATTATGGGCAAACTTTGCGCAGGTCAAGTTTGCCTAACCTGATAGAGCCACCACTTAGCTTTTCCTGCCCCTCACCTCACAGGAATGTAGTGACACAAAAACGTTTGTAAGCCATTTCCTTGGCTGCAAGCTAGTCTGGCAGCCATGAAAACCATGTAATTAAAATCCATGCTACTGTGACAGCATGCCTCTTAGAGAAATATTCCTGGCACTGATCCAAATGTTAATTAGCAAACAAATATCCATAGGCTATTAATTATTGTTGTGCAACACACCAGTTATATCACATTTATTATGGCTGAGAAAAGCAAGGGGGGGGAGAAGAGAGAAGAGGTTTAAGCTTTCTCTCTTGTGAAAATATCATTCATTTAGGGGTCAACAAACCCCAGAATTCCATAGCATTGAGCCATGGTAGATAAAGCGGTGTCAAACTGCATTAATTGTGCAGGGCAGATTCAACCATAAGTCATGTTGCTCTGGAATATCAGTATGCAAAGGGATTTTGTAACACCTTTGAGACTAACTGTGTGAAAAAAAAGTTGTAGCATAAGCTTTCGTAGACTTGCATCTGAGGTTTTGTGGAAGAGACTTCTTTTGTATACCAGCCTGAGACAGGACAGAGAAAGGCTGAATGGAGAGCTGCACAGGAAACAAGCCTTCTTTGTCAGGCACCCCATTTGGGGTTGCTCCTTCCAGAGGGGCCTCCCTCTTTCACTTTCCCAAGCCACCCTCCAGCCTCACCTTCCTTCCCCCAAATATAAACTTTGGGGCTCCAGGCTCCCTTTGGAATTTGGGCTGGCTAGCAGCAATTGTTGTTGTTGTGTGCCTTCAAGTTGTTTTGACTCATGATGACCCGAAGGAGAACCTATCATGGGGTTTTCTTGAAAAAGTTTCTTCAGAAGGGGTTTGCCATTGCCTTCCCCTGTGGCTGAGAGAGTGTGACTTGCCCAGTGGGGTTGCATGGCAAGCAGGATTTCATTTACTTTATGTGCAAAACTACCCAAAAGCAGCCGCTTCCCTTGCTTAGGATACTTTGGAAACATGCAGGAGTTGCTGTGTTGGCCATTTAGCAAATTCAAACAATTTGTTTGGTGGATTTTTGTTTGAATTTAGAATACTTTCTCTCCTCTCCCCCCCACCCCCACCCAGTAGACCAAATACCAAGAAATAGGCATTGGGGGCCCAAGAGGAAAAGGGGCAGTAGTCTGAAAAAGTTTGGGGCCCACTGCTCTAGAGAGAGCCTTTGGGAGCTCACTCTGTTCCTGCCAAATCGCCAGGCCATGGTGGCATGGGAGAAAGGCAATGTATAAATCCAATAAACAAAATATACAGTATAACCTCCTGTACTGGGTGGCGTAGTGGTTGGAGTGTTGGACTACGACTCTGGAGACCAGGGTTCGGATCCCTGCTTGGCCATGGAATCCCAATGGGTGACCTTGGTTAAGCCACACTCTCTCAGCCTCAAAGGATGATGGCAAGGGCAAAGTCCTCTCTGATGAAAGCCCTGTGATAGTAGGGTCACCTTAGAGTCGCCATAGGTCGGAAACGAATTGAAGGCCCACAACATCATCATTATCATTATATCAGATTACAATTTGCAAAGTAGTCGTTCATTAGGAAGGAGGGAAAGTCTCCCTATCTCCAAGAAATGTTGCCTTAATTCGGAAACAACAAGCAACAACAACAACATAGCCCTCTGCAGTCCTCCTCGCCACGTCCAGCTGTCCCACCTCCCGCTTGACACTCATGTTGCCTCCCCGCATGTAACCCATTCCCACAGTCTTCCTGCACCCCTTCTCCTCTTCTGCCCTGAGCAGGGCCACAAATGCTCTCTTCCTCCTCCATTAACCCAGGAACCCCAAGCCAGCCCCCCGAGTCTCGTCTCGCTTCCCTTCCCTTCCCAGTCCGCCATCCTGGTCTACTCACTCTGTCTCCGCCATTTTATCCCGCCCCTGACTCCCAGTCCCCGCCTTCCCCCCCCCCCCAGGCCCGCCTTGTTTTGGACTTCAACTCCCAGATACCCCACTCAGCTTGGCCAACAGCCAGGAGTTCTGGGAGCTGAAGTCCAGAACACATGGAAGATCCAACTTTGGGAACCACTCGCCTAGACCTAGAGGAAACCGTTCTTCCAGAAGGCAGGCGGCGCCTTTCAACCGCTGTTTACCCGCCTCAGCCAGAGTGACCAGAGGTCTAGACTAGAGTGACCACAGCGTCCTCCTTTTCCAGGACCTGTCCTCCATTGCACCCTTCTGTCCAGGAGGAATCCCAAACTGTCCTCCATTTTCATAAAGAAGCATGAATTTACCTTTATATGAGTTTTTGGCTTTTATCTTTTGTCCAGGAGGAATTCCAGCATGTCCTCCATTTTGAGCATGACCAAGAAGCATGGATTCACCTTTATATGAGTGTTTTTAGCTTTTATTTTCTGTCCAGTAGGAATTCCACACTGACCTCCTTTTTGAGCATGACCAAGAAGCATGCATTTATGTTTATATGAGTGTTTTTAGCTTTTATTTTCTGTCAAAGAGGAATTCCAAACTGTCTTCCTTTTTGAGCAGGACTAAGAAGCATGGATTTCTATTTCTACGAGTGTCTCTGGCTTTTATTGAGTCATGTCCTCCAATTTTTCCTTCAATGCCCTCCATTTTGTGGTGCCTTGTCCCTTCCTTTGTGGCGAGGACACCAAATGTCCCAACTGCAAAGCAGGACACGGTGCACCGTAAAATGTAGGACAGTCAAGAAAAATATATAGGACATTACAAAAGAAAAGCTCATATAAATGAAAATTCATGTTTCTTCGCCATGCTCAGAATGGAGGCAGTTTTGGGAATTCCTCCTGGACAGAAAACAAAAGCTAAAAACACTCATATAAATACAAATGCATGCTTCCCAGCCATGCTCAAGATGGAGGATGTTTTGGCAATTCCTCCTGGACAAGAAGGTTGAAATGGAGAACATGTCCTGGAAAAGGTGGACCTCTGGTCACCCTAGACCTCTAGTCACCCTGGCTGAGGCAGGTTGATAGTGGATGATAGGCACCAGCCAGCCAGCTGCCCGCCTGCCTTCTCTTGCCCATTTGTCTTCATTCGCCTTTCCCAAATATTAGTGCTTCTAATATTGGATAATATGGCCATGGCAAACCCTCTCTCCTCAGGGTTGCCACAAGTCAGAAAATACTTGAAGGCACGCAACAGCAAGCTACAGCACTTAAAGCGATGTCAAACTGAGTTACAATCAGCCCTCAGTATCCACAATTCAAGCATCCACAGCTTGAATATATATATGAATTCCAAAAACAAATCTTGTTTTTGCCATTTTGTATAAGGGACACCATTTCACTATGCCATTGTATTTAATGGGATTTGAGCATCCACAGATTTTGGTATCCACGGGGGATCCTGGTATCAAACCCCAGAGGATACCAAGGGCCCACTATATTACTACAGTGTAGATGAGTGGTTCCCAGTTTGGTCCTCCTGATGTTTTAGACTTCAACTCCCAAAAGTCTCAATCACCATAGCCAAAAGCTAAGAATCCTAGGAATTGAGGTCCAAAACACATGGAGGACCAAAGTTTGGACACCACTGGTGTAGAGGCACCCAGAGTTGGCATAAGACTGAAATGACCTGAAGGCACACAACAACAACAACAACAAACAGCAAGTGAAGACTTGCAACAGTATATTGCTTTCCTTTGTTCTTGGAGAACACTGACCCAGGATAGTGAACATGTCAGTGGGTGTTGCTTGTTACCTGGAATGTATGAACAGGAAATTGCTTTCTACATGGAAGAGTAGGTCGTAACTCTTAAATCCGTTCCTTATTTTCCAGCTTTGTATTTACACCTCAATGTTATGTACATTTTTTTAGAACTGGGGACACTTTCCATTAGACAATAGGTACAACTTTGGGAGAGGATACTTATGGTTGCCCTGCTTGTTTGTCCCATTACAGTGGATCCTTTTATCACTTACAAAAAATGCCCAAGTGTTGTTGCTGCTACTTGGCAATTTGGAATTTAAACAGAGCAGAATAAATGCCTAACTGGGTGAAATCAGAATGAAAGACAGGATGGGCACTACTATTGTGAAACAAATAGATGAGTGAATATGTTGGAAAATCACAGAATCACACTTGAAATGTTGGAGAACAGTTGTAAATGTGAGCTCTCAACAGAGAATGTCAGCATATTGCCAGTGAAGTAAATACATTTGGCTGTACACATTTGCAGATTTGATTATTTGCGCATTTGATTATTTGCAAGTGGCCCATGGAGTCACACTGGAGGACCTAAAGATTTCTAGAGAAAACACTTCACTGGGCATTTGTAGGTCCTCCAGTGCATTTCTGTGGTCAATGTCTGCCGGACTGTGGCCATAGAGTTGCTCTGGAGTCCTCTCAGATTAAAAAAAGTTTTTTTTAATTTGTTCATTTTCACGGGAGTCCTGCACCCCTAACCTCAGAGGGCCCACTGTACAGTTTCTGTACTTGGAATGAGGAGAGATATCATCATCCTGTTCTTTTTCCTGTCCAAACAGTGAAATGTCTTGCCCCAGCCCTGGCAGGAAAAAAATTGCTCTTGCACCAATATGTGGCCACAGACACTTTTTAAAAAGAAGGGAACATATGTTTAAGAATAAACAAAGTATGGAAAACAACATTAAAACCAAACAACAGCAATATTAAAAGGCTGTGAAATAACCTCATGGAACTAAAGTAATTGCCTGAATACTTTTTTTTCTTTATTTAATTGTATAGAAATCATTCAACCCATTGACGATGGGGGAAACCTCCATTTGAGAATAATGGTTTTCTTGCACCCAAGGTTTATAGTATGAGTGTTGACATCATTTCCATGTGTTTTCTTTTCAGATCCTCTCAGAGAAGTATGGTAAACAAATATCTGAAAGTGAAACTTTTCCCTTCTAATCAGCCTCTCTAAGGAAACACTCTACGTGCTGGAAATTATGCTGCCAAGAAGTAAATAAAATGGTAAACCTTAAAAGGTAGGTAAAGATAAAAGTATTCCCCGTTGACAAGGTTATGAAGTCGTGTCCAACCATAGGGGGCGGTGCTCATCTCCGTTACAGAACTGAAGAGCCAGCGTTGTCAGAAACTACTCTGTGATCGAGTGGCCAGCATGATTGCACAGAATTCTGTTTACCTTCCCACCAAAGTGGTACCTATTTATCTACTTGCATTTGCATGCTTTCGAACTGCTAGGTTGGCAGAAGCTGGGACTAGTGACAGGAGCTCACCCCATCATGCAGCACCGGGGCCTCGAACTGCCAACCTGCCGATCTTGCAATCAACAGAATCAGCATCTTAACCACTTGAGCCATCGCATCCCCAGTAAACCTTAACTGTAAATATATTCACAGAATGTTGTCAGACTGTTTTAATGCTATATTTTAAACCAATCAAAATAAACCATAACCACCAATTGAGGAATTAATATTCATGTAGGTTGCTTTTGGAAAGAAGCTTTCTTTTGTTTTCAACATATTTTCCCATTTCAAAGACCAAATGCTCAATATTTTTGGTTTATTGCTATAGCAGAAATGAGTAATGTAGCTATTGCTTTAATTGATTTAATTGGCGGAATTATCAAATAAAAGATACGTACCATTTTAGAAACATGTATTTCTTATGGACGCTTGCAGTTGCAAAGATTAAATATTTACTATTCTGTTTGCTGTTTTGAGCTGGTGTTTGTAGATTTTCTGCAGGATAAGAAAGTTTTTTTCCTAAGGTCATCTGACCTTTTCTGGTAAGGATAAGTGTTCCTGGACATCAGTCTTCCCTGAGGTTAGGCACTGTTACACATATGATAATTGCATCTCAGAAGCTTGTGCACATCTTGTGGATTAATTGGCCAGATTCTGGCATAGTTCATCATTTAAACACAGTGGTATCATGGTAGATCACATCTGTCTCAAAATCACTTCATATGTAACCACAAAAACACTGGAGCCAAAATCCTGTTGGGATACAAAGCTAGTGTATAAAGAGTTATGCAACCATTCACACTTTTTCAGAGGTTGCATAAGCATGGTCCTAGTATAGCTAGTCATTCTGCAAATGCATGCACTGCCTTCTCTTACTTTTGATTTGGTAGGTGAGGATCTAACAGATAGTTGCAGTACAGTAAGGCCTTGTTGCCCATTGTACAATTGATTGTGAAACTGGGGGATCCAGTTTTAATATGTTCGTTTAGGCCAGGGATTCCCAATTTTTTTGAAACTCAGAGCTCTTATTTCTATGGCGGAGCCTCTAAGAGGCCTACCCTATGTCTTACAAATTAATGGTGTTTAGGAGTATATATAAGAATATATTCTTATTCTTTAATTTCATTCAATTTTTATTTCTTACATTTTCCTGGAGCAGCCGTGGAGCATCTGGGAAGTGCACAAATAGCCCTAAAGATTCCTTGGAACACAGGTTGGGAACCCCTGGTTAGCTATATTAAAAGTGTACACAATGTTGGCTTGGTCTGCTTTCTACCTGTGTGATTCTCAACAATTTCAAAAATATATGTAGGAAAGAATGGTGTGCATGGAACCAAGGGCATACATTTCAGGGAAATCTTGTCCTCCTTGCTGAGTGCTTTGTATGTGGTAAGAAGCCAAAATATTCATTGTGCCCCAGTAACACTGCATGAATCACACCATGAGTAAGTGGTTGTTGTGTTTCTGTAAGTACATATGAATCTGCCATTGACATAGTTTTGTGAGATATGCACCCTTCTCTTTTAGAGAGCTCTGGTGCTATAACAAATACAGTTTCCAGAATTCCACAGCATTGAGGCATGGTAATTAAAGTAGTGTCAATCTGGGTTATTTTTGCAGTGCAGATGCAGCCCAGGAAGTTCTTTCTAATGTTCAGTTTAAAACATTTGAAAGAGCAAAGGTAGAGAAAGCCATTACATTAATGCATCACACTGATTCTTAATAATAAGCAACACTGGCAAATGGGTGGCAGGGCAGTTTCCATTTTATAGAAAAGCAAATTACAGGATAGGTGGCAGACATTGTTTCAGTTTGAGGGTTAAGGAGCTGGTTCTTTTGTGTTTGCTTTGCTTTATTGTGATTAAAACCCAGTGCAGTTGGTTTGGAACAGGTTTTAAGTAGGAACGATAGACATATAACCCAATCAGCAATTTGTTTTAAATCATAGGAGTTTATCACACGGGGGAAATCCCGTGCAGAAACGAGATTTAAAAGGTGGGGGGGAAACCCGCAAAAGTGGGCAGATTTTCATACACATTGAAGTTAAAATGGGGCTAAACTGAACGGAAAGTAGTCAGAAACTGCTTCTTTTTACTTTTGGGATTTTCCGAAAGTAAAAAGAAGCAGTTTCTGACTACTTTCCGTTTGGGTTAACCTCATTTTAACAGCGACATCGTCTGAAAATCTAACCTCTTTTGCGGGTTTTTTCTAATTTAAAGCCCCATTTTCGCACGGGATTTCCCCCGTGTGATAAACTCCATAGTCGGAACGAGACCTAAGATTATTTACTGAAATCCAGCTGAATTTATTTCCATATCACAGTTGATCCTTACAGCTGAATCATAGCTCTAATAAAACAAAACCACCCAAAAGAAAACACAATTCTGCCTGTGAATGGCTGTCCAGATATATTTGAGGGTGGTAGAGGAGTGACATATACAGTATGACAGAAAATGATGGCTTACCCTGTGCACATCTTGGTGGGTGCTGTATTGATTCCATGAGCTAAGATGCAGTCTGAGACAGTAATGGCAACAGAAGTATAGTAAAGAAGAATTAATAAATAGGATTGTATCCAAATACCAATTCTGGAGGTGGTGTGAGAAGAACAGAGAATTGCATGCACATGTTTGTTTCAGGTATGCCTTCTGAGGGTTTGAACTGCCAAAGAGGAAGTCCATTTCTTCACCAGCATAGTAGAATAGATCTTGAAGTTGTTTGCTGCCACACACTAGACTGTGTGTTCTTTGCAAAATAAGAAAACTCAGAAACTGTCTTAAAATTCCCATACAGGGATGGCTGTCTGCACATGCATGCCCCTGAACTTCTTAGTGCGTCTGCCACTGGTCCGACTGCCACGGCCATTTCTGAGGTCCGAACGAGGAGACCAGCAATGATCACATGGCTGGATGCCTCGTTCTGACCCCAGAGTGAATGACTGGCAACAACAACAGATGCATAGGGAAGCTCAGCAGGACACCTGTGCAGACAACTGTCCTGGCATGGAAATGGAGAGCTCCAGATCTTCTCAGAAGACCCAAAGTAAGAGGTAAGTTTTTCAAATTCATGTTAACAGTGTTATACCCCAATTCTGATGCTGAACATGCCAGACGTCCAAACTGTTTGCACCAGAACCAGGGTTTGGTCTATGCATTGACCAAACAGGGTGCTGCCAGCATGGGGTGGTGGTGGTGGATATGGGCCTTTTGGCCCATGCAGACAAGATCTTAGTCAATAAAGAATCACATGAAGTTGTTAGAGGAAGCTTGCGGTGCCTTATGCTCTTACAAAGGTACCGTATTTTCCGGCGTATAAGACGACTTTTTAACCAGGAAAATCTGGGGATAGAGTTGGGGGTCGTGTTATATGCTGGGTATAAGGAGGAGGGGGAGGAGGAAGATAGAAGTGTGAGGCAGGAAGGAGCCGGGGAGAGAAGGAAGAAGACCAGAAGGAATAGGAGGCCCTCCTTCTTCTCTCCATGCCTTCTTTTCCCCTCCTCCCACTTTTCCTCCTGTCATCGTGGGCTTCCTTCTTCTCCCCATTGCTTTCCCCCCATCTTTCCTCCTGTCCTCCTGTTCCTCCTCCTTCTCTCCAGCTTTCCCCCCACCCCTCCCACCTTTCCTCCTCGTCCTCCTTTTCCTCCTGGTCCAGGAGGACATGTGTAAGGTGGGGAGGAAGTCGGGGAGAGGTTTCTTCAGGTTTGTTCAGAAAGGCTTTGCCATGAGGCTGAGAGAATGTGACTTCCAAGACTGTTGTTGTGTGCCTTGAGACTGAGAGTGTGAGGCTGAGAGAGTGTGACTTCCAAGACTGTTGTTGCTATTGTTGTGTACCTTAAAGTCGTTTCTGACTTTTGGCAACTCAAATATGAACCTATCCTGGGGTTTCCTTGGGGTTTGTTCAGAAAGAGTTTTCCATTGCTTTCCCCTGAGGCTGAGAGAGTATGACTTCCAAAACTGTTGTTGTTGCTGTGCGCCTTCAAGTCATTTCCAACTGATGATGACACTAAGGCAAACCTATCATGAACCTATCATTTCTTGCCTATGGTTTTTTTTTCAGACAGGGTTTACCTTTGCCACCCTCTGAGGCTGAGAAAGTGTGACTTCTAAGGTTGTTGTTGTATGCCTTTGAGTCGTTTCCAATTTACAGCAACCCTAAGGCTGCCCTATCATGGTGTTTGCTTGGCAAGGTTTCTTTAGAGGGGAGTTTGCCATTGCCTTCTCCTGAGGCTAAGAGAGTGTGACTTGCCCAAGGTCACCCAGGGGGGTTCCATGGCTGAGCCAGGATTTGAACCCTGGTTTCCAGAGTCATACTCCGATACTCAGATAGGGTGACCAGATGTCTTCAATGCAAAGGAGGATGAGTCACTACAAAAAATGTAGGACATAAAAGGAAAAAAATGTAGAGAAAGCTAAAAACAATAATACAAATGTAAATCCATGCTTCTTAGCCATGCTCAAAATGGAGGGCGTTTTAATGGTCAAAATGGTGACTTTTAACGTTATCATGGGGCTTTCTTGGCATGTTTCTTTAAATTGGGGTTGCCATTACCATCCTCTGAGGCTGAGAGTGTGTGACATGCCCAGGGCCACTTCCTCGGCTACAGATTGTACATACCCCAGAATGCATCTCCTAGTATATTGGCAGTCCTTCCCCCCAACACTTTCTCATTTCCCCCCACCATCTCATAGCTGGGAGATGGAAATAATTTTTAAAGCAGCATTTAAATCTGGACTATTTTTAAAAAAATAAGGTCCAAAACACACTGCAGAAATAAATGCCAGGGAACATGGAATCTGTAGTTTGTTGCATTTATAAGTGACAGTTTTCCTGCTAAGTACCTGCATGTCATAAGCATTTGAATTAAAATTACCAGATTGAAATCAAATCTGATTTTTGAAAAAAAATATTTGGTGTGTGTTGGAAGAGGGGCCGTCTGATACAGTGAGCATATCCCAAACTCTATATTTTAACTGGAAAAGTTGGGGTCGTCTTATACGCCCAGTCGTCTTATACGCCGGAAAATGCGGTAATTTGAAACTGTATTCCTGCAGATATTAGTCTACAATTTAATTTATCCTTCACCATTGGTCATGTCAGCTGTGTGGAGCTGGTGGGAGTTTGGGTACTTTAAGTAAGCCATATAAAATAATGGGTAAGTTCTGAGTGTCTCTTTCCTTCTCCCCCCACACACAACACACAAACCTATAGTTGTGTGCAATGTACCAATTGTGCGGAAACTTTAATGCCACCAGTTAAACAACATGGGATGCTTGGCATGCATTTCACAGAGTGTAATACAGGTTTCTCTTTACACAGGTCACAAAATAAATAGGAACACAGGCTTGATCTTATTTAGTCCTGAGAAATGTGTATGATCCTGGGATAAGTAACAAAAGATAACAAAAAAAAGTTGTGCTAATTTTTCTTTAAAAGAAATTATATTGTAAATATGTTTAACATGTTTAAAATTGTTTTAAACCATACTTTTAATAATACTGTTATTTAATTCTCTTTTAACTTTTGGAATCAATATTTTTTATCTGTTCTTGTTTTTTAACTATTGTAAGCCACCCTGGTTCCCATTTTGGGAAAAAGACAGGGTATAAGTGCAACAGATAAATAAATAAATAAATAAATAAATAAATAAATGTTTCAAATTGTGTATCTGCAAGAATATCTGAAATGTTCATCTTTGAGGCTTCCAGGAGAGATCAGTTGTGCCTTGAGAATTCTGCTTCTAAGGTCACTTGTCTAACCGACCCTGGTTTTGTTCTGGAAGGCTCCTCCTCTACCTTCCCTCAACAGATTGTCACTTACTTTGAAAGATGAATTAACTTGACCTTTGCAAGCCTATTCAGCATTGTTTTCCACACCTTAGAGCATGAGAGGGAGGGATGCTTTCACTACCTTTCCCTGAATATTCTTTGCTTTTGGTTAAAAAAAGAGACTCTTCCTCCACACCTTTCTGAACAGGTAACTGAGCTACTACATGTATACATATTCATCTGATCAGCTGCTTAGAAACATGTTGGGTCCCTTCCCTTGGAGCCTGTGCGAAGGAAATAGTCCTAGAGAATTTTAAATGGTAGTCCAAAAAATGAGAGACGTTCTTATATATCTTTTTTCATTTGCCCATTTAATTAGCTTGCACTCCAGCCCCTTGCCTAGCCTCTGAAAACATTTTTTTAAACAAGATTCGGCTCCTCCACACCACCATCACCACCACGACCACATCTTTAAAAATTGTGTTTTTTGGTCTCTTGCCCCCAAAGAAAATGAACTTTCCATTCTTTTCTTTCCCCACCTTCTAAAGCAGTGGATCCCAACTTTTTTTTATGGCCCAAACCCCTAGGAAATATTTGATTCATATTCATATCTCCTACAAAACTAATAACACATTTGATGATGAAGAAGTCTAATTTCTTGTTTTTAAACCACAGATTGAACTACATACAATACTGCAGGTGAACAAATGAACTTTAAAAAACTAAGTTTTTACCTCAGTGCATAAAATGCCAACTTAAATTGAGCAATTAAAGCAATTCATTCAAAAAACAATTGTAAACTATTGTAAATTGTACAAACTCCTGTTCTAAAGTCAGTGCGTATCCTGGAAGTGGGAAACTGACAACAGTACTGGTCTCCTCCACTCTAGCTTGGACATCTTCACCTCTTCTTCCTCAATTCCATTTGCCTTCTTTCTTTCCTGGTCCTATTTATACAGATGATATTAACCTAAGGGCCAGGAATTACTTTTGGATGACAGATTCCCCATATAGGAAAACAGGAAGTTGTATTACACTTAATCATGCTCCCAACCCATTTATATTGTCCATAGCAGCTCTCCAAGATCTCAAATGGGGGGTTTCCCAGTTCACCTTGAAGATGTTGGCGGAATAAACCTGGGACCTTCTGTGCACAGATCAGGGGCTCTAGTAGTGAGATACCATGAATGATAAATATCCAAAAGCATAACAATCAGCAACAAAACACATCCTTTGTACATTGAAAGAACATAGATGTAGCAGTGGTGACCAAACAACAAAATCCAAACTCCATATTAGGGTAATAAGGCCTGCAAAATATTTTGCAAGCTTTCAGGGTCACAGGAAAATTCATCAGGCATCATCCTGCAACATTTCTGGAGTCACCTAAAAAAGATATTAGCAATAGCAATAGCAACTTCATTTATATACCACTTCATACTGCACTATACAGTCTCTAAGCAGTTTACAACTGTAAGCTAATTGCCCCCAACAAGCTGGGTACTCATTTTAGCAACCTTGGAAGGATGCAAGCCTGAGTCGAGCCTGAGCCTCGGCTGGTGTTGAACTTGCAACCTTGTGGTTTGTGAGTGAGTGGCTGCAGTACAGACATTTAACTGCTGTGCCACCAGGGCTCCATTACTCTAACGTAGAGGTCTGTGAATACCTTGGACAGCTGAAAAGACAAATAAACGAGTCCTAGAACAAATCAGGCTTGAACTGTCCCTAGAAGTCAAGATGACTGAGGCTATCATACTTCAGCCACATAATTAGAAAGCATAATTCACTAGGAAAGACAATAATGCTTGGTAAGGTAGAAGGCACAGAGGAAGGAAAAGTGGAAGACTGAATTACAGGTGGCTAGATTCAATTGAGGCCACAGTCCTAAGCCTACAGGACCTGAGCAGAGTTGCTGACGAGAGGGTGTCTGGGAGTTGGCTCATTCATAGGGTCACCATGGGTTGAGGTCAACAACAAAATGAGTTTGGACAATGAAACAATCCTGCTAATTTATTCTTGGAATGGAGGTTTTCCTAATTTAATTTGCAAAGGACTGATCAATCTTCCAAGGAGCTGACTTTCATTGGAAAATGCATGATAATTAGGTATGTGATAAAAAGTCACTTTGAGGAAGCAACCATACACTTTGGTTTTTAATAAGCTTTTCTGGAAGTGAATTGCTGAATCAAAACATATCTCTTTTTAAGATCTAAGTTACTTTGCATATTAATTTTATTATTTGTTTTTTGGACTTGGTACAAATATAGCCATCCATTTGACTTCAGTAGAGCCACTGAGTTCAATAGGACCTACTCAGGTAATTGTTATAGGATTGCAGTTTTAACCACCTGTTCCAAATAAATAAACCACCTGCTTCATATACACAAGGGGGCAAAATCGCCTTAGGAGAAAGTTCTATCTCACATTTTTTGCTTTTGACTTACATTTAGGAGCTTATTGCACAGATTGTAAAACCGGCTTACTTGATGTTATCAGAAGGCTTTAGCCACCAAATTTGCCACCCGGGTCCATCCCGGGTTCATTCCCACTTGCAGGGGCGCTCAGCGCACCTCTTTTCGAAGCTGGGAGTTTTCCGGCTTAAGGAAATGGCCGCCAGAGCACCCCTGGGACCGGAGATGGATCCGGGTGGCAGAATCGGTGGCTAAAGCCTTCTGATAACACCAGGATACCATACATTTTAAATTTTAAGCCGGCTCAGGTAAGCCGGTTTTATTACCTGTGTGATAAAGTCCTTACCCATGACCTAAATCATATTAAAATATTTTTATTTTTTCTTGATCTCATTTTGACCAATGAAAGAAAAATCTAAGATGTTGTTTTTAATAATTTAAAAGAAACACAATATCTTTTCTTTTGGCTTTTCAGAGGCTGACATATAACATTAAAAATGCAGACTTTGCTATAACATAGTAGAATGAACCAAGCTGTATTAAGGCACACTTATTCAATTTGTCTAGCATTAATTTTCAAGCTTTCCATTGCCTTTGTAGCTTGACCGTCATTGCAACCAGATTTTAAGTCCACTGTAACAGTCATAATAGCCATTTCAACAGCAGGGAAAAGGGTGATGATCAAAGATCAAATGCACATCATGTAGGAACATTGTTGAACATAAAAGGTGACAGCACACAGCTAACATTTCCAGCATCTTGGCAAGAGTACAACCTACAAGAGATAAGTCATATAAAATTGGTTTTTCAACAAGGTTGACATGTTGGAGAGAGTAAAGATAAAGAAAGGGCCGCAGCATCAAATCATCAGCTTACATCACTGACTGTAGAGGCAGAATACACAATTTGAGTTGCATTGACTTATTTTATCATTTATGAAAGATTACTAGATAGTCCATTGGGAAGACTAAAGTTCTTTATTTGTCTGCAGCCTAAGTGTTTTCTCCTGCACATCAGCTTAACCTTTACTGCTCATGCAGACTGTATTTAATCTGGTATTCTGAATCTTTTTCTTTTAAAACATTTTAGATTTCTTTATTTATTATGTTTCCAGCCTGCCTGATTTTAAGAAAACACTCAAGGTTGCAAGCAGAAATAGAAAATGCAAAACAATTGTTAAAATGTAACCCAACCATCAGTGTATTAAAACAACAATTAACTTAATAGTTTACTTAGGGGGGTTGCAGACTGCCAGAAATAGTGTGAATTCAGTCCACTTTTAGGGTTAGGGTTAGTGCTAGGGAATCATGGGAACTGTTATTTTTCTGAGACATTGAGCCTTCTCTGTCAGACAACTCTGATGCCACAAAAAAATACAGTTCCCATGGTTCCCTAACTCTAACCCTAACCCTAAAAGTGGACTGAATTCACACTATTTCTGGCAGTCTGCAACCCCCCTCAGTTCAAAACTAAGTCTCACTACATTTGATGGGTTTAATCTGCTAGTAAGTGTATTTAAACCCTGTGATAGGGTTGCCTTAGAGTCACCATAACACCATCATAATTTGGGTGTTATTGGATTTCTTATAAATGGGTCCAACACGGCTACTCCTAGATATTTTTGGAAGTCAAGATACTGCATTTTAGCCGCTGCAGGGGAATCCTTAAGAGAGAGCCAGTACACTGAGACTTTGCTATTTGAGGCTTCTGCCTCCAACAAAGGTAAAACAATTTTTTCTAATATTTAGACTAGATTGGCATGCTTTAACCCTACACCACCAAAAGTTTTCCTGATGCAAAATACGAAGGCTTCTTCAGAAATTCAGTGTTCTCCACCTACAAAGAAGCCTGAAGCTTCACACAGGAAGGAGACATCTTGGATTCCAAAGAAAGCATCTTTTTTTAATTGCAAATTGACATTAAATTCCGTTACCAGTGACCACATGGCCAAAGGAAGAGGTGCTATCCTGCCTGCAAATTGCCCTCCCTACCATCTAAAACTAAGACCAGAAACAACGGAATGCAAGCCTATGGACGTTATCACAAGTGGGCCAGTTTCGTTGTTAAAGAGATAATAAAGTGGAAATGAAGCATCCCAAAAAGAAAGCGAAAATAGAGCTTAATTACACAAAAGCTTTTCACATGTAATTACAGTAATAATGGAATTAAGTTAAAAGCGAAAAAAGACGTTTTTAACTTTCATACACAAGTGAAAAGAACCCGTACATGTACTGGAAATAGGTGTGTTTCCTGACCAGACTCCTCCTTTTTCCAGGGCGGGTCCTGCATGTCAGACTGTCCTACATTTGGGGTCATGTCCTCCTGCACAGGTCCTAACCCCCTTCTGTTGGGGTTAGGACCCCCCAAGAGAGCAGAGGAGGAGGAGGCTGGAAAGGCAAGGCAAGGAAAGCCAAGGCAAGGGAGGGATTGAGAGGGGCAAACTGGAGGTATCTCTCATGCCCCCCCCCATAAGCCTTTCCCCTTTGTAGGACCTGCAGGGCTGAACTTCATGGTGAGATGGATCTCCAAGTTGCTCCACAAGCACACCCCACACTTGCACCCACATCCACCCACAGCTGCTGCGAGGGAAGCCTTCTTTCCCCCCCTTTTCCCTCCATCCCAAATGCCAAACTTCTCCTCCGTCCCAAACTTTTTTCTCCTGGGCTGCCTTCCCTTCCCTTCCCTTCCGTGGCACTGAGAAGGAGCCCAAAACTCTCCCTCCCTGGAGGCCCCTCCTCCTCCTCCTCTTGGCCCTCCTCCAGGTTTTAAAAGAGAATTGTCCGCACGTATTTGCTTTTCACATTACAGTAAATGCGAAATTACTGTAATTTTGCCAATGCATTCCTCTAAACTCCCGAAATTAAAAAGATCTTGGATAATACCAGTTTCTGTCCAGTTTCTGACCAGTTTCTGTGCTACGTGGTGTGAAATCGTGAGGCTCAAATTCAGGTTTTGTTTGGGATTTGTGTGGATTAACCAACAGATTTCCCCCGTGTGATAATGTCCTATGACTAACATCTTCAGGTTTTTTTTCTCCTGTGCCTAATGAAGAAGCCAGTGTGGTTTTCAAAAGCTTGCAACATGTAATTGTGCATTTTGGTTGGTCCAATAAAGGTATCATTGTTTGGATGTTACTGGATTTCTTGTAAATGGGTCCAACACGGCTATCCCTGGATATTTTTGATCAGATGATGTTCCTGAATGAAACTCTTATTATTTGGAAGGCCTTTGCCATAACAGTCTTTGGAATACTAGTGGATTCAACTAGTGGAAGGGCACCAAAACAGAATTGTGATCAAGTAAAGCATTTTACGAAACTGTTCCTTTCTCTGGAACTTGATGAAGGACAACTAATAAACATGAATGTGTCTGCTCTGACCCTTGTGTGTCCTACCATGGTGTTAAGTATTAATAATTTCTTTACCTAAGGAAGCCTGCTTACCCATTCCTTAATAGAGGTAGCAGGGGGTCAACTTTTTTATTTCAAAATGAGTCCACCAAAGAAATGAAGCAGCTTTCCTCCCTGCCTCACCTGCCAGTATCCATTGCACTATCACAACTGGGATGCAAAGAAACACCTTAAAGAAGGAGAAGGAGGGATGGATGGTTTTCACTCCCTTTCCCCACACATTTGTTGTGATATAAAAAGTAGACTCTTCATCACCCAGACCTTCCCCAACAGGCAACTGAGATAATACATGCTTAATGAACATACATTCATCTTTTACATGGCCATTTTGGCTCAAACATGAAGGGAGAAGGGAAGGAGAGGGAAGAATTATGATATTCCATGTTAGAGCAGTGATCATTTTAAGCCAATATTGCCAATAAGATTGGCAGTGGCAGCAGCTCTGGAAGAAGCCTTGCTTTGCCCTGTGTGGAGAAGCCAGGAATTGAATTTGGGCATGCAAAGCAGGCACTACAATTAAAGTCACTTTTCCTTCTAGCAATGAGTTATCTGTTTTGGTAACAAAATGGCAATGTGTATCAAACATATCTGATAACTTCAACCATTTTTGGAAACAATGAAGTTCTTGGGATCTCTCCCTGTATAGGGAAAAATGGAATGACTTTTGCATGTCCCCTGCATGTCCCCCACTGTTGGCACATTTTACATCTGTATTTAAACTGCTGTGGTTCACAGGGTCTGGCATACTAATACCCATTCTGTTAGTGAAAGGGTGGCCAATTTTTGGACTGTAACTTCCATTATCCCTCCCCATTGGATGAATGGGAATTGCAGTCTGCCAACATCTAGAGGGCATGTGTTCTCCACCTTTCTATTATTGGGTCTTGGTGGTGGTGCTATAACAGTTTTTGAAAGAAAGAAAAAATCAGCAAAGTGTGGAACACAAAAAAACAAAACAAAACAAAAATGCTCAGACCCTAATGTGGGCTTCCAAAGTCTAACTTCCTAGGTTCAGCTGTGTCATGGCTGGAATTCAATTTTAATTAATCAGATCTGATTAACGGAAGCAAGGTTGGCAGAACTAGCAGAAAGAGAAGAACATATGGGGGAGGGGGGGGTTTGAGCTTGGATAACTGCTGTCTCTTGCAATGGGATTTTCCACAAGAGACCCTCCTGGTGGCCTGTATCTTTTGTTTCAGGTGGGCGGTAGGGGCGGGGGGAAACTTCTTTTTGTTTATACACAGAAATAAATTGCAAGCAGCATTAAGAAAAAGATAGATGGTGGCAGTGTAGGATTTTCTGTAAGAATGAAACATATTAATATGGTATATTTAATTCTTATGAAATTCAAGAACTTTAAAACTATTTTTTATCTAAAAATCCCTACCAGGTTTCTGCTTGGGAGCAATCACAAATTAATAAATGGAGATAAATGTAGGGTTATAGGCAAATGTCATGTCATAGATTTACCTACCAACAAGACACTGGCAAGGTTTAGGTCAGGGGTTAATGAAAGACATCCAAAGGTCATTTGGTGATTATATGAGAGCATGAGTTTAATAGGGTACTGAGACGACAGACATTGACAGAAGATTTATACCAGAGGTGATGACACTACTAGGGATACTGCTGATAAAAAGAGCCCCAATATTGGACTGAACAGAATGATGAATGGCACAGACGTCTATTCACACTTCTCATTATAAGCTCTTTCACTCTTGGTGGCACTTAGCTGCATTTATTTACTATGGTTTGAAGGTGCAGGGCAATAGCCCAGTATATCTAATGTGTTTAAATGGAGACTTGCCATAAAAAAATGAAACAAGAGATAAGATTAGGGCATTGAATAATTGCACAGCTTTCCTGCAGAGATTATATTCACTAGCGCTAACATTATTTTTTTTCCCAACCCTAATGTTCTGAGTGTAAGGAGGGCTCAAGTGAATTAATTTTCTACGGCAGAAGGTCAAAGGAAAATAAACTGATAAGCATTATGCCGGCTATAGAATATGACTTCACAATATTCCCTCACCCTCAATTGTCAGATAGTGACGACAAGATAATATGGTAAAAATATATAAGCATATATTTCACTGAACCGTATGAGCGGATTTGTTTGCCCTTGATGCGGTTTGTTTTCTTTGTGTACATTGGCAACGGAGAAGATCAAAGAAAGGAGTCTGCTCAAAATGTCAAAGAAAAAATATGTAATAATAGCAATACTAATAAATCTGAGAACTGATTGGGAGGAGGGATTTTGCTTCCTGATGAATAACCCTCAGTGCCCCAAGAAACTCCTTTTCAAGTTATGTATTTATCAAACTGCTGGAGTGTGTCATCTGAATAAGACTTTTCAGTTTTGTAGAAAAAGCAACTCTAGTAAGAGTCAGAAGTGTTGCCAATGGCTTATGTTCACCCCTCCCAAAAATTTTACTTACTTCATTTATTTAGCAAATTAGATTCCTATATCACTGGCGGTTGAAGTAACACTACTCTATGTGTGATGCTCAGTAAAGACAATAAATTAAAACTCTTAAATTTTGGAAGCTGACTCAGTGATACTTAGGGCCTAAGCAGACTGCCAGAAATAGTGCACATTAAATTGAGGCACTACCCTGGCTCAGTGCTAGGGAATCATGGGAACTGTAATTTATTGTGGCACCAGAGCTCTCTCACAGAGAAGGCTCAATGTCCCAGAAAAAAATACAGTTCCCATGATTCCCTAGCACTGAGCCAGGGTAGTGCCTCAATTTAATGTGCACTATTTCTGGCAGTCTGCTTAGGCCTTTAGTTAGATAGATACTTAGTTAGTCAAGGTCCATTTATTTCAGTGGGTTTAGTCTAGTCTGAGTATGGGGGGTTGCAGACTGCCAGAAATAGTGCAAATTGAGTCCACTTTTAGGGTTAGGGTTAGTGCTAGGGAATCATGGGAACTGTATTTTATTGTGGCACCAGAGCTCTCTGACAGAGAAGGCTCAATGTCTCAGGAAAAAACCAATTTCTATTATTCCCTAGCACTAACCCTAACCCTAAAAGTGGACTCAATTTGCACTATTTCTGGCAGTCTGCAACCCCCCTAAGTCTGGATCCATGCCTAAGTGACATTTTCAGAATGAAAATTATCCTATGCCTGTTCAACCCTGATATCAAAAGGCTGGGCATCCTACGCAGCTAAGATTGCACTTTGGCAAAGGGTCAAAGAAAAGAGAATCTGACAATTATGAATACCTCCCCCCCTTAGGCTGAAAATAGATAATAGCGGATGATTCCCAACCCTGAAAGCTGAAGCAGGCACGGTTGAACAGAGTCGTCCATGGCTCATAGTCTTCTCCCATAAACAGACTTGGCAAGACATTGTTGTGTTTTAAACCCTGCAAAACCTATTTGACAATTTGAGGCTGTCACAGGATAAAGAAATGAATAAACTGCACAGCGTAATCTATGGCAGTGATAGCGAACCTTTTAGGGGCTGAGTGCCCAAACTAAAAGGCCTTCTGGCACTGGGTGTTACCTGGTGCCAGAGGTGGGACTTCCACTCCCTGGGGGCTGGACTTCTGGGGTGAGACTTCTTCCCCCCACCCCCCTGGGCTCTCAGATGTCTCCAGATAGGCAGCTGAAAACCGAGGAGGGTTGGGAAGGAGGTGGAACAGGTGTATGCCTCTTCCTCCTCCTCCCCACCTTCTGGGGAAAATGGCTTTGCTATTTGGCATGCGTGTCACAGGTTCACCATCACAGATCTATGGTATTCTGCTATACTGTTTTTAATTGTCTTTGTTTAAAATAAGACTGTGTATTCCTTCATAAAACACGTTTGATACACAGGTAACATGGTAGAAAACATATGCTTGGCTGATGCTAACAAAACTGTGTTATACCATCACATACCTATTTGTATGTCTAATACCTCCTGCTCTTAAGCTTTCTGTGGTCCCAGGCAGTGGTTTTTCCCCATATCATTTGGTATCTTTTTCTCTGGTTATTTCAGGGTTTGAAACTGGGGCTTTCTGTTTTCAAAGCACATGCCCTACCTCTGAACCATGGCAGTTCCCCAAATTATAACCTGCTTCCTGTATGTCAGGGATACTTGCCTACCCTATCTGCAAAAGCAAACAGGGTAAACAGTAGTCTGAATATGAAAATGTCACACTGGTAAGGGAAAGATCCATCATCTAATTTCCCTTACATGCTCCTGATTTCATATTCATTGATGAAGCTACTAAAGGATTTTGGTAGACATTGCTAGACACTGTCATACATAATAAAGCATTGCCTGCTTGTTAGTGTTGGTGTTATGAAAGTTTCACTAGACCAGGGGTAGGCAACCTTTCCCCATTAAGGGCCAAGGGACTTCAGCTCCCAGAAGCCTCAGCCATGTTGGCCAATAGTCCCATGTTGGCCAATAGCTCCTGGGATTCTGGAAGCTGAAGTCCCTCGGCCCTTAAAGGGGAAAGGTTGCCTACCCCTGCACTAGACAATGGAGTGACTCAATAGATCAAACCAGGCATTTGGTTTCCCTAACCAGGAAGGACTATAAAGGCTGCCAGGTCAGGATATGAGGTTTTGTCTGGGTAAAAACCTCCAGGTCTGTCTCCTGGTTTGTATTTCTTGGCTTCTGATTCCTGGTCTCCAGCACTGCCCATAATGCCTATAATGAAGATTGACAGTTGATTAACATTTTAGCTCTTAGCCAATTAAACTGCTTAGTAACTGACTGATGATGTTGCAATATATCAATACAGGTGATATTCTGAGGATATTTTAATTAAGAGTTCTCTCAACTAGCACACAAGAACAATTAATTGTTGGGCAAATCATCTCAGCTGCAATGGCTGAATCATAAATGTATGCAAGTTGTTTGCAAGGATGATACCAAATTTGATGACTCAAGTTTAAAGCTGATTTAAAAATACACATTGTTAAACCTGCCATCAGCAACTTGTACATAGGCTATACTAATACTTTATTTCTAAAATTGATTAAAGGATGCAAATTTACATGGTTTGGAAACCCCTTACCCCAGCACCACCACCACCACCACCACCACTGTGCTCCTTCCCTCCTCACCACCCAGTGTTCTTCCTATGCCTTTATCAACCCATCTACTAAGTATTCCTCTACCTTCTTCCACCCCGTCCTCATCCTCTTTCTCTATAATAGACCAAAGTGTACTTTTTTCTCTTCCTATCCATCCAAATTCTCTCTCCAAATTCCCACCACCTTGTTCTTTCCTTTTTTCACCATTCTCTCTGTTCATTCTTTTTTTCTGCCACACCAGATAGTTCTCTTTTATACTCTCAACTTTTTGAAAAGTCCTGGGACCCTACAGAAATTACAGTCAATATATTATATTCCTTATTGTGTTTCTGGCCCACATGGAGCCCAGAAGCTCTCTGTAGAAATGAAAAAGTTAGGCAGGTTCCTAGCAGTCTCCTATATTAACGTAGACTAGTTTTAGCATAGAATGGGCCTTTCACTTCTTGGAAATTTCTTCTGTTTCTCCTCTGAAAGATCTACCAATTTTTCTAGCCTTGTGTTCCTTGTGTAATCAATCAGTGTTAAGGAGGTACTAATTAGTGATAGGAAGCTGCCTTATACGTAGTAGGATCGTTGGTTCACCTAGTCTAGTACTATCTCTTTTGACTCAGCCTGGAATACTCTCTATCACTTGGTACCTGGCCTTCAACTAGGGTGCCAGGAATTGAAAAGCATGTGCTGAGGTCTGGCTCCTTCCATCAGCTTTCTGCATGTGCTCAAAAATACTTCATATGTTTGAAAATTAATCATTGGCATTTAAATGCATCTCCAAAGCTAAAATGGACTTCAAAGTATGCCCAAATCTCACCAACTGATTGATGTTTTCAGTCTGCCTACACATATTTTAAGTAAATGCAGAGCTTATGATTTTTGAAATATCAGAAAGAATTCAGCCCAAGCATAATTGGCCTTCACTTATACAAAATGGCAGTGGTGGCAGCTGTCTCTGTAACAGATACTTGCCACAACGGGTGCCAACAATGCTGCACCAAAATTTGAGCTTTTCTAAGGGAGGCGTTTCCAGCTTCAATCGAGAGAGCTGGATAATTTATAGGTTAACATTTTCTTTTTATGTGAATAGCATTTTTTCTCATTTATAGTTAATTAGGTTAAGCATGCATGGGGAGCGAGGGAGGAAAGGCTTTCAGATAGGATCTAAATGATTAGTAATTTGAATAAAGTAAAAGAAACCTCAAAAAGATGTAGCTCTTGCATATATTAAATATGTTCTGTAACTAGCATGGGCATCAGATAGGAATTTTAAAAGGCTCCATGTTAATTATAGTACTCACACAAGATACATGGCACATTTTATTGATTTTGCTCATTCATTATTTTTTTTTAAAGCATGGAATAATTAGACTTTACTAGAACAGTGAATGATATTTCTCTATATATCTTTGGATGATACCGTCCGTGTATATTTCCAGTCCAGAGAATATAATTGAAATATACAGGATAACTACAGGGGTGGCCATATTGAGATTTTAAGGGGGAATTTCACCCAGATTTTGAACTTTATTCTTGGGCTGATATAATCCCTTAAATATTTATTAGCTAATGTACATTGCTGCCTCAAGATGCTGTGGTGCTGCTTAAAGCTGACTGTCCTTCCTCCATTCCATGCACAAAAGTCAATGAACTGGGATGGCAGTTCTGTCTTACTTTAACCCTGGAAATGCAAGAACATCTTCTACTACAACTGGGAACAGCAGGCTAGCTTAGAGTAGGCCATGCTTATCCCTTCTCCCAGAATTTGCCACCTGAGCCAGTTTCCTAATGGTAGGGCTGACCTCTGTACTATGGTAGCAAGTAACTATTCAGATGTTATTGAACTGCAATTCTTGTGATCCCTAATCTCTTTCAGTGCAAGCCAGGCTTAATGGAGCTGCAGTTGGACATCTTCTGAAAAATCCAGCAGTCCCTTGACCTGCTGTATCAATGCCACCCAGCTATTTATGAATTTTGTAAGTTCATTAAAGCAAGAGTGGAACCATGCTATGCAGAAGATGGCTCTGTGGGGGAGCTTGAAGACAGACAAAAGCAGAATTAGGTTACTAAAAGAGAAAAATCCCAACTTCACATATGAACTCAGGGGATATGAGCTGACAGCCAATCACCAGGGGATCTGAGGCTCATGCCTGATATCTATGAAAAGATCAGCCCATTGTTTTATTGTTTGAATATTGTGAATTTGTTTATGTATTTAATAACAATTATACAAACAGTCAATACAAATATAACTATAAGCCTTGGGGAATTACACATTGAGCTTTGCATGACTGTAATCCCACTTGGGATGGTAGCAGTAACTGGGTTCAGGAGTTATCACTCAGACCATATTAGTTAATGTGGTCAGGACCAAGGTGTCCTTCCAAAGGATACCTTGATGAGCTGGTGGTCCAATATTGTTCGTATTGTTGTTGATGTAGTCAATAACAACTGACTAGTCTTCAAAAAAATTGTGTGGTTTCTTTTGTCCATTGCAAAATCTGAAGGTATAGGAAAGTTTTTCTAATAACCATGTGTCCCAAACTTGTTTCTACCAATTGTTTACGTGTACATTCCCTGTTTTCCAACATTTCACCAACATTCCAACATTGGTTCTAGCTGCCGAAATGAGGAATGTAGTAAGCTTACAATGTTTCAGGAGGCTATTATATACTATAAATCAACAACAGTAGAAGACCTGGACAAAATCTTACAGTTTGGTTTACAAGATCAGAAATTTGTGTTAATACAATATTCCAGAAGTCTCTAACTTTGGGACAATCCAACCATGTGTATAAAGGAGCTGTGGGTCTCACAGCCCCTCCAACATTTAGGGGAGGCATCTTTTGTCATTTGTGATAGTCTCACAGGTGCTAAATACCATTTGTGTATTACTTTCAGGGTTCCCGCCTTTGTCAATGCTGATCTTGATTTATATGGAGGGGAAGTCCAGATATGTGTCCATGTGGTTTCAGACATCAAAAAATATTGAACTGGCACTGCAGGAGTATGGCCATGTAAACCCCTTTCCTGTTGTTATTTTATCCATTTGTGTCTTTTGAAAATGTCCTCCAATGCTCCTTTGCCCCACTCTGTAATCTCTCTCCTGAACTCTTCCACCATCCCATTACAGCCAACCAGTCCACAAGAGCTGCCATCCTTCTCAAAATGGAGGCTGCTATGTTGATGCAGCTGTGCTGAACTCCATCAAAATTGCGTGTCGGTAGGAGGGAGGGGAGAATCTGCTTAATTATTTTCCTCTGAGTTCCTCAATTGCTATCTGTCAGAAGCAATATACAACCTGAATACCCCTTAATCACTTCATTCACTTACCAAAGGACCCCTCTATTGCTCTGGTGTTCCAGCCAATGATGCCTTCACAACTGCTCAGAAAAAGAAAACCCCTAACTTGTGCTCCAGCATATTCCAGCAGTACTACACAAATAGTGTACAACTATTAGTGTACACCATTTCCAACCCCAATGTGCTTTCTTTTTTCTCCTGCTTTTCACAAGAGATGTTATGTAACCTAATCTTTATTATCCATCAATTGCACCCTGTAACATTTACTCCTCTCCCTGTGCCACCAGATGTTGCTCTGTACCCTGGCTCTATTAACCCCTCTTTTCTCTGTCCTTCTCTGTCTTTATGTAGTTTCATCCCTCTCATCTATTTCTGTCCTACCCTTCCTCATGAAGTCTAGCAGCAAAAACATACAAGGCTACTGGCATCATAAGGAAGCTCAGGCATAGGTGCACTATACAACTGACCAGCTTAAAATCTGACACCAGATGCACTATACACTTCACTCACTTCCACATCTCACAGATGAAAACTGGGACACATGTTGGCAAGTCACATCAGAGCATGGGCAAGATGGAAAAATTATTAATAAGGAACAACGCAACCTAGGAGAGGCTACCACAGTTTGCTTTTGCCTGAGACTACTGGGAAGAGCAACACTCCATCCCCTTCCTCTCTTCTTTATACTGCTGAATTAACTGAATGCAAATCACTGCACTTTGAACTCAGTTTGCAGCAACTGAAGTAAGCTAAGGATAAAGGGAGAGAGTAGGAAGAAAGAGAAAATGGGACTTTTTAAAAACAGCTGAAAAAGTGAGGTGATAGAGTTTAATCAGGATGGTCCCTGCCAAATTAGGACAGTTGGATGGTATGATATTCTGATTTTGAGAAAAGAAGGCTCCAAGGTGATGTATTGATGCACTGGGTGACTTTGGGTGAGTCACACTCTCTCAGCCTCAGATGAAGGCAAAGGCCAAAACCACTCTGAATAAAGTTTAGGGTTGCTGTAACTCTGAAACATCTTGAAGGCAGGCAACAAGAACAAACAGTACTCTCCCCCTGCAGTCTTCCCTTGTTTTTTCTGCAGTTTTGTCCAGCTTTTTCCTTAATGTAGAAAATTAGTTAATGAAAAAAGCTGGGATAGCTGCACAGTGTCTTATAGCAGCCCTCCATCTACAAATGCCCACAGAAAGTGTGTGTAAGAGAGAGTCCCGTTTATCAGTATAAAAAATTGTCAGATTCATTTTGAAGACCTAAGTACATCACTGCTGAAGTATCAAATTTATTTTTAAAATTACTTCCTCTTCAAATTTATTTTAAAATTACTTCAGGACACCTTGAAGCCTCAAAGCATTGTAAGCAGCAGAATTATATAGGAAAAAGGAGAGATAGGCTCAACTAAATTTTAACAGGGACTTCCAACTGCTATACAACAGTGTAAAAAAGTTTTCCTTTCTACACAGAATCTTCCTCCTTCCTTCCCTCCCTAAAGCCCATTAAAGTAGAGGATCATCTTTAAAATATATATATATATATATATAAAGCTTCTTCTTTCTCAACTTGTTCAGCAAGTTGTGTGAACAGCTTGCAGACACCAATGATGCAGGAGGGTCATGGCCTGTCCCTTACCCCTCCTATTCTCTCCTTGCCCATTCCCTTTCTCCTTTGGGGAGGCATCTAGCAGAACAGCAGCTGATCTCTCTTCCTCCTCCTCTCTGTCCAATCCCATTTTTTCTCCAAATTTAATTTTAATTGAATGTGCTGCTAGGGATGCCTTAAATTGACTCTTTTCCTTTAAATTTCCTAGGGGATTTTGCCCCAAGATCTCTATCCTAGTGATAACTTATTCTGGCAAATGCACCCGTGTTTATTGTATAGCTTGGGAGGGGACCCACAGAGATAGAGAGAGAGCATGTGCTTCTCTGAACATTGCCATTGTTGATGCCTTGGAAATTACTCAACTGTGAAGGGTTTCAGTGTCTGTCATTTTCCTCATTAAGGCAATGGGGGCATGGGGGGGGGGGGGGAGGAAAGGGAGGAGGAGAAAGAAATATACCTATGACCCTGTCTTCAAGTCCTCATTAAAGCCTAGCCATCCAGAGGGCTAATTTCCTGTTTTAAAGATATTGGCATAAAAAATGTCAGTTCACTAGGGAAACCTTGAATAGAGGGAAGCTTCCATGTCACAAAACCAGCCTCTGCTTATTGCATCCAAATAGCATTGTTTGTTCACATTTGCCTGACGCCTGCAATTATCTCTCTCAGGAAAGGCTGAGAGCGGGCAAGAAGAATGCAAAGGAAGACATATAGTCTTTCTCATTTTTTACCCCAAACCGATTCAGACTTAGATATCGACAGCAAAAAGTTGGCAGTAATTTGGGGCTGGATGAAAGACAGAGGTTTGCCATCACAGGGGGATACTGTCCAGGAAAACACTGGCATAGTTTGCTCGGTGGCATTCTCTTAACAGCGTTTAGATGTGAAACCAGCGATGTAGTTAGGAGTAGGCAAAATTAGGGCACTGCCCCCATTAAGATTTCTGCCCCCAAATAGGAGTCAAGAGTTTAAGCATCCAAAGAAAAAAGGCAAGCAAAGTTTCTCAGGGAAAGTGAACACAACTAATAGAAGAGTGATAGGTTCCATCTGCATTGCAAAAATAATGCTGTTTGACACCTCTTTAACTGTCATGGCTAAATGTGATGGAATTCTAGGGGTTGGAGTTTTGTAAGATATTTGGCCTTCTCTATCAGAGAGGTCTAGTGCCACAACAAACTATACACTGCAGGATTCCATAGCACTGAGCCATGGCAATTAAAGTGGTGTCAAACTACATTATTTCTGCAGTACAGATGCAACCATAGGTGGGCTGTGCATGAAGCTCCTCACGGCACAATGGTGAACACAGGGCCTTTGCAGACTGCCAGAAATAGTGCAAACTGAGTCCACTTTAACTGCCCTGACTCAGTGCTAGGGAATCATGGGAACTGTAATTTATTGTGGCACCAGAGCTCTCTGACAGAGAAGGCTCAATGTCTCAGAAAAATATACAATTTCCATGATTCCCTAGCACTGAGCCAGGGCAGTTAAAGTGGACTCAATTTGCACTATTTCTAGCAGTCTGCAAAGGCCCACAGTCACCTACTCATTGAGGGCTGAGCAACTGTAGTGGGTCTGGGAGATTGTCTCCCTTGGGAACCTCTGGGGGTTGCAATGATTGCCAAAAAGCACACACACACACCCATGAAAGAAACATTCTCTCTCTCATTCAAACTAACCATGTGATTTCGGTCACTCCCCTTTGGGACTAACAGACATTCTCTAAAAGATTTTCTACTGAACTGTTGGTACTTTCTATCTTCCTCTTCTCTCAACTTTATTTGGAAAGATGGTGAGATAAGATTACTTCTCTACCTGAACTATTCACTAGCTAGATTAGGATATAGCTTCTATTTAAATGTAGATTAAAACCATTAGTAAACTTTGGTTTGAACTACAAACTACTTGTGTTTGTTGTTTTTGGAGTCAGTTCTTAGGGAAGCATGCTCCAGCTTCAAACAAAGCATGCCAGAACCTTAGGAGGTTCCCTGGCTTAACATTTTAAAACAGGGTTCTGAAGGATGTCTCATCCTCGGAGGACAAATCTTTTGCACTGCAGCACAAATGCCTGGATTTGGCTGCAGGGTTCAAACTTCAGAGTTGGAGTGGAGAAATTATCAGGATAGTTAGACAAGAACACATTTCTGCTACTCTGCTAATTTAAAGCTAGATCCTAACAGGCTTGGCTTTGACATTTTTGATATATTTTGTTTCCTTCACCAAAGGCTGAAGGAAACTTAAATTATCCCACAGTTTTCTTGGCAAGTTTTGTTCGGATAAGGTTTGCCATTGCCTCCCACTGAGGCTGACTTGCCCAAGGTCACCCAGTGGGTTTCATGGCTGAGCTGGGAACTAAACCCTGATCCCAGAGTGATAGTCCAACACTCAAACCATTATGCCACGCTGGCTCTCTACATACCTAAGTGCCTTGTAAAGTTCACTGTCAAAGTCACCTTGCTGCATCACAGGATGCTACAGAGAGCTTTTACAGCCACAAAAGCCAAGGCTCATCTATATTTTTCAAAGATCTTCCTGCCTAGCCAGTGCCTGAATTAGCTTACTCTAGAATCAAGAAGTAAAACTTCGGGCCTTTACAGACTTCCAGAAATAATGCAGCTTGAGTCCACTTTAACTGCCCTTGCTCAGTGCAAGGGAATCATGGGAACTGTAGTTTTTTCTGGGACATTGAGCCTTCTCTGTCAGAGAGCTCTAGTGCCACAATAAACTACAGTTCGCATGATTCCCTAGCACTGAGTCAGGGCAGTTAAAGTGGACTCAAGCTGCATTATTTCTGGCAGTCTGCAAAGGCCCTTATACAATAGAAAAACCCAGTGTCCTTGGGTAGGTAATTCTTCCACTTGACTATTCAGCTTCAGAGTTTAGTTTTCTCGGAGACTGTCTAATCAGACTTACTGAGATTCAATGGGAGTCCTAAATGTATTTGGATTGGGCCTTAGGTGTGTACATGTTGGGCCTATCTTGTGACCAAATACAAGATATTTTGCTGCCTGAGACAAAGGTAAAAATAACATCTCGCCTGCCACCTGCCCTGCATTTCCCATATAGAAGTGAACTGGAATGGTAGTTAAATTTGACCTGGACCTCATTCCCACTATGATTTAAAGCAAATTGCAGATCAAGTTATATAACCATTATTCCCACTTGAAACTGGTTCCGATCCTACTGAGCTTGATTGCAATCGCAATGAAGCAAAGCAAATGCAAAAAACCCGCTGTTTTCTGACACTAGTTCTTTGGTAGTTCTTTTGAGAAGAATCAATTCTGAAGCATGTTCAACAAGTGAAAATGGCGGATCTGAATTGGATCATACTGGAAGGCAGAGGACTGTTTACCAACCTGACTCCGGGGGAAGCAGATGGGCGGCCGTGGGCCGCCCCGGGAAGCTGCGCCACTGGGCCGAGGGATCCCCACACCTCGGCCCCGCGGGGCAGCTTTGCTGCCCCAGGAAGGATAAAATAGTGCTCCTTCCACAAGTCACCGAAGGTGTGCCACAAAAGGCTGGCGGCGCACCTTCGGCAACTCTTCCGCCGCAGTGTGTGTGGCCACTGCGGCGGGAAGGCATCGTCGGAGCGGCGGCCGTGCGGAAGGGCTGGTGCTCCGACGATGCCTTCAGGAAGGGGTTGGGGCACCCACCATGCGGCTGCCCCTCCCCTTCCTTGCCCCCAAAATGGAGCTTTGCGCTGTCTGCTTCCCCTTTCAGTTTTTGAGAGATCTGCCATTCCCACTCCCATGCTGCCTTTGTGCTTATGTGACCTATGGGCGCCATATATATATATATATATATATATATATACCGAATTACCAAATATATGATCTGTTGTTTTTGCAACTAGTTGGCAGCACACTGGGCAATTGGGCCAATGGCAGCTCAGTGAGAAAAGTAGTTGCAAAACAATGAATCAAATCATCTATCAATTTTTTAAATTGCTCAAACAGGAAATGGTGTACATTTGAGCCATCTGCTAAAGTCGTTTCGTGCTGGTCCCATCCTTACCGTGTTGCTGCTTGCATCACCGAAGACACGTAGATGATTGACATGCATTTTGAAGTGGCACAAACTAGAGGAAACGACAATCGTACCAAAAAAAAGAAGCAATTACAAGGGAATAATGAAAAGATCCACTTTCATGGTGGGAACAATGGATCTTTTGGAATCGATTCACTGGTTTGGAATCACAAACCAGTTTAAATAACTGGGAATGAATCCCTGAATATTGGTGACAGGATTAATATCTTTGAGAGCAGCAGGGTAGGTTAGCAGCTGGAGGAGACTCCCTAGAATATACAGACAGAAGAGAGTGGTCAGGGGTTTTCTACACTGCCTAGCATCTTACTGCCTGAAATAGATATTTCATTCCAGCTATAGAGAAAAATTAAACCTTTAAGGTTTATTAAGGGAGTCTGTTAGTAGGCTGAACTGCAGTTTATGGCAAATGCAGTGTGTAGTAGAGCCTGGTATGCATAGCTAGCAGATAAGCCAGCCTTATATGGGACTCTTAACTACATAGAAGCAGCAACTGAGCAATCAAAAGTTCTGACAGTCATACAAATTCACCAATACACAGCAAGAACTCTTTTCAAACTCTTCATGCCATACCAAGATCCAAAACACACTGCAGAAATTATCCAGTTTGAGATTGCTTTAACTGCCTTGATTCAATGCTAGGGAATGCTGGGAACTGTAGTTTTGTGAGACATTTAGCTTTCTCTGTAAGAAACTGGTGACACAATAAATTACAATTTCCAGAATTCTGTAGCACTGAGCCAGGGCAGCTAAAGCGATCTTGAACTGGATTATTTCTGCAGTGTGTTTTGGAACTCAGAACCAGAGATGGAAGAGACCCCAAGGGCCACGCAGTCCAACCCCCTGCCATGCAGGAATAATAATAATAATAATAATAATAATAATAATAATAATAATAAATTTATTTTCATCCTGCCCCTCTGCAGACACAACCAGGGTGGCTTACAACATTAAAAGTACAATACAAATGCAATACAAATCCCACAAACCCATCCACCCCTTAATACAGAATTAAATGATAAAAGAATTTAAAACATACTTAAAATAAGTCAAAGAACACCAAGCAACAATAACAATAACTGTGGCAGAGGCCATCCAGCCTCCGTTTAAAAACCTTCAAGAAAGGAGACCCACTCCAAGGCAACGTGTTCCACTGTCAACCATCAGAAAGTTCTTCCTAATGTTGAGGTGGAATCTCTTTTCCTGTAGTTTGAATCCATTGCTCTGGGTCCTATTATCTTGTTCTTTGACTCTCATACTGTTTTATCAGCAGAATATGTCAGGATGTTTCAGCATATTACCCAAAATGTTTTGTACTCATCTCATGTACTGAAGTCTCTAAAAGCTTACAATCAGAGTCCAGGCAGCAGGCAGTCAAACATAGGACAAGGCACCTGTATGGCTTTCTCCCAAGGAAGAGGATGGTTGTCAGCCATGGTGAACCAAGGCATGTGCTGGGTTATATATAGTCCTTCCGGGTCTCGCAGGTGCTCCCTATCAGCAGAATACTTCTTATTTAAACACTGAGAGCACCAACATCTTTATCTTTCCTAGTGACTCTCCATGGAGGTGGGTTTCAGTAAGTCTGGGCCTTTGCAGACTGCCAGAAATAGTGCAAATTGAGTCCACTTTAACTACCTTGACTCAGTGCTAAGGAATCATGGAAACTGTAGTTTATTGTGGCATCAGAGCTCTCTGACAGAGAAGGCTCAATGTCTCAGAAAAAAATACAATTCCCATGATTCCCTACCACTGAGCCAGGGCAGTTAAAGTGACCTCAATTTGCACTATTTCTAGCAGTCTGCAAAGGCCCTCTGTCTCTTTATCTGAGGCTGGTGGCTGGAAGGAACTCTGCTCCTGTGGCTGCTAGGAACTCTGTTCCGGTGCTGGCTTCAGAGTTTCTTCCTGGGGCTGCTGCAGTTGTGACTGTAGCCCTGGCATGTCTCTTGGGCTCTCAAACTCTCCATCAGAGCTTTAAGACTCCAGGACCCTGGAGGCAGGGCCTGACATCATCCACTGTTAGGTTCTCAGTCTGTGGTTCAAGGGTATACTTAGTGCTTGTATACACAATTAAAATACTCCTAATTCCAGTTAATTAGAATATGATCTAGCCACATGCAATTCTTAGGGATTTGGGCTTTTTGCAGTGGGAGCGGGGATTGTTTAAACTTTGGAGTAAAAGGTTTTGCTGTTTTTACCAGAGTATCTATGAGGATGCACATTAGTGAACATGTGGCTATTTGTTTGCTTCACATGGATTTTAATTGCTGTGCAATTTTGGCAGAGTGGAGGGAGAATAGATGTGAATAGAATATGAATATGAGCAGAATAGTGAAGATAATTAAATGTGGATGCTGACTAGCTCATAGGTTCCTAGATATACAGGAGGATGTTCACACACTGACCATAAGCTTGTCATCCAAAATTTTATGTGTGTGTGTGTGTGTGTGTGTGTGTATATATATATATATATATATATATATATATATATCATTGGTATAAACAGAGCACATGTTTTTTATGTGAAAGTCTCCACTGAGAGCCAGTGTGATATAGTGGTCTGCATGACTACAACTCTGGAGACCGGGGTTTGATTCCCAGCTTGGCCATGAAACCCATTGGATGACCTTGGGCAAGTCACACTCTCTCCACCTCAGGGGAAGGCAAAAGAGATTAGTTCAGAGGATGGCGATCTCACCAGGGCTATTGACACAATCGCTCCCAAGCGTCCTTTCCAGCCCATTCCAAATCGTAGGCCCTGGTACACAGAAGAGCTTAGGAGGATGAAATGGGTTGGACAACGATTAGAGTGCAAATGGCGAAAAACTCGTCTCTCATCCAACAGAACTTACCTGAGGAAGCATCTTGATTCCTATAGGGAGGCTTTACGTGCAGCGCAGAAATCCTTCTGTTCTGCACGTATTGCATCTGCAGAGTCTCGCCCGGCAGAGCTGTTTAGGGTGGTGGGGGAGCTGACAAGGGTTTCACCTGTGCCAAATCCCCTGATTAACCCAACGACAGCCTGCTGTGAGGCATTTAATATCCACTTTGCAGATAAAATCTTTCGGATAAGAGCCGACTTGGACGCCAGTGTTTTGGCAGAATCCGTAGACGAGGTATCCAGCAACTCCACTGAAGGTAATTTACTGGATCAACTACATTCTGTGAGTACCGATGACATGGACAAGCTACTTGGAAGAATAAGGAAGATGACTTGCCCCCTCGATCCATGTCCATCATGGCTGGTTGTCCGGGGGGGACGCATTGAGAGTGTTCCTTCGGGATACGATCAACGCGTCTTTTAGGGATGGTTTGTTACCATCTTGTTTAAAGGAGGCGGAAGTTAGACAGCTCCTGAAAAAACCTTCCCTAGACCCTCTGGACAGAAATAACTATAGACCAGTCTCCTTGCTACCTTTTTTAAGCAAGGTGATCGAGAGGGCAGATGCTTCCCAACTCTAGGCAGTCTTGGATGAAACCGATTATCTCAATCCGTTTCAATCCGGCTTCAGGACAAGATATGGAGTGGAGACGGCCATGGTCGCTCTGACCAATGACCTCTTCTTGGGCATCGACAGGGGTAGTGTGACCCTGTTGGTGCTCTTGGATCTCTCAGCGGCCTTTGACACAATAGATCATGCCATCCTCTTGGATCACCTGAGAGAGTTAGGAATTGGAGGCACTGCTCTGCAGTGGTTCCGTTCCTTCCTCTCAGGCAGATCCCAGAGGGTGAGGCTCGGAGACAGTTGCTCTTCCAAAACAGAGCTTAATTGCAGCATCCCTCAGGGTGCCATCCTGTCCCCGATGTTATTTAACATTTATATGAAGCCGCTGGGTGAGATCATTCGGAGGCATGGAGCACGGTGTCTTCAGTATGCTGACGACACCCAGATATATCTCTCCATGACCAGATCATCGACTCAGACTTAAGATGGCATCTCCCCTCTCAATGACTGTCTCAGAGCGGTAATGGATTGGATGAGGAAAAACAGATTGAAGTTGAATCCAGACAAAACGGAGGTACTTACGGTCACAGGCCCGAAACCAGATTTGGGAATACAGTCTCCAGTCCTAGATGGACTCACACTCTCCTCTAAGGACTGTGTTCGCAGCTTGGGGGTGCTCCTTGATTCGTCGCTTCACATGACTAATCGGGTGAATGCGACAGTGAGGAGTGCCTGTTATAAGCTTCAGCTGATACGCCAACTGCGCCCTTATCTGGACATGAGGGACCTGGAAACTGTGGTACATGCTCTGGTAACCTCACGTCTGGATTACTGCAATGCACTCTACATGGGGCTACCCTTGTGCCTAACCCGGAAACTGCAACTGGTACAGAACATGGCAGCCAGATTAACTACGGGAACATCTAGGAGGGAGCACATAACACCAGTGCTTAAATCCCTCCACTGGCTGCCAATTAGTTTCCGGGCACAGTACAAGGTGTTGGTGTTAACCTTTAAAGCCCTACATGGCTTGGGTCCATCTTATCTTAGGGACCGCCTCTCCCCGTATGATCCCCCCCACGCCCTCCGGTCCTCTGAGAGGAATCTATTACAGCCAATAAAAACTAGGCTGTCTCAGACCTCCCAGAGGGCCTTCTCTGCGACCGCTCCCAGACTGTGGAATGGCCTGCCGGACGAGATCCGTCTTATTACTACTCTTGCTGCTTTTAAAAAAGCAGTAAAGACGGATCTCTTCCGGCAGGCCTTCCAGGAATAACCCTCCGGCTTGAGGGGATGGTTCTACCTGTCCCTTTCCTGGGGCCCGCTTCATTGCTGTTTTTGTTTTGTTGTGTTTTATTATATTGTATTATGTTTTAATTTTCAATGGTTTAATCCTGTTTTAAGGGGTGGGAGGGTTGGATATGGGATAAGGAATGTTTTTAAATCTGTATGTTTTACAATGCTGTAACCATCCTCGATTGCTGTGCAGAGGGGCGGGCTATAAATAATAATTATTATTATTATTATTATTATTATTATTATTATTATTATTATTATGGCAAACATCCTCTGAACAAATCCTGCCAAGAAAACCCCATTATAGGTTCACCTTAAGGTCTCCATAAGTTGGAAATTACTTGAAGGCACACAACACACACATACGCTCCATTGTTAAGTGTTTATCACGTCTATAAAAAATGGATGTTGAGTAACAGAAACAGGAAAGACCTCTCCCTGAGAGCTTAGAGATCTTAAAGAGCTGTTCCTTTCACAGGAGAGAGCACCAGCCTAGAGACAGACCAATGATCTGATGCAAAATTGTACAATTTCAAAGTTCAGTGTTTTTCAGAACAATAAGCTGTTCTAAACGGTGGGCTCTATGTAAAGAATACTGAGCTTCCCTAAAGAGAAATTGTTCTGCATACTGGGTGAGGGTGTGCGTATATGTGTGTGTGTGCGGTTTATAGGTGTGCACACATTATGTGATTTTCGTTTTTAATGCACTTCCCTTTGGGATTCCCCCCCCCCCCATTCCTAATTTTTATTCATAAGAAGGGAGGAGGAGGAAAAACAGCCCCTGCACAATGCAGGCACTGAATCTTCATGAGAATCTGTAGGGCAATTTTTAGTTGCCACATCTGACTTGCAGTGTTTATGATCCATTTTTGTTCTGCCACATAAACGTTCCCCCATTAGCATTTGCGTAAAGCACTGGAGACAGAATGTGGCTGATTAGGTTCAGAGCAGATGTGCTTTCCCTAGAGAGGAGAGGACGATAAATCTTATGGCTCTTTCTGTTATTTAAAGTAGTTATTAGATCCAAAATTAAATTGGAGAATCAAATACTTGACTTGCTCTGCATATACTCTGTCTAATCCTTGCTACACATGATTCTTCTAATTATCTGCATTTACACATTCAAAGGCAATTAGCCCTGAAATTGGTAGAAGTGTAAGGACCCTGTTTCTTCCTTAGTTTCAGATGGAATTTAATGAACAGAAGTCTAGCACACAACAAAATGGCTCTTAAGAGTACTGCTGGATATACCCTTATTTAGTAGGATGTCTCTGTGACAGAAAAGTGACATGCTATGCAATCATTTGTATAGCCGGGAATACATCAGTTGTATGCTAAAATACAGTATAAAGATAAGGGTAGCTTGTAGACCTTGCTTCTGATTATTCCCTATGGATTACTGTTTCTGCCTGTATGAAGAAGTTTGTTATGACTATCAATTGATTTTCTCTATGTAACACCACCATTGCTAAATTGCAAAACAAGCACTCACTGTTTAAAGGAAACTTTGCTGCATAGGGGAAACTATCATGTAGTGCAACCAAGGCAGATTTCACTATGCAGTGGCTATGCATATGCATCGGGCCTATTATCTGGCTCTAAGGGGAGGATCCTGGTACTGGACAACGACTGAATGTAACCAAGAAAAATTGTAGTCCAAGTTTTTGAATGTTCTTTTGCTGGATCTCTTTTGCATAACCTTGCATAAATTTATAGGAATAAATCCTTGCCTAAATCCAATTGCTAGTGTTGGCTACAATAGGCCCATTGAATTAATAAAAATTTGATAAGTCAACACTTATGCAAGTTGCACTCATTTAATTGATCTACTCTAGCTGGGACTAACAATTAGACTTGGGGCACAGTCTTTCAGAACTCAATAGGTAAAGTTCATTTTAAAAGTTATCATTCAGGGTTATAATCTCAGTGTCAAGGCTGATTGTTCAGATTCAAACTCTGTCTCTGTAGTCAACAGGAAATGAATCCATTACTTCAGATTAGTCCAGTGTAAGCATTTAAATATGGCAAGGTTTCTAAAATATTTGCCAATGAGCCATGGTTAATTTTCAGAGATTATAAAGAACCATGCATTCAGCCTTTTATGTTGGAATAGTGTTCCTTTAAAGTATTGTAAAATATTTTGTGTGGCTAGAATTGCTAAGTCATAGTACTTGGCATGATGCAAAGGCTTGCAATAGAGATAGCATCATGCTAAGTAGCACCAGGTGACAACCATTAGGCAACTCTATATATAAATGGACCAAGACTCAGGACACGTGTGGGCTGATGATAGTGGGGTCGGTTGGATTGAAGCTGTATTACAACACATGGTGTAAGTTGATGGGAGTCATGAGGAGTGTTTGTACATATTTGTATAGACTGCAGCTACTGATAAAGAACCTCCAAGGACACAACAAATGTCTGTGAGTTTATTCAAGTGTGATCAGTGCATTGCCAATACTTAAACTGAACTGGTGCTTCTGTACTCTGCTACAGTTGAGCTACTTCTGAGAGCATATACCTCAGATAGTGCTGTATGTTGGCATCTCTAGTAGCAGGACAGAAGAGAGCCAACATTTTAAGCATCCAAATACATCTTGCCTATGGGAACAAAGTGAAAAATTGGGGACAGATATTGTGAGAGAATAGTTTTTAAATCAAAGTAAAGAGGTTATAGGCAAGAAAGACCACTGTTGAAATTTTTGATGTGTGGTCATTTTGTTATCAACACAATAAGGTAAGATTTATCAACAGCGGTAAAATAATGCTGAGAGATAGAACAATCCTCCCACTTGGGGTCCCAAGCAAGGTAAGTTCCAGGTGATAACAGTGAGATGAGCATGGGCCATCTCAAATACAGTGCCTTTGAGGTTAGAATATGGCCATTTTTATGGCCTCAATTTAGTTATCAAACATTCTTTTGCCACTGATTCTGTCCTGCTTCTTAGGAAGACAGGTGTTGGTGCAAATCTCACATCATGACTGTTGGCCTTTGTTTACAATCAAGTTCTGTGCAAACAAAGAAACCTATTTAGATTTAGGATTTGTTGCATCTACTTCTGCTTCTTCATGTATAACTACTTGAGGATCCTAATGTAGTGGATATACAAAGGCAGTGAATCAATGAAGGCTATCATAGACCAAAGGGGTGTCACTACCAGATTGATCTGGGCAGATCCACAATCATACAACAAATCATAGTCAAAGGTCCAAGATATAAAATGAAGAAAAGCAACAAAACTAGAAAGAATCTAGGTACAGGCTGAATAAGGAAATATTCTAGAAACCTTTATGCAGATGTGGAAGGTACATATATAAACAGCATCAGTAGTAAGGAACAGGAAAGTGACAAATATCAGATCTTAGAATAATAACAGCAGTGAGTATTTATAGACCACCTGCACATATGTTGGTTTTGATATTACAATTATGTTTTGATGCTACATCTGAACCTTTCTAGAACTTTCCAAGTATGTTGGCATTTTTCTTTTTAAAACTGATAGAAAGATTAGCTTGTTAGCATGCATAATCTACACAGTACCTTCCACAATTATTAAAGTAAATAACATTAACAGCAAGGCATGAAGATGTTCTATAAAACATGTCTTGAATGGAGTTTCAACTAATGTGTATATAACCTGCTTTATAGAACCATAGCTTTGGTAGACTAAGTAGTTAATTGTTATTGATTGGCTCTGCCCACTGTTCCAATATCCATCATTATTGAAATCATCTCCATTCCCCTCATTAAGCATGCATCTGTTTCCATGGGAATGGATTTCTAAATAAGAAATGCCATTTAAATCTTATTGGCTTTCCTGGTTGTATAGGCACTCTGCAGTGTGGTTGCCCAATCTGTCATTGTTAATCAACTCTCATCTCTTAACACTGGCTGGAGTTATCAATGAGGTGAGGATTAATATTCTGGGCGAAACAGATGATAAATCATTTGTACATAATTAGTGTACAGCAAGGTTACAGCTGACATGAATTTTTATCTTAATTATGATAGAAATTTGTTCCATTAATTTAATTTAGTTTGCATGAGTGGTTCAACACCTAACAAAGTTAATCTTACACCTGTCATTACAACAGTAAGGAAAGTCTCATTCTCAAGCTGCAAGCAGAGGTAACTCCAACACAGAGGCATTTGGATTGTTTGGCTCTGAAAATTTGTGGACATTCTCTCTCTCTCTCTCTCTCTATCTCTCTCTTTTTTTTTTTTTTTAAAGGCAATATCCAGAGATTTATAATAATAAGAAAAAAACATTTTTAATATGTTCTGTACAGAGCAAAGGTGAGAATTGTGTGGCCTTCCAGATGTTATTAAACTGTGATTCCCAGCAGCCGTAGCCAGCCTAACCAATGGTAAGGAATGCTGGGATCTTTAGTACAACAACATATGGAGGGCCCACCATTTCCACACCTGGTCTAAAAAGTGCTCTCCTCTCCTGTTCCCAAATGGCCCAATGTTTTCATTGTAAATCATGCAAACAGATACAAAATAATCCCAGTACTGTGGATGCTTGGAGGTGCATTGAGACTGCTGAGTTTGTAAATGTTATTCTATGGCTACATTTCCCAGAGTGCTTCCTGGGGGATTCTGGAAAATGTAGTCCAAAAAACAACAACAAACCACTTCTAAGCTCTCTACTGTGTAAATAATGTGATTTACTTATTTATTTTTACTGAGGGTAACTTTACAGTAGCAGCTTAGGCTAAGAAAGCTGGGTGTGCTGATCCTGATCTTATGCAGTCTAAAGCAAACTATTACTGCCATAAGAAATGTCCATGCAAGAAAAGAGCTATAATTGAGTGTGTCTGGGGCAAGTAGAGCCGTCTCCTATAAGGCCTTCCTCATTTACTTTTATAGGCAGGGAAGCACCAGTGCATGAACACTAGAGTATCCTTGGAAGCCTTAGGGATGGGCAGCATAGATAGTTTTATGAAATGTCAAACCTACATAAGGTGTGGGTCCTAAACATTCCTGGTCTCCACTCCCTTTCTTCCTTATTCAGAAATGTATACCAGTTCAAAAAATGTTTGACAGCACAGCATGTATTTTTAATGAACAAATTTTCTTTCTACATATTTAATCTGATGGACAGTTGACATGGAATGATGCATAACCTTTTTAATTATTATTATTTAGGATGCTGAATGGAGAAAGACTTCCTAAGCAACCTTTCTTGTATGGGGAAAATAATTCATAACTTGATCATCTTCACAAATAGTAATTATTCAACCATTCCCACAGGGTTTGGCATACCAAATGAACCTAAATCCTGTACTAATTATCCAAGCAATTATGAAGCTGGATAAATCATATGTGATGGATAGATAAGGTGGCACTGTTTGGCTTATAAGATGGGATGTTATTTATTGATTTTACTAATAATTAACCAAGAAGATATATGGTCTATTCATAGCATTTCTTGAAAAATTGTTTACCTTTTAGAGGCCTTGACTGCAGTTGCTTCTGTTGGCAAATTTGATTGTGTGTGGTGTTTAAAGGAAGCTAACATAGCGGTGTTATTGACACCTAATGAAATGAGACTGAACAATGGCACAGCACAATTGAACAATGCTCCAAAATTCTCTGATAGCACAAGCCCAATATATATTTGCAATATTCATCAAAAGCTCTTTCACATTTGGTAGTGTAAAGATAATCCCAGAGAAAGTAGCTTTAATTGAACAGTAACTCAGATTAATGTTTTGTGATATTAGTTCACAATTATTACTCCCGGATAGGGTCAAGAAGTATATAGTCGGCTATTCACAAAGAAATGACTGATTCAAAAACAAAGACTTCTAATGGAATTCAATAGTGCTTTTTCAGTCATTCCACTTGGCATCTCTATTACCTGAAATGATTCACAGTCCATTATGGGAGCTTCCATGCTAATAGAATGTCTATCTTCTGTAATACAGACACATCAGGGCACTAACGGAGAACCTGTCACAATGAATTTCATCTAGATTTCACTTCATCTCTTCATGGACTGTAAAATTTGCTCTTGTACAATGCCTAAATTTACTGTGGGTAATTGAGAGAGATCTATAGATGCAATGCTTAGTATCGAAAGAGAAAAGCTTTTTTTTTTAATGTATGTCTTTTTGTCTGTGCATGAGTTTCAAAGACTAGTATTCAATTGCTAAAATTTTAGTTGGAAGAAAATATTCTACACTGCTCTTTTTTGGTTATGATATTTTGAGGAAGCTTCCATTTCCCCCCCCTTTGCATTGAAAAGTAAAAATATCTTATTCTTTAAAGTGTCTTATTTTATTAATGGTAAAGGTACAGCAGACTATTCAGACATCTCAGAACTAAAAATCAAGCATGCACATTCATTGACTCCAGTTTCATTACCTGTTCAGAGTCTTATGGATCATGTCATGTAGATGGATGATTTTGCATTTACATTGGGTTCAAATGGGAATTCACAAACAAACTCTTATATCCTGATAGTTCTTTCAAGAAAACAGGGAGCCCATTTTGGAATTTGTTAAAAGATTGATGCTGCAGATTCTCCACTCTGGATAAAATCTTTACCATCAATACCAAACCTGTCACTAAACAACAATGAAAATTGCATTTAATAAATGGCTACTGGTCTTTTTCCCCCCCCTAATGAATGCTGGATTCACAACTCCCAACTACATATGCAACTCTTCAGCCTTCCCTCTCCTTTACTTACTTTATTTCTTCCCATTGGAAGCTAAAGAGAATTACCAGCTGCCCTTAGCCATCCCAGATGTCGGGATCTGTTAGCCAATTAGAACAGTGCTATATTCTATAGCCTTCCCCCCCACCCCAAGCCACAAACTGAATAATAGCATCATGCTCCATTGGCAGTGAAGTGCCCTCAGCCTTTACATTAGGAGAAAATCAGAATGGTATGACTGCAGTTCATTACTGAAATAGGTAACTGATGAACTGAAAAGACAAAGGGCATTGTTAAATGAAATGTCATTATTAGAGCTATTCATGTTTAACAAATGTACTGTAAGTTAATTCAGTGGTGTTTTCTATAAAGTTCTCGGCTGAATGTTTCACTTTCCTACTTTATTCACATAACTCAACATATTTTTAAACATTTATTTAGGGAAACCACATCTTCAGTTTTAAAACTGAAGGCTCATACACACAAACTTTTTTTTTCTTTTTTGTGGATCGAGGCTGTCATATATAGGATGACATGACACTGGCACCAGAGTTTTCCTCATAAGCTTTAGGAGGATATATGTGACATAAGGCATTTGAGGATTGGAAGCCAGCCAAAGCAATTTAAAGCATGGTTTGTAGACTGTTAGAGCCTCCTGTGTTGGTTGGTTGTTTTTTAACTGAGTTTATAAATTTATAAACAGATAAACATTAAAATATTTTTGACGAGGTATACAGTAAATTCTCAAAAGCAAGTTTGGTGTAGTTATTTGGGTTTTGGACAAGGAAGGACTTGAGACCAGGGAAACCCACTGGGTGACCTTAGGCAAGTCACATTCTCTCAGCCTTAGAGGAAGGCAATGGTAAACCCCCGCTGAACGTTTCTTGCCAAGAAAAACCCATGCTAGGATCACCTTAGGTAGGGTCACCATAAGTTGGAAGTGACTTGAAGGCACACAGCAACAACATACAGTATATTAAAGCAACCAAGTAAAAGTATTGCAGTAAAAATAATGCATACTAATAAAATGGTGCCTAGAATTAATCAGTAAGGAAATTCTTAGCCAAAAGTATTCAGCAAACAATCAGACTGCAAACAATGAAATCAAAGTAGTTTAGGCACATAGGTGATCTCATTCATTCAGATGAATATTTGATTAAACGGGAGTCAATGCAGGGTGGTGGGGATGTGGACCTCTAGCACCCCAGTACAATAGAACAAATGGCAAGAGATTACAGGACTAGTAATCCCAAAGCATGCAGAGAACCAGTCACCTACTGTTGAAATATGTACACTAAAGACCCTACTCCTTGTGGCCCCCAAGTAGATCTCTGACACATTTGTAACTATCTCAATTTTCAGAAGACCTCAGGGGTCAAGCAGGAGGCATTATCTTTAAGCTTTTTACAAGTACAGTGGGCCCTTGGTATCCACAAGGGTTTGGTTCTAGGACCTCTCCATGGATACCAAAATCTGTGGATGCTCAAGTCCTGTTATATACAATGGTGTAGTAAAATTGTGTCTCTTATATAAAATGGCAAGATCAAGTTTTGCTCTTTGGAATTTATATCTTTTTTTAAAAAATTCAAGCCATGGATGGTTCAGTCTGTAGGTGCAGAATCCATGGATACAGAGGGCTAACTGTACACTGTGCTTGTACATTTAAAACAATCCCAGCAAAAGACAGGGATCCAGTGTAGAGCCTTCTGAAAAAGTATTACACACTGATATGATGCAGGCAAATTCTGCAAAAGCTATAACTTCTGGACAAAGTTTAAGTACAACTTCATAGAAATCGATTGCAGTAATCTGATCATGGTACTACCAACACATGTGGCAATATGGCCAGCTATTCCTGTCTTGCAGTAGCCATAGCTGGCATACCAAGCAAAAGAAGGTAGGGGAAAGGACAGTAAAATACTTGGATCTCCAGCAACAGAAATGGATCTGGGAGAACCCTCAAACTATGTACTTGCTCTTTTAAGAGGAACAGAATCTCATCTAGAACAGTAACAAACACATCTCGCAAATCTAAGACAAATAGGAATTCCATCTTATAAGGCATCAAACTCAGTTTATTAGTCCTCACCCAGTGTGGGCAGCAGTCAAACACTTGCTTGGTCATATCTGATTCAGATGTTTCAGAGATATTGTTTTGTCACCAGCATAATGCTCCAGAACCACCAATGACCATAGATTTTAAATAACTCTGTACCTTCACAGCTGAAAAGCCAAGGAGTCAAAAAGTAATCCCCCAATGTTACTTTCTGAAACTGGCACAACTGGAAACTTTCTGAAACTGGTACAAGGTGTTGTAGGTGCCTCCAACACCTCACTCATGGAGCTAGTTCAGGATACCATGTCTGATAGTATCAAAACCCAGTGGGAGATCAAGTACAATGGAAGATCAAATATAGTCAACAGTGGCTGCATTCCTCTTGTCCTTCTTTTTATCAGAGTGATTCAGACCAATTCAATCCCATAAACAGTCTAGATTCATAGGAGAAGGGTGATCTCCAATAACAGGGAAGAGTGGTTCATACAGTTTGGATGGAACTGATCTGTCTCCAAGATCCCTCTTATCTTTGCTCCATGTGACTGCCACTTGGAAATCTCTTACTTTTTTTTAGCATCTATCCAGTCCTGGAACTAAATAAATGTGTTGGTAGTGTTAATGATCACAACTATTTAGCAACTATGATGTATATGGTTGGAGTGTTAACTATAACTGAAGAGATCTGGGACTCGTATCACTTCTCTCTTGAAAAGCTTATAGTGTGACTTCAAGTCAGTCACTCTCTCAATCAGCCTGTAAATTGCTTGTATGAAGGGCAGGTTCAGGCAATGTACTTTGGTAAAGGATAATGGTGGAATTTCTGGCTGCTTACACACAGAAGAATTAATGCAGTTTGACACCACTTTAACTTTCATGACTCCATCCTATGGAATCCTAGAATATGTAGTTTGTTGTGGCACTGGAGTTCCCTGACAAAGAAGACTAAATATCTCACAAAACTACAAAACCCAGAATTATGTAGCATTGAGCCAGGGCAGCTAAAGTGTCTATGTGGTAGATCCAAATTTGGTTCCAAATTTGGCTGTTCATTGGAAGTCTATTCAACTGAAGCCATCATGTATCTCAACCTACCATTCCATGTTACAAGTGCCAAAGATATAATGTTGGAAGGAACAATCCCTGTAGATGTACCATTCTGCCATTAACAGCCACAGTGTCGAAGACAGTGCTAAAGCTGGAACTAACTACAGTATAGGATAGCACATCAAATTCATATGACCTAAAGAATGCATCTGTTAAGGTTGTTTACCTTAAAAGGTGCAGTTACTTAGCACTGGGGAGCTTGAGTGAACACAGAAACATATTTAACTGAAAGAGATTTTTAAAAATGAATTTCATTACATTTTGAAAAGTATGCCTACAAATTTCTGATCAAGTAAAGTTGAAATTGAAAATGAGAAACTCAATGGAAAAAGAAGCGAAGAAATATCAAGACTGATAAGAAATCACACACCTTAGAAGGATGAGAATTAATATACATCTTACTTTGTGCTCATGTAATGGTTACATTATTAAGTTGAAAATAAAGAATCTGAAAGTCTGGTGAACATGCCAGAGGGTGTTCATAATTTATCTGGGGAAAATCCAGGTATCTTCTGCTTTTCGAATTCTTCCATTGTTGAATGCATTTCTTCCTCAATGTCTGTTCAATTTTTTTTTAATCTATTCCCTTCTCTTAGTGTTTCTGTCTGTCTGCAAGGAAAGTACAAATGAACTAGGCAAGAATTCCAGATTCTTCGAAGATTCCAGATTCTTTGAAATTTGAAACATTATTATTATTATTATTAATAGTAGTAGTAGTATATTTATTTACATTCCACTTTTCCCCAAAATTGGGACACACAGTGGCTTAGAAATTTAAAAAACAACACAATTCAAAACATACAAAAGTGAGCATTAAAATGGAATTGAACCAGTATAGTATTAAAAGCCATCACTCATTAAAAGAATAAAATGCGGTTTAAAAGATAAAAATGCTTAAAACAGCACATATTAAAACAGTTAAGAATACTAAAAACACAATAAAACAAAAATAAAACTATATACAGACCCTTAAAAATCTTCAAATCCAGAAGCACAGAGCATTAAGAGCCCAACCTCAACCATCTCTAAAGGCCTGGTAGACAAAAGTGTTATTTTAACTTGCAGCTGGAAGGACAGCAAGGACAGGGCCATGCTGGGCTCTTTGGGGAAGGAGTGACAAAGTCTGGGAGCAGCCACCAAGAAGGCCCTCTCCTTTGTTCCCACCAAACAAGCCTGAGAAGGTGGCGGGACAGAGAGGAGGGCCTCCCCAGATGAGGATCACTACTGCTTAATGGAGGATCACTACTGCTTAGCATTGGTAACACTGAGCAAGCATAAGGGAACTTTCTTTTTTCCTGAAACTACGAGCCCTAAATATGCACGATGGGGGCTACATACAATAAAGGAAGACTTTACTTTAAAAAATGATTTGTGTTTAGAGACCTAGTGTTATGTTCAGAGGCTGAAAATCAAAAGAGAAGAAAAAGCCAATCTTGCGTCCAGCATTTTTATTTTTTATTTTTTATTTTCCGTAGGGCAGTAGGAGGGTTGGTTACTATTACTTAATAAATAAAATAAAAGGCTTCCTTCATACTGCTCACTTCTCTCACACAGAGAGACAGAGCAAATGGCCTAAGCTTTTGCAGACCTGAAGTATTTAGTGAAGCTTTTCACCAGCAGTTATGGATTGACTTGAGCTGCATATTTTTTGACCTGTAGTTGAAATTTATTGGCAGATACATAAGTCACAGTAGATAACTTGTGAAGGAATTGATGTTCCATGTATTGGGGTGGAGGACATTGACTGAATGACAGATTGAGGATTCCTTTCTTCATTCAAGTTCTGCTGGCTGAAGGCTATAGAATGGCAAAAGCCTTGCTTTATCATTGAAACTCAAGACAGGCCACCAACCTGAAAGATAGGTGAATGGAACAGTCTGCTAGTGAAGTTGCCAAAATAGGGGGCATAGTTAGGGTTCCCAAATCTAAGGTCCTGGCCCCTCTTCTCCAATCCTCAGGGTGCGGAGAGGAATCACAGGGTGAGAGTGCAACCTTGAAAATGTGTGTGTATATATTTTCCTCATTTGTCAGTGATTTTTTTTAGTTATTCGAATGGCATATTCTGTGCAACTATGGCATCATGCTTAATGACATCAGGGCCCACCTCCTGTGAAATCACAGAGGGTTATCCCTAGGTCTCAGGTTTTGGGCATGAAATGTTAGGACCCAGGATAGTTCTGAACTGGCAGCACTAAGCACACTGGGACACGGGCAGCACATAGAAAGTGCACTTACATTATATGCTCCTTATTGTTCTTATTCTTGTTAACTGCCCTTGAGCCAGCTCTAACTCATGGCAATCCTGTAGATGAGACATGTCCAAGCTCTCCTATCCTCCACTGCTCTGCTTAAGTCTTGTAAATTCATGTCCATGGTCTCCCTAATTGAATCTAGCCATCTGGTGTGCAGCCTTCCTTTCTTTCTATTTCCTTCCACCTTTCCATGCATTATATGTTACATCCCTTCAATCTGTCATATTTTCCCCATCAGGTGTGCCATTACACAAGGAAAACAGAAATACATGAAGTAAATAAATACTGGATACATGAACTGTTGTGACAACGATTACAAAACACAATGGCCAGAAACCTATTAGAGGTAGTGATTTCACTTTTGCCAAGGTCATGCACCAATGGTAAGGGTGGGCAAAAAATATCTCCAATGCTATCCTCTCTCTACACATATTGTGTGTGTGGCTGTTTTCTTCCTGTCATCCTCACCTGTGCCAGTGTTAGTATACAAAAATAGTGTATTAACAGGAGTCCAGCTAATATTTACTTTTTGTAATTTGATAATAATGCCACAGGGATCTAGAAAGTAACCAGTTGTAGCATGTCTGAACAAACATCAAAATATATACAAAAAATACAAAATATGAGCCAGTGTTATCTATTGCTGGACTAAAGACTCTAGGAGACCAGGGTTAGAATCCCCACTCGGCTATGGAAATCCACTGGGTGACCTTGGGCAAGTCACACTTTCTCTGCTTCAAAGGAAGGAAAATAACTTGAAGGGAAGTATCAATAACACAAAATCAGTTACAAATACTGATAAAAGAGTACTGTGCAAAATTATAGTATAAATATAATACAGATTAAAAGCATATTGAAAGTATGATCTGTTTACAGAGAGACCTGGAAAGAAAACAGAAGTCTGCTTTGACGTGGACACTCAAACTATGAAACAATCATCGACAGTTTAAACGGTAATTCATTTCTGTTGAACAACTTTCATCTGTATTGCATAGATGTTATGAGTAATAAGGTTTTTGTGAGAGAGTGTGCATGCACACATGTGTGCCATTCTTTGCATTAGAGTTGTTGTGGTCCTGTTGAATTCAGTAAGCCCTCTCTTAATGGGCAAGTGGATGTGCTCTGGGTGTCATTTATCTGGCATGTTTGGTAGGTATCCCCAGTACAACTTTGCCTCATTGACTAAATGCATTATGGATGGGAAAAGTAGAGGGAGGCCATTCTTCCTCTGAGGGTCATATACCCACCACATTGTAATCAGGACCTTGAAGGTGAAAGATGAGACAGATGAGCCAGTGTGATCTGAAATGGTAAATCCTATGTTTCTAATGGATATATTTTATGATACCTCTATTTAATGTGGACATGGTCTTGAAATTAAACAGGCTCCCAAATCAATATGTAAAATTATATGCAAGGGGAAAACAGAATGCTTGACTTTCTATTTATTTCACCCCTGTGATGCTTGTATACTAACATGCTGGCAAATACTTTAGTCCAGTATGCTCTTATTTTCACTCTGATGACTAAAGTGAGCAAATGTAAGCAAGAAGGGGAAAAGGGGAGGGGGGATTAATTTGGCTGAGCATTGGATGTGGGTGACCTTGAGCAAGTCACCCTCTCTCAGCCTCAGAGGAAGGTAAAGGTAAACCCATTCCAAAGACATCTTGCCAAGAAACCTGTGATAGGTTCGCCTTAGAGTTCACCATAAGTCGGAAATGAATTGAAGACACACAACAACAAAAAACAACAGCAGCAACTTTAAAACATTGTATTATTGTTTGATGCCTTTGATCTCTCCATTACAGCTAAATGAGTAGTGGAGGACGGGGTCATCATGCTTCATTTTGTTATGTTTTCATTGACAAAAATACTTCACATGCAAGCCTACATTTGGAATTAAGCTTCATTTAATCCAATGAGTTTTTACTTCTGATTAAGTAGGTAGGCTTGCACTGCTAATAAATCACATGGAAATGAAGTATTCATTAAGCATAACATTTTTTTCACATACTTAAAACACCTACATAATGGCTAAATGGAATTATTTAATACTGAGTGTTTAATGTGTGTGTGTGTTTTATCGGCTTATTGGTGTTGCGTGTTTTATTGTTATCCTTGTTCTAACTGATTTTCTGAACCATTCCAGAATAGATTTTTATAAAGAGTAGTACTAGACATTTCCTAAATAAACAAATGCAGGGCACCATACATGTATAATAATGCTAACTGCTGCATTCTGGAGGACGTCATTAGGTAGTCTAAAACAATCTGGTATTTGTATTACTGAAAAGAGCAGGAACTATAAAGAGAGATAACATTGTTTAGTTTTAATACTTTGCACCAAGTCTGGATTCCTTTTTTCCATAGTTCCAAGAGAGTGTCCACTCTAAGCTTTTCTAGCTGAATTATTAAATGGATCATTCACTCACTCATTTACTTCTGAGAAGTCACGCAGTGTTCCTCCCAAATCTATAAATTCCAATTTGATTTTCTATTGTTTTTAAGGTGCTGGTTTACAACAATTTTGAGAATGTCTGTCACAACAATAGTATGTCAATTTCAAGTGTGAATGGAAGTGTGGTTGATATTGCTGGCAAATTCCACTCTTCTATTACCTTCCACTGCTTCCCTCTCTTTTCTGCTATGGAGTTCTTCAATAAACTCTTTGTTATTTTCTTAATTATATTGAAAGGGGCCTCTTCTCATTCACTTCAGAGGATCAAGGAAAAATCTTCATAGCATCCCTGTTGCCCTGTCCATTTCTTAATAAACAAACAAAATGGAAAATATTATTCTATACCAGGAGAGAAAGAGAAAAAGAGAAAGAAAGAAAGAAAGAAAGAAAGAAAGAAAGAAAGAAAGAAAGATGTTGAAAGGAGAGGAATCTCATTTCTTAGATCAGCAGGAGGGGGACATATTCCATTATGATTAGAAAAGGCTGCCTTCTTGGGCCATGCCTATCTACCTGCCTATGCAGAGCCAGCATGGTGTAGTGGTTTAAGCCTTGGACTATGGGGGGTTGCAGACTGCCAGAAATAGTGTGAATTCAGTCCACTTTTAGGGTTAGGGTTAGAGTTAGGGAACCATGGGAACTGTATTTTATTGTGGCATCAGAGTTGTCTGACAGAGAAGGCTCAATGTCTCAGAAAAATAACAGTTCCCATGATTCCCTAGCACTAACCCTAACCCTAAAAGTGGACTGAATTCACACTATTTCTGGCAGTCTGCAACCCCCCTATGACTCTGGAGACTAGGGTTTCATTCCCCACTTGGCCATGGATACCTACTGGATGACCTTGGGCATGTCACACACTGAGCCCCAGAAAATCCTGTTATAGGCTCACCTTGGGATCATCATAAGTCCAAAACAACTTCAAAGCACACAACAATGAGAGAGAGAGAGAGAGAGAGAGAGAGAGAATGGCATAGTAGAGTGTTGGTCCAGAACTCTGGAGACCAGGGTTAGAGTCACAACCTACTGGGTGACCTTGGTTAGCCACATGCTCTCAGCCTCAGGGGGAGGCAATGCCAAACCTCCTCTGAATAAATCTTGCCATGAAAACCCCATGTCAGGTTCACCTTAGGGTTGCCATAAGTTGGAAACGACTGGTACACAACAACAAATACACATACAGTATAGTACTCAAAGGCAATCAAGTTATTTAAAACAGTTATCTAAAATTATTTAAGTTAATAAACATAAAGTCTCACAAATACCTCTCCACATCCCTGACGGTAAAAAAAACACAACAAAAACAAAACACAAAACAAAACAGTAACAACAAATGACATCATGAATAATTTGTTATCATTTCATTGACACCCTAAATCTACTGCCTGAATAAATGCTTCATCCTACTGACCCTTAGATACTCAGGAGAGGCCCTTCTTTCAGTCCCACCAACTTCATAAGTTGGCCTTAATCTCTGCTCCTAGACACTGGAGCACCCTTTCCAGTGAGTCAGAATGGACCCCTCCTTGCTTTCCTTCCATTGGCAAGCAAAGATTTTTTTTTTCTTCTGACAGACTTTTTAAAACTGAAGGGTTTTAAGGAAAGGGCTTTTAAGTAGGTACTATATTGTTTTAAATTGTACTGATTACTGTTCTGTTTTCAATTGTGTATGTTTTAAATTGTTTCAATATTGTTAACAATTTAATTCTATTTCAATGTTGACTTTTGGTATTTTTTAAAATTATATTGTAATCATTTTAATTTATAAGTGGCCTTGAGTCCCAATTTTGGAGAAAAAGTAGAGTATAAATAAAATTATTATTCCTGCTTTGTTGTTAACTACTGTTGACTTTGATGTATGGTAACCCTTTGAATGAAAGACTTCCAAATCACCCTATCATCAACAACCCTGCTCAGTTCTTTCAGACTCAGGACCATGGCTTCCTTGATTAAGTCTGTCCTTCTGGAATACTGTCTTCCTCTTTTCCTACTCTCTTCTACCTTACCTCAGTTTTGTAATCATAACTTCTAGGGAGTTCGGGCTAGTTTTGCTCTAGGATACATTTATTTGCCTTTTTAGCAATCTATGGTATCCATAGCACTCTTCTCCAGCACCACATTTCAAATGAGTTGATTTTCATCCTATCAGTTTTCTTCACTGTCCACAATCATACATAGAAATGAAAAATACTATGGCATGGTCAATCCTACTTAGTATTCAATGATATATCTAGACACTTCAGGATCTTGTCCAGTTCCTTCATAATGTCCCATCTAAGCCCTAGTCCTCTTATTTCTTGACTGCAGTCTCCATTCTGAGTAATGAGTGAGTCAAGGTATGGGAAATCTTGAACTATTTCAGTGTCTTCATCATCTTCTACAACTACCTAATGTGAGAACTCACCCTACTATCTTCCTAGAGGTGCTAAGATGTGGGAGTTAATTTGGCAAAAATGAAATTGTTGACCATTTATGAATAATCAGCAAACAAGTTAAAATACAGTGGGCCCTTGGTATTCACTGGGATTGGGTTTCATGACCCTTCCCTTCCCCATGGCTACCAAAATGTGTGGATGCTCAAGTCCCATTAAACACAGTGTCATAGTAATATGGTGTCCCTTATATAAAATCATAAAATCAAGCTTTGCTTTTTGGAATTTATATATTTAAAAAAATATTTTCAAGCCATGGATGGTTGAATCCATGAATAAGGAATCTCTCGATACAGAGGAATGACAGTACTGTGTGAAGGACAAAAAGCAATGGGTCCATACTAGGGCATACACATTCCATTTTGAAGGGAAAATAAGGGCACCTCAATTGCTTCTTCCCTCCTCAAGCAGCAGCAGAAGCAGTGGCAGGGGGAAGAGGGTAGGTGGGTAAAGTATGAGCAATTGCTGTCTCATTTGCATGGCAACTATGTAATGCACATTGATTACCAAACAAGATAAACACAATATACCATTAGTTAAACTAGGAGTAGACATCATGTGGCCTTGTAGAGGTTGTGGGACTATAAGTTCCTGAAACCTTGGCAAGCGTAGCCAATGCTGAGGAATGCTTGGAATGGTGGTCAAATAAATCTGGTGGGCTGCATCATTCCCACTTCTGAGCTAGACTGCCAAACAAAACCATCAATCTTCTTGTTGTCGTACTCATTATCATCTGGAATAAGCTTACCTTGGAAAACTACTGGCTATTAACACTGGGAACCAAGGTCCACTGTTTCAGAGTATCCAGGTTCCAATAGTGAATGTGCACCAAATGCTTCAATCTGTGCTGCTCCCATCAATCCACACACTGTGCAAGCAGGGTAAGAGTTCTACAAATCTGGCTTGTTGCTATGACTTGAGATGGCATCCTTAGGGGAAAGAAAAAGACTTGAGCATTTCTAAATATGCTTTCAGGGGTTTTTTATAGTTGTATATTACAATCACTGTGCAAGCCATTCCCATATGGCCCATGTGGTTGGAATTGTTCTGCAGAAGTTCCAACCAAGCTGATGCTGATCACATAAATTTTCCTCCATTCTATGGGTGAAAGAGAGAATTTATGTGCCACTTTGTTTGTATGCATAAGAGAGAATCATTACAACCAGATGTGGTGAGGGATGGTCTCAGGCTTTGATGGCTTTCAAGAAAGGAACAGATACATCCATGGAGGACATCTACTCTGTAATTTAAAATGTCTGTCCATCTGCCTGTTTGCCTATACAAATCCACATACTCGATCAAAATGTCACCACATTAGTGAGTTATCTAATGGGATCAACATGTAGGCCATAGTAAGGTTTTAGACCCTGTCCATACTTATTATATATTATACTTCTTGAACAAAAGTATCATATTTCTGAAAATTTTGTTCTAGAAAGTTAACTGATTTTGATCAAATTTATTTTTAAGTCGACATCCCAAACATTTTCATGCAAGGTTAGGAGCGATTAGCAAACTTCAGCCTTTTTCAGAAAATGGCTGGTTTGGGTCCTTGGTGTGATTGTACGTGCTGCCACTCAAACATTTTCTTTCTTCTTTCATATCAAAAGTGAATTTATCAGCAACATCCTGGGTTACCCTGGGTAAAATTCCTAGTAATAATAAAAGTGAAAGTTTCTTCTCAGAAACAACATACCTCAATAATCAGATATTTGGAGGGTGCACTGTTTTCATTAGATCCTGTTTGTGAATTCCACAGAGTTATCAGATGGACTGGGCTAGAATGGAACATATGGCCTTTTGGAGAAAGGCAATTTCCAGGTGCTTTGGAAGGAGAATGGGAGTGAAAGAGAGCAAAGAATGATGTAGTGGGGGCAGAGTTTGCAAACTTGAAGAACTGGGGCCTTTGGATCAGCAGAGACAATGGAATAATCTGGCATCTCTCATGGACTTCCCTTTTCCTTCTGGATTTAACTTCAATTCGCTCGCACTGTACTGGATTGAGAATAGATTTTTTTCCCCACAATAACATATGGTATCGTTGTAGTGCAAAGTATGGTGTAGTGCCTTCTTCTTGAATAGGCAGTTAAGATTAATTGGATTTACGAAAAACTACACCTGGTAAAGATGGAAACTGCTTGAAAATGTTTGATGGTATGAATGAACCAAAATATCTACTGGCTGTTTTGGGTTCTCCTCAGGGGTGTATTTATAGGGGCTGTTGTGATGAGTGCCTATATTTCAAAATTTACCACAACAAAATTGTGTGTTTGTACGCTTGAGATTGAGGGAGTAGGGTGGCCACGATTTTCATAAATTCGTCAGGACTTCACAGGTACACTTGCCCCTCCCAATTTGTTAATCGACCCCCTCCCTGAATTGGGGAAAAATGCAAATACTCAAGCCCCATTGGTTATAATGGCCACATGCTTTTGTGTGTGGCACTGCATGTGAGCCTGGGGCACACACACCATTTTGTCCCTCCTTGTTTGTCATTTGAACCCTTACTTCTTAAAGGATGGGTGGGATTCAGGATTTTATGTTCTGTTTAATATATCTGTATGGAAATTGAAATGTTGTAGGCCGCCCTGATTGCTCTGCATAGGGGCGGGATATAAATAAATATTATTATTATTATTATTATTATTATTTGCAAAGGATTGAAACCAGACAGCAAGTCTGTGAACAGGGAAGGACGAGAGTATATCTAACTACTTCAAAATGTGAAGAAAGCAGTGTGAGGAAGCATTTAGGAAATGATTCGCAGCGTTTATTTCAGAAAACAGTCATACTGAAGACTTTCCATAAATAGTGAAGAATGAAATGAACAGGCAAACATTATTTCTCAATGCCAGATGGGTGATCAGTTTAGACACATTGAATTTTTTGTTCCTCACTTCTTCTTTTTCTTTTTGTATTTCAAAGACAAACACAATTGTTATTAATATGCACCAAGAAAGAATTTCTGTTTGCAATAAGCTTTGGGACAAATTTATTGGCTTCTCTCACCATCTATTCATTTGCTTAACCTCAGCGCCATCTATTGTTGAGTCAAGGAAACTAATTGCATGATTGGAGCGGAAAGCCAAGTTAGCCTGTAGAGACTGCCAGAAACAATTCATCTTGAGGCCACTTTAACTGCCTTGGCTCAGTGCTAGGGAATCATGGGAACTGTAATTTATTGTGGCACCAGAGCTCTCTGATAGAGGAATCTCAATGTCCCAGAAAAAATACAATTCCCATGATTACCTAGCACTGAGCCAGGACAGTTAAAGTGGTCTCAAACTGGATTATTTCTGGCAATCTGTACAGACCCTTAGTCAATACATGAGGGGGGGGGGGATAATGTTTACTTATAGATGACTGCACATAAAAGGAAACAAACATATTTCTCTGTGAAAAAGATGGAGCTAACCTACCAGCTACCAGAGATGTCACCTTTTAAGCTGTTCCTGCTGCTGTGTCTTTAACTCAGACAGAGACCTTTAGCAGGTGTGGTTTTGCTTAATTCCTTAATTTTTGTGGATGGAATTACTGGTTACTGAATTACTGATAAAGGTATCTATTCAAGAGCAGGGTCAATAAATAGATGTGTCAGCTGTAAAAGTAATTTCTCCAAGAAAACTTAATACAACATGTCTCCATGCAACATGCCTCCATTTCCCTCTTGTTGCAAAAAGCTGTCACCAGTGGGGCTAGGAGGCCAAAAAGAATTGTCCCCCAAGCCCTTCCCAAATGTACTATGAGAGCTTGGAAAGTTGTTTTTAAAAAGTAAATACAATTATAATTCCATATCTCCCAAATTAGTTAGCTGCTAGTGTAATTATAGTTTTAAACAAGTAAATCAACTTTTTTTTCTGTAAAGTAGCTAAAATACTTTTAGTTTTTTTTTTAAAAAAAATTGAATGTTAACACTAGCCTTTGCTATAAAACACATCCCTCCCACCTCTCTTGCTACTGCCTCAACACCCACAAAAGAGCACAAGGCGGCAACACAAAGCACAACATGATCCAGCATTTCGACCATATAAAAGTTCTCCTCTGCCATGTGGTGAGATATTCTTTGTAATTATTTTTAATGCAAAAATTTATAGTTATATTGAAGATATCCCACCTCGAGTTACAATTGAAATGTAATCAAATTCTACCTTACTCATAAGAGAAAGTAATTGCCTATGACAAGTAGCTAGTTATTTGTAACTAGCTATCTCCGAGCTCATACATGGGGTACTTTAACTGAGTATTTAGCTCTGCAATGTTTCGTTTGCAAGGACCACCAGCGTCAACTTTAAATGCATTATCCAAATGTTGAAACTTGGGTAATTACTGTCCAGTCTCAGGCTCATCATATATCAGTCTTCCTTACCTCTTGTAGACTGCTGTCCTCTTCTGGATCCATTCACCAACTATGCCACCTGCACATTATGGGTTAAATCAAATGACCAGTCCTAGACATAATAGATTCATTGAGGCAAGAGGATTAACAGGAGTGTTGACTCCTATTAATTCAGCAATTGATTCAATAGGTCTGTTTTAGCTTGGGAGTAGCAACTGGATTTAGACCTATTTCAGCTAGTTTACTCTTGTACTGACTGCTGTCTTTCATTGATATACTAAGCTTTTTCAATAGTCCAAAAACACCAGCACAATTTGGTACCTGAGTACAGATAATGAGGTTGCAATGAGTCTGATTGTTATCTCTATACAGGGCAAGTTATTTAGTCCCAGCCTCTTTTTAAAGAATACATGAGTGATATTTTGGATGCCTGCTCTATGTTGAATTTTCACGTCAATCTGCCATAGTTCTGCTGTTAAGAGTCCTTCCCTGCCTGCACTGTACCCACTGCCATGTGGAAAGCTAACCAAAATTGTGAATTCTTATTCTCAAGTATAAGATCACCAAGTAAATTTCTTTTTTTAATATACTTTTATTGCTTTTTTAATATACATATCACAAAAAATAAAACATATAAAATAAACAGCCATTCTTCCCTTTCATTCCCCATCCCCTTACAAATCCCATTACAACTAACATCCAGTAGTCTAATCCTTACTTCCCTGACTTTGACCTCTGAGTTGTTCTTGTTTTGTCTTTTTGTACTTAGTTTATCTTTTCTAGCTTCTCTGATTTGTTATCTTTCATCCTTTTTCCATCTATTTCTTTCATAGATTTCTGAAATTACTTCATGAACAGTTTTCTACATAAATTGTATATAACTCATTTTCACATATTGGTCTTTATAGACCTCCTGTTATTTCTTCATGTTAAGAAATAAGATTTCGTTTTTGCCTGTTTTAAAATCCAATCCCACCAATCTTTGTGTATCCCAACTGAAATAATTCTACATATTTTTACTCCTATTTTTTGTACTTAGAACTGAACATACATTTCTAGGTATATTATTTATTTATTTATCCCCCCCCCCCCCCCCGTCTCTGCCTTATACATGATTTGTTTCTATCTCCTCATATCTTTACCTCTTTATTATTTCTTATCTGCATACCCATATTTACACAAAATCATCCACACTTCTTTGGGTTAGTTAATACCCACTTAACATTTAATTAGAACCTATTATTACATTCTTTCCCCATCTTTGGGTTATATATTCCATTATCTTTTTCCAGTCCAATAGATATTTTTCTGAATCTTCTTTATTCAATTGTCTTGTTAACTTGTCTGTTTCTAACATGTCCAATAGCTTAATAATCCAGTCTTCTACATTCAGTATTTCTTCTTGTTTCCACATTTTGGCGTAGACCATTCTGGCTGCAGATAATCATATAAAACATTATTCTCCCATATTTATTTTCTATATTTTCTTCTAACATATTCAACAACAGTACTTCTGGCTTAAATTGTATATTTATAAAATCACCAAGTAACTTTCAAAGCACTTTTGGAACTAAAGATAGGTCCCTTTATCTTTATCATGTTCTACCCAGAGATGCAAATGGAAGCTTTATCCTCCCTTGCACCTAGATAAATACAATCCCAACACAGCCACTGGAACCGTTCATAGCCAAATGAGAATGTTATAGTGCACAGTTTTCAGTATCAGGTTGAGACTCCCTTATTTGAAATGCTTGGGACCTGTAGTGTTTGGGATTTCAGAGTTTTTCAAATTTTGGAATACATGCATATGCAATGAGATAACTTGGAGATGGAAATATAGAAACATGAAAATCATTTATGTTTCATATATACCTTATGCACACAGCCTGAAAGTAATTTTATACACAATATTTTAATGCTTTTGTGCATGAGACAAAGTTTATAGATGCAGAAAGGAAAGGTGGCACTATCTCAGCCACCTATGTGGACAATTCTGGATTTTGGAATATTTGAGATTTTGGAATATTTCAGATTTTGGAAACTTAACCTGTACTGATAGGTATGCTGAGATGCAGTCCTAATGCACTTACAATGAATCCACAAAGGGCCTTTGCAGACTGCTAGAAATAGTGCAAATTGAGTCCACTTTAACTGCCCTGGCTCAGTGCTAGGGAATCATGGGAATTGTATTTTTTTCTGAGACATTGAGCCTTCTCTATCAGAGAGCCCACACCTTTTGGTAGATCCAAAACTGAATTCTTTCAAAATCAGGACTGATAATCTGGGACCCTTTCACACTATACCATTTTAGTGCTATTATTCCACTTTAACAGCAATGGCTGCATACTATGGAATTATGGGATTTGTAGTTTTGTCATAGGCATTACAGGAACCCTTTGGCTGAGATTTCTAAAGGTCACTTCATCAAATGCCATTCTAGGATTCCACAGAATGAAACCATGACAGTTAAAATAGAAACATGCTGCTATAATTATGGTCACTTTTAGTTTTGGAAAAATTAATGGGCACAGCCCACAGGTGTTTCAGGGAGGAAATGGGACTGGATTTAAATATGGCTGGACTGAACCTAATTTTGAAACCAACAAGCAAGCAACTATGACTTTCACTTTAAAAAAACTAAGGTGTATTCAGCATATCATAATTGGTATAAATGCATTTCCATATGAACTGCATGGCTTAGTAGGATAGATGCTTTTAAGGCTGCATCCCCACTGATCCATGGCAGTTAAAGAGGTGTAAAACCGTATTATTTTGGCAGTGTGGCTGCAGCCCCGGACAGAAGCCTTTAACAGAAATAGGCAGTGAAATCAAGAGTCAAATTCACATTTGTTCTTGCTTTAATTATACTGTTGCAAACTGAACTCACAATGGCAACTAAGGGCCTCGGCAGACGACCAATAGGGTCGTCTCCGAGGCAAGGAAGAGGAGGGGCAGCCGCACGAGCGGCGCCCCTTCCTCCTCCCAAGGTTGCCCTCGGGGCTGCCGGCCCTCCGCACGGCCGGCGCACTGAGGGCAACCTCCCGCCGCAGCGTCCTCACACGCTGCGGTGGAAAAGCCAGGGAAAGTGCGCCTGACGCGTTTAGGGCGCACTTTCCCTGTCTTCTGAAAGGAGCGCTGATTTTGCGCTCCTTTCAGAGGCGCCGACAGTGTGCCGCAGTGCGGCTGCCGCAGTCCCGCGGCGCACCGTCCCAGGGCGTCCCCGACTCAGTGCTAGGGAGTCATGGGAACTGTATTTTTTTCTGGGACATTGAGCCTTCTCTGTCAGACAGCTCTGGTGCCACAATAAATTACAGTTCCCATGATTCCCTAGCACTGAGCCAGGGCAGTGCCTCAATTTAATGTGCACTATTTCTGGCAGTCTGCAAAGGCCCTAACTGTAGATAACACATAAAACACATTTTGTTAGAAATGGAAGTTGTGGGTTCTAGAAGTAATTTTCTAGCATTTCTGATGGAAAAGCAAAAGATTGGTTAAGTTCTGAAATATGGTGACTGATCTCAGACATAGGAATTTTCAGCTGCACTTAGCTTAGGATCCAGCAGAGTGCATGCTCAATGTTACATCTTCATATGGCCCTCTTTTTTGTAAATGTTCACTGCTCGGTGGTTAACATTTGCAAGACACTGGAAGGTAAAGCACCATCTAATAAAATAGGGAAAAAGTTTGAGTAAAATTTGGAAATTGAGAAATACAGTTACATCGACAGCACACAAAATGAGTGTTTCTCGCAAGAGAACTGAAGCACTACGACGTCATGTGGTAAGGCAGCTACTCTTCAGCTCTGTTTTACCTTTGCTTTCTTGCATGGTGAAGTGAAATGATAGTCATCTTTATCTGAAAGGAGGGAAGATGAAATGAACTTGTTTTCTGCTGCACCAGAGTCTAGAACACAAATACCGTATTTTCCGGCGTATAAGACGACCCGGCGTATAAGACGACACCCCAACTTTTCCAGTCAAAATATAGAGTTTGGGATATACTCGCCGTATAAGACGACCCCCCTTTCCAACACACACCAAATAAAAATCAGATTTGATTTCAATATGGTAAATTTAATTCAAATGCTTATGACATGCAGAAAAACTGTCACTTATAAACACAAGAAACTACAGCTCCCACTTTCCCTAACATTAATTTCTGCAGTGTATTTTGGACCTTACTTTTTCAAAAATAGTCCTGATTTACCATAAATGCTGCTTTAAAAATTATTTCCATCTCCCAGCTATGAGATGGTTGGGGGAAAAGAGAAAGTGTTGGGGGGAAGGACTGCCAATATACTAGGTGATGCATTCTGGGCTATGTACAATTTGCAGCCAAGTAAGTGAACCTGGCCATGTCACACACTCTTAGCCTCAGAGGATGGTAATGGTAACCCTCATTTGAAGAAACATGCCAAGAACACCCCATGATAAGGTTAAAAGTCATCATTTTGACCATTAAAACGTCCTCCATTTTGAGCACGGCTAAGAAGCATGGAATTACATTCATATTAGTGTTTTTAGCTTTCTCTACCTTTTTTTCTTGTATGTCCTACATTTTTTGTAGTGACTTGTCCTCCTTTGTATTGAAGACATTTGGTCACCCTGTCTGAGTATCAGAGTATGACTCTAGAAACCAAGGTTCGAATCCTGACTCAGCCATGGAATCCCCCTGGGTGACCTTGGGCAAGTCACACTCTCTCAGACTCAGGAGATGGCAATGGCAATCTCCCCTCTGAAGAAACCTTGCCAAGCAAACACTATGAGCCTTAGATTTTCTGTAAGTCGGAAATGACTCAAAGGTATACAACAACAACAACAATCTTAGATGTCACACTCTCTCAGCCCCAGAGGGTGGCAAAGGCAAACCCTGTCTGAAAAAACACATAGGAAAGAAATGATAGGTTCATGATAGGTTTGCCTTAGTGTCATCATCAGTTGGAAATGACTTGAAGATGCACAACAACAAAAACAGTCTTGAAAGTCACACTGTCTCAGCCTCAGGGAAAAGCAAAGGCAAACCCCTTCTGAACATACCTTGCGAAGGAAATCCCAGGATAACTTCATCTTTGAGTTGCCAAAAGTCAGGAAGGACTTGAAGGCATACAACAACAGTCTTGAAAGTCACACTGTCTCAGCCTGAGGGAAAAGCAAAGGCAAACCTTTTCTGAACATACCTTGCGAAGGAAACCCCAGGATAGGTTCATCTTTGAGTTGCCAAAAGTCAGGAAGGACTTGAAGGCATACAACAACAGTCTTGAAAGTCACACTGTCTCAGCCTGAGGGAAAAGCAAAGGCAAACCCTTTCTGAACAAACCTTGCGAAGGAAACCCCAGGATAGGTTCATCTTTGAGTTGCCAAAAGTCAGGAAGGACTTGAAGGCATACAACAACAGTCTTGAAAGTCACACTGTCTCAGCCTGAGGGAAAAGCAAAGGCAAACCCTTTCTGAACAAACCTTGTGAAGGAAACCCCAGGATAACTTCATCTTTGAGTTGCCAAAAGTCAGGAAGGACTTGAAGGCATGCAACAACAGTCTTGAAAGTCACACTGTCTCAGCCTCAGGGAAAAGCAAAGGCAACTCGTCTGTCCTGATGCAGACTATTTCAAATAATCATTACATCAGGAGTTTGATCCTTGCACAGTTATTGCTCCCAAAGGAAATCTGGCCAATTAAATGCACACCCACACCTACTAGGAGGAAGACATTTTCTCAAGAAAATTAAACATTAAAAAGGTGCTTATAGAATGCTCTGTAGAGATTGGAAACACAGAAAAAGGGGAAATGGAAGAAGGAAAATACTAAATACCTCCTCTTCAGGCTCCTCCTTCTCTCTCTCTGAGGCTTTTTTCTTTCCCAGCCTCAGAGCGTCTTCCTGCTCCTCCTCCTCCTTCTCTCCCATTGGGCTCCTTCTTTCCCCCCTCCCTCCTCTGTGGGAGGAGTCTTTCTCAACCTCCTCCATTTTATACTCGCCGTATAAGACGACCCCCAGCTTTAACTCCAGCTTTTCCTGCTTAGAAAGTCATCTTATACACCGGAAAATACGGTAAATATATTCTAGTCACAAGAAAAGAGAGTTCACCTAAGCATTAGGAAGAACTTATTTACTGTAAAATAGGCTGTTTTGGAAGGTGGTGGCCTCTCCTTCTTTGGAGGTCTTTGCATTAAGTTTGGATGGACATCTCTTGGGAGTGCTTTAGTTATCACTTATTCCTGAGTGGCAACAGGTTGGGCAAAATGGCCCTTGTGATCCTTTCCAATGCTATAATTCTGTGATTCTATGACATACTAGAAATGCTTGGGAGCAGGGTGTTTAGTCTAGCTATATATGTGTTGGTTTCTATAAAAGAAGAAAATGAAGCATTTATTCACCATATCTACTGAAGGGTTCTATGTCAGTGGGGTTGCAAATCTGCTTAAAGTTTCAGTTTGAGCTTTAAAGAAGTTATCCAAAGTATGGAAGCTATTTTGGGGACAGGCCTCAGCACTTTAAACCACTCCTTTCAAATTTAGACTAAAACCCAGAATGGATTCACTGCCCCATGGACATGGGGCCCAACAGCTGCTACTCTCTGTGCATCCAATAGGTAAAGAATGCT